>CM061068.1:2520588-3172908 GCA_030762895.1 Sophora flavescens | reverse complement strand
GTACACATCAATCTTACCTTTTGGATTAGATGGACCGGAATTATAGCTGACAGATATAAACTCCGCTTCACTGACATCCGGGAAGATTATCTTGGTCAGTGCTTAGGCCAACAAGTGTCTTTTCGGACTCCACGAAAGTTAAATCCATCGAGTAGATAACCTCAGCTTAGGACATTAGAGGTCTTGCGAAAATGCCATATGAACCCTATCAAAATGCTTCAGCTTCTCCATCAGGATGGATGACCTGAGACATCTTGCTTCCTCTCATGCTCACTATGCCACCTCATGTGAGAGTACGTGCCATAGAAGTACAATCTTATTAGTCTTGACACGGCGGAAAGTACATAATCTTTTTGTGACCTCTTCTTTTACCAATGCCTATCTAGGTTAACCTTATGCCCGATCCGCTTACAAAAATCGACAACATATTTATGCTTTCCGCTGATCATCCTTATAGTACAACATACATCCATTGACATAATCAATTTTCCATAAACACCGGACCGGTACCACCGGACTTCTTTAGCATGATAAAAATTAGTAGGCATCCGGTTGTCTTCTGACAACGCCTTGGAACGACACGGTGAAGTGATTAAAATAGCCTTCTTGCATAGTAGTCAGTTTGATACTCCGACCGTTCCGCACCACGTGAAGCAACTCAGATGTACTACATCGTTCCCACAATGGGTTGGTGCATATTCGACATATCATAGAATCTTTGAGCTTCAGGTTCGGATTCTCTCATGTATTGGGAACCCATTCCACCATCTTTCCCCCGTCTTCTTCTAGTACAACACCAGAGTGGTCGGCACGATCCATTATCATCTGCTCGTATGGATTCAATTCTTCCTCACGGTCGCCTTCCCATGAATCGAACCTTCCCAGCACAATCGGGTTTAAATCGGGTAGCGTCTCACCATGGTTACTCCACCCAATAGTAATCGGGCATGAAGCCCTTCTCATAAAGATCGCTCAACTCCATCCACACTTTGAAAGATTGACACTTGCATCTTTGCAAGGACACCTCGATTGATCACCTTAAGCATATAAATCTCTCACGGCTAACAACAAACTCTATAAACTCACCCACTCCAACTCTATACTCTTCCACTAAGGCGTTTATTAGATCCAACCTACGATGCATCCATTTCCGATTCTCGGAATATCCATTGCTGGCAATTGAAATAGCGACCAATCCTGCAAAAACGTATATATTGCGGTTGAATTCAATAACTCCATCAATCTACGTTCTTATGACAAGGTATGAACCTATCCCATTCGAGAGAAAACCTTTTCCACACTCGGCTAATAATAGTTATTCCCATATTCAAATACCTTATACTTGGCAAAATTTTGGCATTTCCCTTCGGTCTCCAAATACATGACTCAAGGCACGGTGAGAATCACGCGATCAAGTATGCACGGGAGAACAAAGGAAATGCATCAGGACCGAGATTTCAACAGTATATAAGGCATTTGAACATTGAAATGACTATTATGCAGTGTGAAAAAGGTTTTTCCAAACTATCCCCACTTGGACAATTCAAGATTCAATACAATGAGCATGCATGCCTTGATAAGTTCGCATGCTCATTAATATTGAATCTCAAATAAGGGAAACTAAGGCTTTTAAATTAATTATTAACTCTAACAAAAATAAAACCATTAACTATAAATGTTTGCAATTTATTTTGAGCTTATATAAATTGCGACGTAAATCAATACAAACTTAGATTAAATATTGTAAACATCTATTGAGCTCCTGCTTTCTCCACTAACAATGCTGATTAATTGTCAAAACATGCATAATTTCTAAATTATCGCACAACCAGCATCACTTTCGGACGGGGATCACATCCTATTGAGCTCACTCTCCACTAACAAACAACACTATTGACAAACACATGCATAAACATTAAATTATCGTATACAATCGAGGACAAGATCACATCCTATTGGCAACAATCTCCACCAAACAACACGATAATTCACATTACATCAGAAGCACCACACATACTCGTACCCCTATTAGACAAAGCAAAAAACCTTAAAGAGAGTATTGAGAGGAAACTTACCTATTGAAAAGCAATACCAAGTAAGGATAAGGAGGAGCGGACAACGAAAGATCAGGAAAGGACCTATAATCATAAATAAAAATAGTGGATAGTTTAAATGACAAAATTTGATAATATTACTTTAACCTTATACTAATTTGATACTATTTTTATAAACCATTCATTTTGAGATTTTCAACTAAAGAGTTATAATTTACTTTTGGATCACATGCGAGTTGGGGAGACCACACGTTGAAGAATTTCTAATTCGAGAATCCGTCACGGCCTACGGACCACCGGTGAAGAAGTACCAAGGCGAATCGAGTCACGACCTGGCGTGATAGCCATCCGGCGTAGACAGACCAACCGATGAAAAGTTCAAGGTAGAATCCGTCACGACACAGCGTGATAGCCGTCACAGTAGTGACACACATTACGATCTTATGCCAGACAAACACCCGGGTAGAAGCACAAAAAAAAAAGGACAAGACGAAAATCAGCTTTTCTATCCGTTGTAGTTGCCAGTGAACCACAGCAGGCCCGGATTACAAAATATCCGCTAGCCCACGCAACATATAGCGGCCCAGGACCCGGCGGGAGAAGCTCCCGGCTCACAAAACAAAGCCAAACTAATGTACATCAAATAGAACATATATCGAAACCATCTAAGAAAATTATGAAAAAAAACACAAAACTATAATAACAACATTACATTCTTCCATAAACACGTCACAGATGGATCAGTCTAAGGATGAGAAACTTCACGACAAAATGATCAAAGATTATATAAATATATCATTAAGAGCATATACAATATCATTGAAATAGTAATTCATTTGCTCAAGACAAGCTTCAACAGATACAATAAAGATTGACAAGGAGACAGGGAGACACAAGCCTCGGCAGTTAGCATGGTTTGGCAGCAAATCCATGAACCATTTAAGTCGAGAGAAATCAAACACGATTGAAACAGACCATAAAGTTATCAAAATTACATTTGCTTTTATTTTAATGACACAAAATTCAATATATTGATTGCAAGCAGCAGCAACAAGCCAAAATCATAGGAGCTAAACACGAAAATCAAAGCAACCCAGACGTGGAGACAAGAAAAATAAACCCCAGATCCAATCAGTGAAACAAGGGATGATACAAACTACACCAAAGGGGAACAGGAAGAAGAAAATAAAAAATCCCAACACGTGAAACAAGGTTTAAAACTTAGGCATACCATCAATCCTATGTGGAAACGACTTGTCATCATGCCACCCAATCACAATTAAATTAGTACACACAGCATGCTACTTCAATTGGAGCGTGTTTTACACATAAAGGTAGATATAGAGTCAGACAACCAATCCCATACCTTTGTATGATAATAGTAAAGGAACACGGGAATCCAACTTAAACCTAAAACTGCACATCTACCCCCACATGCTATAAAACCCTGACTAAAGTAACAATAAGCCCCAATAGGAAGAAAAAAGAAAATACAAGAGGAACAAATCACCCAAGTCCATCATAATACACAATGGGCACGATCGAAAATTTATCCACAATGCTAATGATATTGGAAATATAACAAATAAAAGATATCAGGCGGCTAAAACCTCCACATGGTAGGATACGATACTTCCATGTATTTATCCAAACTATATAGACACACATCCACTATGGAAACTTCTTGTCATTCTACTTTAGAAAACAACCTCCTAATTAGCGAATGTCCAATCTCGAATAACTCATCTTGATTCGAGTTTACATAGCCCATTACCCAAGGGAATCTCCCTTAGTTGAATCTCCATAACCTTGCTAGCAAATATACACTGGTAGAAAACGAGAGAATGAGAAGAGGAGAAGACAAGGTAGCTTACCATGAGTGTGGTGGTGTCACCGGAGGCGCGGACGATGGTAGCTCCAGGGGGGCGGCGCTGGGTGCGCTACGAGAGACGAGAAGATAGAAGAGACATCGAGAGAGAGAGAGAGAGAGAGAAGGTGGAATCACACACGGGAGTGCTTTGTGACGAGCAGGAGCACATACGTCGTGTGGTGGCGGGGAAGACGAGGAGCGTGCAAGAGAGAGAAAGAAGGAATGAGAGAAATGGGAAGAAAAGGGGAAAGGATCGCGATTTAGGGATTTCAGTTTTAGCGTCGGGTATTAGGTCCATTATATCGATAAGCTAAATGGGTTACTTTGAATTTTGAATTCATAAATTCACGACCGATTTAAAATTGATCGCTACGATCTATCTAAACTTTTACGCGCCATTATGGAGTAGATATTAAATAATGAAACTATAAAATATATTAAAGCCGTTGCATTTAGTCGAGTGCATTTGGTCGAACAAAAATCATAAATTTTTGCCTTTTATTTTCGATTCATTTTGCGACCAAATAAAACCATCTCTCTGATATGCATATTTGGTGTTATTTAGATGAATCCCAACTCTATGATGTTTGATTTAGATCCCATAATCCGGAAGCCATTTCGATATACAATCAGCAACCACAAATTCGGTCCTATTTTGATTCGCTAAATGGGCTTTTTTTGTAGTGAAGTACTAGCGCGTCACCAGAATGGGATTACTATCCAGCGGATATTTGGATCAAGGGAGCTCAATAGTAAATACCAAGCCTAATGAGTTAAAACCTAAAATAAACAAAATAAAAGAGAAAAAGTGTCTATTAATTTTTGTCGAGCTCAGGGAGAGGAGAGGAAAGGATTCTTCAAATATGATGAAGATGTTTGGGATTAGATTCACTAAACTTCATCCCCATGCAATGAAATGACTATTAAGCAGTTTTATTTCAAATATGACAATGATCTACTGATTACTCAAGCCACGATTCCTCGGATAAATGAGCCTAAATCACTAATAATCCTAATTCCTTAGGTGGCCTAGATTAATGATTTGCATTAAGGTTAGGGATTTCACGTTGCTAATAAACCTAAATCCATTCCTAGATACAGTTTGCGGTGGTTGATTTCGAGTTCTAGTTATAATCCGAATTTTTTCAATTGCATGTAAGCAATAATCAGTCATGGGGATCCACGCAACAAACATAGATGGAAATCAATCACTCATAATGAAGCAAAGCGTATTACAAAGATCAAATCAAATACATGGAGAATTCAGAAATAGCTACATCTAATCCCAACAATGGGAGTTTAGCTACTCTGATCATAGCCAAAATCAAGAAATAGAGATGAAGAGGAGAAGAGAGACTCCACTTGGAATCCTTGTCAGCTGCCACACGGATTCGAAAAGAATGTTTGAGGTTTCAATATTTTTTTTACATTACTTTTCGTGCCTCTTATAGATCAGGATTCGCGTCAAGTAGTAGACAGTTACTACTGCAATAGGCGCGCTTTCAAAATATGTTTGTCACAGTAGTGACACTCATCCATAACTAGGTAGTGAACCTTCTGCCTTCACCCGAGTGGTACATCACAGTAGTGATGAGAATCGTGGCTATCTAAGTAAGAGTTACGCTAGGAAGGGTTGACTTAATTAACATATCCACGGACTTGATGGACATCGCGGTTGGCGGGTGGCGCCCGACTTACGCCTTCTTCTCCTACTTGATTTTGCACCGATCATAGTAGTGATGGTCATCACGGCCTAGGCAGTGATGGACTACCTTGGTTCAATTTCTTCACTTTTTAAGCCCTATCTTGTCAAGCTCCATCATGGTCGATCTTGAGCATTTTCCTTAAATTCTGTAAAACAAACAGAAACAGCTTCACCCGTAACAAGGTAAAAACTAATATAAATCAGTTAAATATGCCTAAACTATATGAAAATGCATGCGAGGAAATGTACAAAATTATGAGTGTGAAATCACAATATCATCCAACACATGTAATGTTTGAGCATACGTCAAACACACGAAAAGAAACCATCGACTAAAAGTATCGGAAGGCGCGTCAACTAAAAGTATCGGAAGGCGCGTCCACTAAAAATGATCGAGAAGGCGTCTGAAGGTATCGACACGTCCACTAAAAGTGATATTAGGCGCGTCCACTAAAAATATCAGTTTGCGTCTACTTAAAATAACGAGAAGAGCGCGTCTACTTAAAAGTATCGAGAATAGCGCGTCCATCAAAGTATCAGAGAAAAGCTCGTCTAGGTGAGGTATCAGAATTATCAGTCTACTAACATGGCACTTGGAAGGCGTGCGTCAAAAGTGTCGAGCTGAGTCGGTGGGGTACAAATTATCAATCCCGATGGCGTGGCGCCAGGTCGTCCATCAAAGTATCGAGAATAGCGCGTCCATCAAAGTATCAGAATAACACGTCCGTTAAGGTACTAATGAGACTGGCAGTCACATAGCGTGGAAAAGACTCCCGTCCACTACAAACCACGAGACCTCGTCCACTAGGTAAGCTGGAGCACTACCAGTCCACTAAATGCTTGAGACTCAAGTCCACGAAGTTCACTGAGACTCTCGTCCGACAACAAAGTAAGCGAGACTCTCGTCCGATAAAAGTAATAGAGGCTCTCGTCCACTAAAGTAAAGGCTCTAAGTCCCACTAAAGGTAGCAGACTCTCGTCCACTAAAAGGTGACGAAGCGCTAGTCCACTAGTCTTTGGACTTCAGTCCATAATATAGAGCTCATCACTAGCTCGAATGAAAACTCAAATGGTAGATAGAAGTGATTATTTCCAAGATGGAAGTAACATCTTGTGAGCAAGAATTCTCTAGGATTATCGGAATCTTAGTTCAAGAATCATAAAGAGACTTGAAGCCTTCTCTCCTACTAGTTTCGATTATCAAGAAAAGTGGAAGGCTACTCTCTCAAGCAACCTTGGATAATCTAAAAAGCTTACAAGCATGCTTTATTAAGCAAAAAGGGGAGTGTACTCGTCCAAAGTACAAAATGCTCTACCTGACTTCGGCATGTTGTATCTCGATGCATAAAGCCATGATCCTACATGTTAGAAGTACAACCAACGTTCTATTGCATAGTGGTTGCTCGAGAATGGCTCTTGTATTAATGGGTGCTCGAAGCGACTCTTGTGCATTTAATGAAGTTCCGCTTGAAGCCCGACATCTAGAGAATGTCTCTAACGGATCCTAAAGTTTGAAGACTATAAATACGAAGTCATTGAAGATGAAGACATAGAGAATACACTGCTTTGCATTAAAAGCCATTACCACCTGCTCATTAATTCTTTCATTATTTCATTTTGTATTCTTGAACATTTGAAGTTATTACATGAACTTTCCTAGACTTCACATTTAAATCACTCTACGAGTGTTAGTGAAAAAGATCTGCTTGTGAAGTTGTATTTTTACAAACCGAATCTCTCAAACAAACCTAAGTGAGCACAGAAGGGCTAGAGTGTGAAAATAATACTTGTCTTGAGCACGAAGAGCTCGGTGTGCAAATAATACTGTCTTGAGCCGAAGAGGCTAGGTGTGCAAATAATACTTGAGTACGTAACCTTACCGGTTATAGTGGATAAATCTTGAAATCTTGCCAAGAATTGGGGCGTGCTTCTTTGATTTGAAGAAGTGAACCGGGATAAATCACCGTGTCAATCTCTCTCCCCCCAGGCTTTTTTTTAATTGCTTTAGTTTTCTTGCGTCAGTCAAGTGGTGTGTTTGCAATAGTCACGGTCCATCCTGTATTCTTCCGCTCGTCCAAAGCTAGCTTTTTGTTTGCGAAAAGATTCGACTTTGGTAGAATCCACGATAAACACAATTCAACCCCCCTACCGTGTTTATAGTTGTCATTTCAAGGTACACCATGACAAAATGGTGTATCGGAAAGTAAGTAGAACCTTAATGGATATGGTTAGGAGTATGTTAAGTAATGCATCTTACCCCTTAACATGTGGATGTATGCCTTAAAAGCGCCATGTATTTGTTGAGCGGGGGTTCCTAGTAAAGGCAGTTCCAAAGACACCTTTTGGCGAAATTGGGTGGAAGAAGCCTAGTTTAAACCCTGCGTGTTTGGGGTTGCCAGGGTAGAAATAAGGATTTGATCCACGGGAAAAGAAAGCCGGATGCGAGAATAATCGGTGGATATTTCATTGGTTATCGAGAAAAGTCTAAGGGGGTTTAGATTTTATTGTCCTACCCGTAGTACAAGAATTGTTGGAGCTGGGGAATGCTAGGTTCATTGAGAGTAGTGAAACCGGTGGGAGTGAAGCTTCACGAAATGTGGAGATTAATGAAGTAAGAATACAAGTTCCTTTGACTTGTGTTTCCTACTACTCAAGTTGTTGTTCCTCAAATTGTTGAGCAGAGTATAATAATCAGAAGAACAACAAATTAATGTTCCCGAGGTTGACAATGAACCTATAATAGAACAACCACGAAATAGCATTAAGAAGATCCCAAAGAAGAAGATCTGCTATCTTAGAATGGTTATGTTGGCTCTACCACAAAGTCAGAAAATGACATAGAATTGATGATGAACCGGTTTCGTTTTCACAAGCCATGAATGGTGATAATCTTGATAAATGGTTACATGCCATGAAAGATGACTTAAATCCATGGAGCAGAATGATGTTTGGGACCTCGTAGATCTACGAAGGTTTGCAAGAGAGTTGGGTGTAAATGGGTCTTTAAGACTAGCGTGACTCTCTGGCAACCTTGAGCGTTACAAGGCCAGACTTGTTGCTAAAGGTTTTACTCGGAAAGATGGCATTGATTACAAAAACATTTTCACGGTTTCGAGAAGTTCTTTCGGAATTATCACAAAAGAGAGAGTGGAGGAGATCTTTTTCTTTAGAAGGATTTATGATCGATATTTTCTCGTGAGGAAAAGAAGAGAGAGAGAGAGATTTTATCTAACGTTTTCTTTGTAAGGGAAAAGAGATTAGAGATCTGAGTTTCCTTTTCTTTTATTATTAGGCGGTTAAGAAGGAAGAGTTGAAGGAGTCGGTGAGGTTGAATGTAAAGACTTCGATCTTGAAATCTTACCACTGGGAGTAAACAAAATCATTCTTATTCTGCTCTCGTTTGGTAATCCTTATTCTTCTCGTTGATATTATTCATAAGTTTCTCTTGATATTTTATTTTCCAGTGTCTCTGTTTATGACAAAAGAAAAACCCAGGGGTATTGGGACTGAATAAGTCAGTAAAAATGTTTCATTCTCGTCTCTGTTTACTATGATGTCCTGTACCTCTATCTACTAAATTATTTAATAAAATATTTCATTGTTATTCTATTTTCATATGGTAAAGCTACTTTTACATAAAAATAGAAGATGCTCACTTGATTAAAACAATCTTATTTCTTGGATTTGCCTATGACAAGTGTCATGTTCAACCTTTAGATTTTGAGGTTGCCGCAATGGACTTATATGGCATGTTCAACTTCATTTAGTTTTAATAAAAAAAAATTCATAACTAAATATTTTTTTTTTTTTGAAAGCGATTTTGGGTGAAACAAATATTTTCAAAGTTACTAATAATTTACACAACTAATTTTGGGTAACCATTTTATGGATGTTCTATAAGTCGGTAGGGTTAAGTCTCCATGCCTTCCTAGACATAATCGCTCTGAACAGACTTCTTCTTAAAAGGTTTTCCAACTTTCCCCAAAATTAAATAAAGTTGGTGGCGACTCCATGTTTTCCTCTAAAAGGAAAATCTAGTCTTTTTCGGTCGCTCCTATATATATATATTATATTTTAATTATTTTTGCTTCGAATCGAATCAAACCAAACCAATTTTCGGAAATTGTTATTGACTTTTTAAAGTTTATAATTTTTTTGTTTTAAAATATTTTTAGCCAGAATAGATAGCAAACCTACAGTGTTCTTCGAAAAGTTTAGGATCGTAAGACTCAACCAATAATTGATGAATTTGAAAATTGGAACAACCGATTAAATTGGTTCTTTTTTTTTTTTTTTTTTGCACTGTTCGAATTAGACAAACCCAATGATCATTAATTCGATCATCTTAGAATCGAACCAATTACTATATTTTAATATTTATATATATTTTAATATTCAATATGTATATCACTTTATCCATTAACAAATTTTCTTCCCCTGTTCTTGTACATTGAAGGGGAGTAATCAACTCGGTGGATTATTTTGGATTATTTAAATTTATTTACAATTTTTTTAAACATATATTCTTTATAATATTTTGAAAAAATTATTTTTTACTGACTCCGAATTGAACCAAACTCAATGGTTATTAATTCGGTTATTTTTAAGCGAACCAATTACTATGTGACCTATTTTGCCTTCATGTTAAGCGGAAGGAGCAACGGTGGAAGGGAAAGAAAAGACATGGAAGGCCGACGATAGGAACATTAAGCTGGAAGTTATTCACTGATTGTTTTTTCGAAAAATATTTTACGCGTCTTGTTCAGCGAGAAGGAAAAGGAATTGACGAGCCTCGAAACAAGGCAACATGTGCGTTGGTGGAGTATGCATCACGTTTTGAAGCATTGATCAAGTTTTCGGCATTCTATCGAGAGGTTTCCAAGTGAGGACCGGCAATGTAGAATGTCGGTTATTTTTATTAATGATGTATGTATGACACTCTAAGCATATTAATGTATAAGTTTCTGAAATTTTGTTTTCAAACTTATGTGTGCACGATTATGAATGATGGCGTTGAAAACATGATTGGTCTTTAAAATGACATTATTGTTAGACATATTATGTATTTCCCATGAAAGTGTCATATTAGGAAGAAGACTAATATAGTAGTACATGGAAGTAACTATATCAAAATAGGGATATATGGCGTCCATGACTCTTATTAGTTCTTATTCTAAAATATGACTTATGATGTAACAAATGTATGAAACATTTCTCCTTACTTATGCGCATTATGATTGATTCTTATTAAACCATGAAGTTGTACTTTGTCACATGTAAAATTAATGTCTCATGTTTTGTGACAAGTATTAGTGGTGGTTTAATATTTGAATAAAAGGACATATTGTTTGACATTTGAATGAATGGTTATGACTCTAGGAAAGGAGGCTTATGAATGAAATGATATATTGCTTGATGGAAGCAATTATAAAAGGAAGGAAATGAAACATTTCCCTATCTCTACCTAGAAAGTAAGTCTCATAATTTCCATCAAAGTTAGAGGTATAAGGAAAAAAGGAAAGAGATAGAAAGAGTTTCCATTGTTGATTGAAGGTTCAAACCAAAGAAGCATTGACATTTAAGCATGACGAAAGGTTAGTGTTTCTATCCACACTACTTGTAGAAAACTATGAATTCTTAAGATCCTTATTAATGACTCATGTATGATAGAGTTTACATGATAGCTCATATATGATAGAGTTCTCAGAGATGAGGTAGCTAGGACTTCCCTCTCTTTAGGTGAGAGAGCGACGGTGAGTGTCAAGATGGTAGGCGGGAGGAAGGAGGATAGTAGTTTGTCAGATAATATGATTGGAGGTGGTGAGGATGAACCGCTTCCTTTCTGATACAGCTTCTTCATGCTTGCTCTCCTTGACTTCAAAGCTTCACGAGGAATATTGGACTTCGAATGGTGGGTGGATGAGGTCTTTTTTCCAGAGTTATGTTATTCTAAGAACCCAAATACAACAACTCTAAGGATAACTATACTTTTGCTTCAAAAACCAACATGAGTTGGGATTCAAAAGTTATTTAAAAATTTTGAAATGCCAACTCATATATCACGGTTTGTCATCGTAGTTGTCCATATTGATTATCAAGATAACATTTCGGTTCTTTTATTACCGTTATCTATATTAATATAAAAAGTTGGATAGACAATTTTACTGTACATACACATGTCAATACTAGGATTTTTACTTTTTTTAAAAATGTTTTTTAAAAAAATTTAAAAATAAATAAAAAACTTTAACTTTTTTTTTACGTTTATTTTTTTCTTTTAATTTTTTTAGTTTCCAATTTTTTTCGTTTTCCTTAATTTTTTAATTTTTTCCCTAATCATTTTATTTTGCTAATACTTTTTTTGAATTTATTTGTATCGTGACGATGTAAAGTTTTTACACTATCAACCAATGTTTTTCGATGTTTTAATTTTTACATACTTATATTTTAATGTATATATAATTTAATATTTTTTATTTATATATATATTTTTAACATTTTCAGTTCGAAGCAGAATCAAACCAAACAAATTTTAATTGGTTGGATATTGTTATTGACTTTTTAAAGTTTATAACTTTTTTGTTTTTAAATATTTTAGCCAGGAAAGGTAGGAAAGCTACCCATTGTTCTTCAAAAAAGTTTAGGGTCGTAAGACTCTAGCCAATAATTCAATGAATTTGAAAATCCGAACCAACCAATTAAATTGGTTCGTTTTTTTCTTTTATGCCGTTAGAATTGAGCCAAAGCTCGATAGTCATTAATTCGGTTATTTTGGAAGCAAAGCCAATTCCTATATTTTAATATTTATATATACTTTAATATTCAATATGTATATCACTTTATCAATTAACAACTTTTCTTCTATTGTTCCTGTAATAGTAGAAGGAGTTGTCAATCGGAAGATTATTTTGGATTATTTAAATTTTTTATTTTTATTAAACATATATTCTTTATAATATTTTTTTTAAAATTTATTTTTTTTCCCGAATAAGTTTTTTCTAATTTACTTTTTTAAAATGTTTATTTTATAATTTATTTTTAAAAATATTTTTATTTTATAATTAATTTTATTTTTCTATTTTTTTTGAATATTTTTTCTAATTATTATTTTTCCTATATTTTTTAAATATTTTTTATATACTTTTTTCTAATTTTTTCACTCATTTACTTTAGTTTTATTTTTTAAATACTTTTTTTAGATATATTTTTCCTAATTTTTTTTAAATATATATATTTTCTAATTAATTTATAATTAAATTTATTTTTATATTTTTTAAATCAATTTTTTCCTAATTATTTTTTCCCTAATTTTTTAAAAATATTTTTTTCATAATTTTTTTTTATAATTTTTTTTGTTTAATTTTTTCTAATTTACTTTTTTCTTTTTCCTTTTAAAGTATTTTTTTATAATTAATTTTTTTTCTTATTATTTTTTTATTTTTTTTTATGTTTTCCTTAATTTTTTTAAAAAATTTCCTAGTAATTTTTTTTGCTAATACTTATTTTTTTGAATTTATTTGTATAAACAAGAGTGTAAAGTTTTTTTACACTGTCAAAAAATAAATTGGCAAACGGGAAAAGTAGAGAATTGTCTATTGTTGATGTTTTAATTTTTTATATACTTATATTTTAATGTATACATAATTTAATAGTTTAAAAGTTAAAATTTTATATACTTTTGTTTATATATATTGTGAACACCCATTTTGTCCGATCTTTTAGTTTAATTTTTATGATATTATATTTCGGGGAGACTAATAATAATAGTGAAGAGAGAAAAGAGGGGAAACGGAATAAAAAAGAGAGTGGAGGAGATCATTTTTCTTTAGAAGGGATTTATGATCCGATATTTTCTTTGTGAGGAAAAGAAAGAGAGAGAGAGAGATTTTTATCTAACGTTTTCTTTGTAAGGAAAAGAGATTAGAGATCCGAGTTTCCTTTTTCTCTTCCCTATTATTAGAGCGGTTAAGAAGGAAGAGTTTGAAGGAGTCGGTGAGGTTGAATGTAAAGAATTCGATCTTGAAATCTTACCACTGGGAGTAAATAAAATCATTCTTATTCTGCTCTCGTTTGGTAATCCTTATTCTTCTCATTGATATTATTCATAAGTTTCTCTTGATATTTTATTTTCCGGTGTCTCGTTTTATGACAAAAAAAAACCCGGGGTATTGAGACTGAATAAGTCGGTAAAAATGTTTCATTCTCATCTCTGTTTACTATGATGTCCTCTACCTCTATCTACTGAATTATTTAATAAAATATTTCATTGTTATTCTATTTTCATATGGTAAAGCTACTTTTACATAAAAATAGAAGATGATCACTGATTAAAACAATCTTATTTCTTGGGTTGCCCTATGACAAGTGTCATGTTCAACCCTTTAGATTTTGAGGTTGCCTGTGGACTTATGTGCCATGTTCAACTTCATTTAGTTTTAATAAAAAAATTCACAACTAAAGATGTTTTTTAAGAAAGTGATTTTGGGGTAAAACAAATATTTTCAAAGTTACTAATAATTTACACAACTAATTTTGGGTAACCATTTTATGGATGTTCTAGGGTGCGGTGGGGTTAAGTCTCCATGCCTTCCCTAGACATAATCGACTCCCAAACCCGAAGCTTCTTCTTAAAGGGTTTTCCAACGTTCCTGAAATTAAATAAAGTTGGTGGCGACTCCATGTTTTCCTCTAAAAGGAAAATCTAGTCCTTTTTTCGGTCGCTACAGCTGGCGACTCCGCTGGGGAATTTTAAGAGAGTCAAGCCCATAAAATTGGTTTTGCAAATTTTTAGTAACTTGTAGCTTATTTGTTTTACCTTTTGTGGCTGTATCTTGCCCTTTTTTTCTCCTTACAATAATTAAATAAATGACAAAACTAAAAAATGTTTTCACTAACAATGTTTTTGTTTCCTCCTCCTTTCTTTTCTGTTTCCCATGTTTTAACAATAGGGTAGAGGACTTGTAACCATTTTTATATATACCTATGTTTGTATTTTGCGGGTTTTTCTTGTCTTCTCTTTTGATTTTTACTTTTAAGTGTTACAGGTTTGTATGCCCCCTTCACACACATCACTTTATCACATATTGCCTGAGACACTTAGCTCTTTGCAGAGCTTGCTCAAAAACCCAAAGTTTAGGCGGTGCTTTGACATTGTTATTAAAGAGGTCTTGTACCTCCCCGATGCTGTCGGTTCACCACTCGGATTGTACATGAGATCATGGAATAGTCATATTGAGAGGGTTTATCCCTACTTGTAGCTAGATTCATGAATCATATCCTTATGAGGGCAATCACGGGGACCATGTCTTTTAGAGGTCTGGGCCGTCCCAACTTTCACTAATAGAGCGGGACCTAGTGGCCAACTTTGTTTAGAGTCCTAACCTTGGGCGTGTCCATCCTTAGGCTTTACGGCTTAGGGCAAAAGGGGGCGTACTTTTCTTTCCTCTCTTTATCATCATAAGCATAAATTGTCATGCATGCTCATCGTGAATATTCACAAAACTAGGGGCGTCACATTGCTGCCCCCAAGCCTAAATGACATATTCGAATATTATTGCACACCTAATAGGCGCTATGTCATAATGAAGGTAATGCATACCAATTAGGGTTTTCAACCCCATTGGGTCCCATGCAACATGAATCATGCAAGATATATTTGTTTTACTATACTCATTTTTTTTGTTTTGTCTCTTTTGTTGAAAGATTTTGGTATTCACCTTATAGCAAGAAAATGGAAAAGTTTGGTTTAGAAAAGAGTACTAGCAACGTGAGCTGTTCCAAGAAAAATATCAAGATCGATGTGACACTCAATGACGTGAAGAGATTATGTGAACTCAGCCATCAAATGTCAGAAAAAAGCACGCTCGGGACTTTGTCGGCAAGTATGGTAGAATATTGGACACTTGCGTGTTCGATTGGAAGCTCTCGCTCCGAGTGCATTGGCCCAATATTGGAACTCAACTTTGAGGTGTTTTGAATTGCCTAACTTAGACATCACTCCAACCATGGAAGAGTATGCTTATATGCTAAGGCTGCAATTCAAAAGAACACCGGCGGCTACATGTATTATGGCCAATATGTAGCAGATTGGAAGATAGCAAGTCTATTGGAGCTTCAATGGAACAACTAGAGAAAGCGAGAAAGGAACCACCAAAGGGTTGAAGCTCAGCGTCACACAGAATGGGTAAAGGGATTGAAATTAGCGGTGAAGGATGTAATGAATGAAAAGGAAGCATGGAAGATAAAATACAAGGACATGATGGATAAGCTCAATATCACACTTCCCAGTTGGTGGAGCAATTTGAAGAGGCATCCATCCACATTCGTATGAACCATTTCCTTGACTACCACAGAAGGTGACCGAGATTCTTCAACCATTTTGAGAAACTTGCGGGAGGGTTCAGAAAAAAAGAAGATGAGACTCTTAACATAGAACTTAGTAGACCTCGAAGAAAGGCGGAAACCATCAATGTACTTCTTTGATCAAAGACTCGTGATTTGTATCGAAATATTTATAATGAAATGGAAGTTTTCATATATGTCTATCGGCGTTTTTAGATGATATCTATGGAGGAGTGCATTCTCCCTTAGATACGTCATCAACTATATTTTACCCTAAAAGCAGCGTGTTTTCTATGTAAAAAATGAGGGCGTTGCTAATGCGGGTTTGGTCTATTGAGGAGTGGATTCTTCCTTGGACACGACACCAAGCGCATTCAAGCTAGAGGAACCATACCACTAGATTTGATTGCACGATGAGTTTTCTTGCTATTGGTGTATCTGACAGTCTTCCTAAGATTACTTTCGCGATCAAGCAAAGGATGTTAACTTGCCCGTGCATACATGCACATACACAAAAATTTTGGGTTTACTAATGAGATTCTAGGATGCTTTCTGAGTCACATCCTACGAGGATTCCGAGGGAACCATTGCGCGACCTAGGAAAGGTAACACCAATCAAACTCGAGTTTACAATACCGGATCTCGGACCAGGATGGCTGCCGTATGCACGAGGAAGGAAGAAACTTAAACTACGAAGTAGATGAAGTTCTCAATAATTGGAGGTCTGAATCATTTGTTGATGTTACTTCCATGAAGAAATTATCTTATTGTACTAATTATGAACTAATGTTTACTTTCTTTGAGACATGAATGAGAATGTAACACTTTGTGCGGTGTTTTCCTTTTGATTCCATCATTTCTTTTCTCTCTCTTTCATTTATTTATTTTGTTTAAGCTTTCTGTCATAAATAAGACTCTTGCCTATACTTCTCATATTCGAGCTTTTTCTTCCGAGGATAATTTTTCCACTAAAGATTTACCTCGGAGAGGAACTTTGAAAACTCATTTATTGATTCCCTGCATGTGTTGATGAATACAACCTTGAATCCAGATGAGGAAGAAGAAGACATTGAAGAATTCATAAAAGTGGTGAAGCGGTCGGAGGAAGGGATTAGCTCGAATGATGAGGTTGCGGAAGTGATCAATAGGGAGGCAGGAAGATAAGAAGGAGTTGAAAATAGTGGATAACCCGGAGCGAGAAGAAATGGTTGCACTATTCAAAGAATATCTGGATGTTTTTGCTTGGTCCCTACGGCCGAGATTAGATCTGAGATAGCATCGGATTAAATTCCCTTATACCCGGATGTGGCTCCAAAAGCAAAAATTAAGGAGAATGCATCCTGAGATGTCGCGAAGATCAAGGAAGAAGTGACCAAGCAGTTGGAGGCTGGCTTTACGGAAGTAGCTAGACACCCAGAATGGGTAGCTAATGTTGTTCGGTACCAAAGAAGGATGGAAGTGTCGAGAATGTGCGTGGACTACAGAGACTGAATAAATTCAGTCAAAGGATGATTTCCCTACCTCATATTGATGTCCTTATAGGCAGTACAGCCCAGAAGTCACGAGTTTTCTTTCACGGGCCAGGTATTCTAGGTACAATCGGATCCTCGTGGACGGTGACGATAAAGAAAAGACAACTTTTATCACTCATTGGGGAACTTTTTTTTGTTACAAAGTGATGCCTTTTGGATTAAAGAATCTTTGGGGCCACTTACCAACGTGCTATGGTAGCATTGTTCCATGATATGATGCATAAGGAGGTAGAGGTATATGTTGATGATATAGTGGCCAAGTCCAAGGAAGGAGAAAGCCATGTGGCAGTTTTGAGAAAGTTGTTCGGCGGTAAGAAAGTACAAGTTGCGTCTCGACCCCTACAAATTGTACTTTTGGTGCATCGCATGGAATTTACTTGGCTTTGTTGTCGGTAGAGAAGGAATAAAGGTGGACCCTAACAAGGTAGAAGCAATACGTGACATGCCGGCACCTTAGACGAGCGATAAGTAATGGGTTTTGGTCGCCTATTTGTCGAGACGCGCCAAAAATTGCGAGCGGAGTTTAAAAGCGTAGTCTAGTGCGACAACTTCGGATGTCGTCTCTCAAGGACTCGAGAATATTACCTTTCACAAAAATCAGTTTTGGGGGGGGTTGGATTGGAGTGCAAATAAGAAACAAACAAAACAGAGCAATCAAAAGCAGGCGGGTTGAAAAGAGATTATCAATTATCAAACAACGATTAATCTCTGTCAAAAATTCCCAACTATCCTTGGTTAATGTAATCCCAAGCCCTAAGCGATTCTAATCCCCTTTCGATTCTGATAACAACTAACAACGTAATTGCTACTATGGATGCAAATTCCTATTCCCGAAATAACAAAAGCGAGTTAAGCTCTCATGATCAAGCGATCATGAATGAACACAGCCTGAATTAACAAACGCGATTATGTATAGGAAAATAACATCAATGAAACAAATCAATACAATATTACACACTCCTGAAATAACAAGCGAAATATGAAATATGGTATTGAAAAGGAAAAAAACAATTAAAATAGGGATTTACAAAGCGTCAAGTATATAGGATCCTCAAACAAGTAGACTAATCCTAGGACTTAGTTCTCCATGGCAAAGACGAAATCACGAGAGAAAAGTGTAAAACAGAAAATTGGAGAAGCAAAAGTCTCTACAAATTGTTGAAACAGCCTTTTATACAAATTGAGAATTCAGCTAGCTCGCGAGGCGAGCTCACGTTCGCGAGGCGAATTTCATGAACGATCGGCAACCTTTGGCATTCTCGCGGCGAAATGATGCTCGCGGCGAGGATATGAAGAAGTTTCTCCTTACGCCCGTTATGGCCATCGAGGGCCTAACCGTGATGCTCTCGACTTCCCGGACTTGCGAGGCGAAGGGATGCTCGCGGCGAGACTCTTGACTTCAAAGCGCCCACGGCCATGACCTTCAACACGGGCGGCCGTGATCGTCTCCCGACTTTTTCAGGTTTGCAAGACTCGCGGGGCGAGACCTTCTTCGCGAGGCGAACCAGAGACTTAGCATTTTCTTGGAACAGTCAGGCTTCGGGGTCGCGTGGCGAGCCTGTCCTTCGCGGGGCGAATCCCCTGCTCATTATTCTCTTGACTTTCACTTAACCTGAAAACAAGGAAATAACCATAAGTGTATTATTTTGACTCAAAACTAGCTAAATTAACTTAAAACTACTCTAGAGACTCAAAACCTTGCTTGAGGACAATCTAATCTAATTTGGGTGAAAATACGATATAATTTGCACAAAACCCTGGTCATACTAGCTATAAAACTAGATGAGCCAGAGGCTTATCAGTTTACTTGGAAGATTGAACTATATTGCACGCTTCATTGCAAATCGGCTAGAACATGCGACCCGATCTTCAAACTCCTCGGGAAGAATAATCCGGGAAGATGGGATGATGGTGTCAAGAAGCCTTTGATAAGATAAAGGCATATCTACTGAATCCCCGGTGTTGGTACCACCCACCCAAGGTCGTCCATTGTTACTCTATCTCACCATACTACCAAACTCAATGGGGGCAATCTTTGGGACAACAAGATGAATCTGGAAGGAAGGAGCGAGGCAATTTACTATCCCGATTAAGAAGTTTAACACTGTGAGGCTCGTTATATGGCAATCGAGAAGACTTGTTGTACACTAGTATGGACCTCAGAAGACTCAGGCAGTACATGTTATATCACATCAGCTTGGCTAATTTCTCGAATGGATCCTTTGAAGTATATCTTGAAAGTCCTCATATCTCCTTAAGAGTTTCGAAGTGGCAAGTGATATTGTCGAAGTTGACATCAAATATTTGACTCAAAAAGTCCATCAAAGGAAGTGTGATTCCTGACCATTTTAGTAGAAAATCCTCTTGAGGATGGATGGCTGTCAGTTCACGAGTTCCCAGGATGGAGAGATAATGTCCCTCGAGGAAGATGAAGAATAGGAAGATGTGTGGAAAATGTATTTTGATGGAGCATTCAATATGCATGGTAGTGGTATAGGAGCAGTAGTAATCTCACCAAATGGCAAGCAGTACCCGGTGGCCGTAAAACTAAAATATGAATGAACAAATAAAATTGCAGAATACTAGGCATCTGCTGGTGGATTGCAAATGTCACTTTAGCTTGGTATAAAGCAGTTGAAAGTCTACGTGGATTCAGCTTAAATCATATACAGAGGCAATGCCTAGTGGCAAACAAAAGACTCCAATTTGATTCAGTATCAGAAATAATTTACTCAGTTGATTGTAAAGTTCTACGAGATTACTTTCTCGCATTTAAGTCGAGACAAGAATCAATTTGCTGATGCTTTAGCCACACTAGCTGCCATGGTCGAGTTGGATATCCATATCAATGTCCAACCCATCCAAATTAGAGTGCAAGATGGAGCGCATCTTTGTGCTCATGTGGAAGGAGAACCTGATGGGAAGCCTTGGTATCATGATATCAAGCAACACTACAAAAAAAAGTTCAGTTAGCGACCGAAAATAGTGACCAAATTTTTTGGTTGCTGTTTGCGACCGAAATGGCGACCGATTGTAGGATCTAAATCAAACACTGATTAGAGTTGATATTGCGGACAGAAATAGAGCGCGTGCGAGTTATCGGTCTCTATTTGGTCTCCATTCTTTGTTGGAAGTGAGGTAACTTAACTACATCTTTATTATGCCTTGATTTGTGTGGTATCTGTAATGTGTAATGTCAAGTTGTGTTGCTGTTAGTTGAGAGCGAGCTCGATAGGATTTGTGTGCTGATAATTTATCATTTATGCATGTGTTTGCCATTATGTGTTGTTTGTTAGTGGAGAGCGGAGCTCAATAGGATGTGATCTGTCAGAAAAGCGAGGATGCTTTGGTTGTGTGCTGATAATTTAGAAGTTATGCATGTGTTTGGCAATTATGTGTTACTTGTTAGTGGAGAACGGAGCTCAATAGGATGTTTGCTACAATATTTTATCTAAGTTTTTATTGCTTTGCCACTAAAACAATGCCGGCTTAAACAAGCTATGTAATGCTTGATATGTAATGAAAATGTTTTGTTTATACTTTCATGAGTGGCAAGTGTGCAAGTATGTTAATGATTTCCAAGTTTATAATTTTATCACAAGAGCCTTTGATGATGTTATTATTTTTTTCTTACAGTTTTCTTTGTCGATTGACAACCGCTCTAGTCGTCACCGTTTTCACTATTTGTTTGGAGTTGAGGTAGGTCAAATACTCTATCTTTTTCTTTGTTGCTAGTGGTTCTTGAAGTCTTTGAATTGATTTGTTGATTGTTAGTGAAGAGCTGAGCTCAATATGATTTTGGTTGTGTCTTTGATAGATTAGAAATGATGCATGTGGTTGCAATTGAATAGTTGTTTGTTAGTGGAAGTGAGCTCAATAGGATCTTGGTTGTGTCTTTGGTAGATTAAAATTGATGCATGTGTTTGTAAACTTTATATGTTGTTTGTTAGTGGAGAGCGAGCTCAATATGATGGATGTGTCAATTCTATGGCTTGATTGCCATTTTTATGTCCTTATTAACGTTTTTGTCGCTAAAATTGTGCTATGTATATACTGATTAAATTTGTATCTTACGTTATGGTTAATGAGTTAGAATAGCCTTAGTGGAGAGCAGAGCTAAATAGGATGTGATCTTGTCAAAAAGGCGGGATGCTTGTTGTGTGTTACTAATTTAGAAGTTATGCATGTGTTTGACAATTATGTGTTACTTGTTAGTGGAGAGCGGAGCTCAATAGGATGTTTGCTACTATATTGTATCTAAGTTTGTATTGAAATATGCTTCAATATATATATTTGTTGAAGTATGTTGCAATCCTTATAAGTCAATTGTTTTATTTTCTGCTAGAGTTAATTATTAAGTTACAAAAGCCTTAGTTTCCTATTTGAGATTCAATATTAATGAGCATGCGTACCTTCTCGGGGCACACATGCTCATTGTATTGAATCTTGAATTGTCAAGTGGGACAATTTGGGAAAAAACCTTTTTCACACTCGTGCAATAGTCATTTCAATGTTCAAATGCCTTATATACTTGTTGAAATCTCGATTCGATGCATTACCTTTTGTTCTCCTGGTGCATACTTGATCGCGGTGATTCTCACAGTGCTCGAGTCGTGTACTTGGAGGCCGATGAAAATGCTGCCAAAATTTTGTCAAGTATAAGGTTTCTTCTCGAGTGGGATAGGTTCATACCTTGTCATAAGAACGAGATTGATGGAGTTATTGGAATGCACAGTAATATATATAAGTGTTATTATAGGATTGGTCGAGGCTATTTAATTGCCGAGAATGGATATTAGGAGAATCGGAAATGGATGTATCGTAGGTTGGATCAGAATAAACGTCTTAGGGAAGAGTATAGAGTTAGAGTGGGTGAGTTTATAGATTTTGTTGTTAGCAGGGAGAGATTTATACGTCAGGCGGTGATCATTTGAGGTGTCCTTGCAAAAGATGCAAGTGTCAATCTTTCAAAAGCGTGGATGGAGTTGTGGCCGATCTTTATGAGAAGGGCTTCGTGCCTGATTACTATTGGTGGAGTAACCATGGTGAGGCGTTGCCTGATTTAAACCCGATTGTGTTTGAAGGTTACGTACTATAGAAGTGGTGGCCAGGAGGAAGAATTGAATCCATGCGGCGAGATGATAATGGATCATGCTAGACCATCGGTTGGTGTTGTACTAGAAGAAGATGGGGGAGAAGATGATGGAATGGGTTCCCAATACATAGAGGAGAATCCGAATCCCGAAGCTCAAAGATTCTATGATATGCTAAGTGCTTGCCACGATCTCCATTGTGGGAAGGATGTCGGGAGTACGGAGTTGTCGATGTGCATGGAATGGTTGAGTGTCAAATCGACTACAATATGCAAGAAGGCTGTTTTAATCGCCTCACTAGGTCGAGTGTCAAGGCGTTGCTAGAAGACAATCGGATGCTTACTAGTTTTATCATGCTAAAAGTCTGTGGAAAATTTGGAGTGCAGGGTGTTTGAAAATTGATTGTTTCCCGAATGGATGTATGTTGTACTATAAGGATGATTCAACGAAAGCATAACATGTCGATTTTGTGGTGCGGATCGGTATAAGACAACCACTAGGATGGGCATTGAGAAGAAGATGTCGCTAAAAAGATGTGGTACTTTCCGCTCGTGCCAAGACTTACAAGATTGTACTCTTCGATGGCCCGCTGCGGCTCACGTGAGGTGGCATAGTGAGCATGAGAGGGGAGCAAGATGTCTTGTGTCATCCATCGATGGAGAAGCTTGGAAGCATTTTGATATGGTTCATATGGCATTTTCGCGAGGACCCTCGGAATGTCCGATTGAGGTTATCTCTTGATGGATTTAATCCTTTCGGGAGTGCGGAAAAGCATACTCTTGTTGGCCAGGTTATCACGACTCATGTACAATCTTCCCAGGGGATGTGCATGAAGCGAGGAGTTTATGTTCCTAACAGTCATAATTCCGGTCAGTCTAATCAAAAGGTAAGATTGATGTGTACTTGCATTTCTGCTGATAGATGAGTTGGCGATGCTATGGAATGATGGTGTGTTGACATATAACGTATCTTTGAGGCAGAATTTCATAATGAAAGCAACTTTGATGTGGGCGATCAACGACTTTCCGCCTATGGGATGATGTCGGGTTGGATGGCCAGTGGGGAAGCTTGGATGCCCAATATGTATGGAGCGATCGAAGGCATTCATGCTTAAAAACAGTTGAAAGATCTCATATTTTGATTGTCATCGTCAATTCCTTCCAGAAGATCATCCTTATAGGTGGAACAAGAATGCATTCAAGAAGCGTTGTGCGGAGACAACAGCGCCTCCACCACGTTTGATGAGTCCTAATGTATGGCGCAGAGTACAGTACTTACTGCTCGTCCATGAATCCCAAGGAGAACATATTCCTGATTATGGCGTCAACCATAATTGGACAAATGGTCGCGCTGTCGCGCACGCACCAAAAAGGACGAGCGGGTTTAAAACTGCAGTTTAGGGCGACAACTCGGATGTCGTCTCTCAAGGACTCTGAAAGTGTTATCTTTCACAAAAATCAGTTTTTGGGGGTTGGTTTGGATGCGAATAAGCAACAAGCAAAAGCAGAGCAATTAAAAGCAGGGCGGTTTAAAGAGATTATCAATTAGCAAACAACGATTAATCTCGTCCTCGAATTCCCCACTATCCTTGGTTCATGTAATCCCAAGCCCTAAGCGATTCTAATCCCCTTTCGATTATAGCAACAACTAACAACGTAATCGCTACTACGGATGTAGGTTCCTATTCCCGAAATAACAAAGCGGGGTTAAGCTCTCATGAACAAGCGAACATGAATGAGCGCGCCGCGAAATAACAAACGCGATTTAGTATAGAAACATAACATCATGAAGCGAATTAATACAACACTACACACTCCTGAAATAACAAACGAAATGTATAATGTAGTATTGAAAAGGGAAAAGCAAGTAAAATAGGGATTACAAAACCTCAAGTATGTGGAATTCTCATATAGTAGACTAATCTACGAATTTAGTTCTCCATAACAATAACGAAATACACAGAAAAATATAAAAAACTATGGAGAAGCAAAAAAAGTCCATCCAAACTGTTCAGAACAACTATTTATACTAATCGGAAATTAAGTCTACTCGCGGCGAAGCCCTCTCATGACGAATCTTGCGAACGATCTGCAGACCTTTGGTATTCTCGCGAGGCGAACACACCTTCGAGGCGAGAAGCTGAAGAGTCTTCTTATTACGCCCGTTATGAATATCGGGGGCCAACCGTGATGCTTTCGACTTCCGGACTCGCGAGGCGAATGTATGCTCGCGAGGCGAGACTCTTCAACTTCAAAGCCGCCACGGTCGTGACCTTGACACGGGCAAGCCGTGATCGTCTCCGACTTTTCAGGCTTGGGTTACTCGCGGGCGAGATCTTCTTGCAGGCGAACCAGAGACCTTGCATTTTCTTGGAGCAGTCGGCTTCGGGTCGCGAGGCGAAGAGAGGTTCGCGAGGCGAATACCACCTTCCTTATTCTCTTGACTTTCACTAAACCTGAAAACAAAGAAATAACTATAAGTGTATTATTTAACTCAAAACTAGCTAAATTAACCTAAAACTACTCTAGAGACTCAAAACCTTGCTTGAGGACAATCTAATCTAATTTGGGTGAAAATAGGATATAATTTGCACAAAACCCTGGTCATACTAGCCATAAAATTAGATGAGCCGAGAGGCTTATCAACAAAACAAAGTATATTTTGGAGGTTGCCGTATTGGAGGACGCAGCTACTCCGTCCACAACATTGATGTCATGCATCTTTGAGAGGAATGTGTTTTTGAATGTGTTTGACTTTGTGATGGACATCAAGGGGAGGACAAAGGATACAAATAAATCCCGATTGGATCTGGATGAAATTTTTAATCGGAAGGAGCTTGAGTTGAAGGGCGGTGGTACGTGGCGGACTTATCAAACCGAAGGCAAGTTATATACTAAGCAAAACACGAGAAAGTGGCCGTGCATGTAAGTGGGTTAAAGAACTAAAGTTACCGTATGGGTATGCTTCCAATCTGTGTAGATGTGTTGACATTAAGGAAGCAAAGTTACATGGAATGAAGAGTCATGATTGCCACGTGTTCATGCAACGGTTGCTTCCCATTGCGTTCAACGCATTACCGAAGCAAATTTGGAACCCACTTGTTGAGCTTAGCCACTTTTTCAGGGAGCTTACATCGACAACACTAAATGTGAATCAATTAAAGGATATGGAAGTCAAGATACCCATTTTTTTATGTAAGTGGAGCAAATCTTCCGTTGAGTTTCTTTGATTCCATGGAACACTGCCGGTTCATCTACCTTCACGAAGCAAGAGTTGGTGGCCCGATCCAATACCGCTGGATGTATCCATTTGAGAGGTAAACAACATCAACTATTTTACTTAATACATATGAAATTCACGAACACGAGATCGTAGTTTAGCTTTCCCTAAAACTAGTAATTATTTGTATGTATCTCTCTTTAATAGGTCCCTGCACTCCCTTAAACACAAAGTCAAGAACAAGGCACGAGTGGAGGGTTCTATTTGTGAAGCATACTTAGTATAGGAGACTTCCACTTTTGCCTCCTATTACTATCCGGACGAATTTAACACGAGAAGGACAAGGATGCCTAGAAACGTTGATTCGGGCGAAGGAAGTTCAACTAGTCCTCTTATATCAATATTCAACTATCCGGGCAGATTTAGTGGCAAATCAAAAGGATGTAAGACTAAGCCCTCATTCATGTTTTGATGTATGACAAACAAAGTGTATTTTGCATAAGATTTTTAATTCTGACTACGTACTCATTACGTGTTAAGTTGCATGCAAGATCACTCGTCCAACAAAGTAAAGAGCTGAAGTCCAATGAAAAATTAAAGAGCTCGTCCACTAAAGGAACAACAAAGTAAAAAGCTGACGTCCACTGAAAGAACAAAGAAAGCGCGTCCACTAAAAGAACAAAGTAAAAAGCTGTCGTCCACTGAAAGAGCACATGAAGCGCGTCCACTGAAGAAAACAGAAGATCTCGTCTGCTGACGTGGCAAAAAAGCACATCCACTGAAAGAAACAGAAGATCTCGTCTGCTGACGTGGCACAGAAGCGCGTCCATTGAAGGAAACAGAAGATCTCGTCTACTGATGTGGCACAGAGATCTGCTGACGTGGCACATGAAGCGCGTCCACTAAGGAAACAGAAGATCTCGTCTGCTGATGTGGCACTTGGAGCACGCGTCCACTGATGTAAAAAAAAAAAAGCACGCATCCACTGATGTAAAAGAAGCACGCGTCCACTGAAGAAAAAGGAGAGCTCATCCACTGAAAGTAAAAAGAGCGCGCGTCTACTGATAGTAACACTTGGGGAGCTCGTCTACTAATGATACATGCTAAATTAGAAGCTCCGTCCACTTCATCATATATAAAGCTCGTCTACTAGTTGGAGCCCGTCCAATAACCTTGAGCTAATACCCCCGTCTGCTGACGTGGTAAATAAACACGGATATTTTTCTCTTCAAATAGACGCGGATATTTTTCTCTTCAAATAGACGCGGATATTTTTCTCTTCAAATAAACACGGATTAATTACTCTTCAAAAAGACTTGGCTATCCTTTCAGATGAAAACAATTATATCTCAAGAAGGACGCAATCTCTACAAAGATCAAACAGAATCACATTTCAAGATCAAGAATCAAGAAAGCAAATTTTGTTAAATCAGATCCAAATCTGTCTTAAATGATCCCAACGGCTATAATCTGTCTTCTATATAAAGAGGGATCAAAGGAAAACACAACAACAACAACATATACAATAAACGTAACTCATTCTGATTGAGAAACAAAGTGCTTCGTCTCTGAGAAAAGTGTGATAGTTAGAACTTCAATTTATATTATCAGGCTTTTAGAGTTTTACTTCTACTCAATTCTTTTTGTGAATTAGAGTGACTAAGAGAGGGTATCTCTTAGGGTTCAACAAGGATAGAAGGGATCCTTGGGTAAAGAAAGCTAGTGTGCTTTCTGGTGATTTTTCAAGCAAGGAGGGTATCCTTGTGTTGCTGTAATTAGAATTGTGTAATTGCTGATTATAGTGAAGAAATCCACAGAGGTGTGGGACTGGATGTAGGCTTACCGGAGGAGGTAGCGAACCCGGGATAAATCGGTTTGCGTGTTCTTCTAATCCCTAAACTCCATATACTTGTTTAAACTTGAATCTTTAAATCTGCAATCTGTTGTTCCTACTTATAATTATTCTTGTCATCATTACTTGTTCCATAACCTAATTCTTGGGAATTAATGAGTAAAAACCAATTTTCTTCAAAAGAAACACTGTTTTACATTAAATTGTTGAATAAGTTTTCAATATCTCAATTCACCCCCCCTCTTGAGACCGTAGCCACTACCAACAATTGGTATCAGAGCTAAAACTCTTGTTACAAAGCATAATAGCTTCAAGAGATGTCTACAAATGATATCCTGGGTGATGGGGCTTCACTCACTAGACCCCCTGCCTTTAATGGCTCTCCCAATACATGTATTGGAAAGAGAGAATGCTTATCTTTCTTGAGGCTGCAGGTTTAGATGTATTAGATCTGTTGAAAATGGTCCCTATGTTCCATTTATTCTTGATGCTAAGGGAAATAAACAAACTAAACCAAAAGATGACTGGAATGATGATGATAAAAGAAGAGTTGGTTATAATGCTAAGGCAAAAAATATTATAACAGCTGCTTTGAATTATGATGACTTTTCGGGGTCTCCAATTGCAAAGCGGCTGACAAATGTGGGATACTCTTCAACTCACTCATGAAGGAACCAACGATGTTAAAAGAGCAAGAATGAATGCACTAGTCCATGAATATGAACTCTTTCACATGAAGAATGGTGAGGAGATAGATGAACTGCAAAAGAAGTTTACACAAATTGTGAACCAGCTAGAAGGACTCAGACATACAATCACAGATGAGAAAAAGATTAACGAGATAATGAGATGTTTGAGTCGTGAATGGCAGCCAAAAATTACTGCAATTGCTGAAGCAAAGGATCTAGACACCATGCAGATTGCTACTTTATTAGGCAAGTTGAAAGAACACAAATTGGAACTCAATAGATTGAAAAGTCATGAAGATAAGGAGAAAAAGAAGAAAGGACTCTCACTCAAGGCTCATATTTCCAAAGAATCAATAGAAAGTGATGAAAATGAACACCTTGATGAAAGTGAAGAATCCGAAGAAGAAGACATGGGATTGCTTGTGAGGAAATTTAAAAGATTCATCAAGAATAATAGAAACAAGAAGCAATTCAGTTTTTCTACCAAAAAGAACACGAACAAAGGTGAAAGCTCTTCCTCAACAATCAAATGCTTTGAATGTGGAAAGCTTGGACACTACAAAAATGAATGTCCAAAGCTACAAAAGAAAGAAAAGTATGAGAAGAATAACAACAAAGAAAAGAAAGGAAGAAAGCCTATAAGAGCATACATAGCTTGGGAAGAAAATGATATGGATTCCACTAGTAGTGAATGCGAAAATGAAGAAGCCAACCTATGTCTCATGGCAAATCAACAAAGTGATAGTGAAACCGAGGTAAATGATTCTTCTCCTGCCTATGATGAGTTACAAGATGCTTTTGATGAATTGCATGAAGAATATGTTAAAATTGGTAAACAACTTATATCTTCTAGGAAGATCATCGCAAAACAATGTAGTGACTCTTCATCTTTACAAATAAAGCTTAAAGAACTAGAAGCTGAAAATTCAAAATTACTTACATCTAGTTCAATTTGCACCAAATGCACTACACTAGAAAAGGAAGTTGAAAAACTAGATACAACTCTATCTAAGTTTACTTTGGGTAGAGATAACTTGAATGCCATATTAGGACAGCAAAAGGGTGTGTATGACAAAGCTGGAATTGGATATAAGCCAATGGTACATGAAAAATCATTTAAGAAGCTTTTTGTTGCACCTATTTCCTCAACTAGTCCTTTTGTTAAATGCTATTATTGTCTAAAGAAAGGTCATACAGCTGCTACTTGTAGACTTAGAAAGAACATTCATGTTGGCATTAAACAAATTTGGGTTCCAAAAGGAACTTATGTTGCTACTAACACCAAAGGACCCAACCAGATTTGGGTACCTAAAGGAAAAGTATAAAAATATCTGTTTTGTAGGTGTGTTTGAAGGCCAAAACCTTAAGCTAGTTTTTAGATAGTGGCTGCTCCAAATACATGACCGGAGACATCACAAAATTTACATCTTTCACTCCCAAAGAAGGTGGAAACGTCACCTATGGAGACAACAACAAAGGAAGAATTCTTGGCGTTGGAACAATAGGAAAAAGTCCAACAATCAAGATTGAGGATGTTCTCTATGTGGAAGGGCTCAAACACAATCTATTAAGTATAAGCCAATTATGTGATAAAGGCTACAAGGTAAACTTTAACTCAAAATTGTGTATGATCGAATCTATTCATGATAATAACATAAAACTGATTGGAAATAGAATCAATAACATCTATATGCTAGACATAGACAACTTAATTTCCAATGATGCATGTTGCTTAATTTCCAAAGAAGATGAAAATTGGCTTTGGCATAGGAGAATAGCTCACATTTATATGGATCACTTGAATAAATTGATTTCCAAAGAACTAGTAATCGGTTTACCAAATAAAAAGTTTGTTAAAGAAGGCCTATGATATGCATGCCAAAAGGGTAAACAAGTGAAAACCTCATTTAAGGCTAAAAACACCGTTTCTACTAGTAGACCCTTACAATTACTGCACATGGACCTTTTTGGACCTTCTAGGACAAAAAGCTTTGGTGGAAATCTCTATGCTCTTGTAATTGTTGATGACTTCTCTAGATTCACTTGGACATTTTTCTTAGCACAAAAGAATGAAGCTTTTACAGCTTTTAAGAAAATGGCTAAGGTTGCTCAAAATGAGAAAGACATGAAAATTGTTTCAATTAGGAGTGACCATGGAGGAGAATTCCAAAATGAGGAGTTTGATAACTTTTGTGATAAACATGGTATAAAACACAATTTTTCTGCACCTAGGACTCCACAACAAAATGGAGTAGTTGAGAGGAAAAATAGGTCACTTGAAGAAATTGCTAGAACCATATTAAGTGACTCTAATTTACCAAAGTAATTTTGGGTTGATGCTGTGAGTACTGCATGCTATGTTTTAAATAGAGTTCTAATAAGGCCAATTTTGAAGAAAACTCCATATGAACTTTACAAGGGAAGAAAACCTAATATTTCTCATTTTCATGTCTTTGGCTGTAAATGTTTTGTACTAAACAATGGCAAGGATAATCTTGGGAAATTTGATCCCAAAGCTGATGAGGGTATTTTCCTAGGTTATTCATTAACTAGCAAAGCATATAGAGTGTTTAATAAGCGTACTTTATCAATGGAAGAATCTGTTCACATAACATTTGATGAGTCTAACCCCAAAAGGTTGGGAAAGGACATTTTTTATGATGCAGAAACTCTTGAGGATGAAGTGAAATCTGATGAAGGAAAAGAGAGAAACAAGGAAAAGGAAGATGAAGAGAGCAATAAAAAAAAACCTCAAGCAGAACTTCAACAAGAAAATCTTCCTAAGGAGTGGCAAGCTTCAAAGAATCATCCCCTAGACAATATCATTGGTGAGATCACCAAAGGGGTAACTACTAGAAACTCTTTAAGGAATATTTGCAATACCATGGCGTTTGTATCTCAAATAGAACCAAAATGTGTTGATGATGCTATTAATGATGAACATTGGATGATTGCAATGCAAGAGGAGTTAAATCAATTTAAAAGGAACAAAGTTTGGGAATTAGTTCCAAAACCCAAAAGTAACCAAATAATCGAAACTAAATGGGTGTTTAGAAACAAAATGGATGAGAATGGAATAATAATAAGAAACAAGGCTAGACTAGTAGCTAAGGGATACAATCAAGAAGAAGGAATTGATTATGATGAAACATATGCTCCCGTAGCTAGATTAGAAGCCATAAGAATGCTCTTAGCCTATGCTTGTATAATGAACTTTAAACTATACCAAATGGATGTGAAAAGTGCCTTTTTAAATGGAATAATACAAGAGGAAGTATATGTAAGCCAACCCCCTGGCTTTGTTGATAGTGAGTTCCCAAATCATGTCTATAAACTGACTAAAGCCCTCTGTGGACTCAAGCAAGCTCCTAGAACTTGGTATGAGAGGTTAAGCAATTTTCTCCTAGAGAAAGGCTTTAAAAGAGGAAAAGTTGATACAACACTATTTACTAAAACAAAAGCACACAATATCTTACTTGTTCAAATATATGTTGATGACATTATTTTTGGTGCTACTAATGAGTCTTTATGCAAGGAATTTGGTGAACTAATGCAAAGTGAATTTGAAATGTCCATGATGGGAGAGCTTACCTTCTTTCTTGGACTTCAAATTAAACAATGCCAAGATGGAACCTTCATAAGCCAAACAAAGTATTACAAGGAACTACTAAAGAAGTTTGGAATCGAAAGCGCAAAGGAAATGGCAACACCAATGAGTATAGCCGGCTACTTGGACAAAGATGAACATGGTAAATCTATAGATGTATCCAAGTATAGAGGTATTATCGGATCCTTACTTTATCTCACTGCTAGTAGACCAGATATAATGTTCAGTGTGTGTATGTGTGGAAGGTATCAAGCTAATCCTAAAGAATCACATCTTACTACAGTTAAAAGAATCATGAAGTACCTCTTAGGAACAAAAGAAATGGGGCTGTGGTATCCCAAGGGATCCACTTGCACATTAATAGGATATTCCGACTCTGACTTTGCTGGATGCAAGTTAGATAGGAAGAGCACAAGTGGAACATGCCATTTATTAGGAAATTCCCTAGTGTCCTGGTTTAGTAAAAAGTAAACTAGTGTGACCTTATCCACAGCTGAAGCAGAATATGTTGCAGCTGGGAGTTGTTGTGCTCAAATCCTAAGGATGAAACAACAATTAGTTGACTATGGCGTTTATCTGGATCATATACCAATAAAATGTGATAACACTAGTTCAATAAATCTAACAAAGAACCCAATTATGCACTCAAGAACCAAGCATATTGAAATTAGACATCATTTTATCAGGGATCATATTCAAAGTGGTGATGTTGTGATTGAACATATAGATACAACTAAGCAATTAGCCGATATATTCACCAAACCACTAAATAAGGAGAGTTTCTTCTTTATAAGAAGGGAACTTGGCATAATTGATCCTCAAAATAACTAATAACAGATGGCACGCAAGGCAGCACAAGTTGCTGAAAATTATGAAGGACATGGGCAAGATGCTAAACATCCTTAGGTGTCTGTAATTTTTTTTTTTTTTTGTATTTTGGATGTTTTGATGTATTGCATAAATTCTGAAATGCTTTATTATCAATGAATACAAGACTGTTTATTAGCGACGGATTTTCGGTCACTAGACCACAATTTGTTAATGGTAACTAAAGTTTAGCGACCGAATTATTGGTTTCTAATTCGGTCGCTAAACTGGTTTTTATTTAAAAAAAATTAAATTAATTTTTTAAAATAATAAATTTTTTCTGTTTTTTCTTTAAAGTTTAGTAAAAATACTAATAAAACACACCAAATTACTAATGAAATATACAATCATAAGAAATAATGAATATATATAAAAAAAATAATCCAAAGTTTCGTACAAGAATCGTTTAAAGTCAAAAATATGAAGAAAAAAAAATCCAGTCATGATGAGGGGGAGGTGGAGGAATCCAATCATCCTCAGCGTCCGTACCACCGACGTCTGCTATCTGATCGTTCTTTGCGATGAGCGACATCGAGTGAGTCGAGGCGAACTGGAGGAAGCGGCAAGAGCGGCACAACCGTCAGAGCATCACCCAAAGCAACTGGAGTATGGATCCTCATCTACTCCAACACCAGCCGCAGTGTCTGGCCCTGCTCGATGCTCGTCTGCATCAGCTGCTAGTGTGCCTGAGTCAACTGTACAATCTGGTTCGCCATCTGCTGCTCTCTCTCGCTCTTCTCCCGAAGCTCCGCGTTCAGCTGCGTGATGGTGTCCTGCATTTGGTTGAACTGCTCCTGAGGGACGTTATCGGCGTAGGAAGGAGCAAGCGTGCCGGATGATGAAGCGATAAACTCGCCTCCCAGGTGTCCGAGGCCATACACGTTCCCCTTCTTGTTCCTGCCCCCGACGACCTCCAAATAAATGGCATTATCGTCGACGAAGATAGTAGAGCTGGGCCCATCACCAGTCAAGGCCTCATCTTGTGACTGTGAGGCACGTGATATGTCATCGTCCTTCTTCTCGTTGAAGCCCACCTACAAAGTATAGTTGAAGAGATTTAGTTAAAATTATAATCAATATTAACAAATCATTTATAATAAATTACAAGTAAACACTAAATTGTTTTTTTGTTTACAACATAGTTACGGGCCTTGTCATTGACCCATGTCCCCGACTTCAACTTCTTCGTCCTCTCCACCGACTCCATAGCAGTGAGGGCCCGTTGTTTCTGTGCTTTCTGCACACAAAAATATAATCTTAAATTCACAAGAATAGTTAAAAATGAAAACTAATTAAATAGTATAATAAGTCAAAAGTTTAATGTATTACCAGCTCTCGTAGTGGGCGGCGGCTGATTTAGACCCGCCGATCCAAGCACATCCGCCACCATCAGAAGCTCGATTACGCCGAGCTGTGGCCTGGATCTCCTGGAACTTCTCAGTAGCCCAGTACTGGTCTAGCTGCCTCCTGATCTCAGGATCCACCCACTTCCCCTTATTCTTACCTTTCCTCAGCTTGTTCGTCAGATTCTTCATGACCAGTGAGCCTTTATGCTCAAATATGTCCCTGACTAGACCCTCTAAAGCTACGTCTCACCTATACTCTTTCTGCAACTTACAGTTGTTAGGAAATTCGTGTGTGTATATATATATATAATGTAAATTTAATTTAAATAAGTTAATAAATTGTTACCTTAAACTCTTGAAACAACTGATCCCTATGGCCCCCTGGGATGGCCTTCCATATAGGCCATGGACCATTAAACTTGCGTCGCAGGATCTTCGATATCGAATCAGAAGGGCCCTTCGCGGGCAGAAAGCTGCAGCAAAATTAGAGCATTAATAAATTTTATAAATAAATAAATAAATAAAAAGTAAATAGAAATTAACGATACTTTATATATATTTAAAAATTAAATTAGCTTACTCGTTATCCCCCTGGGTATAAGAAGAATCCTCCTGTCGGATGGACCACGACTCTCCTATCCCGATGATGATGATGGTCCTGTCATAGGTGTGGATGATGAGGGTGCAGCCTGTGTCCCGACCACATGAGGCTGGGTAGGGGGTGCAACTCAATCACCCTGAGGTGTCCCGTCCACATAGGTGCTGGTAGGGTGGTCTCGATCTGAAGGCTATGGGTCGGCCGGCGAAGGGACTCTCGCAGCACGACTTCTGCCACGGCCTCCACGACGACCCCTACCTCTAGAGGAATCTGCCATCTGTGTAAAAAATGAAAAGATGATTACACAACAGTGTAAATAATACAAAAATAAATTACCTAAGTAGAATGACATTTACAAAATGAATTATGACATAAATAAATTACCTAAGTAGAATCTCCGTCACTAAATTCACCCTCACTCTCATCAGTCTCACTTGATCGGAAAATGCCTTCGCTAGATGCGTCCAACTCGGATTGATCCATTAACTCTCTTTCAACTTCTTCCCCATTTTCGGAAATGTCCGCCAAAGAATTAACAATAATGTCCAGCATAATTTGCAACGGTGCGTGGGGTCTTGAGAACTCATCATCTTGGTACGGAGCATCTTTTTGGATTTGGTTGATTACATTATCGATGTAATTATCTTTGTGAGCCTTTATCTTAATAACACCCAACCAGCCTTGACGTCCTTCGGGATATGGCGAGTAATAAACCTGATCAGCCTGTTGTGAAAAAATGAATGGGTCGTACGCCTTATTATACCTTCGAGACAGCCTAACTTGAACAATACCATATTTTTTATCGATTTTTGTCCCTACGTCAAGAGTAGGATCAAACCAATCACACTTGAAGATAACTAACTTCATCACGGGGAGCAGGTATAATCGAGTTCAAGGATGTCAGTTAGAACCCCATAGAAATCATCCTCTACATTGCCATCAGTGGCTCGCACACAAACACCATAGTTACACGACTGCATTCCTTCATTCCATGTTTTTGTGTTAAATTTATATCCATTTACAATGTAAGTATTCCATGATGTAACCCATCTGTTAGGCCCCCATGCCAAATTTGTCAACAATGGATTTTGAACATTGTTTTTTGGATCTAGTACCTAAAAAATCAAATATTATATTATTCTTATACATGCTATATATTTAAAGAGATAAAATGTATTGCAACAAATGAAGATGCTTAACCTACATATTTATTGAACCACATAGCAAAGTGAGAAGTAATTTCTCGATCAACCTGATCGTTTGAAATGTCAGGTTGGAGATCCCTTAGAAAATTGTCGTACATCCTACATATGGGAGATTAACAGCAGGACGATTAATAATAATAAATGTCAATTGAACTTATAAAATACATTGTAGAAACTTACTCTAAATATGGCGCCACCTCTTCACAATTTTGAAGGATATACAGATGAGCAGCATTAATGTCACGCTGCTCCAAGAAATATCCTTTGTTGGTAGTGGCTACGGTCTCAAGAGGGGGGGGGGGGTGGGTGAATTGAGATATTGAAAACTTATTCAACAATTTAAAGTAAAACAGTGTTTCTTTTAAAGAAAATTGGTTTTCACTCAATTTTAATTCCCAAGAATTAGGTTATGGAACAAGTAATGTTGACAAGAGTAATTATAAGTAGGAACAATAGATTGCAGATTTAAAGATTCAAGTTTAAACAAGTATATGGAGTTTAGGGATTAGAAGAACACGCAAACCGATTTATCCTGGTTCGGCTACCTCCTCTGGTAAGCCTACATCCAGTCCCACACCTCTGTGGATTTCTTCGCTATAATCAACAATTACACAATTCTAATTACAGCAACACAAGGATACCCTCCTTGCTTGAAAAGTCACCAGAAAGCACACTAGCTTTCTTTACCCAAGGATCCCTTCTATCCTTGTTGAACCCTAAGAGATACCCTCTCTTAGTCACTCTAATTCACAAAAAGAATTGAGTAGAATCAAGACTCTAAAAGCCTGATAATACAAATTGAAGTTCTAACTATCACACTTTTCTCAAAGATGAAGCACTTTGTTTCTCAATCAGAATGAGTTGCGTTTATTGTATATGTTGTTGTTGTTGTGTGTTCCTTTGATCCCTCTTTATATAGAAGACAGATTATAGCCGTTGGGATCATTTAAGACAGATTTGGATCTGATTTACCAAAATCTGCTTTCTTGATTCTTGATCTTGAAATGTGATTCTGTTTGATCTTTGTAGAGATTGCGTCCTTCTTGAGATATAACTGTTTTCATGTGAAAGGATAGCCAAGTCTTTTTGAAGAGTAATTAATCCGTGTTTATTTGAAGAAAAAAATATCCGCGTCTATTTGAAGAGAAAAATATCCGCGTTTATTTGCCACGTCAGCAGACGGGAGTATTAGCTCAAGGTTATTGGACGGGCTCCAACTGGTAGACGAGCTTTATATATCATGAAGTGGACGGAGCTTCTAATTTAGCGTGTATCATTAGTAGACGAGCTCTCCAAGTGTTACTATCAGTAGACGCGCGCTCTTGTTACTTTCAGTGGACGAGCTCTCCTTTTTCTTCAGTGGACGCGTGCTTCTTTTACATCACCGGACGCATGCTTCTTTTACATCAGTGGATGCGTGCTTCTTTTACATCAGTGGACGTGTGCTTTTTTTTACATCAGTGGACGCGTGCTCCAAGTGCCACATCGGCAGACGAAATCTTCTGTTTCCTTAGGGGACGCGCTTCATGTGCCACGTCAGCAAACGAGATCTTCTATTTCCTTCAGTGGACGCGCTTCTGTGCCACGTCAGCAGACGAGATCTTCTGTTTCTTTCAGTGGACGCGCTTCTGTGCCACGTCAGCAGAGGAGATCTTCTGTTTCTTTCAGTGGACGCGCTTCTGTGCCACGTCGTGACGATATCTTACCTTTTTCTTGATGGACGCGCGCTTCATGTGCTCTTTCAGTGGACGACAGCTTTTTACTTGCAATGGACGGAACCTCTTCGTCCAACAGAAAAGTAAATGCAATGGACGGAACCTCCTCGTCCAACAGAAAAGTAAATGCAATGGACGGAACCTCCTCGTCCAACAGAAAATTAAATGCAAGGGACGGAACCTACTCGTCCAATAGAAAAGTAAATAATACAATGGATGGAACCTCCTCGTCCAACAGAAAAGTAAATGCAATGGACAGAACCTCCTCGTCCAACAGAAAATTAAATGTAAGGGACAGAACCTCCTCATCCAATAGAAAAGTAAATAATGCAATGGACGGAACCTCTTTCGTCCAACAGAAAATTAAATGCAATGGACGGAACCTCCTCGTCCAACAGAAAAGTAAATAATGCAATGGACGGAACCTCTTCGTCCAACAGAAAATTAAATGCAATGGACGGAACCTCCTCGTCCAACAGAAAAGTAAATGCAATGGACGGAACCTCCTCGTCCAACAGAAAATAGAAAATTAAATGCAATGAGTATAGCCTGCTACTTGGACAAAGATGAACATGGTAAATCTATAGATGTATCCAAGTATAGAGGTATTATCGGATCCTTACTTTATCTCACTGCTAGTAGACCAGATATAATGTTCAGTGTGTGTATGTGTGCAAGGTATCAAGCTAATCCTAAAGAATCAAATCTTACTACAGTTAAAAGAATCATGAAGTACCTCTTAGGAACAAAAGAAATGGGGCTGTGGTATCCCAAGGGATCCACTTGCACATTAATAGGATATTCCGACTCTGACTTTGCTGGATGCAAGTTAGATAGGAAGAGCACAAGTAGAACATGCCATTTATTAGGAAATTCCCTAGTGTCCTGGTTTAGTAAAAAGCAAACTAATGTGGCCTTATCCACAGCTGAAGCAGAATATGTTGCAGCTGGGAGTTGTTGTGCTCAAATCCTATGGATGAAACAACAATTAGTTGACTATGGCGTTTATCTGGATCATATACCAATAAAATGTGATAACACTAGTGCAATAAATCTAACAAAGAACCCAATTATGCACTCAAGAACCAAGCATATTGAAATTAGACATCATTTTATCAGGGATCATATTCAAAGTGGTGATGTTGTGATTGAACATATAGATACAACTAAGCAATTAGCTGATATATTCACCAAACCACTAAATAAGGAGAGTTTCTTCTTTATAAGAAGGGAACTTGGCATAATTGATCCTCAAAATAACTAATAACAGATGGCAAGCAAGGCAGCACAAGTTGCTGAAAATTATGAAGGATATGGGCAAGATGCTAAACGTCCTTAGGTGTCTGTAATTTTTTTTTTGTGGTATTTTGGATGTTTTGATGTATTGCATAAATTCTGAAATGCTTTATTATCAATGAATGCAAGACTGTTTATTAAGATTGATTTCAATATTCTCCATAGTTTCTTTTTGATAATGACAAAGGGGGAGAAAGATGAACCATACATCTGAGAAATATGAATCATAAAAATGAACCATGCATTCTCTGTTAGACGAAAAGGTTCCGTCCATAAAAATTGGTCGCTACAAATGGTTACCCAAACAATGCGACCAGCCGTATAGCGACCGGAATTATGGTCGCCATTTAGCGACCGAATTATTATTTCGGTCTCTAAAAGCTTAGCGACCAGGTTATCAGCCACCACCATGCATCGGTCGCTAATTTGGTCGCTAACTGATCAGCCGCTGGCTCATCTAGTTTTATGGCTAGTATGACCGTGGTTTTGTGCTAATTATATCCCGTTTTCGCCCAAATTAGACTTGATTGTCGTTAAGCAACATTTTGAGTCGTTTAAGTATTTTTAGGTTAATTTAGCTGATTTAGAGTTGAATAAAGTACTTACTGTTAATCCTTGTTTTCAGGTAAAAAAAGAAGCAGTTCTGGAGTTCTTCGCCCCGCGAGAGGCTATTCGCCTCGCGAACCTGAAGGCTGACTGTTCCAGAAATTGCAAACCTCTCAGTCTCGCCCCGCGAATACTTGACTCGCCTCGCGAGTAATCCAACCCTGGAAGACCAGAAGCCATCATGGCTTACCCATGTTGAAGGTCACGGCTATGACAGTTTGGAATTTGAAGAGTCTCGCCTCGCGAATGATAAGCTCACCTCGCGAGCTCGTCAAACACTGAAGACCGTTCGTATTATTCGCCTCGCGAAGGTGTGATCGCCTCGCGAGATCGCGGAATCCATAAACTGTATTTAAGTCTGTTTTAGGGCAGAACAACCTTCTCTTTTCTCATCTTATCTTTTTCTTTTCTTTTCACAGTTGCGGTCGCAACAGTAGCTTTAGGTTTATGTTGGTAATGGAGAACTAGTCTCCTTGATTAGTCTACTGCGATTGATATCCACCACACTTAAGGTTTTGTAATTCTTGTTTTGTATGCTTTTCCCTTTTCAATAATATGCTATATATTTCTGTTTGTTTAATTCAGGAGTGTATAGTGTTGTGTTGATTTATTTTGGTGATGTTATGTTCCTATATTGAATCGCGTTTGTTTAATTCGCGTGTGTTCGTTCATGTTCGTTTAGTTCATGAGGGCTTAACCCCGTTTGTTTAATTCAGGAATAGGAACATATATCTCGTAGTAGCGATTTCGTTTGTTAATTGTTGCTACAACCGAAGGGGGATTAGAATCTGCTTAGGGCGTGGAATTTACATGAACCGATGATAGTGGGAAACTGAGAACAGTAGGTTAATCGTTTTTCAGCTATTTGATAATTATTTAGTTTGCTCTGTTTTATGTTTTGTTTTCTTTATTTTATTTCAAATCCCAAACCCCACAATTCTGACTTTTTCTGTTAACAACAACCCAAGAGTCCTTGTGAGACGATACTCGAGTTGTCGCTCCCTAAACTACATATTTTACAAACCGCTCGCTTTTTGGCGTGTGCGCGACGGCGCGTTCAAAAATTGGCGCCATTGCCGGGGACTCTTGTTGTTATTGACAGAAAATAAAATTAAAAAAAAAACTTTTGTATTGCTGAATTAGTTTTGGCTGTTTTGTCTGGTTATGAATTTTAGTACTGCCATGGATAATTACATGTATGGTTATATGCCTAATGTTTATTATGAGCCACCACCGTGCATATATTATCCTAACTTTGCTGGAAGTTATGAGTTTAGCAGTGGTTTTGACATGATTGGAGTGAATGAGGAGCAACCTTTCTATCATAGCCAACATGGAGGAGAACGCAGCAGCTTGGATGAGATTGCCTCTTTAGTGCATCAAATGGCAGTAAGCCAGCAATATCAGCCTGACCTCACAATATGCCAACTCAGTCTGGAAGAATTGGTGCAACGGATGGCAGAGAACAATCAACGGATGGCAGAGCAAAATCTTGAATTCCAATAGAGGATGGAGGCAAGTCGTCAGGATTTTGCCACTCAAAATGCTTTCATCGTTTCCTCCTCAGCTGCACTGCAAACTCCACATTCCCTTGAAGCACATGCAGATTCACAAGCAGTTATTCTTGACAATACTTCTGAGGATAAATTTGATAATGATGTCAAGAACACTTCTGTTGATGAACTGCGTGTTGAATCTCCAGATATTCACACCTCCCCTGATTCTATCTATTATAATTCATGCGCTGATTGTACTGACACTGCTTCATGTGTAGCATGTTTTGAAAGCTCATTCTTTTCAGGAAACATAGAAAATGAGGATCAGGAGGACATCTGCTTCACCATGCTTGAGGATAATGAAGAACCTTTGGAATTAGATGCATGTGTTGAAAGTGATGGGGTGGATGAACTTTGTGCTGAATTTCCAGACATTCAGACCTTTACTGATTCAGTTTATTGTACCATATCTACTGACTGTACTAACACTGACCTTTTTGTGATGTGTGCTGAGAATTCTGCAGGTTTAGCAGGTGATGGATTTGTTACCACAGTGAATGAAGAACGTGCAGAAGATGAAGCAGCACCTGAGACCCTCTCTACCTGTTTGTCACCTCCCCCTGTGGAACCACCAGTGATGGAGTTCAAGCCACTGGATTTTGCACCCTTGGATATGAAGACACCGTGGCCAGTCCAAGACGTTGAACCCCACTTCTATTGGGAGGACTTTATTGACAAGGTTGACAAGGAAGACATCTGTGACCTTAGAGGGAGTGAGAAGTCCGCCGCACTTAGCGGAGTTACCATGATTATCAAGCACCCACTTCCGTATCGAGGCTGCAAGTTAGGGGACCATGGAACAAGCTTCAGTCCCTTGTCTATCACGTGGGCATTATGCTGCATGCCATGGGATCCGGGAGGATCATACTGCAATTTGGGCATTCTGTGGCCACTGTATCACAGACAGTGGGATCCCGGTGGAACCGCCCCCATGAGTTTTCTCTGAACCTTACTTTTTTTTTATTTGCTTTGCATTGCTTTAATTTTTGTTTTGTTTTCTTTTAGCTCCTGAATAATTTGAGAAGATCAGGAGTATGTGTGTTGAGTCTTGTGTCGGCAAGTTTATTGGAATTTGATTGAATTTTGCATAGATATATTGCATGATTTATGTGATGATTCCCCCTAGGTTGAAAAAAAAATTTGTTTTTGAAAAGTGATCCCCATTTAGAAAAATTTTGGAAAACTGAACTTTGAGATATTTTGTTATGATTGCATGATTTATGATAAGTTTGGGGTGATGGGATGCACACATTAGGGATAGAATCTCGGTCAAACAATTTGCAAAAAAATGTCCAGGTGAGGATTTGAGCCTCCAACATGTTTTTAACTGTGTGAATCACTTTTTAAGCTGCACTTTCATGAATTTGCTTGAATCTCTTTATGGTTTGCATGTTTATGTGTTTGCTTCAAATGATTTAGGCATTTTCTTTGTAAATAAACACTTGGCCTAAAATAACCAATTCCTAATGCATGTTTCCTAGTTAGCCCCATTGAGCCTGATTAGCCTGTTAATTCTTGATAACCTTATGTTACAAGCCAAAATTCTGAAAAACCATGTTAACCCGATCTTAGGATTAGGAGAGCATGGAAGCTTAGCAAAGAGAATGGTTGCAAGAAACTAAGTTTGGGGTGGCTACAAGGATATTATGTGTTGTTTGGGATGGAGAAAAAGAAAAAATATAATAAAAAGGTTGGAAAAAAAAAAGAAAAGAAATAAAAAAGAAATAAAAAGTGCAAAAAAATGTCAAAAAAAAGGCTATTAGAAGAAAAGGCTGTAGTCACCAAGGCAAAAAAGGAAAAATGGAAAAAGGAACTTGAGTGGAAATTCAATGTATTAAAATGTTCATGCTCTCTTAGTTCCTAGGGACTTAAGCCAGTACCTTTGTATATCCTACCCTTAGCCAGGCCCCATTACAACCTTTAAAAGACCTTTTGATGTTGCATACATGTTTTTCGTGGGAACCTTGATTGAGATGAAAATCAAATTTATGGGAAGTGCTTCTGAAAGGTGAATTGAGTGAATTGTTGATAGCCTAGACAAACTGAGCGATTGAGTGAAACACTAAATGCCCTTGTGAGGAAGGCGATTGTTTGAATTTGGTGATCTCCCTCTTGTGTGTAACTTGGATCCCTTGCTTAGATTAATGATTGTTTGAATGATGAAATTCTCAAATGTTTAGAGTAAATGCATATGGGGATTGCTTTGTTTGAAAGGGGGGAACATTGAAGAAAACTGTTTTGATGAAATGGCTTGAAATTTGTGCAAAGTTGATTGAATTCTTTAAGCTTGTCGTGTCTTGAGTCTCTTTGATTTTTGAGTTTTAGTTTGCTTGGGGACAAGCAAAGTTTAAGTTTGGGGTATTTTGATCAGCCGCTGGCTCATCTAGTTTTATGGCTAGTATGACCGTGGTTTTGTGCTAATTATATCCCGTTTTCGCCCAAATTAGACTTGATTGTCGTTAAGCAACATTTTGAGTCGTTTAAGTATTTGTAGGTTAATTTAGCCGATTTAGAGTTGAATAAAGTACTTACTGTTAATCCTTGTTTTCAGGTAATAAAAAGAAGCAGTTCTGGAGTTCTTCGCCCCGCGAGAGGCTATTTGCCTCGCGAACCTGAAGGCTGACTGTTCCAGAAATTGCAAACCTCTCTGTCTCGCCCCGCGAATACTTGACTCGCCTCGCGAGTAATTGATAAGCCTCTGGCTCATCTAGTTTTATGGCTAGTATGACCAGGGTTTTGTGCAAATTATATCCTATTTTCACCCAACTTAGATTAGATTGTCCTCAAGCAAGGTTTTGAGTCTCTAGAGTAGTTTTAGGTTAATTTAGCTAGATTTGAGTTAAATAATACACTTATAGTTATTTCTTTGTTTTCAGGTTAAGTGAAAGTCAAGAGAATAAGGAAACAGGGGGTTCGCCCATGATAATGCTTACTCGCCACGCGACCCCGAAGCCTGACTGTTCCAAGAAAATGCAAGGTCTCTGGTTCACCCCGCGAAGAAGGTCTCGCCCCGCGAGTCTTGCAACCCTGAAAAGTCAGAGACGATCACGGCTTGCCCGTGTTAAAGGTCACGGTCGTGGCAGTTTTGAAGTTGAAGAGTCTCGCCTCGCGAGCATACATTCGCCTCGCGAGCCTGGAAGTCAGAGAGCATTACGGTTGGCCCCTGATGTCCATAACGGGCGTGACAAGAAGACTCTTCAGTTCCTCGCCTCGCGAAGGTGTGTTCGCCTCGCGAGAATACCAAAGGTTGCAGACTGTTCGCAGGATTCGCGTCGCGAGAGAGGCTTCGCCTCGCGAATAAGCTTTATTTCTGACTTGTATAAATTGATGTTCTGAACAGTTTAGAAGGACTCTTGCTTCTCCATTTTTCTGTTTTACATTTTTCTCTGTGTGATTTCGTTTGTGTTATGGAGAACTAAGTTCCTAGGATTGATCTATTGTAATTGATTTCCATATACTTGAGGTTCTTGTATTTTCCTGTTTTGTATGCTTTTCCCTTTTCAATGCCATGCTTTGTATTTCTGTTTGTTTAATTCAGGAGTATAATGCATTGTATTGATTTATTTCCGGTGATATCATGTTCCTATAATTAATCGCGTTTGTTTAATTCGTGTGTGTACGTTCATGTTCGTTTAGTTCATGAGGGCTTAACCCCGTTTGTTTAATTCGGGAATAGGGACATGTATCTGTAGCAGTAGTTTCGTTTGTAAATTGTTGCTACAACCGGGAGGGGATAAGAATTTGCTTAGGGCTTGGAAATTGCATGAACCTGTGATAGTGGGAAATCAAGAGCAATAGATTAATCTGTTTTTGGCCATTTGATAACCTCTTTGAACTGTCTTGTTTTACTCCTCTGTTTTCATCATTTTGTTTTCTTTGATTGCATCTCAATCCACCCCCCCCCAAAACTTATTTTTGTGGAAAATAACATTTTAAGAGTCCTTGAGAGACGACATCCGAGTTGTCGCCCTACACTACATTTTCAAACCCGCTCGTCCTTTTTGGCGCGTGCGCGACAGCGCGACCAGTAATCCAACCGTGGAAGACCAGAAGCCATCACGGCTTACCCATGTTGAAGGTCGCGGCTGTGACAGTTTGGAATTTGAAGAGTCTCGCCTCGCGAATGATAAGCTCGCCTCGCGAGCTCGCAAAACACTGAAGACCGTTCGTATTATTCGCCTCGCGAAGGTGTGCTCGTCTCGCGATATCGCGGAATCCAGAAACTGTATTTAAGTCTCTTTTAGGGCAGAATAGCCTTCTCTCTTCTCATCTTATCTTTTTATTTTCTTTTCATAGTTGCGGTCGCAACAGTAGTTTTAGGTTTATGTTGGTAATGGAGAACTAGTCTCCTTGATTAGCCTACTGCGATTGATTTCCACCACACTTGAGGTTTTGTAATTCCTGTTTTGTATGCTTTTCCCTTTTCAATACTATGCTATATATTTCTGTTTGTTTAATTCAGGAGTGTATAGTGTTGTGTTGATTTATTTCGGTGATGTTATGTTCCTATATTGAATCGCGTTTGTTTAATTAGCGTGTGTTCATTCATGTTCGTTTAGTTCATGAGGGCTTAACCCCGTTTGTTTAATTCGGGAATAGGAACATATATCTCATAGTAGCGATTTCGTTTGTTAATTGTTGCTACAACCGAAGGGGGATTAGAATCTGCTTAGGGCGTGGAATTTACATGAACCGATGATAGTGGGAAACTGAGAACAGTAGGTTAATCGTTTTTCAGCTATTTGATAATTATTTAGTTTGCTCTGTTTTGTTTTCTTTATTTTATTTCAAATCCAAAACCCCCCAATTCTGACTTTTTCTGTTAACAACAACCCAAGAGTCCTTGTGAGACGATACTCGAGTTGTCGCTCCCTAAACTACATATTTTACAAACCGCTCGCTTTTTGGCGCGTGCGCGATAGCGCGTTCTCTAACTTAAATAGCGACCGAATTAGAAAGTTTAGCGACCGAATATGCCGGCCGCTAAACAGTTCTTTTTTTGTAGTGCAATATATTCAGAACAAGGAATACCCGGTAGAGGCAAGTGAAGTAAATAGAAAGACCATCCGGAGACTGGCTATGGCCTTTTTCTTAAACAAGGAAGTCTTGTATAAAAGAGGATATGATGGTACCCTACTCAGATGTGTGGATGCTCGCGAAGCTAAATTAATCATGATCGAAGTTCTTGAAGGAATCTGTGGGACTCATGCCAACTGATAAGCCTCTGGCTCATCTAGTTTTATGGCTAGTGTGACCAGGGTTTTGTGCTAATTATATCTCATTTTCACCCAAATTAGACTTGATTGTCTTTAAGCAAGGTTTTGAGTCTCTAAAGTAGTTTTAGGTTAATTTAGCCAGTTTTGAGTCAAATAAAGCACTTATGGCTGTTTTATTGTTTTCAGGTTAACTTAGAAGTTAAGGGAATAAAGAAGCAGGGGAAATTGCAATCTTGGAGGTGTTCGCCTCGCGAGAGTCTTCTCGCCACGCGAACTTGAAAGCCAGCTGAACAGCAGAATGTCATCCTCTCTGGTTCGCCTCGCGAACAACACCTCGCCTCGCGACCCTGAAGGCTGACTGTTCCAGAAAAATGCAAGATTTCTGTGTCGCCTCGCGAATACATCTCTTCGCCACGCGAGCCTGGAAGTCAGAAAGCATCACGGTCAGACTCTTCAATTCCTCGCCACGCGAGCAGTACTTCGCCCCGCGAGAAGACCAAACGTTGCAGACTCTTCATAATATTCGTCTCGCGAGTGAGGGTTCGCCTCGCGAGTAGGCGCAGTTCCTGAAAGATATAAATGGCTGTTCTGGGAAGATTAGAGGAACAACTTTTCATTCTCCATTGTTTTAACATATTTTCTGGTTGTGTTTCGTTTTATGGAGAACTAATTCCATTTGATTTGTCTACTGTAATTGATTTCCACCACACTTGAGGTTTTGTAATTCCTGTTTTGTATGCTTTTCCCTTTTCAATACTATGCTATATATTTATGTTTGTTTAATTCAGGAGTGTATAGTGTTGTGTTGATTTATTTCGGTGATGTTATGTTCCTATATTGAATCGCGTTTGTTTAATTCGCGTGTGTTCGTTCATGTTCGTTTAGTTCATGAGGGCTTAACCCCGTTTGTTTAATTCGGGAATAGGAACATATGTCTCGTAGTAGCGATTTCGTTTGTTAATTGTTGCTACAACCGAAAGGGGATTAGAATCTGCTTAGGGTTTGGAATTTACATGAACCGATGATAGTTGGGAAATCGAGAACAGTAGATTAATCGTCTTTAGCTTATTTGACAATCCTTTAAACTGCCTTGTTTTTATTGCTTTGTGTTTCCTTAATTGTTTTCTTATTTGCATTCAAATCCAAACCCCCCAAAAAACTGATTTTTGTGGTAAATAACAAGTCAAGAGTCCTTGTGAGACGATATCCGAGTTGTCGCTTCCTAAACTACAGTTTTATAAACCCGTTCGCTTTTTGGCGCGTGCGCGACAGCGCGACCACCAACGGTCACATGATTGCTAGGAAAATATTGAGAAGTGGTTATTATTGGTCTACTATGGAGTCAGATTGTATGGAGCATGCTCGTAAATGCCAGAAATGTCAGATGTATGCAGACTGGGTTAATGCACCTCTGTTTCCACTGCACAATTTAGCATCCCCATGGCCTTTTTCGATGTGGGGAATAAATGTCATCGGTCCCATTAATCCCAAGGCTTCCAATGGTCATCGTTTCATTTTGGTGGCGATAGACTATTTCACTAAATGGGTAGAAGCTGCTTCATATGCCAGCATAACTCAAAGGGTGTTTCTCAAATTCCTCAAGAAGGACGTCGTCTGTAGATACGGGATCCTAGAGAGGATAATCACAGATAATGTTGCTAATATTAATGGTACCGAGATTCAAAGGTTTTGTGATGGTTTCAAAATCAAACATCACAATTCGGCTCCTTATAGGCCTCAAATGAATGGTGCAGTTGAAGCAGCAAACAAAAATGTCAAGAAGATCGTTGCCAAGATGGTTGTAAACTATAAGGACTGGCACGAAATGCTGCCATATGCTCAACATGCTTATCGGACTAATATACGATCAAGCACTGGGGCAACCCTATTGACGGATCTGGGCAAGTATACCCAGTCGTGCAAGTAATACGGTGGTGAGACCGGTTATCGTATCCACGGGGATTGGATGTCAACTACCAATTCAAAAACTCAGCAACTATCTAGACTATGAAGAGAAATCAAAACAAACAAAAGAAAAGAAATAAAATCTTTTTGTCTTTTTGGGGATTTTTGACAAACACTTGGAGTGCAGAAAGGATATGTTGGGATCAGATTTCACCAAACCTCTATCTCATGCAATACCAGGACTAGATACCTCCCATTCATGCTTCAGATATTAAAATCAATCCACTAAGTTACTCAGACCCCGATTCCTCGGATGGCAAGAGCCTAAATCCACTAATAGACCCTAATTCCTTAGGTGGCCTAGATTAATGAATTTGCATTAGGATTAGGGATTACGCGATTACTAATAAACCTAGTTCCATTCCTAGATACAAGGCTTACTAGGTGATTAATCTCAATTCCGGTTTTAATACGAATTTCCCAATTGCATACTAAAACACAAATCGAGTCATGGGGGTGCTAGCCACAACAAGCATTAAGCATGGAAAATTAATCACTAATATGAAGACATGAACACAGAATAATCAGTCAAGGCAATTACATAATAAGCAGTTTGATTACATCTAATCCCAACAAACAGGGATTTAACTACTCATAATTACAGAGAAAGCCAAACCAAAGAAATAGGAGAAGAGGAGAGAACAAGCTCCATGGGAGCTTTCCACCGTCGTCACAGCAGCCCCTCTCGGCAACTCCCTTCTAGGGTTGCAATCCTCCCTCAGCCGCAGGCTCCAAGTGCCTCTCTACTCAAAACCCTAAAACTAAAACTAAAAAACTCCCTCTTTCTGCCCTAAAACAGCAACTTATACCAATCAGTTCTGCGCGTGCTTGCGAGGCAAAACACGGATCGCGAGGCGAAAGTTAAAATCTAGTCTTCAGTGATTGGATCTCTCGCGAGGCGAGAGCTGCTCGCGGGGCGAAATCGAAAGGTTCTTCTCAAATACGCCCGTGATGAGTATCAGGGGCTGGGCGTGATGGCTTTTGTTCTTCAGGCTCGCGGGGCGAGAGACGGTTCGCGTGGCGAGACGGAAATGGTTGCATTTTCTGGCACAGTCAGCTTTCAGGGTCGCGAGGTGAATCACCTCTCGCGGGGCGAAGCTTCAGAATTCTGCTTGGCTCAATTTCTTCTCTTTTCAAGCTCTAAAATCATCCAAGCTTCATTATGGCCAAATCTGCACAGTTTTCCTTAAGTTCCTTCAAAATAACACCAAGAAACCGCTTCACCCGTTCCAAGGGAAAAACTAACTAAAATCAAATAAAGAATTCCTAATCTATATGAAATATGCATGCAAAAGGGTACAGAAAATATCATGTAAAATCACACTATCAAACCCCTTTCTCTCTGGTGTACGGGATGGAGGCTGTCTCACCTATCGAAGTAGAACTCCCTTCGCTAAGAGTTTTGATAGAAGCAGATTTAGAAGAATCTGAGTGGGTGAAAACTCGATATGAGCAGTTGAACATGATAGAAGAGAAAAGACTGGCAGCTATTTGTCACGGGTAACTGTATCAAAGCAGAATGGCAAGAGCTTTCAATAAAAAGGTTCATCCTAGAGAATTTTGTGCGAAAGACCTGGTTTTAAAGAAAATCCTCCCTAGTCAGGAGGATGCCGGAGGAAAATGGGCATCGAATTATGAAGGCCCTTATGTTGTTAAACAAGCATTCTCGGGAGGAGCTTTGATTCTGCAAAACATGGATGGGGAAGAGTTACCAAGGCCAGTAAACTCTGATGTTGTGAAAAAGTTCTACGCTTGAAGGCCCGCTAGGTTGAAAACCCGAAAGGGCAACCTAGGCAAAAGTTAGGGCAAAAGAACAATGAAAACAAAAGAAAAAGAAAAGGCCCGCTAGGTTGAAAACCCGAAAGGGCAGCCCAGGCAAAAGTTAAGGCAAAACACAATGAAAACAAAATAAGAGAAATGGCCCGCTAGGTTGAAAACCCTAAAGGGCACCCTAGGCAAAAGTTAGGGCAAAGAAACCATAGGCTGAAAACCTGCAAAGGCAGCCTAGGAGAAGGATATGATCCAACATTCCGGCAAGCACTCACCATACTGGGGCAATTTTATCCAACTGAGTATATTGGGGCAAAATTGTTAAGGAATGATCGAAGAAGGTGTGTTTGAGGAATCAAAAACAGAAACCAAGATCTGTGTCATCAAAAGGCCGAGGGGAATCAATTAAATGAAAATCAAAGGACCAATACTGGGTCAAATTTTATGTGATTTTCGTTGCTTATCTTTCTTTTTAAATCTTCATGATCCCTTTTGTAATTTTTTTCTCATTGTTATTGTCTCTTAACAAACTAAATTCTCGTATTAAGGCAAGATGCTTTTCTTTCACACTCCCCTATCGTGTTCACTCTCATGTTAAATCACTATGGTCATGTCTCAATAAAAGTAAATATAAGTAAATCACTATTGGACGGAAAACGAGGAGGTTCCGTCCCTTGCATTTAAATTTCTATTTTCTGTTGGACGAGGAGGTTTCGTCCATTGCATTTACTTTTTTGTTGGACGAGGAGGTTCCATCCATTGCATTTAATTTTCTGTTGGATGAAGAGGTTCCGTCTATTGCATTATTTACTTTTCTGTTGGATGAGGAGGTTCCTTCCATTGCATTTAATTTTCTGTTGGACGAAAGAGGTTCCGTCCATTGCATTATTTACTTTTCTGTTGGATGAGGAGGTTCCGTCCCTTGCATTTAATTTTCTGTTGGACGAGGAGGTTCTGTCCATTGCATTTACTTTTCTGTTGGACGAGGAGGTTCCATCCATTGTATTATTTACTTTTCTATTGGACGAGTAGGTTCTGTCCCTTGCATTTAATTTTCTGTTGGACGAGGAGGTTCCGTCCATTGCATTTACTTTTCTGTTGGACGAAGAGGTTCCGTCCATTGCAAGTAAAAAGCTGTCGTCCACTGAAAGAGCACATGAAGCGCGTCCACTGAAGAAAACAGAAGATATCGTCTGCTGACGTGGCACAGAAGCGCGTCCACTGAAAGAAACAGAAGATCTCATCTGCTGACGTGGCACAGAAGCGCGTCCACTGAAAGAAACAGAAGATCTCGTCTGCTGACGTGGCACAGAAGCGCGTCCACTGAAGGAAATAGAAGATCTCGTCTGCTGACGTGGCACATGAAGCACGTCCACTAAGGAAACAGAAGATCTCGTCTGCCGATGTGGCATTTGGAGCACGCGTCCACTGATGTAAAAAAAAAAAGCACACGTCCACTGATGTAAAAGAAGCACGCGTCCACTGATGTAAAAGAAGCATGCGTCTAGTGATGTAAAAGAAGCACGCGTCCACTAAAGAAAAAGGAGAGCTCGTCCACTGAAAGTAACAAGAGCGCGCGTCTACTGATAGTAACACTTGGAGAGCTCGTCTACTAATGATACACGCTAAATTAGAAGCTCCGTCCACTTCATGATATATAAAGCTCGTCTACCAGTTGGAGCCCGTCCAATAACCTTGAGCTAATACTCCCGTCTGCTGACGTGGCAAATAAACGTGGATATTTTTCTCTTCAAATAGACGCGGATATTTTTCTCTTCAAATAAACACGGATTAATTACTCTTCAAAAAGACTTGGCTATCCTTTCAGATGAATACAGTTATATCTCAAGAAGGACGCAATCTCTACAAAGATCAAACAGAATCACATTTCAAGATCAAGAATCAAGAAAGCAGATTTTGGTAAATCAGATCCAAATCTGTCTTAAATGATCCCAACGGCTATAATCTGTCTTCTATATAAAGAGGGATCAAAGGAACACACAACAACAACAACATATACAATAAACGCAACTCATTCTGATTGAGAAACAAAGTGCTTCATCTCTGAGAAAAGTGTGATAGTTAGAACTTCAATTTCTATTATCAGGCTTTTAGAGTCTTGATTCTACTCAATTCTTTTTGTGAATTAGAGTGACTAAGAGAGGGTATCTCTTAGGGTTCAACAAGGATAGAAGGGATCCTTGGGTAAAGAAAGCTAGTGTGCTTTCTGGTGACTTTTCAAGCAAGGAGGGTATCCTTGTGTTCTTTGTAATTAGAATTGTGTAATTGCTGATTATAGCGAAGAAATCCACAGAGGTGTGGGACTGGATGTAGGCTTACCAGAGGAGGTAGCCGAACCAGGATAAATCGGTTTGCGTGTTCTTCTAATCCCTAAACTCCATATACTTGTTTAAACTTGAATCTTTAAATCTGCAATCTATTGTTCCTACTTATAATTATTCTTGTCAACATTACTTGTTCCATAACCTAATTCTTGGGAATTAAAATTGAGTGAAAACCAATTTTCTTTAAAAGAAACACTGTTTTACTTTAAATTGTTGAATAATTTTTCAATATCTCAATTCACCCCCCCCCCCCCCTCTTGAGACCGTAGCCACTACCAACAAAGGATATTTCTTGGAGCAGCGTGACATTAATGTTGCTCATCTGTATATCCTTCAAAATTGTGAAGAGGTGGCGCCATATTTAGAGTAAGTTTCTACAATGTATTTTATAAGTTTAATTGACATTTATGATTATTAATCGTCCTGCTGTTAATCTCCCATATGTAGGATGTACGACAATTTTCTAAGGGATCTCCAACCTGACATTTCAAACGATCAGGTTGATCGAGAAATTACTTCTCAGTTTGCTATGTGGTTCAATAAATATGTAGGTTAAGCATCTTCATTTGTTGCAATACATTTTATCTCTTTAAATATATAGCATGTATAAGAATAATATAATATTTGATTTTTTAGGTACTAGATCCAAAAAACAATGTTCAAAATCCATTGTTGACAAATTTGGCATGGGGGCCTAACAGATGGGTTACATCATGGAATACTTACATTGTAAATGGATATAAATTTAACACAAAAACATGGAATGAAGGAATGCAGTCGTGTAACTATGGTGTTTGTGTGCGAGCCACTGATGGCAATGTAGAGGATGATTTCTATGGGGTTCTAACTGACATCCTTGAACTCGATTATACCGGTTTCCCCGTGATGAAGTTAGTTATCTTCAAGTGTGATTGGTTTGATCCTACTCTTGACGTAGGGACAAAAATCGATAAAAAATATGGTATTGTTCAAGTTAGGCTGTCTCGAAGGTATAATAAGGCGTACGACCCATTCATTTTTTCATAACAGGCTGATCAGGTTTATTACTCGCCATATCCCGAAGGACGTCAAGGCTGGTTGGGTGTTATTAAGATAAAGGCTCACAGTATAATTACTGATAATGTAATCAACCAGTCTGAAAAAGATGCTCCGTACCATGATGATGAGTTCTCAAGACCCCACGCACCGTTGCAAATTATGCTGGACATTATTGTTAATTCTCTGGCGGACATTTCCGGAAATGGGGAAGAAGTTGAAAGAGAGTTAATGGATCAATCCGAGTTGGACGCATCTAGCGAAGGCACATTCCGATCAAGTGAGACTGATGAGAGTAAGGGTGAATTTAGTGACGGAGATTCTACTTAGGTAATTTATTTATGTCATAATTCATTGTGTAAATGTCATTCTACTTAGGTAATTTATTTTTGTATTATTTACACTGTTGTGTAATCATCTTTTCATTTTTTACACAGATGGCAGATTCCTCTAGAGGTAGGGGTCGTCGTGGAGGCCGTGGCAGAAGTCGTGCTGCGAGAGTCCCTTCGCCGGCCGACCCATAGCCTTCAGATCGAGACCACCCTACCAGCACCTCTGTGGACGGGACACCTCAGGGTGATGGAGTTGCACCCCCTACCCAGCCTCATGTGGTCGGGACACAGGCTGCACCCTCATCATCCACACCTATGACAGGACCATCATCATCATCGGGATAGGAGAGTCGTGGTCCATCCGACAGGAGGATTCTTCTTATACCCAGGGGGGATAACGAGTAAGCTAATTTAATTTTTAAATATATATAAAGTATCGTTAATTTCTATTTACTTTTTATTTATTTATTTATTTATAACATTTATTAATGCTCTAATTTTGCTGCAGCTTTCTGCTCGCGAAGGGCCCTTCTGATTCGATATCGAAGATCCTGCGACGCAAGTTTGATGGTCCATGGCCTACATGGAAGGCCATCCCAGGGGGCCATAGGGATCAGTTGTTTCAAGAGTTTAAGGTAACAATTTATTAACTTATTTAAATTAAATTTACATTATATATATATATATACACACACGAATTTCCTAGCAACTGTAAGTTGCAGAAAGAGTATAGGTGAGACGTAGCTTTATAGGGTCTCGTCAGGGACATATTTGAGCATAAAGGCTCACTGGTCATGAAGAATCTGACGAACAAGCTGAGGAAGGGTAAGCATAAGGGGAAGTGGGTGGATCCTGAGATCAGGAGGCAGCTAGACCAGTACTGGGCTACTGAGAAGTTCCAGGAGATCCAGGCCACTGCTCGGCGTAATCGAGCTTCTGATGGTGGCGGATGTGCTTGGACCGGCGGGTCTAAATCAGCCGCCGCCCACTACGAGAGCTGGTAATACATTAAACTTTTGACTTATTATACTATTTAATTAGTTTTCATTTTTAACTATTCTTGTGAATTTAAGATTATATTTTTTTGTGCAGAAAGCACAGAAACAACGGGCCCTCACTGCTATGGAGTCGGTGGAGAGGATGAAGAAGTTGAAGTCGGGGACATGGGTCAATGACAAGGCCCGTAACTATGTTGTAAGCAAAAAAACAATTTACTGTTTACTTGTAATTTATTATAAATGATTTGTTAATATTGATTATAATTTTAACTAAATCTCTTCAACTATACTTTGTAGGTGGGCTTCAACGAGAAGAAGGACGATGACATATCACGTGCCTCACAGTCACAAGATGAGGCCTTGACTGGTGATGGGCCCAGCTCTACTATCTCCGTCGATGATAATGCCATTTATTTGGAGGTCGTCGGGGGTAGGAACAAGAAGGGGAACGTGTATGGCCTCGGACACCTGGGAGGCGAGTTTATCGCTTCATCATCCGGCACGCTTGCTCCTTCCTACGCCGATACCGTCCCTCAGGAGCAGTTCAACCAAATGCCGGACACCATCACGCCGCTGAACGCGGAGCTTCGGGAGAAGAGCCCGAGAGAGCGGCGAGATGGCGAACCAGTTATGCAGATTGCTTTCGGGCACACCAAAGGCTGATGCAGGCGAGCATCGAGCGGGGGCGGACATCTTGCGATCGTTGTTGGAGTAGATGAGGATCCAGACTCCGATTGCTTAGGGTGATGCTCGGCCGGTTGTCAGCGCTTCTTGTCGCTCCTCCCGGTTCGCCTCCGCTCACGATCTGCACTCGCAAGGACGATCAGATAGCAGACATCGGTGGTACGGACGCTGAGGATGATTGGATTCCTCCACCTCCCCCTCATCATGACTGATTTTTTTTTTCTTCATATTTTTGACTTTAAACGATTCTTGTACGACACTTTGGATTATTTTTTTTTATATATATTCATTATTTCTTATGATTGTATATTTCATTAGTAATTTGGTGTGTTTTATTAGTATTTTTACTAAACTTTAAAGAAAAAACAGAAAAAATTTATTATTTTAAAAATTTAATTTAATTTTTTTTAAATAAAAACCAGTTTAGCGACCGAATTAGAAACCAATAATTCGGTCGCTGAACTTTAGTTACCATTAACAAATTGTGGTCTAGTGACCGAAAATCCGTCGCTAATAAACAGTCTTGCATTCATTGATAATAAAGCATTTCAGAATTTATGCAATACATCAAAACATCCAAAATACAAAAAAAAAATTACAGACACCTAAGGATGTTTAGCATCTTGCCCATGTCCTTCATAATTTTCAGCAACTTGTGCTGCCTTGCATGCCATCTGTTATTAGTTATTTTGAGGATCAATTATGCCAAGTTCCCTTCTTATAAAGAAGAAACTCTCCTTATTTAGTGGTTTGGTGAATATATCGGCTAATTGCTTAGTTGTATCTATATGTTCAATCACAACATCACCACTTTGAATATGATCCCTGATAAAATGATGTCTAATTTCAATATGCTTGGTTCTTGAGTGCATAATTGGGTTCTTTGTTAGATTTATTGCACCAGTGTTATCACATTTTATTGGTATATGATTCAGATAAACGCCATAGTCAACTAATTGTTGTTTCATCCATAGGATTTGAGCACAACAACTCCCAGCTGCAACATATTCTGCTTCAGCTGTGGATAAGGTCACACTAGTTTGCTTTTTACTAAACCAGGACACTAGGGAATTTCCTAATAAATGGCATGTTCCACTTGTGCTCTTCCTATCTAACTTGCATCCAGCAAAGTCAGAGTCAGAATATCCTATTAATGTGCAAGTGGATCCCTTGGGATACCACAGCCCCATTTCTTTTGTTCCTAAGAGGTACTTCATGATTCTTTTAACTGTAGTAAGATGTGATTCTTTAGGATTAGCTTGATACATTGCACACATACACACACTGAACATTATATCTGGTCTACTAGCAGTGAGATAAAGTAAGGATCCGATAATACCTCTATACTTGGATACATCTATAGATTTACCATGTTAATCTTTGTCCAAGTAGCAGGCTATACTCATTGGTGTTGCCATTTCCTTTGCGCTTTCGATTCCAAACTTCTTTAGTAGTTCCTTGCAATACTTTGTTTGGCTTATGAAGGTTCCATCTTGGCATTGTTTAATTTGAAGTCCAAGAAAGAAGGTAAGCTCTCCCATCATGGACATTTCAAATTCACTTTGCATTAGTTCACCAAATTCCTTGCATAAAGACGCATTAGTAGCACCAAAAATAATGTCATCAACATATATTTGAACAAGTAAGATATTGTGTGCTTTTGTTTTAGTAAATAGTGTTGTATCATCTTTTCCTCTTTTAAAGCCTTTCTCTAGGAGAAAATTGCTTAACCTCTCATACCAAGTTCTAGGAGCTTGCTTGAGTCCACAGAGGGCTTTAGTCAGTTTATAGACATGATTTGGGAACTCACTATCAACAAAGCCAGGGGGTTGGCTTACATATACTTCCTCTTGTATTATTCCATTTAAAAAGGCACTTTTCACATCCATTTGGTACAGTTTAAAGTTCATTATACAAGCATAGGCTAAGAGCATTCTTATGGCTTCTAATCTAGCTACGGGAGCATATGTTTCATCATAATCAATTCCTTCTTCTTGATTGTATCCCTTAGCTACTAGTCTAGCCTTGTTTCTTATTATTATTCCATTCTCATCCATTTTGTTTCTAAACACCCATTTAGTTTCGATTATTTGGTTACTTTTGGGTTTTGGAACTAATTCCCAAACTTTGTTCCTTTTAAATTGATTTAACTCCTCTTGCATTGCAATCATCCAATGTTCATCATTAATAGCATCATCAACACATTTTGGTTCTATTTGAGATACAAACGCCATGGTATTGCAAATATTCCTTAAAGAGTTTCTAGTAGTTACCCCTTTGGTGATCTCACCAATGATATTGTCTAGGGGATGATTCTTTGAAGCTTGCCACTCCTTAGGAAGATTTTCTTGTTGAAGTTCTGCTTGAGGTTTTTTTTTATTGCTCTCTTCATCTTCCTTTTCCTTGTTTCTCTCTTTTCCTTCATCAGATTTCACTTCATCCTCAAGAGTTTCTGCATCATAAAAAATGTCCTTTCCCAACCTTTTGGGGTTAGACTCATCAAATGTTATGTGAACAGATTCTTCCATTGATAAAGTACGCTTATTAAACACTCTATATGCTTTGCTAGTTAATGAATAACCTAGGAAAGTACCCTCATCAGCTTTGGGATCAAATTTCCCGAGTCACTTAATATGGTTCTAGCAATTTCTTCAAGTGACCTATTTTCCCTCTCAACTACTCGATTTTGTTGTGGAGTCCTAGATGCAGAAAAATTGTGTTTTATACAATGTTCAACACAAAAGTTATCAAACTCCTCATTTTGGAATTCTCCTCCATGGTCACTCCTAATTGAAACAATTTTCATGTCTTTCTCATTTTGAGCAACCTTAGCCATTTTCTTAAAAGCTTTAAAAGCTTCATTCGTTTGTGCTAAGAAAAAGGAATCTAGAGAAGTCATCAACAATTAAAAGAGCATAGAGATTTCCACCAAAGCTTTTTGTCCTAAAAGGTCCAAAAAGGTCCATGTACAGTAATTGTAAGGGTCTACTAGTAGAAACATGTTTTTAGCCTTAAATGAGGTTTTCACTTGTTTACCCTTTTGGCATGCATCACATAGGCCTTCTTTAACAAACTTTTTATTTGGTAAACCGATTACTAGTTCTTTGGAAATCAATTTATTCAAGTGATCCATATGAATGTGAGCTATTCTCCTATGCCAAAGCCAATTTTCATCTTCTTTGGAAATTAAGCAACATGCATCATTGGAAATTAAGTTGTCTATGTCTAGCATATAAATGTTATTGATTCTTTAAAATTTATATGTCTCGTGGATTATTTTGGATTATTTAAATTTATTTATTTATTTTTTTTTTAAATATATATTCTTTCTAATATTTTTAAATTTTTTTTTTCTAATTAGTTTTTTTCTAATTTACTTTTTTTAAAATGTTTATTTTTATAATTGATTATTTAAAAATATTTCTGTTTTCTAATTATTTTTATTTTTCTAATATTTTTGAATACTTTTTCTAATTATTATTTTGCTATTTTTCTAAATATTTTATATACTTTTCTAATTTTTTTAAATTTTTCTTTTCTAATTTACTTTTTTATTTTTCTAATATCTGTATTAACATAAATAGAGTAAGAGCTATTCATATTTTGTATTTTTTTTCTACATCATTGTCTTTGTTTTTTCTATTTTAAATAATAAATCTATATCTATACTAATTGATAAGGGGAAATGCTGATTTTAGTGTAGCACAATGGTGCAAGCCACATGTCAAGTGATGAAATTTTTTATTTATTTATTTTCATTTTCTAAAATTTATATATTTTTTGTTTTAAAATATTTACAAACCGGTAAAAGTACAATGTTTTGGGAGTAAAACATGTAACGCCCTTTGTTATATTAGTAATCCCAAGATAAAATCAATAAAAGTCCTTTAAAACATTTAATTAACACATATATCTCATAAGGAAAAATTAAATTAAAAACATATTTAGTCTGAAAATACCTCATATTAAATAATGTAGTAATAAAATATCCATGTAATGAAAATAAATATAAATGAAAACCACAAGCCTCAATATCGGGCATCTACTAACAAATCCAACGATAAATAAATAAATGTGAATAGCCACATACGGCTCCTTATTTAAGAAAATACTAACCAAACTAGAAAGAATAACTAATAGAATCCACTAAGTCTTCTCGCCTCTTCAGTTTCAATGACGTCCTCCTCGTGCTCTGAAAACAATACTTATAATGAGATATAAAATCCCAGTGATCAACAATACAGTTTTATAAAATATTTTCGAAAATAGCATTGTTCTCAGCCGGCACGGTAACCAGAAAAACTGTCCATGACACCCGCTAATTTTCCAAAATGATATATATAAAAGAAAATACTTTTAATATCAATAATAATCTCATCAACTCAATAGCATATAACGTAACAATAACTCATCTCAATACATCATATTCCATATACCAAATAAATTCTAGATTAATCCAAGCGGCCCGAAGACCTCCTAATTAAATTGGTCTCTTCCCGGCATGCCATAAATTCACACATCACACGACAATGGCGTCCCATTGCCCACCCCTACTCATGAGGAGTGTTTCGATGTCACCCTCCTGCAGGGGACATTTCCATTTCGATACCTCCCATGTGCACATAGTGGTATTTTTCCTTTTTCGACACCCCAACCTATGGCGGTGTTACTTTCGATACTCCTTTTTAGGTAGTATTACTCACTTTCGACATCCCAATCACATGACGATGTTACTTTCGATACCCCATTAAGGCGGTATTTCTCTTCGATACCCCTATCATAGGTGGTATTACGGCAAACATCATACAACTCATCATAAGGCATGAATTTCATGTCTCATGCATGTAACAATTCATTTACCATAAATTAAATATTTAATCCTATCATGCATACTAAATAGACTTATATCATGTCTCCAAGTAAATTTATAATTACACTATGACAATCACGAGCATCAAGACATAACATATGGCATCAAGCATATCATTCAACTAGTACAAATATCAATCATGTATTTCATGCCATCAACAACAAGAGTAAATACTCAATTTAACAGATTTTTATTTTAATTGAAAGCCCCCGATTTTAAAATGTAGAGTGGTGATATCAATCATACATTCAAACCAAATTCCAAAAAAAAATACTATAAGGTAGACCCTCCCCCACACACATACAAACAATTATACCATGGAAAGTATTCGCAAAAGTATTGTTACTTACCTCTTGAAGACCTTCAATGTGCTCTAAAAATTATTTATGATAAGGATTTGCGCTTCCCTAAACATTCTTCCCCCGTTTGGTGGCGTTCTTGGATATGTGTTGTTACGGTTGCACTAGCAAGGCAGAACGGAACTGACGAAAATATTAAACCCCCCGTGGCGCTCCTGATCCACGTTCCTTTTCTTTTATTTTTTGATTACCCACCTTTATATAGTATACACAGTATCAGCGCATAGTAGGTTTGTCCTTTTTTTTCCTTTCTTTTTACATATAGGTTACGCCTAGTACACTATATATGCATATTTATTTATTTTTTAATTCTCTTTTTCCTTTTTTTTAATATTTATTTTAATTTAATATTCCTTTTGTAATTATTTACCAATTCTAATAAGTTTTATACTAACATATCCCGTACACTAAACCTCTTAATCATATTGTATTTTTATTATATTATTATTATTATTATTATTTATTTTTATTTTATTTTTTTTCAAATTAATTATATTAGAATTTTAGGATGTTACATTTTCTCCCCTCCTTAAAGAATTTCGTCCCCGAAATTCTCCTCATACTCACGCACTTATTTTAACATATGGCATATTCAAGCTTAAAGGTTACCATACCTTAGATAATAAAATCTGGGTATTGACGCACGATGTCCTCCTCCATCTCCCAAGTGGCTTCCTCCGGAGTCAATCCTTCCCATAACACTTTCACCAATGGAATTGTCTTGTTCCTCGGAGTCCTAGTGCTATTGTCCATGATTTGACTAGGCTTTGGCTTATAAATCAAATTATCCTTCAATTGTACAGACTCAGGAGCTATCACATGAGATTCATCAGGCACATATTTTCTGAGTTGTGACACATGGAAAACATCATGAAGGTTTGCCAACTGTGGCGGAAGAGCCAATTGATAAGCAACATGCCCGACTCTTTTAAGGATTTGGAAAGATCCCATGAAACGAGGATTTAGCTTGCGGACTTTCATCGACCTCCCTACCCCCGTCTTAGGAGTGACTCTCAAAAATACATGCTTACTTTCCTGGAATTCTAGAGGCTTTTTCCTTCTGTTGGCATAGCTCTTTTGTCTACTTTGCACCGTGCGCATCCTCTCCCTAATCATCTTGATTCTCTCAGAGGTTTCCTGGACCAACTCAGGTCCTATCAAGGTTTTCTCGCCTACCTCACACCAACATAAAGGAGACCTACACCTTCTCGAATATAGGGCATCATAGGGTGTCATGCCTATACTAGCGTGATAACTATTGTTATATGCAAACTCAATGAGAGGTAGGAATCTATCCCAACTCCCTCCTTCATCCAAGACACATGCCCTAAGCATGTCCTCAAGGGTCTGAATGGTCCGCTCTGACTGACCATCCGTTTGGGGATGATAGGCCGTGCTAAGGTTCAACTTAGTCCCAAAGACTTGCTGAAAAGCCCTCCAAAATCTAGAGGTAAACCTCGGGTCTCTATCTGACACTATAGATGTGGGTATCCCATGAAGCTTGACTATTTCCTTGATATAGAGGTATGCCAACTTGTCTAAGCTATAGGTTGCCTTAATTGGCAAGAAGTGGACGGACTTGGTCAGCCTATCCACTATCACCCAAATGGCATCTAAGCCCAAACGCGTCTTAGGTAACCCCATCACAAAGTCCATAGAAATTTTCTCCCACTTCCATTCTGGAATCTCCAAGGACTGCAACAACCCCGAAGGCTTCTGATGTTCTATCTTAACCTTTTGGCACACTAAACACCTAGTTACGAAGCTAGCCACATCCTTTTTCATTCCTGGCCACCAATACATCCTCTTAAGGTCTTGGTACATCTTAGTTATTCCAGGATGTATGGTAAACTTTCCCTTATGAGCTTCCTCTAATATCTTCTCTCTAAGGCTCCCCTCCTTAGGAACAACGATCCTATTCTTAAATTTCACTAGCCCATCAACTGACAACTCATAACCCTCTTGTCGTAACCGAGACTGCAACTCCTGGTCTAAAAGTTGTTCCCGCCTAACCTCATGTCTAAGGTCACTCTTAATTTCCAACCTACTCAACTTCAAACGTAAGACATTTAAGGACACGCTCAACACCTCCAGATTCATGTCCCTAAACTCCTCCATGAGGTTCAGCTCTTGCACCATCAAGCTCGACACGAGTAGGGACTTCCTACTCAAAGCATCAGCCACCACATTGGCTTTTCCCGGATGGTACTTCAACTCGAAGTCATAGTCCTTAAGGAACTCCATCCATCTTTGTTGTCTCATGTTCAACTCCTTCCGGTCGAATAGATATTTAAGGCTTTTATGGTCACTAAAAACTTCAAACGTTGCCCCATAAAGGTAATGCCTCCAAATCTTAAGGGCAAAAACCACAGCTGCTAGCTCTAGGTCATGGGTAGGGTAATTCCCCTCATGTGGCCTAAGCTGCCTAGAGGCATATGATGCCACCTTGACCTCCTGCATTAAGACGCATCCCAAGTCATTCTTAGATGCGTCGCAGTATACCACAAAACTCACTAAGGGATCCGGTATAGTTAAGACCGGTGATGACACCAATCTCCTCTTAAGCTCTTGGAACCCGTCCTCACACTTTTGGTCCCACACAAAAGGTTTCCCTTTCCTAGTCAACTGGGTCAAAGGTAAGGCTAGTCTAGAGAATCCCTCTATGAACTTCCTATAGTAACCAGCTAAGCCTAAGAAACTTCTTACTTCGGTTACTGTCTTAGGTTGTTCCCATCCCAACACCGCATCAACTTTAGAGGAATCAACCGCTAAACCATCCTTTGAGATTGTGTGTCCTAAAAACTTTACCTCTTCTAGCCAAAACTCACACTTCTCCGGTTTGGCATAAAGACGCTCGTCCCTCAAGATCTGCAACACCAACCTTAAGTGTTCTCCATGTTCTTCTGGTGTCCTAGAGTATATTAAAATATCATCTATGAACACCACCACAAACCTATCCAAAAAGGTCCTAAAGATCCGATTCATGTAGTCCATAAAAACGGCTGGGGCGTTGGTCACACCAAAGGGCATCACTACATACTCATAGTGCCCATACCTTGTCCTGAAGGCTGTCTTAGGGATGTCCTCGCTTCTAACTCTAATTTGATGGTATCCCGATCTTAGATCTATTTTGGAAAACACTGACGCTCCCCTTAACTGATCTAAGAGATCATCTATCCTAGGCAAGGGATATTTTTTCTTGATGGTTACCTTATTCAGTTGCCTATAATCAACACACAACCTCATACTCCCATATTTTTTCTTCACTAGAAGTACTGGTGCTCCCCAAGGTGACACACTAGGCCTAATGAACCCCTTTTGTAACATATCCTCTATCTGTTTCTTGAGCTCGCTCAACTCCAGAGGTGCCATCCTATAGGGTGCTACTGATACAGGTCCACTCCCGGGTACTAGATCTATGGTGAACTCAATCTCTCTATCTGGAGGTAAATTAGAGACATCCTTAGGAAACACATATGGGAACTCACACACAATAGGCAACGCCGCTATATCACCTTCAGCCTCTATCTCAGCAGAAAAGAGAAGTATATATCCCTGAGCTCCCTCAACTAAGCACTTACGACATGAGGCAGCAGAGATAAGATGTTCTGTCCCAGGAGAGTTAACAGACATGGACTGTGGAATGAAAGAAATAGTTCGGCTAGCACAATCAATAATAGCATTATTACGGGACAACCAGTCCATGCCCAAAATAACATCCAGACCAGACATAGGTAAACATATCAGATCAACAATATAAGTCAGGTCTTGACACAATAAAGGACATTGCAGGCAGACAGAAGAAGTAATCAATATATCCTTAGCAGGTGTAGAAACACACAAATCATATGACAATTTAGTAACAAGTAACTCTAAGAATTGATCACATTTAAATGAAATGAATGAATGTGTTGCTCCCGAATTGAACAATATGATAACATCATGACCTTTAATAAAGCCCTTACCTTGGATCAAACCGTCGGACTCCTTCACCTCCTCTCCTTGGATGGTAAAGACCCTTCCGTGGTTCAATGATCTGGTTTGAGATTGTCCTCCTGACTTGCACATCCTAGCAAAGTGTCCCATCTTCCCGCATTTGTGGCAAGTGGTTTGTGCCGCGGGGCACACACCATCTCCATGCTGCCACCCACACTTGTAACATGCAGTCCCCTTCTCACCTTGAGCACCTTGAACCTGCTTACCCTTCGTGATTGTAGGCACAGGTCGTAGGTTCTTCTGGAAATTACCCCGTTTCCCATGGAACCTCTTGCCGTCACTGAAGCTCTTCTCCTTGAACCTCTCAGCCAACACAGCTTCCATATTCTGCTCCGACACCCTACACTTGTTCACTAAAGTGGGGTAGTCTCGAATCTCTAGGAACCCAATAAGGTTTTGCAGCTCGGCTTCAAACCCTGCTCGAACTTAATTGATTTCCATGGACCATCAGGATTATCCCTCACCTGTGTGGAGAACCTTGCAAGCCTCTCAAACTGGGCCACATATTCCGCCATCGTCATACTCCCCCGACGAAGGTGTAGAAACTCCATCTCTTTCTTTATCCGGACACTGTGCGGAAAGTACTTTTCCAAAAATACCTCCTTGAATATGTCCCATGTGATAGGGGCACTCGAAGCAAGCAACCCGCCCCTAGCACAGTTCCACCAGTGCTCTGCATCTGACTCTAACATATAGGTGGTAAAATCCACCTTCTGAGCATCAGAGCACCCCATGGCCCGAAAGATCTTCTCTAATTTCAGTAACCATTCCTCTGCCTCAATAGGATCGGTGGTCCCTCGAAAAGCGGGCAGATTATTATTCCTGAACTCTGACAGACCCCTGTACTGTGGATCTGGAGCTGCAACCGGTACCACGTTAAGAACGTCCCCCTTATCCCTCATCTGACGGAGAGTCTCAGTCTGCTCCTGCATAACTCGGGCCATTCGAGCCAAAGTCGCTGCAAGTGCATCATTTCTCCCTCGCCTGTTCTCTGCCATAATCTGCATACCACCAATCAGACAGTGGGTTGATCAAGTCCAGTATCCAAAAGAGTAGAATGCAGAATTATAACTCTAACAAGCATCCTATGCACCCAAGTTTTGTTTTTGAAAAAGCCCCACTACCACAGTCCGATTTAGGATCGAACTGCTCTGATACCATAAATGTAACGCCTTTTGTTACATTAGTAATCCCAAGATAAAATCAATAAGAGTCCTTTAAAACATTTAATTAACACATCTATCTCATAAGGAAAAATTAAATTAAAAATATATTTAGTCTGAAAATACCTCATATTAAATAATGTAGTAATAAAATATCCATGTAATGAATATAAATATAAATGAAAACCACAAGCCTCAATACCGGGCGTCTACTAACAAACCCAACGATAAATAAATAAATGTGTCTAGCCACATACGGCTCCTTATTTAAGAAAATACTAACCAAACTAGAAAGAATAACTAATAGAATCCACTAAGTCTTCACGCCTCTTCAGTTTCAATGACGTCCTCCTCGTGCTCTAAAAACAATACTTATAATGAGATATAAAATCCCAGTGATCAACAATACAGTGTTATAAAATATTTTCGAAAATAGCATTGTTCTCAGTCGGCGCGGTAACCGGAAAAACTGTCCATGGCACCCGCTAATTTTCCAAAATGATATATATAAAAGAAAATACTTTTAATATCAATAATAATCTCATCAACTCAATAGCATATAACGTAACAATAACTCATCTCAATACATCATATTCCATATACCAAATAAATTCTAGATTAATCCAAGCGGCCCGAAGACCTCCTAATTAAATTGGTCTCTTCCCGGCATGCCATAAATTCACACATCACACGACAATGGCGTCCCATTGCACACCCCTACTCATGAGGAGTGTTTCGATGTCACCCTCCTGTAGGGGACATTTTCATTTCGATACCTCCCATGTGCACATGGTGGTATTTTTCCTTTTTCGACACCCCAACCTATGGCGGTGTTACTTTCGATACTCCTTTTTAGGTAGTATTACTCACTTTCGACATCCCAATCACATGACGATGTTACTTTCGATACCCCATTAAGGCGGTATTTCTCTTCGATACCCCTATCATAGGTGGTATTACGGCAAACATCATACAACTCATCATAAGGCATGAATTTCATGTCTCATGCATGTAACAATTCATTTACCATAAATTAAATATTTAATCCTATCATGCATACTAAATAGACTTATATCATGTCTCCAAGTAAATTTATAATTACACTATGACAATCACGAGCATCAAGACATAACATATGGCATCAAGCATATCATTCAACTAGTACAAATATCAATCATGTATTTCATGCCATCAATAACAAGAGTAAATACTCAATTTAACAGATTTTTATTTTAATTGAAATCCCCCGATTTTAAAATGTAGAGTGGTGATATCAATCATACATTCAAACCAAATTCCAAAAAAAAATACTATAAGGTAGACCCTCCCCCACACACATACAAACAATTATACCATGGAAAGTATTCGCAAAAGTATTGTTACTTACCTCTTGAAGACCTTCAATGTGCTCTAAAAATTATTTATGATAAGGATTTGCGCTTCCCTAAACATTCTTCCCCCGTTTGGTGGCGTTCTTGGATCTGTGTTGTTACGGTTGCACTATCAAGGCAGAACGGAACTGACAAAAATATTAAACCCCCGTGGCGCTCCTGATCCACGTTCCTTTTCTTTTCTTTTTTGATTACCCACCTTTATATAGTATACACAGTATCAGCGCATAGTAGGTTTGTCCTTTTTTTTCCTTTCTTTTTACATATAGGTTACGCCTAGTACACTATATATGCATATTTATTTATTTATTAATTCTCTTTTTCCTTTTTTTTAATATTTATTCTAATTTAATATTCCTTTTGTAATTATTTACCAATTCTAATAAGTTTTATACTAACATATCCCATACACTAAACCTCTTAACCATATTGTATTTTTATTATATTATTATTATTATTATTATTATTATTTATTTATTTATTTTTCAAATTAATTATATTAGAATTTTAGGATGTTACAAAACATGACAATCTCTGAATTGACATAAATAGAGGTAGAGCTATTCATATTTTCTAATCTATTTTTTTTACATCCGTGTCTTTGTTTTTTCTATTTTAAATAATAAATCTATATCTATACTAATTAATAAGGGGAATTGATGATTTTCTAATAAAGTGACACGTGTGAGCATCACATAATTTAAGATGATTAGTTGATCATTAGTAATAATCGAAGAGGAACACTTAACATATAGTGTTACATTACGTATTATAATATCATTTTAAAATAAAAAAAAATATTCAATTCTCTGCACTTAAATTATAGATAAAATTGTTTCAAGGTTTTTGCTGATCACTTCTATCTATAAATAAAAAGCCTTCGTTATGGGTGAGAAAGAAATATTGAAAGTAATGTGTAAAATAAGTTAAGGAAATATTTGACATAGTGGACTTAATTTGGGATAAAGGAAAAAAAAAAGGTTTTATATATAGAGAGACATAATTCAAGTTATTAATGATAATAATGCTATCAATAATAATAATAATTGATGACCCGTATATGGCACGGATGCAAAAATACTGGTTATACTGTTTCTCAGTTGATGAGAGAGAGCTGTGAGACAGAGACACAGAGAGAGGTGCTATGCTATGCTATCTTTTGTGTTGTTCTGAGATTGCTATGTGGTCATTGGTATTGGTGACGTACATTTGGGGGTAAGGCAGTGTTCACCTACGATGCTGCACTTGCTGCCTTCGTACTGTGGACCAATCGTGGACGTTTATACACTTCTCATTTCTGCACTGATGAGACCCTCGCCTCTCTCCCCTCTGCAACTGCCCCCAACTTTTCATTTTCATTTTAACTTTTAAAAGAGTGTTTTCGCAGAGGAGATTTTTTTTTTTTTTTTTTTTACTTTTAAAAATTTTCTTTTGTTTTCGTAAGGAAGAGAGGTATAAAAAACATAAATCTATCAATATCTTAATTCGAAAAATAATATTGATTACTATTTCTATTAAATCATTCCAAAGAGGAATATGGATGTGGTAAAAATAAATATAGACTTATAAATTGATACTCTTACTTATACTTACTTTCGATTTTTAAAAATGATCAAAGCTAACCAAATGTAAATTTAAATAATTTCATAAATATTATTCCTTAAAATTTCATTGTCACATATAACATATCAGAATTTGGTGTCATTATTGATAAGTTTAGAGATCTTCTTTCCTCTTTTCCTAGCTTTTAAGTTAGCTATATTAGGAGACAACCCAACTGAATGACTCATAGTCTTGTTAGAGCCTCTATTTCTTTTGTTAGCTCTTGTTTTCATAATTTAATTCCTACTTGTATTGTAAATACTATTATAAATGAAATGCAAAAAGTTTGCTTCTCTAAAAAATAAATATAATTTCTTTATTTATCGATTTTATATTTTTATGTCTATATGGCCACAATGAAACCTTACTATTGAAAAAAATAATTTTCAATAGAGAATAATAAGTTAAACAGTTGGAAATCAAGACAAGTGTTTGATTAACTTTGAATATGTTTGCTGTTTACCATGACCGTGCATCATGCATGGAAAATTCAAGATCAGAATCCAATACAATCCTAAAAGCAATGTTAGGATTAAGAAAAAGAAAATAAATGAAAAATTTTACAATTTAAAATTTTAATAATAAAAAAGGATAATAAAAAAAGGGTAAAAATATGGAAATTAATAAATAAACTCTCTTTTTTTTTTCATTTTCATTCCCATTATCCAAATAAAGAGTAACATCGGTCATCGGCAGCAACGTGTTCGGTCCAATTCAACATTTACACTGAAACAAATCAACCTTTCAAACAGGGGTTTGGGGGCATGCATGTTGGGAGTGTAAGACCCAAACCAACTATCTAACGAATCTAAAAAATAAAACTAAACCAATTAAATTGATTTGATTTTTTTGGTGTTCGAATTCGAATCAAATCGAACCGAACCAAATCTGATGGTGGTTGGTTTGGTTCTTAATTTCAAGGAATATGAAACCGAACCAAAACGAACTGAACAAATTATTATATTTTAATATTGTATATATATATATATATATGAATATGTAATATTTATTATATGTTAATATTTATCTATATTTAATAGTTTAATATTCATTATATTTAATTTATAAATATATTTAATATTTTATATATTTAATATTTAAATATATTTTGAAATTTATTAATCTTCATATTCGAACCGAACCAAACTGTTTTTTAATGGTTTGGTTTGGTTCGGGTTTGGTAGAAAAAATTGTTAAAACCAAACCAAACCAAACCAAACCATTTTTTATTGGTTTGGATCCCCCCTAAAAATCGAATCAAACCGACCCGTTACACTCCTAATGCATGTATAGATTTGTTGACTCTATCTATTTTATTTTCTTTTTTGGTTTTCCAGGATATCCTCCACTCGCAACTGCAGAAACTAATCCCTCGAGGTACTGGACGACATTTAAGGGTTGACTTCTTCCAACCAGGTTTTCTCCATACGCAAGAGCCGAGGATAGAACCCTGACCACTTGGGCCAATCACATGTTGGTACTCTATTTATTATCTTTGAGATAACGTCTATTGTCCGGTCCAATTGTATTTAATTTTTGATCTTGCTAATCAGTGTCCTAAGAACATTTGTTAAACAATTAAAAAACTTAGTATCGAGAGCTGTAACTTTTAAACTTTGAAAAAAAAAATGAATTCACCACTTCCCAATACATAATTTCTATCTTTGTTTTCTTAACCAATATTCTTAAGGACACTCGTTAGCATTTACCTTTATTGTTTAAGAATCAATTTATTTATCCCTTAAAATAGTGGTTATAGATGTTTTTATCTTGAAAAAAAAACCAGGTAATAATAAAACTGATTTTATTATAATTATTATGACAATAATTGATTATCCACATAATTGATTATTGAAATATTCAAATTTTCACACCCGGTCGAAACACATACTATATATCATAAATGTCTTATGTAAATTGTTTAGTAAAGCGCTTATATAAAAATGTCTTATTTGAAAAGTTTTTACATCATACAAATTCCTTTTAAAATAAGTATAGATACATATATACTAGAAGAAACACTTTTAGAATCCATAAATTTTTATATAATCTATAGGATTGAGAGACTATTGAATGTAGGAGATAAAGAGTTTACTTTCCATGAAATTTTAAATTATGATGCGAATATAATTGTCTTATAAATGTACAAAACATCTTATGATCATGCATAATCACAAGTTTGTGCCGCTAGGGTTATAGGAACCACCTTTTCAAGAGGGGATTTGTGCCGCTAGTTTGAGTTTTGCTGCGTCAAGATCACGTTCAACGTAAGCTATGTTTTTCTCTCCTTTTGTGAGAGTTATGCTTTTCAGGAGTATTATGTTTTTCTCTCCGCTTGTGAGAGCTATGTTTTTCTCTCCATTTGTGAGAGTTTATCGTTGCTGGATGAAGAAGATGAAGGAATTGTTTCTCTCCATCTCTCTCCATTTTTTATTGGCAGGTTCTGGTTCTCAGGCCTGCCAGAAGCCATAGGTCACTACAAAAAAAAGGTTATTTAGCGACCGAAAATAGTGACCGAATTTGTTGGTTTCTGTTTGCGATTGAAATGGCGACCGATTGTAGGATCTACATGAAACACTGGTTATAGTTGATACTGCGATCGAAATAGCGACCGAAATAGAGCGTAGCAGAGTTATTGGTAGCTATTTCGGTCGCTAAATAAAGGAAAGTAAAAGTCAAAGCTTGCTGACTTTTTAGAGACCCAAATGGCGACCGAGTTAAATGTAACGGTTAAATTTTATTTGTATTTGCGACCGATATTAATTTGGTCGCTAAACGACGCGTAAAAAAAATTAAAATTAAAATTATGTCTCGCGCTCTCTCTCTTGCTCAGTTCTCTCTCTCTCTGTCTAAGTTTCTCTCTCTATGTCTCTCTCAGGTGCTGCCACCTCCTCCTCTGACCACCACCACCACCATCTCAAGGGGCTCTGTTCACGTGGCCACCACCCCCACAGTCTCCTCTGATCAGTTTTGTCTCAGGTTAGGGTTTAGAGAATGATTAATGATTATGTCTCAAGTAATCAACAATCACACTCTTTGCCAATCTTAAACAAGCAGACCATTAATCAAAAGACTTGGTCCATTGATAGTATGAAACATGATTATTGATTGATTTATTGATTGTATGACACTTCATAGCTTTTCTAGACTATATTGATTGATTTACCTATTCAGGGCACTAGTGATTGGTAAATGCTCTTAAATTGAGGGTATTTTACTGCTATTGTAAACCCTCTTTGAATGTATTTTTTATTTCATTTTGACTGAAGCTTGGTACTGTGAATATAGCTGCTTGAAAATGTACTTGACTGAAACTAAAGAGATGATGATGCTACTGTGAATGTAGCTAGTATGTATTTTTTTTATTTTCATTCTTTTGATTTTATGCAACATAACTGTATTGACTAAAAAATGCTCAATTTTCAAGTATTATTATACTGGTCTTGATACTAAAAAATAAGAGAACTTGTTATGCCTGTTTGTTTAAAAATGCTGAATTTTCAAGTATTATTATACTGGCCTTGATATTAACAAATTAGAGAACTTGTTAAAACTTGTTATGCTTGTGTTTGTGTCGTTTCTTTGTTACACACTTCTCTTTTGCACAAAGCATGCTAAAACTGATATTTTTATATGAGAGCTGGAGGGGGTAGTAATCACATGGAATCTTGGATAGAACAAATAGAAAACCAAACTTGATCCCTTGTGTGCGGTGACTTGAAAAATAGGTTTGCCAACTTTCTAGATTCTCACAGGCAATGTAAAGCTCATGCTTTTGAACCATCCCTTGTGTTTGATCTTTATTATGTTTTCCATTTTGTACATGTATTTTATTGGTTAAGGTTTTAATTCAGCATCTAACAATTAATGAACCAACGCCAAATATTTGAAAAATGGACTTGTACATTATGAATGCTACATGAAGTTACTCATGTGCCTTCACCTATATAGTTTAAGTTTTGAGAGAGTTGATTCATGATTTTGAAAAACATCGCAAACAAAACCGGTAATTAAGAGAGTGAGTTGAGTGGTTCAAGATTCATGAGTACATCGAATTAGTTGTAAAGTGACAATATATGAGAGCCTTAAATGTTAGTTTCTTAAATGTTAGTATTTGACAGTATTAATTTTATTTATGCATTATAGGTCATTGCTCTATTTCTCGTGAGTTGAAACCGAGCCCCTTCGTCCCCTCTCCATCTCCACAGGTAATCAATTGGTCGTAATGGCAATTTGTTGAACTTTTATATTACTAACTTGAATACAATTAAGCTGGCTCTAAGGATATTAATTTGCTTTCATATTGTCTTATTATATTTATCAGTTCCTGATCTTCTTGTCTGCGGCTCCTCCCCTTATCCTTACTTGTTTTTGCATTTTGTCACATAGGTAAGTTCTCTCAATATTTTCTTTTAAGGTTCTGCTTTGTCTAAAAGATTCTGATTGTGTGGTGCTTGTAATGTGTTATGTGAATTATATATCTTGTTGTTTGTTAGTGGAGAGCTGAGCTCAATAGGAAGGTATCCTGCTTGAAAGGCAAGATGCTGATTGTGTGCTGATAATTTAATATTTATGCATGTATTTGCAATTATGTGTTGTTTGTTAGCAGAGATCAAAGCTCAATAGGATGTGATCCTGTCAAAAAGGCGGGATGCTTGTTGTGTGTTGCTAATTTAGAAGTTATACATGTGTTTGACAATTATGTGTTACTTGTTAGTGGAGAGCGGAGTTCAATAGAAGGTATCCTGCCTGAAAGGCAAGATGCTGATTGTGTGCTAATAATTTAATATTTATGCATGTATTTGCAATTAAGTGTTGTTTGTTAGTAGAGAGCAGAGCTCAATAGGATGTGATCCTCTCAAAAGGCGGGATGCTTGTTGTGTGTTGCTAATTTAGAAGTTATGCATGTGTTTGACAATTATGTGTTACTTGTTAGTGGAGAGCGGATCTCAATAGGATGTTTGCTACTATATATTATCTAAGTTTATATTGAATTATGCTTCAATATATATTTGTTGAAGTATGTTGCAATCCTTATAAGTCAATGGTTTTATTTTCTGCTAGAGTTAATTATTAAGTTACGAAAGCCTTAGTTTCCTATTTGAGATTCAATATTAATGAGCATGCGTACCTTCTCAGGATACGCATGCTCATTGTATTGAATCTTGAATTGTCCAAGTGGGACAGTTTGGAAAAAAACTTTTTTCACACTCGTACAATAGTTATTTCTATGTACAAATGCCCTATATACTTGTTGAAATTTTGGTCTGATTCATTTCCTTTTGTTCTCCTGGTGCATACTTGATCGCGGTGATTCTCACCGTGCTCGAGTCGTGTACTTGAAGACCGATGGGAAATGCTGCCGAAATTTTGTTAAGTATAAGGTATTTGAATAAGGGAATAACTATTATTAGCCGAGTGTGGTAAAGGTTTCTTCTCGAATGGGATAGTTTCATACCTTGTCATAAGAACGAGATTGATGGAGTTATTGGAATGCACCGTAATATATAAGTGTTATTGTAGGGTTGGTTAGGCTATTTAATTGCCAGTAATGGATATTCCGGAGAATCGGAAATGGATGTATCGTAGGTTGGATCGGAATAAACGTCTTAGGAAAGAGTATAGAGTTGGAGTGGGTGAGTTTATAGAGTTTGTTGTTAGGCAAGAGAGACTTATACAGCTGGGCGATGATCATTTGAGGTGTCCTTGCAAAAGATGCAAGTGTTAATCTTTCAAAAGCGTGGATGGAGTTGTAGTCGATCTTTATGAGAAGGGCTTCATACCTGATTACTATTGGTGGAGTAACCATGATGAGACGTTGCCTGATTTAAACTCGGTTGTGTTTGAAGGTTCGTACTATGGAAGTGGTGACCGGAGGGAAAAATTGAATCCATACGAGCAAATGATAATGGATCATGCTGGACCATCGGTTGGTGTTGTACTAGAAGAAGATGGGGGAGAAGATGGTGGAATGGGTTCCCAATACATAGAGGAGAATACGAATCCCGAAGCTCAAAGATTCTATGATATGCTGAGTGCTTCACGATCTCCATTGTGGGAAGGATGTCGGGAGTACACGGAGTTGTCGATGTGCATGGAATGGTTGAGTATCAAATCTGACTACAATATGCAAGAAGGCTGTTTTAATCGCCTCACCAGGTCAGTGTCCAAGGCGTTGCCAGAAGACAATCGGATGCCTACTAGTTTTTATCATGCTAAGAAGTCTATGGAAAATTTGGGTCTGGGGTGTTTGAAAATTGATTGTTGCTTGAATGGATGTATGTTGTACTATAAGGATGATTCAGCAGAGAGCATAACACGTCGTCGATTTTGTGGTGCGGATCGGTATAAGACAACCACTAGGATGGGCATTGAGAAGAAGAGGTCGCTAAAAAATATGTGGTACTTTCCGCTCGTGCCAAGACTTACAAGATTGTACTATTCGATGGCCACTGCAGCTCACATGAGGTGCCATAGTGAGCATGAGAGGGAGCAAGATGTCTTGTGTCATCCATCTGATGGAGAAGCTTGGAAGCATTTTGATAGGGTTCATATGGCATTTTCGCAGGACCCTCGAAACGTCCGATTGGGGTTGTCTACTGATGGATTTAATCCTTTTGGGCAGTCTGGAAAAGCATACTCTTGTTGGCCGGTTATCCTGACTCCGTACAATCTTCCCCCGGGGATGTGCATGAAGCGGGAGTTTATGTTCCTAACAGTCATAATTCCGGGTCCGTTTTATCCAAAAGGTAAGATTGATGTGTACTTGCAGTCGCTGATAGATGAGTTGACGATGCTGTGGAATGATGGTGTGTTGACATATGACGTATCTTTGAGGCAGAATTTCATGATGAAAACAACTTTGATGCGGATGATCAACGACTTTCCCACCTATGGGATGATGTCGGGTTGGATGACCTCGGGGAAGCTTGGTTGCCCAATATGTATGGAGCGATCGATGACATTCACGCTTAAAAACAGTCGAAAGATCTCATATTTTGATTGTCATCGTCAATTCCTTCCAGAAGATCATCCTTATAGGCGGAAGAAGAATGCATTCAAGAAGCGTTGTGCGGAGACAACACCGCCTCCACCATGTTTGTCTGGTCCTAATGTATGGCGGAGAGTACAGTACTTACCGCTCGTCCATGAATCCCAAGGAGAACATATTCTTGATTATGGCGTCAACCATAATTGGACAAAACAAAGTATATTTTGGAGGTTGCCGTATTGGAGGACGCAGCTACTCCGTCACAACATTAATGTCATGGATACTGAGAGGAATGTGTTTGACACTGTGATGGACATCAAGGGGAGGACAAATGATACAAATAAAGTTGAAGTCGGGGACATGGGTCAACGACAAGGCCCGTAACTATGCTGTAAGCAAAAAAACAATTTAGTGTTTACTTGTAATTTATTATAATTGATTTGTTAATATTGATTATAATTTTAACTAAATCTCTTCATCTATACTTTGTAGGTGGGCTTCAACGAGAAGAAGGACGATACCATATCACGTGACTCATAGTCACAAGATGAGGCCTTCACTGGTGATGAGCCCAGCTCTCCTATCTCCGTCGATGATAATGTCATTTATTTGGAGGTCGTTGGGGGCGGGAACAAGAAGGGGCACGTGTATGGCCTCGGACACCTGGGAGGCGAGTTTATCGCTTCATCATCCGGCACGCCTGCTCCTTCCTACGCCGATACCGTCCCTCAAGAGCAGTTCAACCAAATGCAGGACACTATCACGCAGCTGAACGCGGAGCTTCGGGAGAAGAGCGAGAGAGAGCAGCAGATGACAAACCAGATTGCACAGTTGACTCAGGCACACCAGTAGCTGATGCAGACGAGCATCGAGCAGGGCCAGACACTGCGGCTGGTGTTGGAGCAGATGAGGATCCATACTCCAGTTGCTCAGGGTGATGCTCTGATGGTTATCTTGCTCGCCGCCGCTTCTCGATTCCGCCGCCCGCTCATCGATGTCTTGCTCTCTGCAGAGGACGATCAGATAGCAGATGTCGGCGGCACGAACGCTAATGATGATTGGGTTCCTCCACCTTCCCCTCATCATGACTGATTTTTTTTTTTCATTTTTTTGATTTTAAACGATTCTTGTACGTCACTTTGGATTATTTTATATATATATATATATATATTCATTATTTCTTATGATTGTATATTTCATTAGTAATTTGGTGTGTTTTATTTGTAATTTTACTAAACTTTAAAGAAAAACAAAAAAAAAATATTATTTTAAAAATTAAATTTTTTTAAAAAATTAATAAAATCCAGTTTAGCCACCGAATTAGGAACCAATAATTCGGTCGCTAAACTTTAGTTAACATTAAAAAATTGTGGTCTAGCGACCGAACTAGCAACCGATTATCGGTCGCTAAAAATGGCCCAAGCAATGCGACCAACCGTGTAGCGATCGTTTTTTATTATTTAGCGATCGAAATTACGGTCGCCATTTAGCGACCGAATTAATATTTCGGTCTCTAAAATCTTAGCGACCAGGTTATCGGCCACCACCATGAATCGGTCGCTAATTCAATCGCTAAATTAAATAGCGAACGAATTAGAAAGTTTAGCGACCGAATATGCCGGACGCTAAATAGTTGATTTTTTGTAGTGAGTATCCTTAGTTGGAATTGCCGAGGCATGGGTAACCCGTGTGCAATTTCTATCCACAAATACCTCGTTTGGTGTTATTGGCCATACGTGTTTTGTTGTTTTCTCTTTTTAATTTTGGTTTTTTTAGTTTATGCAAATAAAGTCGAAGGCAATTGGCAGTGCATTGAGACTTTCTTGCAGGTAGCTCGAAGTATCGACTTCGATCACAATTTAAGTGATGATGGAGGATATTTCTTCAAAATTAAATTTTATAGTTACTCTCCCGGACTCAGGTGCAAAAAGAAGAATTCCTAGGTCTCCTTCAATGGCTGTTATTTCAAATTGTATGAGTCTTTTATCATCTTATGTTAACAACTCTTTGATATAGTTTGATAGGAGGAAAGTCCATGTAGTTGCTCACTCTTTGTTAGGGGTGGCTACATATATTACTATTCTCCAAATTCGTGATGATGTTACCGAATGTATTGAATTCTCCCTTATTAATGAAATTGCTTAACTATTCTTTTTGTCCAAAAAAAAAAATCTTATGATCATGCATAATATGAATTTTCTCATAAGATTTTTCAAGTAGTTAAAAAGGTTGGCTTCTTTAAAAAATAGCTTTTTAGTAGGTATTAATTAAGTTACCTATCTAAATTTATCCAAAATCTATTGTTTTATTATATAAAAACACTTTCGTGCTATCTATCTAGACGAGCCTAAATTTTTTCGACCGAATTTAAAAGTTGTTGCCATTATAAAGCTCTAAAGGACTATAAATGGTGTGATGATTCAACCGGCACTTTTGGAAAATAAATAAAACAGGAAAGCATTTTTAATTACTGCAATGTGCCCTTTTTACCGGAACCAAACTTTTAACCACGAAGTGTGATTAAAAATTATGAAACCTCAGTGGAAGGTGCAAAACGGCGGTTCAAGTGTGATTAAAAAGCATATATAGGATGCTTGCAACATTATTGCCATAGAAGATTCATTTTTAACGTTAAAAATTTATGATGCTTGATATGCCAAGTACTTCATCTATCGGTGACAATCTTCAAACTCGATTAGTATGGGGCGAAACAAAAGAAAAGACGGCAAATGAATGAAGATATCGTAAACCTAACAGGGACAACACTATAGTAACAAAAGGGAGGTGGCACTTCGAGTTGAAGGTGGCTAATAGAAAATGGAAATTAGGTTCTGCATGCTGATCGAAGTCATCCTTGGTAGATAAGCATATTGTAAAATTAGGTACTTTGGTTTTGGTTAATGGGTTAGATAATATATCCTTTACACTTCAAAAGATATTGTGCTCAAGATCAAGAGTCATAAGCTTTTCAGCTTTTCCGTAAAACCTAGATTCCCAGGGACTTGTGAAGATAGTTTGGTCCAATCACTTACGATAAAATTGGCATAGGAATAGGTCCCACCAGAAAGAAGTCTTATAGTTGCTGCTTGAGGGAAAAATCATTTGGCCACAGTATGTATGTAGTGAGTAAACATTAAATGCTTTTTATGTGGGGTTGTTTCCAGAGCTCAAAAGAAAATAGGCATCTGCGAACGGATTACGTCATTTTACTACTTTACGACATGGCATCGCATTTTTCTGGTGAATTTGAGTGAATTATTCAGCGCCTCACTCACCATCTGAAGTCAGAAAAGTTCCCAACCCAAAACTTTAACAAACAGACTCTGAGCCTCAAGTCAATTTTCTCTTATTTAAAATCAAATTGAATTCTAATAAATCTTATTAAATTTGTAAAATTTATAAATCAAAAGGATGGAATTCATGTGTTTTCATAAATCAAATTATTTATTAACTCTAACTTCAAACAAACATAAATTTAATACAAAAATCATTTTCTATTCTTTTATATTCCAAAAAAATTATAACATTCGCAAGAAATCGTAGTTTTTAATTGCATTAACTACTGTAACATGATAAAATAATTCATTTTGAGTCATTAGTATTTTGTTTGATAAATGCAATTATTCATTCCATAAAACTATAAAAATATATATAATATATTTTAAAATATTAAATACTCATTGCAAAAAATACTGATGGTACCCTCAAACAAAGGTTTAATGAAAGATCACCTTCAAACAAACACCCATTATAAATGGTCGTGATCTCTTCTTCTTTTGGTGTGGTAGATAACAACAAAAACAAAGGGACCCTGTTATTTGCATCTTGCAAATTTCTCCAACACCTTGCAAATCTAATTCTTTCCAAAAATACCACTTTTCCCCTTGCTCCCACCACATCCACACTTTCTTCTCTGCACTGTAACTCACCATCCACACCTGCCATCGACATCGTCATTCCTCCGGACATCGACACCGCCCTTCCTCCCCACATTGACATCGCCTCCCTTTCGGCAAGGTCCTGAGTCCCTGTCCGTCGTCGTATCGTATTCCCTATCCCTGCCCTTTCTGGTTCGTCATATCGTATTCCGGTGGGTTCCGGATTTTCGATTCCGATTGGTGTCCGGAGTTGGTTTTCCGGAGGAATGGTGGTGTCCGGAATTGGTTTTCCGGAGGAATGGCATGTCGGAATTGGCACTGCAGAACCTCACCGGAAGAGACAGACGAGCTGGCACTCGGGGAGCTCATCAAACACCTTCCGGACAGAGAAGGAAAAAGAAAGGGTTTTAGACAGAGAAGGAAAACGAAAGGGTTTCAGACATAGAAGGGTTTCGTACCAAGTTGCACTTTGTTTCGGCGGTGGAGTGGTGCGCACCGGAGACTGTCGGTGCTAATGTTGGAGGGCGCTGCGCAAGGTGTGAGAGGATGACAAACTTGAAATTTGGAAAGTGACAAGGGTATATTTGGAAAGAATTAGATTTGCAAGGTGTTGGAGCAATTTGCAAGGTGCAAAGGGCTTTACTTTTTACACCTTCCCTTATGCTCCACACACCTTGCACTTTTTTTTTTTTAAATTTCTTTTTCAAAAATGCCCTTTTCATCTTGTTAGTGTGTTCATATTAGTATTTTTTCGGAGATTATTTTCCTGAAACAATCCGGAAATTAAATTCCGAACATTCAAAATGTTACGCCGAAGTAAAAAAATTCACTGTTTGGAAACTTATTTTCGGAAGAATTCAAGAATTCAAATTCCGAAGTCTGAATTCTACATCCGAAAAATAAAATCCGGAAACTTCCGGAAAAACAAATCCGGAAAATTATTGTATCGAGATTTTCCCCCATTGCGTGACAAACTCGTTTAAAGAAACAAATTTATTATACCCAGAGATGTCACTTTGATTGGAGATTTATTTCCTTACCATCAAAGCACACCTAAGAACTCAGCTCTCCTACAAGTATGTTGCTATTTGCACCTTGTTTTTTGCTCCCACACCTTGCAAATTTTTTTTTGTAAATTTATTTTCCAAAAATGTCCTTTTGTCTCTTTAGTACGTTCAGGTTAATACTTTCCGGAAATTACTTTCCGAAAAAGTCCGAAAATTAAATTCTAGACATTTAAAATGGTACTCTGAAAATTAAAAAATTTCATTCTCCGAAAACGTATTTCCGGAAAAGTTCCAGAATTTAAAATCCGGAAACTTTCCGGAAAAACAAATCTGGATGAACAAATACCCGTCTCCTCCCCCTTACTCAGGGTCTTGCATGCATGTTCCGCCCCACCAACCCTGTACCTACACAACCAAACAGATGCAAACTTACCTCGTCCAATCGTCTCACCGGGAACATAATCATCCTCAATCTTCTTCTTCCTGCCCATTTGGGCAGCCACATCAATGCAACCTATCTTCCTCTTAAGCCCTCTTCTCGTTACCATATGACAAATATAACCTTCAAAATATAGTTTACTACTATATTTTCTAAATTCTAACTATGGGTTTCTCATCTCGTATTATACATTTTGCTTTGTTTCACTGGCTGTAAAAACTTCTCAAGTTTGCCTTTTTAAATTCCTTCGCTCCCACCTTTTCATGTTCTTTTGTTTTCTCTTTCTCTCTCTCACACACACTCACACACACATACATATATAGATATAGAGAGAATAAGTAGGCAATTATTCGATCGGATACTCAATGAGCATAAACAATTAAGGAATGGAGACCCTATTCGATCGGATACTCAAAGGAGAGTAGATAGTGGTTCTCAGAGGAGACGAGAACCATATACTAGACCAGTGCAGACAGCTGCACCAGTATCAGTTCCTACAGCACCAGTGGGTGGAGCAGGTCAACAGCAGCAAAAGGGCTTAGCTTGTTTCAGATGCGGGGGACCGCATTATGTGAGAGATTGTCGAGAGATGTGAGTTTCTTACATCTGTGGTGAACCAGAACACTTGGCTTGTGATTGTAGGCAGCGGGATATGCAACAGCCTGTAGTTGCTGGCATTGGAACTAGTGTGCCAAGAGGTAGAGCTGGAAGAGGAGTCCCAGCAGCAGGACCACAGGTGGCTAGACCTCAGGCCACTGGAAGAGTATTCACCGTGAGGGGAGCTAAGTCCCCTCAACCTATGAATCTTATACAAGGTATGTATTGGATATCTGGTAGACCTTGTTTATTTATCTACGTAGCATGTTAGACAAGAAGCTTACTAGAATGATTAGTTATTGGGGATGAGGTGTAGTGAGCAATTGGTTATTGAAAGAAGGGGTTATTAAGAGAATTCATTTTAAGTACTTGATATAATCTGGAATCGTGGAATACACTCTAAGGAACTAAGATTGTGATTGGGTATATGGAGTAGGCAGTCATGGTGGTATTGATCTTGGCGTTAAATGTAAGAGTCAGATGTTGTAATCGAGTTTTCTAGTGGACCAGTATTAAGAAGAGAGAAAGGCGATAGATTTAAATCAAAAAGTTAAAGGACGAGGAACAGAAAGTAGTGGTGGATAAGTTCAAGGATAAATAGCATGTTATAATAATGAATTCTGTTACGAAGTTACCGTTGTTAATTAAGGGAAGACAGCGATGAACAATACGAGGAATGCTCTTTAGATTAAGAAGCATTGGTAAGATGTTACCCAGTTTTGAGTTAAGAAATTCCGAGGACGGAATTTTCTTTTAATAGGGGTAGTAATGTAACAGCCTGATTTTAATTATGTTGTTCAACCGGTTAAAATATAATTAATTATATTTTAATTTGAGAGTTAGAAAGTGTTTTTGATTAAAATAAAATCATATTCATAGTCTACTTTATGGTAGAGGGTTACGATAAAATTTTCGATTGAAAATTCAGACGAAAGCGGTCTGCGTTTTCACTGCCAGTACAAGTTTACTGAGCAGAAAACCTAATTTTGAACTGTGAACGAAACGGTTAGTGTTTTTATGATGCTTTGTTTGATATTGGAAATTTTTGAAAATTCGAGTTCGAAAATAAAATATAATATTTATTCCGGGCGAAATACGATCGAAAAACTTGAACCGGATACGCAACGGAGCAGAGTAAGGAGCACAAAAGTGATGAGGTGACATGTGAGAGTGAGGTGACTTACTAGGGGGATGGCCTAAGCCACATCCTAAAAAGTGGTCATGATGACACTTTTCAAATTATATCATTTTATATTCTAAAAACATATTTTTCTCTTTCCTCTTCAACCAAACAAGTCTTAAAGACAAAACTTGCTCTCCAAGCTCATCCTCTCTCCAAAATTTCGTGCTCCCCTCTCCCTCCCTCTATATAATCATCACTCATCTTCATTCTCTCATTTTCTTCCTCCATCTTCATCCTTCTTCAACTTCTTCCATTTCTTCTTTTTTTTAAACACTTAAAGCTTCCATTTTTATTTGTTTTTTCCACTTGAGTTCTTCATTATACTAAGGGTAATGCTCTCATATGAATCTTTTTGGAAGTTTCATCTTTATTTCTTAGTTTGCTTTATGTGTTCTTTATATGCTTTAAACTTCTAAAATCTCTCTAAAATAGTAGAAAACTCCTTTTGAGTTGAAACCACTTTCTATAGTCTTGTATTAACCTATATTTTCACATACTAAGAGGTTGTATAAAACAAAAATATCTACCTATCTCTTCCTATGAAGGCCGAATGCTAAACATATGTGGCCTAGGAGGTTTTTGCTTCAACTTTTGGAATATGATCATGTGTTTGAGTTTCTAACTATTGCTTGATCTTAAATCTATAAATCTTGGAAGGTTTGATAGCTTGTTTTCCTATGATGGCCAAAAATATGTATAAGTAAGCCTATGATACTATGTTTCAACTTTCCAAGTATGATCATGGATTTAGAACTCTTAATACCTTGTGATTCTAAACCTAAGAGTTGTTATCAAACAAAGAATATTTTTCCTCATTATCCTATGTAGGCCAAAACTTAAATGTTTTAGAGCAAGGATATTTGAGTTTCATTTTCCAAAATGATCATGGACTAAGGCTCCTTAATATAGAAGGATGCTAAGTCTAAGAGATTGGAAAGTTTAAGGATTTCTAACTTGTTTATTCTATGTTATTGAACCTAGGATGTGTTATTTCTTATTTTCCAAAATGATCATGGATTTGAGCTCCATAAGATATTTGGATGCTAAGTCTAAGAGATTGGAAAGTTTAAGTTTCTATTGATTTCCAAAATGATCATGGACTTGAGCTCCATAAGATATTTGGATGCTAAGTCTAAGAGATTGGAGAGTTTAGAGATTTCTAGCCTATAAATCCTATGAAGGCCGAACCTAGAAGGTTATGGACCTAGGATACTTTGTTTTTCATTTTCCAAAATGATCATGGACTCGAGCTCCTTAATACATTTGGATGCTAAGTCTAAGAGATTGGAAAGTTTAAAGATTTCTAGCCTATTTATCCTATGATGGCCGAACCTACGATGGTTGTGAACCTGGAATGTTTTGTTTTCATTTTCCAATATGATCATGGACTTAAGCTCCTTAATACATTTGGATGCTAAGTCTAAGAGATTGGAAAGTTTAAATATTTCTATCCTATTTTGTAATACAAGGCCGAAACCTACCCTAAGTGGTTGGATGATTTTTTATTCCATATTTTCACGTTATAGCAATTTATCTAAGTTACCTAGAACCTAAGTGATAAGTATCCAAAGGCTTATGTTGAGAAAAGAATCCCGACTCTAATTTGAATTAAATGGCCAAACCTAGCCTAAAGAGAACATAGATGAATTTGTTTGATTTATTGGTTATTATGTTGATTGGTTGAAGGTGGAGTTAGTACTTTGTGGTGTGACAACGAGGAGCTTCGAGTTCGGGAGCTCGATGATAACCCAGGTGGGGGAAAGAACCAACCTATCGTCGGAATGGATAAGTAGTAGATTATATAATAATTATGTAGGGGGGCCTAAACCCTACTAGTAGTCGATTAATCGGCAAGACCAAAATCACATTGGAAACCTTTTCTGAAAAATCAATGGCGATTCGGGGATTGTAGGTTTATCGATATTAGGTTGATTTTAATTTGTTGATGGTTGATTTGATTTTATTACCTTTATTGAATTGATTTTGTGCTATGTTGGTGATATGAGAATATTTTGATTGATATTGTGTTATGCATGATCTGCCTGGTTTGTATTATTATGCTTAGTGGTTTTTTTAAGCAAAGATATATATGTTTCCTAATAGATGATTGTTTTGGGTGTGAGGATAATAATGATTTAGAAGTACCTAACTTAGATGATGTATGTTAAAGAGGTGTTACGACATAGAATATGTGTCAAGTTCTAATGGAAGGTTAAGGCACTAGGATGTTGTTAAAACGGGTTGGTGAGATTCAAGTATAGGTGTTGTTGTCCACAACCTTGTATTGGTAATATAATACGCAAGGACATCTGTGTATTGGTAATATAATACACCGTGTATTGATAATATAATACACGTAAAACACTTATGTGTATTGGTAATATAATAAACCGTGTATTGGTAATATAATACACGTAAAATCAAGAGTTCTCGCAAAACCACTTCCACCTTAACGGGAATAGGGGTGGAACACCTTAACGGGAATGGGGGTGGAATACCTTAACGGGAGTGGAGGTGTGCACTAGGTGGAACATCCTAACGGGGATGACGTTGTGCCCCGATGCAAATGAGGGATGGTGACAGGAGTGGTAGTGGCCACGATAACGTAAAGACATGGTGACAGGATTAGAGAGGTTACGTTAAAATAAAGTGTTAGATTGCCTGAGAGTAAGGGTAGATGATGATATATATTAACCTGAGGATGATTCATTAGTTATGTGTGTTGATTGTCTGTGACAATCACTGTATAATTTACTATGACACTTTTCCGCTTTTTGATGATAGAACTGTTTCTTATCCCCTGTATATTTCTGTATGTTGTATTTTATCTCATCGTGGAATCGTAGGAGAAGACCCTGTGGATGAGCGTAACCAGGAGGAGTTGGATGGAACTCCCTATGAACCGGAGGCTGAAAGACGAGCTGTGACCCTTGGTGATTAGGGTCTAGTTAGTTATGGCCAGTGCGTCTCGTGAGGCGTATTTTTATTATGTTTTCTGCTGTTTAACTTTTTGTCTAAGTATATGCCTGTGAGGGATCCTACTGATAGGATATCCTCAACAGTGTTTTGTAATATGCATAATATACTTATATTGTGATATGTCATTCTATACGAAGTTGTATACTTTATAAGTTAAGTTTTAATTTTTTATGTATTTTCACGTTAAGCATGAGATTAAGTAATTAAATAATGAGGTTTTAATCTGACAACACAAAGAAGCACAACGGGGTGTCTCAGTTATCATATGACAAATATAACCTTTAAAATATAGTTTACTACTATATTTTCTAAATTCTAATTGTGGGTTTCTCATCTCGTATTATACATTTTGCTTTGTTTCACTGACTGCAGAAACTTCTCAAGTTTGCCTTTTTAAATTCCTTCACTCCCACCTTTTCATGTTCTTTTGTTTTCTCTTTTTCTCTCTCTCTCACACACTCACGCACACACATACATATATAGATTTAGAGAGAATAAGGAGGCAATTATTCTCCACTTTAGTCATTGAATTTATAAATCTTGTATAACGATGGTCTTTCTTATATATCTCATTTTAGTTAGGGATGATTTTCGGGTAAAAGTTTCAGATTTTGGTATGCGGAAGCTTGCTCCGAATGGTGAAAAGTCTGTGGTAACCAAGCTTGCTGGGACATTTGGATACCTAGCCCCTGAATATCAATCTGACAGGTATTGTTTTATCTGGATTTGTTTTTCCCGAAAGTTTTCGGATTTTATTTTCCGGACATAGAGTTCAGTCTCCGGAATTTAAATTTCGGAACTTTTCCAGAAATACGTTTCCGAAGAGCGAAAATTTTTAATTATTGGACTAACATTTTGAATGTCTGGAATTTAATTTCCGGACTGTTCCAGAAATTATTTTCCGGAAAGTACCAACTTGAACATACTAAAAAGACAAAAAAATGCATTTTTGGAAAATAAATTTACAATAAAAATTGCAAGTGTGGAGAGCAAAAAAACAAGGTGTAAATAGGAGCACCCCTCTCACAATTGTTGTCTGACACGGTCATCCCAAGGCCTCAACCTGATTCTATCTATCCTGACCAGCAAATGCCACTAAACAGGATTTACTTTTACTATTCAGAGAGGTGTTGGAACTCCATATTGTGTTAGCATGAACTACGATGATTTTATCAATGATGTGGAAGTGGGCGACATGCTTCTTGTTGATGGTAAGGTGATCAACTGATGAATTAAGATGTTCAAATCACTTGAAATTTTGTGCTATCTATGATCATGAATCGATAAGTCAGAACACAAACAATGGAGTTTTTTTTTTTCCTGTTTCTTTAAACGAGTTTGTCCTGCGATTGGGGGGGGAATCATGATACAAGAAGTTTTCCGGATTTGTTTTTACGTAGATTCCCGGATTTTTATTTTCTGAATGTAGAACTCAGTCTAAAATCCGGAACTTTTTTAGAAATAAGTTTATGGAGAGTGAAATTTTTTATTTCGGGGTAACATTTTGAATGTTCGGAATTTAATTTTGGTATTATTTCTGGAAAATAATTTCCGGAAACTACTAATATAAACCCACTAACAAGATAAAAAAAGCATTTTTGGAAAAAAAAAATTTTAAAAAAGTGCAAGGTGTGGAGCATATGCAAGGAGTAAAAAATAAAGGCAGGGTGCAAATAGCAGGGGCCAAAACAAAGCAAAAGAAAAGAAAAAAGGCCCAAATAAAATCAGGCCCAGCAAAGAAGATCACGGCCTCAAGAAACTGAGCACCGAGCACTGAGCAGTACTGACAGTGACCGGGATTATAAATTTGTAGCGCTGGGTTTTACAGTAAGCCCCAAATTTTCTAGGGTTAGGGCACAATCGTGTAGCTCTTGCTATCAAATTATGTCTTTGGCTTTGCTTTTCTGAAATTCGCTCATGGAATTTATCGGTTTCGATAGTTTTGTTCGAGGCTACATGTACCAAGATAAGGGAGTAAACGAAAAACGAGTACCCTTGATCTTGAATGCGCCACAGTGGCTGTAGCCAGATCAAACAGATTAGAGAAGCTAACTGGCCGGTTATTCTGTGATCCTTTTTGGGTCTCTGTCAACATATCTGCTTACCGAGCTTCTCACATTTTAATTTTCTGTGTTTGTCCCTACGGAAGTACGTTTTTTTCCCCCTCTTTTGGGGTTTGTAATTGTGATGAGAAGGGGAGAAGAGGGAAATGGCATAGGATTTGGCTTTTTCAGAGACCCTTCTCTTACATTAATTCTAAAAGGCCACGTTCTAGGGAATCTGCTTTGATTTTCCAGCAGCTTGCCTCTAACGGTGCCCACATATCCATACTCATCGTTTTATGAAATGATTTTTTTTATTTTTATTTTTTGGGAATCTTATTTTTGTTGCAGTTTTGGCATTCTAGAGAAAACTAACCAGGACAGAATTTCATCTTTTTTATGAAAACTCCTATTTGGGAATATGGAAAACAAAATGACTATTTGTTGTATGCTGGAACTTCGTAGTTTTTATTATTAATTTCTCCTTCAATCAAATTTTAAGAACTATATTAGTGTAACAGGTCCGAGCTTTTAGCAAATTATTACAACAAGTATGGTATGAAAGTGAAACATGTCGCCTATGCTCACTTCATTTGATCTTTAATATGCAAATAAGCTGAAGAAAAATTGCATCACTTTGTTGGACTAGGCTAGACTGAAATTTCGGTAACTCTGCCTAGGAGATTAGTGTGCTATTTCTATATATTCCTATGCAGGCTCTATCAATTCATTGCCACTATATCATTTGATGAGAATAACATTAGGTTGCAACCAATTGTCTACTTTACAGTTATTTTCAAAATAATCTCAAATAATAAGAAAAAAAACAAAAACACTACCAATCAATAATCATCCTTACCATTCCTACTCCAAAGGCAAAATTGCGCCTGTACCCAGATTCCTGAGCCAAGGCACTTAATACCAATCACCCAAAAACTGCACTTCTATGCACAATCATCTACATGAAACGCAGCAGTCAAATGGCTGACTCTGAAAGCAGTTTTACTCCCATAATCATACCTGCAATTGTATGAATTCACAGGTAGTGCTTCAAATCCAATAGACCTTTCAGGTGTAAAAGCTTCAAGAGAGTGAAGAGACAAAGGTGGTGATGTCTTTTTAGTTGCAACATCATTAGTTGTTCGCCTGTAAGAACTAAACCACTTGGCTTGCATGTAGTCATTTCTCCTCCATGGAGGTATATGCAGGCCCATGCTTCTCATGGAGCTCTTCATAGCAGTGCACATCAGCCTCACAACCCGCTTGAGCTCTTCGACTTTACCGACAAATACAAGAGGGAAAACATCTAGCAAGGAACGATATTGATCTGTGGGACGAGCAATTTCGAATTTTGCAGCAAGGGAAACTTCAACAATATAGCGTTTTCCATTCAGATTCACATCGATGTATTCATAGTCACCCCCTGGGAGTCTTCCATTTTTCTCCCACTTAGATTTGCATAGCCCTGCACATAGAAGCCAAATTAAAAGTCTCATCAACTTGAAAAAGAAAGACCAATAATTAACTAGCATATATTAATGCCAATTTGTGGCTAGAGACCATAGTAACAATTAATATATAGTTGTGTTTTCAGGTTTTTACTTTACTGACTTTACACTTTCGGTTGAAGGAGTAGCTAGAAAGATGAGGATGGATAAGAAGAAGGTAACCGATGGCAACAGTTCAATGTATATGCTATTTGGACATGAATATGTGGATATTCCATGTAAGATTCCCATAACTGTCATAAAATTTTGTTGTTGTGCGGCTTTGGTTCCATAAAACAGAATACATATCCTTGATTGGGAAATGACTGATGACAATTGCTCTCCTCAAACGAACAGGTGAGAATGATACATCAACTAAATAAAGAGATGGATCAATCATTTTATTCTGGACAACCGCTTTCAAATTTGCCAAAGTGAATTGAATTGAATCTCATTTAGTTTTAGCATAGAAAACAATAAAAAAGAATGGACACCTACATTTATTTAAATAAAAGTACGGCTAGCTAGCTAGCTAACCCACCATATATAAAATCCGGTGGTTACAAGTTACAACAACATAATTCATAATTGAAAATGTATGTTGAACGATAACAGATTAATTAGGAGAATAGCAGTACTCACCGGCATCAAAACCTCTTTCCCGCAAACGAGACATCAAGTGGCGTTTGAATAATCCGGGGGAGGAATTGGACCCAACAAGTCCGCCCCATGCTAATTCAGTCTCTCTCCTCATATTTTCTTTTGCGCCCTCATCATCATCACCCCCAATCCCACCAGATAAGCACTGCAACAATATCTGCCTCTTCTCCGAATCCAAATTTTGAAGGTCTTCTTCTTCTTCTTCCTGATCTCCTTCTTTATCATTATGAGCAGCAACCGCATCTAATTCTCCTTCTGCTCTTTCCATGAATGACTTCACAAGATATGATAAATTATCAGTTGAACTCTCTGGCGAGTGCTCGCTCCCACTGCTTTCGCAGACCCTCACACGTGCCACATCAGCGTTAAAGGCCGCCGCTACCCTCTGAAACCTCACCCGAATCTTTGCCATATATATATCTATCAAAGTTTATTCTTTCCTCTACTTTCTTTGCCTTAATTTATTCTGAAATGAAATAGATACAGGAGGTCAAATGTATATGTATAAATAAACTCAGTGCATAGGGAAATGCATTAATGGCTGGTTGAATGGTGAAATGGTGTTTACATAAAGGACGAGTGAGTATGGGGATGACAACAGGATGGAGTCAGAATGGCAAAAGGAGAACGGCGTCGTATTTATACATAAACCAATATCAGTTACAGCATGTGACTAATTATGTCGATAACGTTGTTTAATTGCAGCATATATATGTATGAATATAGTCCAAATTACGACATTTTCCTATGAACCTTATTTCCACAAGCGTCCAGGTTCTTTCTCCAAATTGGCGTTCTAAGGAAGATACGGTTTGTAGTATATAATATATTTACTTAGTTACACCAATAAGCGCAGTCAAACTGTTGAATTGTATCATCCTAATCCTAAATTCCTAATCTCACCACACCTCCTCAAACTCACAATTTAATTTTTTGCGCAAACATCTATTAACTCTCTATTGCTGATCCTCAATAAAGTAAAACAAAATTGAGGTATCAGCTTCTACTTACTTTTTCTTTTTTATTTGTTCAATGGCATTTAATGCCTTCGTGCCATAAAAAAAAATAAAAAAAAAATCTTTGCTTTATGATTTTTTTTTAAAATGAAAAAGCAACATTTGAGTGTTGGAGTGGGTTATGTGGGACAATTTGGATATCAATTTGGTTCCTCTTTTATTTTTTGTTCCAAAATGATCGCTTGTTTTGCAAAGTTATATCAATATGGTCCATCTATTATTTTTTGTTCTGAAATAGTCCCTCATTTTGTAAAAGTTATATTAACGTGGTCCTCTCTGTACCACAATCTAAATGGAAAAGACCACATTGAATCTAAAATAAAAATAAGGGACCAAAATAGAATAAAAAATAAAAAAATAACCAAATTTAAAACTAAAATAAAAATAAGTGATAAAAAAATATAATTTAGCCTTTATTTTTGTTTTTGATATTTAATGTTTCTCAATTGTTTGCTCCATACATTTTAATTACTAAAAGATTTCCTTTGCTTTATTATTGATAGAGCTATTTTTTTATTCTTGGCTAAATTATACTTTTGGTCTCTTATCTTTATTTTAGATTTTAATTTGGTCTCTTTTTTATTTTATTTTTTCAAAATGGTTCCTTATTTTACAAAACTATATCAATGTAGTCCCTCTCCCCCCGGAAATGGTCTCTCAATTTGCAAAAGTTAAATCAATTTGATCCCTTTTTATTAAATTTGTCCTTCTTTTAGTTTTTTTTTGGTTTCGAAGTAATTCCTTATTTTAAAAAAGTTATATCAATATGGTAATCTCTGTTGGAACAAAAAATAAAAGAGAGATCAAACTGAAATCTAAAATAAAATAAAATGATCAAAAGTATAATTCAGCCTTTGTTTTTGTTTTTGTTTTTGATATTTAATGTTACGCTTGTTATGCTTGCTCTATACATTATATAATTAGTTACTTTAAGTAGTTGAACCAATGGAGATCAACAACATTAAATGCCATATTTTTTCAGCTTTTACAAGTATTTAAATTGTTTAATATTTAGTCATTATTAGTAACATTTGGTGAATTTTAATATGATAATCGTCATGTGACTTATGTCTGGTATATTGTATTCTTAATGAGCTTCATCTTCATCTGATTGTTACTGATATTAATGATAATGAGTGGTAGTAAAAGAAATGTGAAGGAAGATTGTTCTTATTCTTTAGGAAAAAATTATAGGCAAAGGAGGACGTCTTTGATTCAAGAAAAGAAAAAAAAGGTGATATAAAGAGAATGTCGGTTTAATACTTATTTTTCATATTTGATTTTAAATTATTCATAATAATGTTTAGAAATAATGAGAAATTGTTGTCAGCTCTAATGATATAAAATATTGGTATGTGATTTTTGTTCTAGTGTTTTTGAGTCAACATTTCAATATCAAAGGGATGCATCATTTAGTAGTTCGGTAAAACGTTTACGCGATATTCAGAATGTTATGTCTTATTGTTCTTTATATTTTACCAAATTTAATTTATATAGTTATTTATTTTTATGTATAATGGTTTAATATATTTTATTTGTATACAATATTTAGTTTTTAATATGTAAACTATATATTTGTTAAATATTTTTTACACTCTTTATTAATTATGTAGTTCTATAAATTATTGGTCTTTGTTTTTAGGGGATCCTTTATTTAATTCTGATTATTTATTTTGTACTTCAATATTTAATTATTTTTTTAAAGGGTATGTGAATGTACTAACTTTGTTTTTGAATACTTTGTTTATATTTTTTTTTTGCTTTATTTTTAAAAAAATAGATTTATATTTTTTTAAGTGGAGTGGAAGATTGTTCGCATTCTTTAGGAAAAAATTCTAGGCAGAGGAGGATGTCTTTGATTCGATAAAAGAAGAAAAGACTATAGAAAAAGAACGCAAGTTTAATACTAATTTTTCATATTTGATTTTAATTATTCATAGTAACGTTTAGAAATAATGAGAATTTGTTGTCAACTCTAATGATATACAATATTGGTAGGTAATTTTTATTCTAATGTTTTTGAATCAACATTTCAATCTTAAAGGAATGCATCATTTGGTAGTTCGGTGAAGCATTTACGTGATATTTATAATGTTTCGTCTTATTGTTCTTTATATTTTACCTAATTTAATTTATATGGTTATTTCTTTTTATGTATACTGATTTAATATATTTTATTTGCATACAATATTTAGTTTTTAATATGTAAACTATTTATTAAATATTTTTTAAACTTTTTATTAATTGAGTAGTGTTATAAATTATTGGTATTTGTTTTTAGGAGATCATTTATTTAAGTCTGATTATATATTTTGTACTTCAATATTTAATTATGTTTTTTGAAAGGGGGATGTGAATGTACTAACTTTGTCTTTGAATACTTTGTTTATACTTAATTTTTTTTTGCTTTATTTAAAAAAAAATATTTAATTTTTTTTATAAGCTATATTTAGATTTTTTAAGTGGAGTTGAATCCCAACAACGGTGTCTACCAACCCAAGTGAGTTACGAGGATATATATACTATTTAGAATAAAGAATATTAATTTGACAATCCACCCAGGTAATATAAATTGTTATTTTGTTTGCATTATTGTATAATTTTTTCACTTGCATTCCGGTTTTTTTATTTAATCGGTTCGTTAATATTGATTTTATGGAAATGGTTTTTCAAGTTTATGATGCGGAGAATCCTTTATTTGTTGAATCTGAACGTGAAGATATTTATTTAGTAATCTATGTTTATTTGCATCTATTGATTTTATTTATTGTTGCCACTTTTTTATTTTTACATGTTTACCTATTTGTTAATAATAAATTCCCTAGATTTTCCATACTTTGGAGGAATGAATTGGTGTTATGAACATTGTGGCACAATGGTTTGGTACGAGGAGCGGTTAGAAAAACATAAAAATGTTTCGAGTGTAGAATTTTCAATATGTTGTATGAAGGGAAAGGTGATGTTACCATATTTGGATATATGATGTCGCGTGACTACGGCAAGTATACCGGATTCGTCGCCAAGTAATAAAAAGATCGATCCCACAGGGACCGTGATCTCAAACCGCAACTAATTATTAAATCAATAAAACTGGACTGCATAAAAAGGGATTTTGAAAAGGTTTTTATTTTTGAAATAAGAATCAAGTAACAATCAAATTTAATATCGCAATTAAACAAAACAGGGAAGCAATTCAAATTGGGGGTTTTCAAATTCAAAAGGGATTCCTAGGAATTGGGTTACCAACAAGATTGTTTATGTTACTAAATTGACTACCCCTTGTTAATTATCTGAATTGCTTTGAATGCGAATTTATCCTAAATAAGTTAATGCTCCTTCTCGGGTTACAAAAACCGTGCCCAATTAAACCAACCCCTACTCTCGTACTAGTTGAATTTAGATCGAACCCTTTAAGTTTTGTGACAATTCGTTAATCCTCGAAGGACCGCTTCTAACTCTCGTGATTTAAGTCCTAAGTCTGATTCTATAGATCCGATACCTAAGTTCACCACTAGGTTCCTCCTTAGAATATCTACGACACGCAAATAAGTGGCCACCGAATTTACGAGTAATTAAAACAATAGAAATCAGATCTAAAGCAAAATCGAAATTAACAAAGGTAAAACTTCAATTCACAACATAAAAACAGATCTTGGGCATAGCCCCAATCCCTAGAAATAAAGCCACAACTCAAGCATTACCATGGTGAAGACAAGCTTGGTTAACAACAACATAAAATAAAGCCTAAGAGAAGAGAAGAAGAAGAAGGAGAGAATCCTAATTTTGCCTAAGTGTGGCAGCCCCAAAATGCCTCCCTCAAGTCTCTGTCTAATTGCCCTACTTATAGATTAGGGTAATTTGAATCCCAATAAAATACAAATTCAGATGAAATCAGTTTCTTCAGATCCAAATATTGCGCGTCACAGCCGTGATGGCCATCACGGCCAGGCCGTCACGGATTCTGCCTTGGGCGCTGCTTCACTGATTGGTCTGTCACGGTCGTGATGCTCGTCACGGCTAGCCCGTGATCAGTTCTGACTTTTCCATTCTTTCTTTTAAGCTCTACTCGATCACGGCCGTGATGGCTGTCACGGCTAGGCCGTGATGGGCTCTGTTTGGCTCATTTTCTTCACTTCTCACACCCCATCTTCATGCAAGCTCCATCATGGTTGATCCCGAGCATTTAATCCTTAATAATCATATACTTCTGCAAATATAAAACACACCAAAACTATATTACATAAATACACAGATATTTATCCTTTATTTTACACAACACTGTTTAGGGTATCCTCTCAGTAGGATCCCACACAGGTACTTATTTATACAAACTGCTTATAACTAACGGAAAATAAAAATGTCTTATATGACTCACCGGCCCTAAACTTACTACACTATATTATTAGGATCAGTAGGTTGTTCTCCAGCGTCAGCTTCATACGGAATGTCATTCGACTCCTCAACAACCTCCGTCTCGTACAGGGTTCTATCCATCTCCTCAGCAACATATTCGTCCATCTGGTTTTCTAACGTAACAAAATAGACATACACAAAAATACAGAAATATGGAGATAAGAAACAGTTCTATCATCATAAACGGAAAATATTCATAGCATATAATACAATAATAGTCACAAACATGCATCACTCACAATTTACAACCATCCATACTTTATAACATCATCCTCTACCTTCCAACTCATGCAACTAAACCTTTATGCTGATGTGGTCACTGCTAATCCTGTCACACATCCCTCGTTAGGAATGTCAGTCAGTCGTCCAAGTGACACGTTCCCAACGCCGGTGCACATTCTCATCCATGGTGAGAATGCTCATGCAAAGCAATGACACTATAGCTGCATAGTACCGTCGGTGCACACCCTGATTTTCTCCCTCAACTCTGTCAAGGGTGCTCATGCATAGCAATGACACTATAGTTGCACAACTTAACTTCTATTTTGGAACGGTCCACGATAACTTCAGACCTCGTGTATCTCAAATACACGGTTATGAACAACAATGCAACATATGATTCTCACTGACTTTTATCAATAACAACCTAGTACCTCAAGCTTTTCCTTATAACCTCCACTTACATTCTATATCACATCACTTCTATAAAATAATAGCGAGGCACCTCTAATTCATATTCAAAACTCTCACCCAAACAAAATACCTCCGAGCAATATATATCTTTCCTTAAAATCAACTAAGCAATTTATCAAACCAGGCAGATCATGCATAACACAATATCAAAAAAATAATCAAACATCATAAAATATCACATAAAGCAAATTATCACAGCCAGCATATCACAATCAAATCAAATAAGAAATAAAGCCAAACATCCTCAACATCATAAAATCAACCTTAATGTCGATAAACCTACAATCCCCGAATCACCATTGGTTTTACAGAAAAGGTTTCCAATGTGATTTTGGTCTTGTCGATTACTCGACTACTAGTAGGGTTTAGGTCACCCTACACAATTATCATATAATCTACTACTTATCGATTCCGACGATAGGTTGATTCTTTCCCCCACCTGAGCTTATCTCCGGAAACACAAACTTTCAACTCCTCGTCACGACACTACGGTTATTAAATCAACCTCTTGAAGATTGAAGAAATGAAGAAAATGATCAACCTTCACTAAGTTGAAAACTGGGCAGCTTAAGGGTGTGATGGAATTGTGAGTGTATCTCACAATATACTCATCCAAAAATCACGAACTTTATCTTGTTAGAAAGATAATAAGAAAAGGAACAACTTTGGTGTTGAAGGTTTCATTTGGTTCGGATCATAACAGGGGTGAAAAGGGCATTCTTTCTGCTGTTTCGTGGGTTGTTGAGAATTATGGGCAGTTTCGGTATTTTGAGCCTATCTCCCAATTCACTTATCCGTTTTTGATCATATTTAGTTTGTTGGAAATAAGAGAGAAAGAGGAACAACTTTTACGTTGAGAGTTTTCTGAGTTTCAGAACGGAAGAGGGTCATATTTTCGGTGAGAATTCGGTGTTCATATGAGTTTTGTAACTTAGTTGGTGAGGAAGATGAAGAGAATGAAGGTGATGAAGAAATAAAGAAATCAAGGAGAATTGTGGGGAGGAATGCCATGGGGGGAAAGAGGGGTATTTATAGGTAGGGAATTGTCTTAACCTAGATTAAGTTTAACTAACCATGGTTAAGTTAACATATAAATATCTAGATATTTTTAAATAAATATCTAGATATTTCCAAATAAATATCTAGATATTTTAACCAAATATCTAGATATTTTCAAATAAATATCTAGATATTTTTACTAAATATCTAGATATTTCCATTCGTTCCAGGCCCCGTCGATTACCCGTTTTAATGACGAAATGCGTGAACGCCATCGAATATCTTTTTTTTTTTACGAAATTTTTGAATATAGCCTATCTTGTTGGAAACATGATATAAACATACTTTGTTTCGTTAATGAGTCAATATTAGGTTTTTTGCTCAGTAAAATTATACTGTCAATGAAAACACTGACCGGGTTCCGTCTGAATTTTCAACCCAAATTTTTGTCGTAAGCTTCTACCCTAAGATAGAGTATGAATATGATTTTTATTTCATAAAAATCAATCTCCTTGAACTCGGATAAAAATATAAATAAATACATTTATACCGGTTAATATAGCGAAAATATTTTTACTGAAAAAATAAAAATCGGAAAACAAAAAGTAGGGTGTTACATTACTACCCCTCTTAGGAAAAAAATTCCGTCCTCGGAATTTACGTACCTCAGAAAAGATGGGGATATCGTTGTTGCATATCTGCTTCACGTTCCCAAGTAGTATCTCCAGTAGTTTCATTCCATATGACCTTAACTAAAGGAAATTGTCTACCGCGAAGCTCCTTAATCTCTCTATCTGCTATCCTTACTGGTAGAGCCTCATACTCTAGATTCTCTCGTAATTGTATAGACTCAGACTCAATAACATGTGAAGGATCAGGATAATATTTTATCAACTGAGAAACGTGAAAGACATCATGAAGGTTAGCAAGGTTAGGTGGTAAAGCAATATGATAAGCTACTGACCAATCCTTCGAAGAATCTGGAAAGGTCCGATGAATCTAGGAGTAAGTTTTCTAGTTTTGATAGCCCTGCCAATTCCGGTCTTCGGAGTGACTTTCAAAAACACGTGATCACCCTCCTGGAATTCTAAAGGTCTCCTTCTCTGGTTACTGTAGCTCATTTGCCTATCCTGTGCTTCCTTCATCTTTTCCCTTATCTTCTTAACTTGTTCCTTAGTCTGTTGCACCACATCTGGACCCAATACTTACCAATTTCATACCAACATAACGGGATCCTACACTTTTGATCAGCCTCTGGCTCATCTAGTTTTATGGCTAGTATGACCAGTGTTTTGTGCAAATTATATCCTATTTTCACCCAAATTAGATTAGATTGTCCTCAAGCAAGGTTTTGAGTCTCTAAAGTAGTTTTAGGTTAATTTATCCAGTTTTGAGTCAAATAATGCACTTATAGCTATTTCTTTGTTTTCAGGTTAAGTTGGAAGTCAAGAGAATAAAGAACAGGGGATTCGCCTCGCGAGAGTTTTGCTCGCCTCGCGAACCTGAAAGCCAGCAGAACAGTGAAAATTTCATCCTCTCTGGTTCGCCCCGCGACTACTCTTCTCGCCTCGCGACCCCGAAGGCTAACTGTTCTAGGAAAATGCAAGGTTTCTGGGTCGCCTCGCGAACACTTGACTCGCCTCGCGAGTAATCCAACCCTGGAAGACCAGAAGCTATCACGGTTTAGCCATACTGAAGGTCACGGCTGTGACGATTTGGAACTTGAAGAGTCTCGCCCCACGAGTAGTCTTTCGCCCCGCGAGAAGACCAAACGTTGCTGACTTTTCACAATATTCGCCTCGCGAAGGGGTGCTCGCCTCGCGAGTGGACTTAATTTCTGAATAGTATAAATTGCCATTCTGAACAGCTTGAAAGAACTTTTGCTTCTCCATAGTTTTACATATTTTTGTGTGTTTCGTTTTTGTCATGGAGAACTAATTTCTTAGATTAATCTACTGTATGAGAATTCCATATACTTGAGGCTTTGTAATTCCTATTTTAATTGCTTTTCCCTTTTCAATACCATATTATACATTTCTGTTTGTTATTTCAGGAGTGTATAGTGTTGTATTGATTCGTTTCAGTGATGTTATGTTCCTATACTTAATCGTGTTTGTTATTTACTTTGTGTTCATTCATGTTCGTTAGTTCATGAGGGCTTAACCCCGTTTGTTATTTCGGGAATAGGAACATATATCCGTAGTAGCGATTGCGTTGTTAATTGTTGCTACAACTGAAAGGGGATTAGAATCTGCTTAGGGCTTGGGATTACATGAACCAATGATAGTGGGGAATTCGAGAACAGTAGATTAATCGTTGTTTGCTATTTGATAATCTCTTTGAACTGCCTTGTTTTATTGCTCTGTTTTCATTGTTTTAGTTTCTTTGATTGCATCCAAACAACCCCCCCCCCCCCCCCAAAAAAAAACTGATTTTTGTGAAAAATAACACTTTAAGAGTCCTTGTGAGACGGCATCCGAGTTGTCGCCCTAAACTACAGTTTTAAAACCCGCTCGTTCCTTTTGGCGCGTGCGCGACAGCGCGACCACTTTCTACCATACAAAGCCTCATATGGTGCCATCCATATACTACCGTGAAAACTATTGTTGTAAGTAAATTCAATCAATGGCAAGAACTCATCCCAACTGCCAGTGTGTTCCAAAACACAAGCTCTTAAAAGATCCTCCAATGATTGAATCGTCCTTTCTGACTGTCCATCTGTTTGGGGATGATAAGCATAACTCATCCTCAATTTGGTCCCTAAAGCATTGTGCAATTGTTTCCAAAATCTAGATGTAAATCTAGGATCTCGGTCTGAGACAATGCTTGATGGCACACCATGCAACCTAACAACTTCTTTGATGTAGATTTGGGTCAACTTCTCCAAACTATAGCTTTCACCCATAGGTAAGAAGTGAGCACACTTCGTCAACCTATCAATGATAACCCAAATCGCATCATATCTCTAAGGAGTTCGTGGTAATCCAACCACAAAATCCATAGCTATGCTATCCCATTTCCATTCTGGGATATCTAATGATTGCAATAAACCCGCCGGCTTTTGATGCTCCATCTTGACCTTCTGACACACCAGGCAAGATAAAACATACTCTGCTATGTCTTTCTTCATCCTCGTCCACCAAAACAATTTATTTAAATCCTGATACATTTTAGTGGATCCAGGATGAATACTCAACTTACTCTTATGTGCTTCTTCTAATATCACCTTCCTAAGTTCTAAATCCTCTGGAACACATATTCTATCCCTAAACCTCAATGCACCATTTGTTCCTCTACTAAACTCAGAAATCTTACCCTCATCTATACCTCTACTTATCTCCTGTAGATATAGATCCTGAACCTGTTTATCCTTAAGATCTCTTATAAAATCACTACTAATAGTGATCATACCTAAGCAAATTTTATCCTCAACCAGCTCCATTCCTAAGTTCAAATCTCTGAACTGTTCCAGTAATTCCAACTCTTTAACCATCATTGCGGACACATGCAATGATTTCCTACTCAAGGCATCCGCTACCACATTCACCTTCCCAGGATGGTATAGTAAATAAAACTCATAATCTTTGATAAACTCCATCCATCTTCGTTATCTCATATTCAACTCCTTTTGGTCGAACAGATACTTCAGACTTTTATGGTCACTGTAAACACTAAATTTTGCTCCATACAGAAAGTGTCGCCATATTTTTAATGCGAACACTATGGCTGCAAATTCCAAATCATGAGTCGGGTAATTCCTCTCATGAATTCTCAATTGTCGGGAAGCATAAGCGACCACTCTTCCCCCTTGCATTAGAACACAACCTAAACCTTGGTATGACGCATCACAGTATACGTCAAACTGTCCTAATGGATCCGGTAAAGTCAACACGGGTGATGTAGTCAACCTTTCCTTCAGCTTTTAGAAACTCTGTTCGCAGTTGTCTGTCCATACAAAAGCTGTATTTTTCCTCGTCAACTGCATTATAGACAACGCAATCTTCGAGAAACCCTCTATAAACCTTCGATAATATCTAGCTAACCCTAGAAAACTTCGTACTTCACTTACTGACTTAGGCCATTCCCATTTAAGAACTGCCTTAACCTTTGCTGGATCTACTGCTATACCTTCCTTGTTGATCACATGTCCAAGAAATTGGACTTCTTCTATCCAAAACTCACACTTGGAAAGTGTAGCATAAAGCTGCCTATCCTTCAGAACTTGCAGCACCACCCTCAAATGTTTCTCAGGATCTTCCCATGTACGAGAATAGATAAGGATGTCGTCGATGAACACAACAACAAACTTATTAAGGAACGGTCTAAATATTATGTTCATATAATCCATGAACATTGCTGACGCGTTAGTCACACCGAACGGCATAACTAAATACTCGTAATGTCCATACCTTGTCCTAAAAGCCGTTTGAGTATATCTTCCTTCCTTACTCTAATCTGATGGTATCCAGATCTCAAATCAATCTTGGAAAATACTGCTTCTCCTTTCAATCGATCCATCAAATCATCTATCCTAGGCAACGGATACTTATTCTTAATTGTTACCTTGTTCAACTGTCTATAATCCGTGCACAACCTAGCACTTCCATCTTTCTTGTTAACAAACAACACCGGAGCTCCCCATGGTGAAACACTCGGTCTTATGAACTCTTTTCCCAACATGTCATCCAATTGTTTCTTTAACTCCACTAATTCTATAGGTGACATTCAATAAGGCGCCATAGACATAGGTCCTGTCCCTGGTACAAGATCTATGGTGAATTCCACTTCTCGTTCTGGTGATAAACCTAGAACGTCGGGAGCGAAAACTTCGGAAAACTCTCTCACGATAGGCATAGAATCTATACTAGGAGCCTCAGTAGTTTCCACCGCGAACAGCATCACGTACTGTCGAGAATCGTCACTCCTCATGGATACTCCTTCATTGGCAGAGACTATACTAGAAGACTCAAGAAATGATAAGGTCTTACTAGAATAGTCTAGCATTACATGGTTAGTCGAAAGCCAATCTATGCCAAGAATAACATCTATCTGTTGCATAGGCAAACAGACAAGGTCTACAATAAATGTCCTATTCTCAACAACTATAGGACACTGTAAACAGATAGACATAGTAGTCAAAGGATTACTAGTTGGAGTAGATACTGTAAGGGTATAAGGTAATTGAGAAACAGTTAATTTTAATTGATCCACACACTCATACGAAATAAATGAATGCATAGCGCCTGAGTCAAATAACACATACGAGAGTCTACCAGCTATCAAACACATACCTTGTATAAGATCAGCAGATTGAGAGGATTCAGCTCCCCTTACGGTAAACACTCTTCCAGTGGTCTGAGGTCTTGCTCCCTGTTGTTCTGCTGTTGTGACTCCTCTTCCAGCTCCACCCCTATTGCCTCCATTTCCTCTACCTGCAGCTATCGGCTGTTGCCTAGCCTGCTGTCTGCAATCTCAGGCCATATGACCTATTTTCCCACAGTGAAAACAACTAGGTCGCTCCATGCAGTCTCTAAGATAATGCGGTCCTCCGCATCTGAAACAAGATAAGCCTTGCTTCATTGTTGACCCACTCTAACCCAGTGTCTTGGTGCCGTGTCGGTGTCTGCGTTGGTCGGGCATATGGTCTCTGTCTCCATTGAGAGTTACTACCTCCTCGCCTCTGAAAACCCGGTCGAGTAGGACCTCCAATCCTCAGTTGTCTCTGCTCAATAGCCAGCCTCTGATCTATATTTTCGATCGCACTGCATCTTTCCACCAGCTCTGGAAAACTCTGGATATCAAGAGATACTATAGCCCTCTGGAGTTCATGTCGGAGTCCTTCCTCAAACCTTCTACATTGCCAATCTTCATCTGGGAATCTCTGATAAAATTCGGAATACTAAATCAGTGCCTCAAATCGTGATGCATAATCACCAACAGTCATGTTGCCTTGTTTGAGACTCATGAATTCCCTTTCTTTCTCGCGTCGAACTAGACGCGGAAAATACTTCTCAAAGAAGCAGTCACTAAACAGCTTCCAGTTGATAAATCTGCTTTCGGCATCCAGCAATCTTCTCTTGCCTCTCCACCAAGACTCTGCTCCTCCAGTTAGCATGAAGGTAGCATACGTCACTTTCCTATCCTCTCTGCAGCGCATGGTATCGAATATTTTCTCGATCTCTTGTACCCACCACCGTCACAGCCTGGGCGTGATGACTTCTGACTTATTTTTCCTTGCCTTTTTGCTCTCGCTGCTTTCATAACCTGAAAATACTTGGAAAAATCATCAGTTAGTCATCTTTCTTTCTAATCTTCTCAAAGTAAGAAAACAAAATTCAAAAACAAATGGAAAAGGGAAAGGAAAACTTGGGTTGCCTCCCAAGAAGTGCTTATTTACGGTCCTAAGCTTGACCATAGTTCTTTCAATCAACCGGGGTCGACTGGGCCTAGAAGTGCAAGAACACTTCTCTTCCATGGAAGTCCTTCAAAGAGCCGATTTTGTTCATATGGCCAATTGCGCTTTCCCTTTGCTGTTTTCACTCTGAGTTTCATGGCCCTACTCCCTCCCGACGGGGGTTTTATCTCCACATGATGAGCAACTCCAACTTCATCACCCTTGGGTGCATCATTCATCATACAAATCTTCGGAGTTGCTTCCATGTTAAGCTCTTCCTTCACCTCTGGAGACATTATATCGATCCTGCACACATGACTCTCAAAAGGAGGGTTGTTATATGAGTTAGTCAAATCAAAATCTACCCTACCTTCTTCTACATTTAAAGAGAGCTTGCCATTTTTTACGTCTATTATCGCTCCAGCTGTGGCCAAGAATGGACTTCCAAGAATGATAGGGAATTTAGAATTCCCGTTCATGTCCAATACCATGAAGTCGGTAGAAATGAAAAATTTTCCTACCTTTACGGGGACATTCTCTAGTATGCCTAGAGGAGTTTTAGTTGAGCCGTCCGCAAATTGTAAAGAGAATTTGGATGGACTCAATTTCTCGGCTCCTAACCTCTCAAAGATAGTAAGCAGCATCAAACTCGCACTAGCCCCTATGTCACATAAGGCTTGGTCTATTTTCACTTCTACGATTGAGCAAGCAATAGAGAAACTACCTGGATCTTTTAGTTTATGAGGCATATTAGTTTTTATCATGGCATTATGCTCCTCAATTAAGCTCTTAGTTTCTATTTCTACTTGTTTTTTCTTGACCAACCTTTGTGGGAATGGTATTGGGGGTTGGTATGGTGGTGGAGGGACATACTTTGGCTCTATCTCTTCATCTTCGCTCATGTCCTCCTCACATTCCACATCCTTTTCAGCTACCCCAAGCTTATCATCCCTCAAGTATATAGCATTACAATGTTCATTGGGATTAACTTCGGGTTGTTCCGGAAACGTACCCTTAGGTCTAGAGTATGTACTAGCTTGTTGGGCAATCTGAGTTTCTAACATCTTATTATTGATGGCTAAGTTATCTACCTTAGATGCTAACTCTTTTATTTCCTCATTGATTGCCCTACCTTGTTGCCTAAACTCTTCATTTTGCTTTGTTTGAGTTTCAACAAAGTTTTCCAAGAGAGACTCAAGTTTATACTTTTGTACCTGAGGATACCCCGATGCGGGTTTCCTATTACCTTGGCCTTCCTGGAATTCGTGGTTCAGCGTGTTGCTGTAGTTCCCGTATAAGAGGTAAGGGCTATTCTTCCTTCCTTGGTTGTAAGGATTTGGGGGAGCATAATTTGGCAACTTCGGGTTCGTGTCATAGAAGTTGTGACAAGAGTTCACTTGTTCCCCTGAAGCACCGGATCCATGGGTAATACCTCGTGGGTACTCCATTATGTCAAGTCCCTGTATTCCACAAATCTCACAAACAATATTAGTAGCACCTATTGAACTCACATTAGCCTTTTCAAGCTAATCAAAACATTTATTCAGTGAGTCAATTTTAGACATAATGAGATCAGTGCTATTCATTTCAAACTTACCCCCCGAGATCTTTTTCGGGTTATTACCTCTTTCCGAACCCCATTGGTGGTAGTTGGTGGCTACGTTTTCAATGATGTTGAACGCTTCGGTCAAAGGTCTATTCATAAAGGCTCCACCAGTGTTGGACGATTTCTAGGCAAGTATACCTAGTCGTACAAGTAATACGGTGGTGAGACCGATATCGTTCCCACGAGGATTGGATGTCAATTACCAGTTCACAAGTTCAGCAACTATCTAGACTAAGAAGAGAATTCAAACCAAACAAAACAAAAGGAATAAAATCTTTTTGTATTTTTGTCGAATACTTGAAATGCGAAAAGAATATGTTGGGATTAAACTTCACCAAACCTCGGCCTCATGTACTACCAGGACTAGATACCTCCCATTCATGCTTCAAAAATTAAAATCAATCCACTAGATTACTCAAGCCCTGATTCCTCATATGACAAGAGCCTAAATCCACTAATAGACCCTAATTCCTTAGGTGACCTAGATTAATGAGTTTGAATTAGGGTTAGGGATTATGCGATTACTAATAAACCAAACTCCATTCCTAGATGCAAGGTTTACTAGGTGATTAATTTCAGTTCTGGTTCTAATACGAATTTTCCAATTGCATACCAAAGCACTAATCAAGTCATGTGGGTGCTAGCCACAACAGGCATTAAGCATGGAAATCAATCACTAATAGAGAAACATAAACACATATTAAACAGTCAAGACAAATACATGAAGTTTAGTTTAGTTACATCTAATCCCAACCAAAAAGGGATTTAGCTACTCATGGTTACATAGAAAGCCAAAATAAAAGCAATAAAGAAAAGGGAAAGGAAGAACTCCATGGCAGCTTCCCACAGTAGTCCAGCAGCCCCTCTCAGCAGCTCCCTTCTAGGGTTGGAACCCTTTTCGCAGCCTCCAAGAATCCTTTAGGTTAAAAGTTGTCTGATGGATCTGTGTCAGAGACCCCCCAGCATCTCTTTTCTGTCTGTTCTGCGCTCTATTTATAGAGAGGCCACGCGTCACGGCCGTGATGGCCGTCACGGCCAGGCCGTGACGTGTTCTGGAATGGGCGCGCTTTCAAATTCGGAGCATCACGACCGTGAGCCTCATCACGGCTAGGCCGTGATCAGTTCTGCCCAGGGTTTTGAAAACCGGACCGGACCGGCCGGTCCGACCGGTCCGACCGGGAATCGGGACCATGGCCGGTCCGGTCAATAGGAAAAACCGATCATACATTGAACCGGTGCAAAAACCGGAAAACCGGTTCAAAACCGGTAAAACCAGTTATAACCGGTAGTGAACCGGCCTGAACCGGCCTGAACCGGTTTTCTTAAAAAAAAAGAAAAAAAATAGTATAAAAGGATTTGGATCATCCTAGTCAAAACCCAATTCTTTTGTTTTCTAACATATGTGGGCTGGTTGTAGATTTTGGGTTGGTTTTCCCTATGAAGATGATTTTAACATATATCTTTATATTTATTTGGTTTAACATATATTTTTAGTTGTTATGTTGTTTTTTTGTTTAATATTGTTATAAATATTATATTAAAAATTAAAATAATATTATTTAATTATAACCGGTTCAACCACGGTTCAACCTCGGTTGGACCATTGAACCTCGAACCGCTACCTTCACCGGTTCGATGACCGGTCCAGTTTTGTAAACCTTGGTTCTGCCTGTCCTGTCACGGCCGTGATGGGCATCACGGCTAGGCCGTGACAGTTTCTGACTTTTGCCTTCAATCTTCTTAGTTTTCTTGATCAAGGCCGTGATGGTCATCACGGCCAGGCCGTGATGGGCTCTGCTTGGCTCATTTTCTTCACTTTTCAAGCTCTATTTCATCCAAGCTCCATCATGGCTAATTCTGAGCATTTTTCCTTAAATTCCTGCAAAACAACACCAAGAAACCGCCTCACAAGGTAAAAACTAATAAAAATCAAACTAATCATGCCTAAACTATATGAAAATGCATGCAAAAATGTACAAGAAATATGATGTAAAATCACACTATCAAATCACCCCAAGCTTATTCAATTGCTTGTCCTCAAGCAATCACTAATGCCAGAAGAGATAAATAATCAAAGCATGGATAGTGAACTAAGAACCCGAGTAGTAACTAATCCAAGTAACAAGCATTTCAAATAATTCAGCAAGAGACAATCAATATCAAGTCCAATTAGAAGCTTAGGTTTCTTAGACTCATATTCTCAATGATTTGGGAACTCTTTCTCACCTGAAAATCACCCCAAGCTTGTTCATTTGCTTGGCTCTCTTTCTCGCCTCACTCAAGTGTTCAAGGATATATGACAATTCGCTCCATTTTCCTCAAGGAATGAATTCTACCATAGGCTTGACTATCAACCAAATCTCTACTTTATTAATGAAAACAATTAAGAATCAAAAGGTCTTTTGCTTTGGTTGTAACGGGGCCGTGGGATTAATCGTTAGGTGGGGAAATCAAGAAAAGGACATTTCAAAAGGCTACATAAAACATCAAGCATTGCAAATCATGACACCTTCTAAATACCTTTGTGGGTTTTGATTCACTTTTCCACCTTTCTTTCTTTATCTTTTTCTTTTGTTTCTCACTTTTCTTTTTGTCATCCCCTTCTCTATTTATATTTCATTCTTTTATTTTTTTTTTCTTTTATTTGGAGAAGGGGAGATTTTTCAGCTCAAGAGAAACTTTTTTTCTGATTTTCTCATCCCATACTTTTTCAACTACCTTTTTACCCTTTTTTTGTAATACTTTAGAAGGTGCCCTACCAAACATCATTCATCAGAATATTTCAGGGTACGAAGAAAAGTATTTTATTCTTTCAGGCTCAAAATTGGGCAACTAAGGGGTGGCATTTAGTCAATCAAAGCTGAGAAGGCCGGAAAAATACCTATTGGCTCAATCATTTTCAAAAATGTTTTAAAAAATTTTTAAGCTTCAAAACGGTTTCAAGTCAAGTTCTAGAGAAATACAATCCAAGAGGAATAACACTCTAACACAAAGAATGGGGTAGATTTAGTGAGTACCCTTTTTTGGCTCAAAATCTCACATTTAGTAGTTCAAAAATCAATGAGAAACAGAAATCTATGGAACCATATGCTAATTATCAACTATCACAGATCATCTCAAACATTTTTATTTGCAGCCTTATCACAAGAATAAAAAAATTGGGTTCAACAATTCACTATCTCAAATTTATTTGGCACTTAGTTCTTACAATTGGATGCATAATCTAAACAAGGGCAATCTGATCATGTGATCATGCAAAACTATATGAATGCAACATGAAAAATGCAAATGCAAAATACCCCCACCCCAAGCTTAAGAATTTACATTGTCCCCAATGTAAACAATCAAGTCGGAGAGAGGAGAAAAATAATAATAAAATAAAAAATAACAAAATCTTGGAACAACTTACCAAGGCGGCAGCGGGTGTTGTCTCACATTCCAGTCATAAACTTGTGGGGAAATGCATCACGGTCGTGAGCCTCATCACGGGCAGGCCGTGATCAATTCTGATCCATGGGTGTTGGCCTGTCACGGCCGTGAACTCCATCACGGCTAGGCCGTGATGCTCTCTGATCTCCAGGGTCCTCCCATCACGCCCGTGATGGGGATCACGGCTAGGCCGTGATCCTTTCTGATCTTCAATTCTGGCTCATCACGGCCGTGACCAGTGTCACGGCCTGGGAGTGATGGTCTCTGTTTGTCTCTCCCTGCCCTTTTGCTTCTCCTTTCTCTTGCCCTGAAAACACTTAACAAAATCTATTAATCTATGATTATTTACTCTTCATCTTCTCAAATTATTCAAGAGTTAAAAATCAAAAACAAATGTAAAAGGGAAAAGAAAACTTGGGTTGCCTCCCAATAAGCGCTTCTTTAACGTCACTAGCTTGACTCATTAAGAAGCATCCACCTGGATCCCAAAGCCTGTGGTATAGGGACCAAGGGGTGCTCAAGATGTAAGATCCTCCACCCGGATCCCATGGTTTATGGAGTGGCGATTGCAGAAGCAATATGACTCTATCCACAATTCCACCTAGCCAGTGTGTGAAAACTCCATTGACCTCTTCAACTGCAATACTGAACTTACTTCCTCTCGGGTCAAGTGGTGTCTTCACGAGGAAGTTTGACAGACAAGTGGAAGGGACTAATTTTGCAGTGTCCACACATGCGTGCAAGCCAACATATTTATCCAATGTAGAAATTTCAGATTGCATGGCAAGCATGGTGAAATCCACTACCACTTCATCTGCATTTTGAACTATCCCCAAAACCAGATTTTGCTCAAATTGTGCTGCATGTGACTCTTGTACTAACCGTTTTCAAATCTCCTTAACTTGCGTTTTGAAGTTCTGCTTCACAGCTTCGATACTGTCACAGTTGGTTCTGATTTTGGTCTCAGAGGTGGATAGTTCTTGGGAATATTGTTCTAGAGCAGCTTTCAACGGTGTGTGCTCATTCCATTCCGATCCCTCAATTTCCCAAGGATCTGTGGAAGGTACTTCCTCTTCTTGTGACTCATCCACCATCACCACTTCATCTTCAATTTGAGTCATTCCCACAACCAGATTTTTCTCAAATTCTGCTTCATGTGGCTCTATGGGAATCATACATGGTGGTGGAGGTGGTAAATACGAGCAAATGGTTTCCCAATCCTCCTTGGAGATATTATATATAAGCCTGCCCGTCATGCAATAGAGAAAAGGGAAAGGAAGAACTCCATGGCAGCTTCCCACAGTAGTCCAGCAGCTCCTTTCTAGGGTTGGAACCCTTTTCGCAGCCTCTTTAGGTTAAAAGTTGTCTGATGGATCTGTGTCAGAGACCCCCTAGCATCTTTTTTCTGTCTGTTCTGCGCTCTATTAATAGAGAGGCCACGCGTCACGGCCGTGATGGCCGTCACGGCCAGGCCGTGACGTGTTCTGGAATGGGTGCGCTTTCAAATTCGGAGCATCACGGCCGTGAGCCTCATCACGACTAGGCCGTGATCGATCAGTTGGCCTTTGTCACGGCAGTGATGATGGGTATCACGGCTAGGCCGTGACAGTTTCTGACTTTTGCCTTCAATCTTCTCAGTTTTATTTATCATGGCCGTGATGGTCATCACGGCCAGGTCGTGATGGGCTCTGCTTGGCTCATTTTCTTCACTTTTCAAGCTCTATTTCATCCAAGCTCCATAATGGCTAATTCTGAGCATTTTTCCTTAAATTCCTGCAAAACAACACCAAGAAACCACCTCACCCGTTCCAAGGTAAAAACTAATAAAAATCAAACTAATCATGCCTAAACTATATGAAAATGCATGCAAAAATGTACAAGAAATATGATGTAAAATCACACTATCAACCAGCTGCGAAGTCAAGTGACACATTCAAAGAGTAATCCAGTCCGTTGTAGAAGGTATGCACTAATAACCACCTCTCGAGTCCATGATGTGGGCAAGACTCTAGCAATCCCTTGTAGCGATCCCAAGCTTCGTATAAGCATTCTCCATCCTTTTGGATGAAGTCGGTGATCTGAGTTCGTAGGTAGGCAGTCTTGGATGGAGGGAAGAATTTCTCCAAGAATACCTGCTCCAGTTGGTCCCAAGTTGACAAGGTATTAGCGGGCACTTGCTTCAACCAAGCCTTAGCCTTTCCAGTCAGATAAGAGGGGAATAACCTCAAGCGAATGGCATCAACCGGGGCACCATGAATCCTTATTGCATCGGTGAACTCCAAGAATGTCTCCACGTGATCAGTCGGGTCCTCCGAGGGCAATCTTCCGAATTGATGTTGCCTAATCATGCTAATTAGCATAGGCGGTATAGTGTAGTTCTCCACCTCGATTTTTGGCCTAGCGATCCCAGTTCGCAAACCCCTCGCATTTGGGGCTGCGTAGTCCTTCAGTGGTTTGGTATCCGGTAGATTCGCCATGAGTGGAATGGGAATCAACGTCTCTCTCTCTTTGTAGTCTCCTACGTCTATGAAATGTCCTTTCGATTTCGGGGTCAACCTCAATAAGACTTCCAAGACTTAGGGATCTTTGCATAAAAGAGAAAAATACAAAGAGAGATAGGAAGAAAAAGAGATAAATGAAGGAAAGAGTTTTAAAAAAACAAAAAAACAAAAAACAAATAAAAAGAAAAAGAAAAATTCTATAAAAATCAATTTAAAAATTAAATTGATATTCAAGAAAACACGGTCCCCGGCAACAGCGCCAAAAACTTGATGTCGAGTGACTCCGGCATGTGTACCGGATTCGTCGCCAAGTAATAAAAAGATCGATCCCACAGGGACCGTGATCTCAAACTGCAACTAATTATTAAATCGATAAAATTGGACTGTATAAAAAGGGATTTTGAAAAGGTTTTGATTTTTTAAATAAGAATCAAGTAACAATCAAATTTAATATCGCAATTAAACAAAACAGGGAAGCAATTCAAATTGGGGGTTTTCAAATTCAAAAGGGATTCCTAGGAATTGGATTACCAACAAGATTGTTTATGTTACTAAATTGACTACCCCTTGTTAATTATCTAAATTGCTTTGAAGGCGAATTTATCCTAAATAAGTTAATTCTCCCTCTCGGGTTACAAAAACCGTGCCCAATTAAACCAACCCCTACTCTCGTGGTAGTTGAATTTAGATCGAATCCTTTAAGTTTTGTGACAATTCGTTAATCCTCAAAGGACCGCTTCTAACTCTCGTGATTTAAGTCCTAAGTCTGATTCTATAGATCTGATACCTAAGTTCACCGCTATGTTCCTCCTTAGAATATCTACGACAGGTAAATAAGTGGTCACCGAATTTACGAGTAATTAAAACAATAGAAATCAGATATAAAGCAAAATCGAAATTAACAAAGGTAAAACATCAATTCACAACATAAAAACAGATCTTGGGCATGGCCCCAATCCCTAGAAATAAAGCCACTACTCAAGCATTGTCATGGTGAAGACAAGCTTGGTTAACAACAACATAAAATAAAGCCTAAGAGAAGAGAAGAAGAAGAAGGAGAGAATCCTAATTTTGCCTAAGTGTGGCAGACCCAAAAAGCCTCCCTCAAGTCTCTGCCTAATTGCCCTACTTATAGATTAGGGTAATTTGAATCCCAATCAAATACAAATTCAGATGAAACCAGTTTCTTCAGATCCAAATATTGCGCGTCACGGCCGTGATGGCCATCACGGCCAGGCCGTGACGGATTCTGCCTTGGGCGCTGCTTCACTACTTGGTCTGTCACGGCCGTGATGCTCATCACGGCTAGGCCGTGATCAGTTCTGACTTTTCCATTCTTTCTTTTAAGCTCTACTCGATCACGGTCGTGATGGCTGTCACGGCTAGGCCGCGATGGGCTCTGTTTGGCTCATTTTCTTCACTTCTCACGCCCCATCTTCATGCAAGCTCCATCATGGTTGATCCCGAGCATTTAATCCTTAATTCCTACACAACAACACCACAAAACTGCCTTACCCGTTCCAAGGTAAAAACTAACAAAAATCAAATTAAACATTCCTAAGCTATATGAAAATGCATGCAAAATATCAATGAAATACGAGGTGAAATCACACTCATCAATATAACACCTACTTTGATTTGGAATTTGATACATGGAGTAAATCCAAGAAGCATACATGTTCTTGAAACATACATTCCTATAACAACATGTTTTCCTTTACTTCATTGGGTGCTAGAGTTCATTTCGGTGTAAATCATGGTCATGGACCACCACAATTTGTTCTTGGTGGTCAAAAGTCAAAACTATTATCGGATTGGAAGTTTATTGTCAGAGGAAGGGCAGTTGCCAAAATTTTCTCAGTTGTATATATATGACACACAAAATGAAGTGTTGAATTAGATGTCTCATTTCATGTATTTTTGGAAATTCATATTTGTATTCAAATGACTTTGTTAATATGTTTATTTGGTGATTGTATCTTGCAATTATTATTTGTGTATTCATATTTTACAATAATGATCATTCTGACATAAATCCAAACAGGATTGATGTTGAAAAAAATGTACTGGATCCAATTTCATAAGGAATTTATTACAAATAGTTGATGATCATAATTCTCTTGCAAAATCATTTAGACGAGTTAGAGACTTTATTGAAAGTGAACAAAATTTTAATGTATCAATGAGATTGTTTCGAAGTTGTCCTATTGATGCTCGGACGTATAATTTGTCAACTATGGATGAAGTTACTGCTTTGATAGTTGGTGATTTTGATAGTTTTGAATGCGACCGAGATATTATGGTACGTAGTTGTGATGGTGATTTGCATAAAATTCTTGAGAGTGATGTAAATTTTATGCCATTACAATTATTATTAAGACATTTGTAATTGTTTATTTTAAGTGAATGCAGTTGTTCGTTAGAAGTATTTCTTATTTTCTAAGGTATTAACCTTGATGTGAATACTCATTGTTTAAGGATATCTGTAATTTATTTGGAGGGGAAAATTAAGACATTGTTGCTAAAATAAAAAACCAAAAAAAATGGAATTTACTTTTTTTTATCTAAAATAAATTGTTTTTCTATTATGTGGAGGGTATCTTAATCATGGTTTAATTATTTATTCAGTTGTACAAAGATGGTTAAATATATTGAACATGAATGTTATCATTATTTTCTTCAAGTACTTATTCACGCTACTTAAAGAACCACCTTTAAGACACAATATTAAGACATTGTTGCTAAAATAAAAAACCAAAAAAATGGAATTTACCTTTTTTTTAATCTAAAATAGATTGTTTTTCTATGATGTGGAGGGTACCATAATCATGATTTAATTATTTATTCAGTTGTATAAAGATGGTTAAATATATTGAACATGAATGTTATCATTATTTTCTTCAAGTATTAGTTCACGCTACTTAAAGAATCACCTTTCTCAGGTCTGCTAGAAACCATAAGTATCCTCGGTTGGAACGGCTGAGGTATGGTTAACCTGTGTGCAGTTTCTATCAACAAATACTTCGTTTGGTGTTATTGGTCAGATGCGTTTTGCCGTTTTCTCTTTTTAATTTTGGTTTTTTTTATTTTATGCAAATAAAATCGAAGACAATTGGCAGTATATTGAGTCTTTCTTGCAGGTAGTTCGAAGCATCATCTTCGATCACAATTTACGTGAGGAGGGAGGATGTTTCTTCAAAGCTAAATTTTATAGTTATTCTCTCAGACTCCAATTACAAAAAAGAGGAAGTCCTAGATCTACTTCAAGAGGACTAAGATAATTATAGGACTGTTATTTCCAATTATATGAGTATTTTATTATCTTATATTAACAACTCTTTGATAGAGTTTGATAGAAGAAAAATTCATATAGTTGCTTAATCTTTGTTAAGAGGAGAGTAGGCCGCGGCCACTGGATTCACTGAGCACAAATTGCCACGTGTTGCGCGACTTTTTCCCCCTTATCAACAATCTTCTTGTGTGTTCCTCTCTTTCATGTGATGTGAAAATTGGACACCTGCGTGACCTTGTTCAGGAGCCGCTAGCAGTATTGTTATTTGGAACAAGACTAGGTTCAACGAATCTCAATAATGTGTCCACATTCATTGAATCCTAAATTTGGAAGAACTCTTGTGGCATTACTACAACATAATCTATTTAAGGGTTGGATTAAAATGTACCACCCATATTTTATACCACTTACTATATTATTCATATGTGATAAATTTTAGATCAATTAAATTGTCACATGGGTTTGGTCAAAATTTCAAACTTTCTAGTTGTATTTCTACTGTAGTCAAATATATGAATACAATATATTGTAGTATAGCATATGTACTCTTTGTATTCGTAAATTTAATCCATATTAAAATAATGTTTTTTAATTAAAAAAACTGATTATATTAAAAAATAATATTTTAATATGAATTAAAATAATATTCATTGACAATAATATTTTGCAATATAATCAGTTTTTTTTAATCCAAAAACAATATTTTAATATGGGTTAAATTTGGAAATACAAAGAGTATATATACTATACTACAATATACTATATTCATATAGTTTGACTACAGTATAATACAACTAGAAAGTTTGAAATTTTGACCAACCTATATGACAATTTGATTGACCCAAAATTTACCACATAAATAATATAGTAAGTGATATAAAATATGAGTGATACACCATAACCACGGTGAGCTAGTCATATCTCTCACGGTGAGAGGTGTTGGATTGACTGTCTATAGCAGGTATTTCTATTAATTTGCAGGTTAATAAGGTGTAGACTATTTGCACAATAGGTCCCTCATAGGCCCCTATCTGCAAAAGTGGCAAATGAAAAAAACTGACCGACAGCTATAGACTACACGTCTTCTGTCACCATGTAATAGGTGTACAGTAGCCAACCTGACATTTTGCATCGAAGCGGGGAAGCACCCATTCATACCTTTACTCCTCTGGACTAGATGAATGTTTCTACCCATCACCCACTGTAAATTTGACGAGGCTCCATTACTCATTTTCAATTTTATTTTTTAATAAAACTTCTGTCTAATCTAAATCTTCATTTTTTTAGCATTCTGAATTGGGTTTTATGTACAGGTTGCAAAGCTAAAGCAAAAGGTTGAAGATGATATCTTTGGAAGTTCTGGAGGACTTGATTTTACTAAGCACAACGAGCTCCGCCCTGCCCTCTCCGGGCGCCGCCCTCCCCATCCCCATGCCGTCACGGATCTGCTCCCCGCGCCATCGCGGATGTCCCGCAACTTCTCGCCCTCCGCCTTAGAACGCTCCACACAGACCAGAACGACCACTGAGCTGTAGCCTCCGCCACCACGCCATCCAGTCGCCACAGATCATCCAAACATCATAACCGTTAGGTTGTAGGTGGTTCGAGTGAAGAAGATGAGGGGTATTTTGGGCTCTTAATGGGCTTGGCAAAAAATTATGTAAAAAAAGAGTAAACATTCCTTCTCTAAGATTAAAGAAACTTCATTTAAAAAAACAAATAATATTAATCTAAAAATATGAATATCTAAAAAAATGAAAATAAATTCTATTAAAAAAAATAAATCAATTTCTTGATCGTTAAATAAAAAAATACTTCTAAATAAAGAATTTAACCTATGAGATATATCTAAATATATGTACTTAAAATCTTATCATATATAAAGTTATATGTACTATTATTTTAAATTCATTCGAAAATAATAAAAATAAAAATCAAGTAATGTTTAAAAATCGGATCGATCATTGAAACGGTGAATGTATTGGTTCAAGATTTAGTCGTTCAACCATAATTGAATCATGATTGAACATGTATTAATTAAATATGTATTTTTAATATATTTATATCTTTATATATATAAAAAGTAGTATTCGTTTGTGGCATTTTTTCCTCCAAAAAGCAGCTCACTTTGGTCATTTCATTTAAGAATTTAATTTAATTTATTTTTAATAAATAAATTAATGCCTAAATAACATCTTTCAACTTCCCAATGCCATTTCAAATAACATGTATTAATTGAAAATCATTGAAATAAGGAAACAATTTATTTACCTTTTTGTTTTTATGATGGATTAATACATATAAAAAAAAGTACAAATAAAATATGAAAATGAATATTTTATATAAAAATATTGTTATAGATGAATTACTAGCAACAATTAGATTTGGTTAGTTATAGGTTTGGAACATTAACTTTTGTAAAGGTAATACTATCATCTCTTTAGGGTAGTCTTTTATTTACATTAGGTGGTGTTGTTTTAAACTCCTTTTTGTACATAGGTTGGAGGACCCCATGTTCTCCTTTTAATGAAATATCTTTACATATAAAAAATAGAAAAAATTAGATCTTTATATATATAAAGTAGTATTCGCTGAAGGCATTTTTTCTCTCCAAAAAGCAGACCATTTTGGTCATTTCATTTAAAAATTTAATTTAATATATTTTTTATAAATAAGTTAATGCCTAAATAGCATTTTCAACTTCCCAATGCTTTTTCAAATTTCAAATTGCATATATTAATTGGAAGTCATTGAAATAAGGAAACAATTTATTTGTCTTTTGTTGTTCAAATGGGTCAATACATGCAGAAAAAAATTACACATAAAATATAAAAATAAATATTTTATATATAAATATTGTTATATATGAATTACTAGAAATAAATAGATTTTAATATAATTTAAAAATCTATTTGTATTCCTAAAGATGTATATACTATTATTTTAATTCATTCAAAAATAATAAAAGTATGAATCAAGAAATGTTTTAAAAAGGGGCTGATTATTGAATCGGTGAACTATGATGGAATATGCGACACCCCATTCTCAAGGTATCACGTTTACGTAACATGTTGCGAAAATTAAATCAAACTTAATAAAATATTAATTTGCTGGTTTCCTTTGGAAAACAAAATAAGTTTACTAATTCTTTATACTTGTCAAAATAGTGATAATTTTTTTTCTTTTTCTTTACGGTACACATACCCAAACACCAGTAACATAATATATATCACTATATATATCACATATCCATCAAAGTTTTACAGAAGACCTTTTTCCTACCAGGTCACCATCTACCGTCACACATATATTACAACAAACTGAAAACATCATAACTATGTCATAGTGGGAGTCTGAAAGACACTACTCAAAAAGATGACTCTCAGTAGCCACTAAGTCAGACTATCTAAAATCACACTCTACCCATTAAGACTACATCCTATAGCTGGTCATCACTACAGAAACTCATTGGAGAGTCCAGTATAAACTCCTCCACCTCCAGGAGGTGTATCTGGAGAGGATACATCAGCCCCCTCTCCAATATCCGGGACTACTCCATCCTCCAGAGGACCATAGTCCGGATCAACCATCGGATCCTCCTCCATCTCCACCTGAGCATCTTCCGGAATCAAAAGGATAGGCCCAGGAGGTGTCTCCGGGGCTACCTACTGTAACGATTGAACGTACGGAGGTGGTTGATGCTCTAAGTCCCCGTGTTGTACCAGATATCGTAGGATCACCCAAATGGGACGTAGTGAAACCTTGATCGTCTCCCTGCTATGAATAAGTTGATGTGGTCCATCTACTGCAGTCCCTCGGAGTGTCCTCATCGGACCAGTGTAGGTAGCACTCTGAAGGGTTTCATACCCGACAGTCAACGTCATTTTATAAAAATGCATGACACTTCAATATTCAAGCTCTATTTTGATACCTAATCTCCGGAGATCCCACAACTTTCTGTTTCGTTTTGAGCTGATCAAGCTTTACACATGGCCCACTGTAAAACGAAATAAAACAATGTCCAAGAGAACACATAACACACTGGTAACACTCAGTACACCAAGGTTTTTGTTCAAAAATGTAACTCATTGGCTAACACAGAACACAACGGTCACTACGATCAATGGAGTTTATTGTCCATAACCTATTGCATCACTCAGAACCTCAATAGTTATCGCATAAAATTTGATACACAGTCCAGTAAATTACACATACTGTCACTCATTGACACAAATTCCACAAAAATATTATTAAAATAATATTTTTCCACTTTTTCTCAAAATTACACAAATTAACCACTTTGATTAATTATTCAAGCTTGTTAAGCTTTTATCCTCAAATTAATTAGAACACTGACCAATGTCAAGGTTTCTCAGTCTAACACTCAATAGCAGATAATTTCATCACAGAATAGCATGACATATATCCAATTCATGACATACATCACAATTATAATATAATAAAATAATTATAATCATGTAAGACAACATATCTCTATTACTCAAGTAGGCATACAATCAATCCAACAATTAACAGTAAACAATTTAAAATCATAAAATGTTACTACAGAAAATTGACAGACAACTTCAGCAATAAGCATGTGGTTAACTTAAACTCCTCAGGCATACTCCCCTTACCTCTTGGTGATTCGAACTAACGGTTTCAAACAATCTCCCGATTTTGATCCGGTTTCCTCTGTCGGCTTAGATCAAACCAACCCGATCGATTCCTTCATAGCGAATTGCAACCAAAATAAATCAAAATCAAACAACAACACACTTAATCAAGAGGGTTAGGGTTCAACCTCTTCTAAAATTTTAGGTTAGGAAAATTAAAAAAATTCTAACTTAGGGATTTATGATCCTTAAGCAACTTAAACATAATTAAGCACTTAATCCAAGATCATGAACTAAGAACTTTGAATGAAACTCATCTAGCTCCATGAACTAGGGTTTCGGTTTTCACAAGATCAATAGGCTAGGGATTTTGAAATTTTCTCAACTCTTGGATTCAACAAACATACATAACATAGAGTTGGATTTAAGTGTCACAAGACAACTTTGAATCAAAAATTCGTCCAACACCCATAGTTAGGGTTTCGGCCCTTTTGAAAAAAATAGGCTAGGGTTTGATTCTTGGTCATCTAATTACTTACATACAATAGCCATCATGGTATTAAGAAATTAAATCATGAATCATAACTTAAAGTTGAAACAAAATCCAAGAACACCTAACCTGCATAGGTTCGGCCTAGCTTAGAAAAATAGGGAAGAAATTTATCTTCATCACATGCTTCTAGATGATGAATATAGAGATGATTATGAGATTATAGAAATTAGTTTCAAGTCAAAATGATTTTTCTATAATTTGTTATGAATATTTGAAGAAAGCTTCATGAACTTTAAGTAAAATGAAGAACATGATGATTAAAGGCATAAACTCATAAAAGTTGTTAAGAGAAAGACTTTGAATGACAAGATTAAGAGAGGTTACCTCTTAGAATTCAAAGAAATGGATGATTTGGATGATGTTCTTCACAAATCACTATGATGTTCTTAAGGTGTTCTTGAAGAAAAGGATGAACTTTGGAGAGAAAGAAAGCATGAAAGATGAAATGAAAATTGCCTAAGTGATGGTTATGTGAAGGGGGCCGTGGGTTTTGGGGGCATTTTTGTCCAAAATCCCAATGGCAAGGCATGTAAAAATCATGTGAAGCTAGGGGTAAAATAGTCTTTTCCATGCAAAAATATCAAAGTGTCATAAATGCGTCATTATGGTCATTATGACTCGGATAGGATCGTCATAATTTCTCGTCATCTCAGTCACTCGGTCATCTCAGCTCCGTTGCTGACTCCCTGATTCATCTGACTCAGGTTTTCCTAAAGATATCTCGACGTTTTTCGCCCGCAGCAAATATAATATTATATTTTTACGCTAAATTTTTCAAAACTTCCAGTATCATAGCAAATACGATAAAAACATTATTCATCTTGTTCATGAATTAAAATTAGGTTTTCTGAGCAGTAAACTTTTACTGTCAGTGAAAACGCAGACCGGGTTCCGTCTGAATTTTCAACCCAAAATTTTATTGTAACCCTATATTATGAAAATGACAGTGGTTTACCCAAAATCATTTTGAGCCTAGGATAAAAATATAACATTTATATATTTATTATCGATATTTGAAAGCAGCAAAAAATCGAGGTGTTACAGAACATGTAATAATTAAATATCTATTTTTAATATTATATATTATATTCAGTAAAATCCTTCAGACAAATCAAATTTTAAATTAAAATACAATAATCATATAATATATTTCATAAGATAAAACCAATGAATAAAGATAAATAATATTTTATGGGTTAAATTGAATTTTGTTAGTTTAAAAATCAAACATATTATTCTAATATTTAAATGAATGTCAATTAGGTGTTACATTATCACTTAAGAACATTCTTCATATAAAATTTTAAATTATAGTTGAATAAAATATGAGTTTAATTGATATACACTATGTATCAACGTACTCTTTGATGTGAATTAATGCTTACCCGATTTATCAGGTATGATAAGATTTTCGGTACATATATTTAGATATATCTCATAGGTTAAATTCTTTATTTAGAACTCTTTTTTTATTCAATGAACAAGAAATTGATTTATTTTTTTAATAGAATTTTTTTCTTCATTTTTTTAGATATTCAGATTTTTAGATTAATATTATTTTTTTTTAAATGAAGTTTCTTTAATTTTAGAGAAGGAATGTTTACTCTCTTTTTTTTCATAATTTTCTGCCAAACCCATTCAGAAGGAGTTGACCCAAGCCCAAAATACCCCCATCTTCTTCACTCAAACCACCTGCAACCTAATGATGGTGCTGTTTGGAGGAGCTGTGGCGGCGGATTGGCAAGGCGGCGGCGGAGGCTACAACGCGGTGGTCGTTCTGGTCTGTGCGGAGCGATATGAGGTGGAGGGCAAGAAGTTGCGAGACATCTGCGGTGACGCGAGGAGCAGATCCACGACGGCACGAGGATGTGGAGGGCGACACGCGGAGGAGGCAGGGGGGAGCTCATTCTGCTTAGTAAAATCAAGTCCTCCGGAGCTTACAAAGATATCATCTTCAACCTTTTGCTTTGGCTTTACAACCTGTACATCAAACCAAATTCAGAGTACTAAAAAAATGAAGATTTAGATTAGACAGAAGTTTTATTAAAAAATAATTGAAAATAAGTAATGGTGCTTCATCAAATTTACGGTGGGTGATGGGTAGAAGCATTCATCTAGTCCAGAGGAGTAAAGGTATGATTAGGTGCTTCACTGCTTTGATGCAAAATGTCAGGTTGGTTACTGCCTACTGTACATCTATTACATGGTGACAGAAGACGAGTAGTCTATTACCTGGTACCTATGCATTATAGGGACTTATCAGCAATTTCGAAAATACCAACTTGGCCAATCACCCATAACAAATCATGACCGTCCCTTTAAAAATGGAAATATCTGACGATCACAACTAGTCTCTCACCATGAGAGATATGCCCTCCTCGCCCACCCTAGAACCCGCCAACGTTTGCATATGCAATAACGTTTGCATATGTTACAGAAGATGTCCGCGCACTTTAACCTTGATTTCTTTCTTTATTTTGTTGGAGCAGGAGACCAGATTCACGCAATCTATTACAAGTATGATGTTCTCTTTAGCCATTCACCCAAACCGATTTGGTAATAGTTCTGAACAGTGGGGACTGGCTATTACCTTCAATAACTTTTGTGAATAAAATAACATGCATTATGCTTAACAATTTATAAATTAAAATAACTCTCATGATGCATTTTTAGAAATATTATAAAATTTGGATTGGTCACCAACTCTATTAGTGTATTGAGTTAGTGGGCCACTGGTCAAAAATATACTATCTAAATTAATTAATTTATCAAAAAATATATAAATTAATTAACAATACTAAAAAAAATTATATAGATATTTAGTTTATCTAGCCTATTATCGTTCCGGACCAAAATAGCACAATGCCATTCAGGTCGGGTAGCAAGGAAATTATTTATGACAGAGAGGTAGGGGAAGTCTCGTTGTAAAGCAAGGTCATATCGGCAGAAGGTAGAAAGCAACCACCCGGGCTGTTGCGCATTATAACCAGTCTAAAAGTCTTCGGTCAATGACCGCGTGCATGATGAGAGTGTCTCGGGTTAAAAACCAAGGAACACATTGGTCGGTCAAAGGAAACGATCTTGATAAAGCATCTTGGTCGGGTAAAGGTGACGATCATAATAAGACAAGCCAAAGGACGGGTCACGCCCTTCTAGAAGAATCTCCTGATGATTGGTAAAATAAAGATCCCATGCACGATTCTGCAAATCACGCTAACGACTCAGTGGGACCCATCCAGGATAACCAACTCACGTGAACAGTACGCGTCGAGTAGGCGATATAAAGAAGGATCTTCGTCCTTGACACACACACACGCTGTATATGAAGTTGACACAAGCAAACACAAGAAGGGGGGTTGAATTGTATTTATTAATAATTTTTGAAAAAAATCTTTTCAAAACTTATTTTCTCACACAAGGAATATAAATCAGATGCACACACACCGAAAATGATCTTTTAAAAGATTAACAAAATCAAGTTCAAATCTCCACATTTAATATAAACAAACAAAACTGTAAGAGTTAAAGGATAAGAAGATTCACGCAGATGTTTTATCCTGGTTCACTCTCTTACAACCAAGAACTACGTTCAGTCCCTTCTACTTGAAGGTTTTCTCCACTATTTCACCAAATAGATTACAACAAGTATTCAACACATCTTCAAGCTACAAGTATTCCTTTCTTACCAAGCCTCTTCAGGCTCTAACTCTAACAAAGAGATTGTTTGCTTTTGATCTTCTAACTCACTGTGTGTGAGGATATGAAAGTTTAAGATCAGTTGAATATTACAACAATATTCAAGCTAAGGTATTACAAACTTTTGTCCTTTAAAGAAAGAATAGCACAGATTCAGCTTGCAAGGATTTTGGCTAGCAAAATCTCAACCCGCAAAAGTTATTCTTCAGAGGTTGAGGTCTTCTATTTATAGTGACATTCTTCTTCACTTGAAAAACTTCAACGATTATTTTTAATAGACCCGTTTAGAGATAGCATTAAATGCATAATATCCGTTGTGACTGATAGCTTGATCGTGGCCATTGTGAAATGTACTCTTGGTTATCACTTTTGCACGATATGGAATGGTATACCTCTGAGCAATTTTAACTTGAAAAATTGTCTTTCCTCCTTTGTGTAAATTCCAGCTATTCCAGCGATAAAGTTGACAGGGTACAGAGCGTTTTACATTTCCTCATTGTACTATGTTGCTTTTTGTATTTCCTTGATGGTACTATCTTTCTCTCACAAGGAAACAAAGCATTAAAACAGATAAAACAAATAGGAAGAACCAACATTCATTTGAAATATATATCAATCATTTGAAATAAATGTTTCTATGTGGTCTGGGTAGCATTTACTTAGTTGGACGGAGCATATTAAGACTAATAACAAAGAGGTCATCCACTTAAGATCTATGTCTACACGCTCATGGGTAAGATCAAGTCTTATGGACTTGCATTTTTCTTATCACTCGTCTGCTGACGTGGCATATTCTCTCGTCTATCATTAAGTCTTTGGACTTGCTATATTCCAGTGAGTTATTTTTTATATCGTCTGCTGACATGGCAATTAAGCATGTCTGCTTATTGAAACTAAATTTCCCATCTACTTAGAACATTTTATTTCCCCGTCTACTCAAATATATTAAATAAATAAAATTACCAAGGTTTTGAGCAGCTCGTCTATATGAATAGACGCGGATTCACTTTCTCGGTCCAAGCAGATATAATGAACCTTATTCAAGGTTTCCAAAACTTATATAATTTTAACATTCCTGCAAGACTAGATAGAGCATATTAGATCTCAACTAAAACTTTGCCAAGCAAATTTAATTCATTTTGTTAACATCAAAACACGGAGACTATTAATCCAAATCACTTTGGTTCCAATAATCTCCCCATTTTTTATGATGACAAAAACTAATTAAATTTGAGTGAACAAAGTCTAAGAGAGCTTACAAAACTCCCCTTAAGACAAGGCATTCAAACTTAACAGGAATAAAATATAAGACATAAACTCAGCAGCACATATCAGATATAACTTATCAGGTTAGTTCAACTACTTATCAGTCAAAAGATAGTATCAGAGTATATAAAGCATATAATAAGCCAGGGTATATATAAACAAACAAGATCATCATATGCAGACAAACATATACTTTCAAAAACTGACTTTATAAATTTAATTCTCTTATCCTTTCTCCCCTTTTTTTGTCATCAGATAAAAAGGTAAAAGGAGTTGACCATCATTGTTAGTAGGGAAACAACAAAAGAAATGCCTGAGAAGAGGGTGGAGGAGGAGGAGGAGGATTTGGATTTGGGTTTGGTGGAGGAGCAGGAATTTGAGTAGTCAAATTTTGACTCTGTTGAAGCCAAGACTTCTACATTTTCTGCTTTAACTTGCTCCCGAGTTCAACCTTTACCTTCTGCTCTACTATCCTTCCAATTATCCCTTCAAAATTTGGTGCCAATGAGGGTCTTGAACTTTCAGCACTATCTTGAGCATATGCTTGACTTGGAATAGTGTCTAAAGCTCTGGAAGTCTGAGGTTGCTCTATTGGATGAATGACATTCAAGGCCAGTGGCTGAGAAGAGTGTTTCTCAGAAGTGCTTGGTCAAGGAACAGACTCGGCAACTTTCTCAACCTCAACAACTGGTTGAACTGATTCAATCTCTATAGCAGGGTCTTCAACTATGATTTCCTCATCAGTGTGCTCTGATAGTGGTAATTGTGGGGGTGAGCCAGCATAATCAAGAACAAGTGAAGGCAGCTCTTTGGCCCAGTGGACTGGATCTTCTTCATAAACAGGACTGGTGACAGGAAGTCCCAAGATGTCCTTGTAGATGAAGAATCTGCAGTTTGAGAGTCCACACTTGCCTCTGACTTTTGGAATGAGCTTTTTCTCTTCCATGCTCAGACCAGAAGAGGAGGCTTCTTTTGCATATTCCACCATGTGAGTCCTCCAGATGTCAACAGCCACATCTTCTTGAATATCTTCAACTGGCTGTGCTAACCAATAGTCTATGACATTCTGATCAGTGAGATTGATAGCTTCAGGATTGATCATGCGAGAATCTGGGAATGGCATCTTTCCAGTGTTCCTCTGTTTCTTTTTATCCTTGTCGTTGTTCAAATCAATCATTGGAAGCCTCAGACATAACATATAGGGCTTGATCCCAATTTTTGTATCCTTCAGAGAATGGATCAGTCATGTAGGAGGTACAAAATTTGTAGCTCTCACAACTCTGAAATGCTCAAACTCTGATTTCAGTATGGCATACATGATATGATCAATAATATCAGCAGCTTTTCCATACTCTCTGGGATGTCTGAAGGTCTTCCATTTGGTCTTGTTATCCATGATGATTGGAATGTGTTCGAAGGATCTTGACCTCTTGTAGATAACATTATCCAAATTTCTCTTAGCTGGATCCTTGGTCCAGTCAGAGATAATGTGTCTCTCTACACCATCTGTGAATAGTTTGAAATGAGGGTATCTGACAAGGTCGGGATAGATTTTTCTGGGAGGGAATTTCTTTAAGGGTAGATGGGTGATAAGAGGTCCAAGGTGATTGTACAGTTTGGATGGTCGAAGGTCGGTAGGGATATCAGGGTGAGGCTGTTGCCAGGGATAGATGACAATTTCGGGTTCATAATTATACTCAGGCAAGGGATAGAATGGTCTGGTAGAGAGGTTCTGGATCATGTTTGTGGTAGAGAATTTTCCAGTTCCTCTTTACTTTGGCCCAGTTTTCATATTGGCCATTATAAAGAGCAGAGGGGTGTGCATAAGGAAATTTGGTCTTTTGCTTTTTGGGAAAGGGTGCACCAGGGTTAATTCCATTGTCTGGTTGGTTGAACCAGGGGTCATTTTCAGGAATAATGGGTGGGAATTTTGGTCTTTCTGGTGAGGCTATTTGTGGTTGGTCAAGGTAAGTCATTTGTGGTGAAGGTGGTGTGGGTATATATACATCATCTAAGGTTTGATTCATACAATAGGCAGGTACAGAGACATCATCTATTCTATCCTCTAAGCTAGTTACTAAGGCATCTAGTGCTAACTTTACAGGATCATTAGCAGGAAGAGTTACCTCAGAAGTCATAATAGACTTAGCTTTTCTAGGAGGTTGCCTTCTGTTTGAGTAGGAATTTGAACATTGGCAACACCACCAGCAGTAGCAGCAATTCTCTGTTTATTCAAAACAGAATTGATGGGGACCCTGTCCTCATCATCCCCATCTTCATCATGAGATAGGATCAAGTTCCTTGTTCTCTTTTGTGAGGGTGCAGGTTGAGGAACAACAAGTGATGGATCCCTGGTTACAATTCCAGCAGAAGTAGGCCTTCTAAACATTGGTTTTCTTGCTGCAGTGGTTTTCTTTCTGACTGTTCTAGTTAGTCCAAGAACTTCTGCATTATTCTGCTCAACCATTTCTTCTTTGACCTTCATCATTTCTTCAGTCTTGGCCAAGACAGCAGTAGTGTAAGTGCTTAGATTCATGTTGGCAATATTCATTTTGCCAAAATCAACACCAGACATTGGCTTCTCAGTTATTATTCTTGCTTGCTCTTCAGGTGTCCTAGCAGCAATAAAATCATACATTCCTCGTGACTTGAAGATCTTTGATAGAAGATGGCGGTAAGGAAGTGCAGAGAGCTTCTTCCTATTAACAACAGCATCCCTGAATCTACTAAAGAGAATTTTGGGCAAGTTTATCTGAGTCTCTGTGATGAGACGACAGAGACAAAACTTGTGCATAGCAGATAAGTTGTCCTTCGACCCAGTCTTGTGTAGAACCACTTTGTTCAGTAACTGGTGAAGAATACAGACATGATCCTTCATTTCAACTGATTTCCAGCAATGGGATCTTACTGTGTATTCTCTCATCAAAAAGGTAGCAATGACTTATGAACCACCGAGGTATGTCTCCCATAATTCAGTAAATACCACTCCTTCCTGGGCGCAGATGATGGCATCTCAGAAATGGTTTTCTCAGAAACCATTATTCTATTTCTTAACACAGTTGCGAAGACTTCTCTGTCAGAAACTTGAAGACCTCTCCAAAAATATTTGATCAGATTAGGGAAGATGGAGATTTTCTCCATGAAAAGTCCTCCCCAGCCCGCAACACCTGCATTCTTACTGATGTCCAAGTTGTATCCCTCCAAGATTCCAAAATTGAAGTGATGCTCAATAGCAACATTCAGCTTGTCCACATTGAAAGTTGAAGAAGATGTCATTGTTGAGGATTTGAGAGTTAGGGTTTTGGAAGCAGAAAACAAAGAGTTCGAGAGAGAAAGAGAGTTCAGAGAGCGAAAGCTTTCTCAGAGGGAAGAGACTTGCTTAAAAAGGTTTTGAATTTTAAAGGTTTTTCTTTTGGAAATAAATCAAAAAGAAAATATTTGACAAGACATGTCATAGAGGATAAAACGACGTTGGTATTTTGAAACTATAAAAAGGTCTTGATGGGATCGATGGAAGTCACTGACTCAGCATTAGAAAATATACTAGATAAATTTGTTTTTAAGACAAAAATGCAATTAATAAATAAGAGAATGGACGGGTCCAAGAGAAATGCAATCAAACATAGACGCGACATGCAGTGGACGCGGCACACAAATACAGTGGACGCGGTATGCAATGGACGTGTACTTTAATTGTGCAATGGACTTGAAATGCTTTAGACGCACATACATCAACAACAAAATTCTTAAGGCTGGATGCCTTAATCAATCCACATATATCATATTAAGATGCTTTCTAATAAAAATAAATTTGTCCTCGGCAAGAGGTTTAGTAAAGATATCTGCCCATTGATGGTCAGTATCTACAAATTGAATATTAAAAACACCTTTTTGCACATAATCCCTTATAAAATGATGTTTAATCTCTATATGCTTAGCTCTAGAATGCAATATTGAATTCTTAGATAAATTAATTGCAGCAGTATTATCACACATAAGTGGAATACTACTTACAAACACATTGTAGTCCTCCAATTGATGTTTGATCTAAAGAAGTTGTGAGCAGCAACTAGCAGCTGAAATATACTCAGCTTCAGCAGTTGATAAAGCAATAGTACTTTGTCTTTTTCTTGACCATGAGACCAGACTAGCTCCAATGAAGTGACATCCTCCACTGATACTCTTTCTTTCAATTCTGTCTCCAGTATAGTCAGCATCATAGAAACCAACTAATCTATAATCTTCATTTTTCTTAAAACACAAACCCAGATTAGTAGTACCTTTCAAATATCTAAATATTCTCTTAACTGTTGATAAGTGAGATTCTCTAGGATCAGATTGAAATCGAGCACATAAGCATACACTGAACATAATGTCAGGTCTAGACGCGGTAAGATATAGAAGAGATCCTATCATACCTTTATATACCTTTTGGTCTACCTTTTTATCTTTATCATCTTTGTTCAGTATGGACGTGGGGTGCATAGGGGTATTCATTGACTTGCAATCATCCATTTTGAACTTCTTCAGGAGTTCCTTTGTATACTTAGTTTGATGGATGTACACCTCATCCATAGTTTGTTTAACTTGAAGTCCATGGAAGAATTTGAGTTCTCCCATCATGCTCATTTCAAACTCTTTCTGCATTAGCTTAGAAAACTTTTTGCATAGAGATTCGTTAGTAGCACCAAATATAATATCATCAACATATATTTGCACAATTATGAAATTAGATTTAGTGGACTTTCAAAACAAGGTTGTATCAACCTTTCCTCTATTAAATCCATTTCCATTAGAAATGAACTTAGCCTATCATATCAAGCTCTAGGTGCTTGTTTAAGGCCATATAAAGCTTTCTCAAGCTTATATACATGTTCAGGTTGGGTTTCAATTTCAAAACCCGGAGGTTGCATTACATATACTTCTTCATTAATAACTCCATTTAGAAAAGCACACTTAACATCCATTTGAAAAATCATAATGCTATGATGTGCAGCAAATGAAAGTAAAATCCTAATTGCTTCTAATCTAGCAACAAGTGCAAAAGGTTCAGTATAATCTATACCTTATTCTTGAGAGTAACCTTGTGCAACAAGTCTTGTTTTATTTCTTACCCCCTTACCATTCTCATCAAGCTTGTTTCTGTCAACCCATTTTGTTCCAATAACTGATTTATCTTTAGGCAGGGGTACCAGAATCCAAACATCACTTCTTTCAAACTGATTCAATTCTTCTTGCATTACCAGAATCCAGCCATCGTCCAGTAGAGCCTCGTCTACTGTCTTTGGTTCTAACTCAAACTAGTGCAGAATCTTCCCGCTCTCTGAAAGTTGATCCGGTTCTTAGCTTATCACCGGGGTTTCCAATGATTTGATCTTGTGGATGATAATTTTTGAAGTACCAAGATCTCCGAGAAGCATCTTGTTGAGAGGTTGAGGTTTCTGGTTGTGGTGAAGGGTCGTCCATTTGATCACCAACTTTTACTTCTGTTGTATCTCCTGAGATATTTGGATCAAGATCTGCAAAAGCTTCATCTAGCTCTGATAATTTCTTATCAGGCTGCTTGTCATCAAACTTGACATGAATAGATTCTTCTACTACTAGAGTTCTAGAATTATAAACTCTAAAGCCTTTTGAAGATTCAGAATATCCTAACAGTATTCCATTATCTACTTTTACATCAAACTTACCAAGTTGAACATTAGTATATTCAATATATAACATTTACAACTAAAAGGATGAAAATATGAAATGTTGGGTTTTCGTCCTTTCCCCAATTCATAAGGAGTCTTGTTAAAGATTGGTCTAATGTATATTTTGTTCTGAATGTAACAGGAAGTATTAACAGATTCAGCCCAGAAGTGTCTAGGGACCTAGTTGTCATTGAGCATTGTTCTAGCCATCTCTTAAAGATATCTGTTCTTTCTCTCTACCACACCATTTTGATGTGGTGTTCTAGGTATTGAGAAGTTGTGAAGAATATCACTTTCTTCACATGTCCATCTAGTGTAATCATCTACAATGACTAGACCATATTTCTTACCACTAACAGAAGTAGTCCTTGTTGGACCAAAGAGATCAAGGTGTAGCAATTCTAGTGGTCTATTGGTACTAACAACATTCTTAGATTCAAAGGAACCCTTGACTTGTTTTCCCTTTTCACATGCATCACAGAGAGCATCATATTTGTACTTAAGGTTTGGTAGCCTTCTCATGATGTTATGCTTATTTAGCTTTGAAATTAACTTCAAGCTTGCATGACCTAGCCTTTTATGCCAAATCCATCGCTCATCTTCAATGGAAACTAGACATGAGACACTTTGATTTGTAAGATCCTCCAAGTCAATCTTATACAGATTGTTTTGCCTCTTAGCAGTGAATAAAAGTGATCCATCATCCATTTTGACATTACACATGTTCTTATCAAAAGAAACAGCATACCCACTGTCACATAATTGACTTATGCTCAACAGATTATGTTTTAAACCATTTACCAAAAGAACATTATCAATGGAGGGAAAATGGTGTTTGCCAATTTTACCCATACCAATGATCTTCCCTTTCTGGTTTCCTCCAAATATCACCCAGCCGCCATCTGTATGTCCAAGGTCTTGGAACATACACCTTTCTCCCGTCATGTGACGTGAGCACCCACTGTCCAAGTACCAAGATGTTTGTTTCTTTCCTGTTGTTAAGCAAATCTGCAACAGGTATTATCTTATCTTTAGGTACCCAAACTGACTTGGGTCCTTTCTTGTTAGTGTTCATTTGACTAGAATATTTAGCATGCTTACCATGTATGCATCTAGATGTAACATGCTCATTTTTTCCACACACTTTGCAAAAGATGTTGGACGGTCTTGACTTAGTTTTAGCATGTTTATCTGGAGCTTTTGAAGCTCTATGCAGTGCATGTAGTTTTGACTTTTTGTGAGATGCTTCATGCTTCTCCTTGTCATAACCAAGGCCAAATTTATCATAAGGTGACCTAGAGTACCTTAGAATAAGACTGAGCTTATCTGAGCCACCCACAAACTTTGACAAAGTGTCTGTCAAATATGTCATATCTTGTTTCAGTTTTGCAACTTCACAAAAACCTCAGGCTCACACTTGAGTTTGTCAGTTAGACTGACACTCTCTGATTTGAGTTTGTTATTTTCATCTTTGAGGTTCCGTTTCTCCGTGCAGACTCTATCATATTCTTTTGATAGTTTTGTAAATTTGTTTGAGTCTCTTATATTCACGAGATAATATGGATGAGTCAAGCAAAAATTCATCAAAAGCATTTTGAAGAGTGGACGGGTCAGAGTCCATTACCTCAGCATCAGTGTATTCACTTTCGATGCGATTATGCGCCATGAGACAGATATTTGCCTCTTCCTCAGCTTCATCCTCTTCATCAGATGAGGATAGATCCAGATCCTCCCAATTAGCCATTAAACCCTTCTTCTTTTTGAAGAACTTCTTTTTGTCCTTCAGATTAGGGCAATCAGCTTTGAAATGGCCAAGCTTCTTGCATTCAAAGCACAAGGGTTGACCTTTTTCCTTGGAGTCTGATTTCTCCTTGGAAAAATTCTTGTTGAACTGCTTTCTTCTGAAGCCACATTTCTTTCTCCACATGTGTTGAATCTTTATGGAGATGAAAGATAGTTCATCTTCATCTGATCCTTCATCACTGTCTGAAGGTCCAGAATCATCTGACGATTCAGCAGATTTGAGAACTTTTGATGAACTTGCTTTCTTTGCCTTTAGGGCAATAGACTTTCGTTTTTTGGAGTTGTCTTCTTCATTCAGTTCAAGTTCATGAACCTTGAGAGATCTAAGAAGCTCTTCTTAAGAAAGAATATTCACGTTTTTAGCTTCCTGAATAGCAGTAACTTTGGGTCACCATTGCATGGATAAACTTCTCAGAATCTTTCTAATATGGTCTCTATTTTCATAAGTCTTTCCAAGAGATCTGAGACTGTTGGTGATAGTTTGAAATCTTCCAAACATCTGATCTATTGTTTCATGATCAGCCATTTTAAACAGTTCATAATGATGAACTAGCATGCTTATCTTTGATTCTTTTACTTGAGATGAACCCTATGAGCTAAGACAAGAGTATCCCAGATTTCTTTGGTAGTGTTGCTGCTGTGAACCTTATCGTGTTCAGATCTAGTAATAGCACACATAAGATAGTGCATAGCTTTTAGATTGAGCTGATGTCGATTTTTCTGCTCTTGAGTCCATTGAGCTCTAGGAACAGCAGCTCCAGCTTCATTTCTTGGCTCTATGTAGCCGGTTTCAATCAACTCCCAAATATCTACATTCCGTGCATCCAAAAAGGCCATCATCCTCTTCTTCCAGTAGTCATAGTCAGTTCCATTAAAGAGAGGAGGTCTGTTGATAGCTTGTCCTTCTGCATCCATGGTTGTTGAATTGTATTCCCTCAACACTTGTTAGATGCTCAACCCTTTCGAGGCTGAGCTCTGATACTAACTAAAGTTGACACATGGAAACACAAGAAGGGGGGTTGAACTGTGTTTGTTAATAATTTTCGAAAACAACCTTTTTCAAAACTTATTTTCTCACACAAGGATTATAAATCAGATGCACACACACCAAAAAATGATCTTTTAAAAGATTAACAAAATCAAGTTCAAATCCCCATAATTAATATAAACAAATAAAACTGTAGGAGTTAAGGGAAAAGAAGATTCACGCAAATGTTTTATCCTGGTTCACTCTCTTCCAACCAAAAGATACGTCCAGTCCCTTATACTTGAAGGTTTTCTCCACTATTTCACCAAATAGATTACGACAAGTATTCAACACCTCTCCAGGCTACAAGTATTCCTTTCTTACCAAGCTTCTTCAGGCTTTAACTCTAACAAAGAGATTGTTTGCTTTTGATCTTATAACTCACTGTGTGTGAGGATATGAAAGTTTAAGATCAGTTGAATATTACAACAATATTCAAGCTAAGGTATTACAGACTTTTGCTCTTTAAAGAAAGAATTGCACAGATTCAGCTTGCAAGGATTTTGGCTAGCAAAAGCTCAACTCGCAAAAGTTATTATTCAGAGGTTGAGGTCTTCTATTTATAGTGACCTTCTTCTTCACTTGAAAAACTTCAACGGTTATTTTTAATATACCCGTTTAGAGATAGCATTAAATGCATAATATCCGTTGTGACTGATAGCTTGATCGTGGCCATTGTGAAATGTACTCTTGGTTATCAATTTTGCACGATATGGAATGGTACACCTCTAAGCAATTTTAACTTGAAAAACTGTCTCTCCTCCTTTGTGTAAATTCCAGCTATTCCAGCGATAAAGGTTGGGTTCAGAGCGTTTTACATTTCCTCATTGTACTATGTTGCTTTTTGTATTTCCTTGACGGTACTATGTTTCTCTCACAAGGAAACAAAGCCCTAAAACAGGTAAAACAAATAGGAAGGACAACCATTCATTTGAAATAAATATTTCTATGTGGTTTGGGTAGCATTTACTTAGTTGGATGGAGCATATTAAGACTAATAACAAAGAGCTCTTCTACTTAAGATTTGCGTCTACACACTCATGGGTAAGATCAAGTCTTATGGACTTGCATTTTTCTTATCGCTCGTCTGCTGACGTGGCATATTCTGTAGTCTATCATCAAGTCTTTGGACTTGCTATATTTCAGTGAGTTATTTTTTATCTCGTCTGCTGACGTGACAATTAAGCTTGTCTACTTATTGAAACTAAAATTCCCGTCTAATTAGAACATTTTATCTTCACGTCTACTCAAATATATTAAATAAATAAAACTACCAAGGTTTTGAGCAGCTCGTCTATATGAATGGACGCAGATTCACTTTCTCAGTCCAAGCAGATATAAGGAACCTTATTCAAGGTTTCCAAAACTTATATAATTTTAACATTCCCACAAGACTGTATAGAGCATGTTAGATCTCAACTAAAACTTTGCCAAGCAAATTTAATTCTTTTTGTTAACATTAAAACACAGAGACTATTAATCCAAATCACTTTGGTTTCAACAGCATACACACACCCAAATACTGAGAATGACAAAATAGTACTGAAATCACCATTGATCTGTACTTAGTTCCCAATCAATAATACAACAACCCCATATACTATTCCCTTTTTATTGTTTTAGCACAAACAACTATATTTTTTTTATCATACATACATATTTGTTTTACTTCTTCATCATCATCTGTTTATCTCCTTTTTTTTTTTTCAAAGTCTTGTATTTTGTATTTACTTTAGTGTAAGAAAATGTAATATGATGTTTATTATAACATTAGCTAATGTATCATGGGCCAATGTTTCCTCTACTTCTAAGTTAAAAAATGGCCCAGCTCATGTCTGTTGTAAACATAAGAAAACATTAGTTGCAACCCTTTCTAACTAGAGGCTCACTAACTAATAAAACCCCAGAACTAAGAAAATCAAAACACAAGCCAGCGCCATTTCAAGTTATCATCCCCATCTCATTCTCAGAGTCAGGCACAAATATTGAAGATTTAGGAGCAGAGAGTCTAGAGCAGATTCATGGTTGCACGAGGAACTTCTCCACCCTTCCTTTTTAGTTTCCGTGAAGGCATGGAGGGTGCCATCAATTTTTTTTTACACTGCTTAGAAAATCTTGGGGGGAGCCTTTGCTCCTCCCAGCTCCCACTAAGATCCGCCTCTGGTTCTGAAACATGTCATCTATTTCACGACCCAAACAAACTACCGTATGTTGCTAAAATAATATTCAATGATGTTGTGAATTATAGCCATTTCATGCTTCCGATCCGTAGTCAGAGACCCCAACATATACTTCATTAAAGTTATCTTTTCTATTTGTTAGATCACGTGGTTATATGTTCATGATTTGGATGTGTTCCGTCCAAATATCTCGGATATGAGATACTCGGCTGAACGAGGATTAGTGGGGTGTTTTTGGATTGTGCTTGACAGAATGTGGATTCTGATCCTACGTATCCAAAAGGGAATCAAAGCAAACGTAGTTCTGAATGAGGGGTAAGCCCCCTATTTATAGTGATCTCTCAGGATCAAGCTCCGAAATAAGCGGAGGAATATTTGGATCAGATCACGATCATGGGGAGAGATATCCGGAGCCTGATTATCCGGAGTGACATTATGGCTAGCGAGATATTCGGCCCAGTTAGCTGTGGATGGATAGCTTGGGGCCGAGGTACCTTCGTGCGTGGCCTGTCGTGGAAAGGAGCCGAGTAGTTATCCTCGGGTGTCAGGTGTGCTGTCATGTCCTCGGCTTCGGAGGAGTTTGGGCCAAGGCCCATTCGTGGGGGTAAGCTCGGTTGGTCCAGTGTATAGACGAGTTCTCGGTCTTACATTCTCGGCCAGTACACAAGCCCCCCGAGCTCCGAGCTTGAATAAGCGAAGGAGCCGATACGCATCTGAAACCGAGCTTATTTTTCGGCTATGCAGCTTATCCACATTCTCACTGTCGTTTCAATCAAGTCTTCTCTCTCGTCGGAGGAAGCAATCAATCCCCTATTACTTCTTGAAGACGCCATAGACAAGAAACCCTAGAGTTCCGCGCCCATTTAATGGGGGAAAATCAAAAGTCGCGTCGGGACAATCAAAAGTCGCGCCCCTTTTTGGGCCCGATGGACAATGGGCTTCCAATCGCAGGCTATAAATATCTCCTCCGGCTCCAACTCCCTCTCCTACTTTGCTTACCCTTCTTTGCCATTCACCCTCGTCTTCCAAGTTTCTGCCATTATCTCTCTGCTTGTCATCCTCCAGGTACGCTCCGTCTCTTCCTTTCCTTCGTGATTCTAAGCTCTATTTCTGGTTTCCAGATATGAGTTCATCTATGTCTTCTGAGTCGAATACTTCACCTCTGGTTGAGCGCGAAGTTTCCCCAATTGGGGGATCCCTTTCTGCTTTCTTGTTCCTTCACGGAATCGAGGCGTCGGGAGGCGGAACCGTCCTCCTCCGGGTCATCTTCGACTGAGTCAGATTCTTCCGAGTCTGATTCTCCTAGGTCTGGTTCTCCCCCTCCCAGAGTGTCCAAACCCGCCGCTCGCAAACAACGCCCTAGGGTTCCAAAAGACCCTATTCCCGATATTACCCTTCCTGGGTATACTTGGGTTAAAGGGGAGGTTGGAACCTTTTTTTCTGACTACCAAACTCCCGATTCAATTGTTCAACTCCGGTCCCATATTAATATCTCGGCCTCCGGAGACGAGTCCGAGTTTATTTGTTCTCCATGCTCGGGCACCGAGTGTGTCTTTCTAAGGGCTCGTCCTTCCGAGCCCCCCTTTACGTATATGTATAAAACACTTTTTGAGAAACTGCATATGTCTCTTCCTTTTACTGAGTTTGAGTGCGACGTTCTGAGAACCATGAACGTCGCCCCTACTCAGCTTCACCCTAACAGCTGGGCTTTTATGAAAGCCTTTCAGATTCTATGTAAATACATAAGGATAGAGCCCACCACTCCAAAATTTTTGTACTTTTATCAAACCCGATTTGGCGAGAAAAAGGGATGGGTATCCCTTAATGGGTTGAACCGAAGAGGTCTTCTTAGTTTATACGCATCGTCGTATAAAGACTTCAAGGTTGGCTTCTTCCGAGTTCGCCCTTCGAGTTCTCATACCTCCCACTTTTTTGACGAGAATAAATATGCTAAGTTTCCTTTATACTGGCAATCCTCTCCCACAAAATTCGTCGGCTTCGAGTATCATTCCCTGCCGGCCGAGGATAGGCGGGATATAGATGTACTAGAAAATCTTCCTCGGCCCCTCCATTGTGCAGGCCTTCTGAAACTCCCCTTCTCCTCCACCCCAAGGTCCGACCTTAAAAGTAAGTGCTCAGCTTTTTAGTTTCTTAAGTATTTTCTGTATGTGTTGTTATACTAACAACTCTTTCTTTTTGACAGTCGTCATGGGAAAATTCGACTTTTCAAAGCTTGTCAAGGCTGGTGTTGGTAAAGAGGGTCAGGGTCCCTCTTCAACCGAGAAGAAGCAGAAAAGACCTCCTCCCACCAAGGCTTCTGCAAAGGGGGCTTCGTCATCCGCCCCTCAAAAAAGGAAGAGGGCGGAGGCTGAAATGGTCGCCGAAGATTCTCCCCTTCCTGGCCCAAGCTCCCCTCGCCCTACTACTCAGGGGACGCAAATCGCGGGGCGAGAACAGCCATCTTCTGCCCCCCTCGAGCCAAAATGGTACAACACTACTCTAAAAGCAGGGACTTCATCTCTCTGGGGTGAATACTTCAACCCCTCCTCCTCTTTCGACTCGAGCCTCTTAAAAGCCGCTGATCTTCGGTTTATCAAGCAGCAGGGGGCCCGATCTAGCATGGAGGCCCTCTCGGTCTCATTGCCTTGCAGCTTTGGCTTTGGCTCGTTTACAGCCGAGAGGTGACGGAGAGACCGAGAGGAAGTCTCAACAATTGGAGTCCGAGTTTGCTTCTATTGAGAGGTTGAAGGGGGATCTTTCCCGGATTTCCTCCGAGAATGAACGCTTAACTACCACCATTGCTTGACATTAATACTCGGAACTCCGAGCTGGATTCTCGGGCAAAATCGGCCGAGGCAGGCAGAGTTCGGGTTGAAGAAGACAAGGCTCGTGCGAGGAAAAGCTCAAAGAGGCTCAGCTGAGATTGATCGGCTCAAGGCTGCCTTGGAGGCTGAGATCCAGGCTAAGATGCTGCTCGAGGAGGACGTAAAGGAGGCCACCAGCTGCATTGTCATCGAGCACCGGAAAGGTTTTGACAAAGCCATTGCCCAAGCTGAGGTTCTAGTTCCCGGCATCGACCTTTCGGGGGCCGATGTGAACATGGAGGTGGTGAATGGGGAACTTGTTCCCATTATTCTCGAGGGGGAGGAAGAGGTGGACGTGGTGGGGGACTCTCCCGAAGGTCACATAGCGGCCGAGGAAAGCCATAGGGGGGAGTAGCTGTTGTAGTTTTTTGTTTTTTGTCCATCCTTTGTACTGGGCTCATGCCCTTGTAACCTGACATTACTGAATGAATATCATTATCATTTTGCTGATTCTTTGTTGTGTTTGGCTTGTTGATCAAATCTTCGGCTAAGGCCAAAACACTCTACCGTCCACAATGGACGGTGGTTGTTGCACGAGAAGCACGTGTTTTACATTTTGCGTTGTCATGCATTAAATGCTTTGGAAACCGTAATGGGTTCATGCAATCACTGCCTTTTGCTTAGTTTCGAGGTTTGTTTTCCCAACAAACTTTCACGCATGCTACTTCCTTCCTTGCTTATAAATAGGGTCCTTCGCATGCCTCATTTGTTCATCCCTCATCCTTTTCCATCAGCCAAGTTCGTTTCTTACTTCTCTTCCACCCGAGTAGTTCTATGCTAGCGTCAGGGGTTTACGTTCCCCTCTCCCAGTTAACATCCTTTTTTGGGTTTCACATCCGCCAAAAAGGATGTAAGTGGGAGACGGGATCCAGAATTCCTTGATCCTTCAAGAAGGATGTTAACTGGGAGAATAATAATCTTCGGGAGTCGAGAAAGGGGTAGAGGCCGTCTACTCCCTGAGTTGGCCGAGCACCTCATCATCTAGCTTTCTCAGGGGGAAGTGACTACAGCCTCCCTTAAGAGAAAGTGGTGGCGCTTGATTAGGGGGATTGGGGGCCGTCCGGAGTTGCTCCTGCTCCGACTGGGGGACTACTGTCCCGCCGAGCGGCCCTTATTTTCAATTTCGGCTTTCGACTTCATAGTAGTGCTCGGTCCCTTGAATGTACTTTTCTAAGAGTCAAACTCGGCTTTATTTTTGCGCATTATACTTGGTTTCCTTGAATGTACTTTTCTAGAATCAAACTCGGCTTTATTTTTGCCTTGCGCATTGTACTCGGTTTCCTTAATAAAATAATGGCTCGTACTCGGCCTTTCCGAATTTTGTTCTTTGCTCATATTCGGCTTTACTAATTTCGCGGCTTAAATTCAACATCTATAACTTAATAATAACTCGGATTCGGCTAGTAAGATCGTGCTTGACCTTTATACTTAACTTTATGGCTCGTACTCGGCCACCAGGCTCAAACTTGGCCTTGAGAATGAAATTGGCTCGGACTCGGCCATTGGCTCGTACTCGGCTACAAGGCTCAAACTTGGCCTTTAGAATATAACCGGCTCGAACTCGGCCGTTAGGCTCAAACTTGGCCTTTAGAATGAAATTGGCTCGGACTCGGCCATTGGCTCGTACTCGGCCACCAGGCTCAAACTTGGCCTTTAGAAGATAACCGGCTCGAACTCGGCCGTTGGCTCGTACTCGGCCACCAGGCTCAAACTTGGCCTTTAGAAGATAACCGGCTCGAACTCGGCCGTTGGCTCGTACTCGGCCACCAGGCTCAAACTTGGCCTTTAGAAGATAAAAGGCTCGAAATCGGCCGTTGGGTCGTAGCTCACGGCCACCAGGCTCAAACTTGGCCTTTAGAAGATAACCGGCTCGAACTCGGCCGTTGGCTCGTACTCGGCCACCAGGCTCAAACTTGGCCTTTAGAAGATAACCGGCTCGAACTCGGCCGTTGGCTCGTACTCGGCCACCAGGCTCAAACTTGGCCTTTAGAATGTAATTGGCTCGAACTCGGCCGTTGGCTCGTACTCGGCCACCAGAATAAGATGCCTGCAAAATAAATACTTCGGCAAAACAAGAGAAAATAAAACCATATTCATAATAAATTTTGTTTTTTATTGAATGGAGTCCGCGGTGTGCCTCGTTAAAACCTCCCCGGTCAAAACCCATTTTGGGAAAAAAATACCGAGGTAGGAAAAGAGTACAGACACCGACTATATACATCAGCTGTAATAAAACTTTAAATGAGAAGCATTCCAAGTCCTCGGGATAGGATTTCCTGACAATTCTTCTAACCTATATGCCCCGTTCCCCAGGTTTTCAGTTACTCGGAATGGCCCTCCCCAGTTTGCCGTTAACTTGCCTTCCGTGCGGTCCTTCCTCGCTTCCCCTTTTATTCTCAGCACTAAGTCTCCGCGCAGAAAACTCCTTGGCCTCACTCTTGAATTATACCTTCTAGTGGCTCTCTGTTTTGCGTGCTTCTTTCTCGATTCTGGCTTCCTCCCTAACTTCTTCTACCAAGTCAAGTTCGATCCTCATATTGCTCTCATTGTCGTTCGGCTCGTGTTGCACATGTCGGAGAGACGGGTCACCAACCTCTACTGGGATCATGGCGTCGGTTCCGTACGTCAGCCTGAAGGGTGTTTCTTGAGTGGTAGATTGAGGCGTACAGTGGTAGGCCCAGAGGATACTCGGTAACTCTTCTGTCCAAGCTCCTTTAGATCTTCCTACTCTTTTCTTCAGTTCCCCGAGGATGATCTTGTTAGCTGCTTCGGCCTGCCCATTGGTTTGGGGGTGCTCAACGGATGTAACTTGGTGCTTAATACCGAGGCTGTCATAGAATTCCCGTAGCTTCTTATCCACAAATTGTCTTCCGTTGTCAGTGACGATTGCAAAGGGAATTCCGTGCCTACAAATAAGGCTCTTCCACACAAATTTCTGCACTTTCTCGGCGGTAATCTTGGCCAAAGGCTCTGCTTCGATCCATTTGGTGAAGTAGTCCACCGCTACCAGTAGGAATTTGACTTGGCCTTTGGCTACAGGGAAAGGCCCCAGTATGTCCATTCCCCACATAGCGAATGGCCAAGGCGAGTTTAATGTGTGAAGTCCTTCAGGGGGGGTATGATTTACATTGGAAAATCTTTGGCACTCATCACACCGCTTCGTCCACTCCATGCAATCAGCTCTGATGGTAGGCCAATAGTACCCTGCTCGGACTACCTTGGAGGCCATTGATCTGCCTCCACCGTGAAAACCACAGATCCCTCGGTGAACCTCTTCCATGACATACTTGGATTGTGCCCTCGTCAGACATTTTAGCAATGGCGCCGAGAATCCTCGCTTATACAACTCCCCGGCGATTATGGTAAAGTGACTTGCCCTGAGCCTGACTTTCCTGGCTTCGGCCTGATCCGAGGGTAGAGTTTCTGAGGATAAATACTCCCATATGGGTGTCATCCACTCTCGGTCAACCAACTCGTTGGCCATCACCTCTTCTGTCCCAATGCTCGGTTCATTGAGGGTTTCTTGAATAACCGTTCTGTGGTGTCCCGGCTTCTTTGTGCTGGCTAGCTTAGACAGCAAATCAGCCCGAGTGTTTTCTTCCCGGGGAATGTGCTCAATAGTGAATTTTTCAAAGCCGGAGATTAATTGGTTGACCTTACACAAATATCTGGTGAGCTGAGGTTCCTTCGCCTGATAGCCTCCGGATATTTGTCCGGTGACTAGTTGTGAATCACTCCGGCACTTAATGACCTTTGCCCCCATTTCATTCGCCAGCCTTAGTCCCGCTATCAAAGCTTCATACTCGGCTTGATTGTTCGAGGTTTTGAATTCGAACTTTAACGATTGCTCCAAGATCAAATCTCCCGGTCCTTCCAGAATCACCCCCGCTCCACTGCCCCTGACATTCGAGGATCCATCCACGTATAAACTCCACCATATATCCTCAGCTACTGGCTGTGGATGGAGCTCGGCTATGAAGTCAGAGAGGCATTGTGATTTCAGAGGTCCTCTCATCTCGTATTTCAAGCCAAACTCGGACAATTCTACTGACCAAGCAATCATACGCCCCGCCAATTCGGGCTTTTTGAGTATCTGTTTAATCGGGTGATCCGTCTTAACAACCACTTGGTGACTCTGAAAGTACGGGCGCAACCGCCGAGCTGCGGTCACCAAGGCAAAGACCAGCTTCTCAATGACTTGATACCGAGTTTCGGCATCATGAAGCACCCTACTGATGAAGTATACTGGCATTTGGGCTTTCTCTACCTCCTGTACGATGACTGCGCTGATAGCATTCTCGGAGGCTGACAGATACATATATAATTCCTTCCCAGGGATGGGTCTTGTTAATATCGGCGGGGAGGACAGAAAGTCCTTGAAGTCGACAAAGACCTTCTCGCAGTCCTCGGTCCACTTGAAGGTTTGGGGCTTCTTCAGCAGTTTGAAGAAAGGCCGAGCTTTCTCTGCAGATTTGGGTAGGAACCGAGATAATGATGCAAGCCGTCCTGCCAATCTTTGTACTTCTTTAACGTTCTGCGGGCTTCTCATCTCAATTACAGCCCGGCACTTATCGGGATTGGCCTCAATTCCCCGGTGCGTAAGCATAAAGCCGAGGAATTTACCCCCCTGGACACCGAAAACACACTTCTCCGGGTTCAGCCTCATGTTGTACCTTCTTAGCTGCTGAAATATTTCTTCCAGATCTATAGGGTGGTGGCTGGGGTCATCGGATTTCACCACCATGTCATCCACATATACTTCCATGGTTCTGCCTATTTGCTTCTCAAATACCCGGTCCATAAGTCTCTGATACGTAGCTCCCGCATTCTTCAGCCCAAACGGCATTACTCAGTAGTGATAATTTGACCCCTCGTAATGAAGGCTGTTTTCTCCTCATCCCGGGGTACATTCGAATTTGGTTGTACCGGAGTATGCATCCAAGAAGCTTAGAATTCTGTATCCGGAAGCCCCGTCAACCACTGTCAATTCTCGGCAAAGGATAAGAGTCTTTTGGGCAAGCTCTGTTCAGATCTGTGTAATCAGTGCACATGCGCCACTTGCCGTTTGCTTTTTTGACGAGAACGACGTTGGCCAGCCATGTGGTGTATTCTACTTCTCGGATAAAGTTGGCCTTGACCAACTTCGCGGTCTCCTCTTCCACTACTTTTCTCCTTTCTTCACCTAATCTCCTTTTTTCTCGGGCCATGGCTCGCCTCGGGACAGATTGCCAATTTATGGCATAAGAAGTTGGGATCGATTCCGGCATGTCGATGTGGTCCAGCGAATAGATCGGCATTTTCTCAGCAAAGACTTGCTTTATTTCTTCTTTCAAAGTAGGCTCAAGGTGACCACCGAGTTTAGTGCACTGTTCAGGCTGCGCACCGAGTTGGAATTTCTCTAACTCCTCGATAGGTTGTGGACGTTGTTCCTGCATGTCCATACTGGGATCCAGTTCAACGGAATTTACTGAATTCACCGCCTTGTCCTTCCCCCTGTCTAGGGTTTCTACCGGTGCGGGTTTAAGTTTGTTCACCCGCAAACTATCAGCATAGCACTGTCTTGCCATCCTCTGATCTGCTCGGACAGCCACTATGTCCCCCGAGCTGGAAGGGAACTTCATCGTGAGGTGGGGAGTAGAGACCACAGCCCCCAACTCGTTCAAGGACGGTCTTCCGATCAGGATATTATACGATGTAACAGCATTAACTAGCACATACCTGACCATGATGGTCTTAGAAGCTCTGCCATCGCCAAAAGTAGTCAAGAGGTCAATATATCCCCGAGTATCAACCTGCTCCCCTGCGAAGCCAACGAGCTTGCTGTCGTACGGCTGAATTGATTTCTCCGGGATCCCGAGCTTCTGAAACGTTGAGTAATACAATATATCCGCAGAGCTCCCCTGATCGACGAGGGTTCTTTTGACCGAGAAGTTGGCCAACTGTACGGTGATCACCATGGGGTCATCCTGGTTGGGATCTACTCCCACAAAATCTTCATCGGAAAAGATAATAGGTGGGGAACTTCGGGGAGGCTTGCCAGATACCGAGTTGACAGCTCGGATGGCCCGCAGATGTCTTCTCCGAGCTGAACTTGTTGTGCCTCCCCCCGCAAACCCTCCTGAGATGGTGTTTATCACCCCCCGGATGACATTATCCTCTTCCCGTCTTTCATTCTGCCTTTCTCTGGTCTCTGCTCTCTCATCATTTCGTCGATCGCCGCCCCTCCTCGGGCTTCGGTCACCCTCTCTCCTTCTGTTTCCACCGCGCCTCTCACTGTTGTTGTTTCTTCGGACAAAGTTGTTGAGGTGGCCAGCTTGAACCAGCTCTTCAATTTTATCCCGTAGGACCCAGCACTCCTCGGTGGTATGGGAAAATATTTGCTTCGATCCCCACAGATGGCGCCAAATGTTCCGTCCAAATATCTCGGATATGAGATACTCGGCTGAACGAGGATTAGTGGGGTGTTTTTGGATTGTGCTTGACAGAATGTGGATTCTGCTCCTACGTATCCAAAAGGGAATCAAAGCAAACGTTTATAGTGATCTCTCAGGATCAAGCTCCGAAATAAGCGGAGGAATATTTGGATCAGATCACGATCATGGGGAGAGATATCCGGAGCCTGATTATCCGGAGTGACATTATGGCTAGCGAGATATTCGGCCCAGTTAGCTGCGGATGGATAGCTTGGGGTCGAGGTACCTTCGTGCGTGGCCTGTCGTGGAAAGGGGCCGAGTAGTTATCCTCGGGTGTCAGGTGTGCTGTCATGTCCTCGGCTTCGGAGGAGTTTGGGCCAAGGCCCATTCGTGGGGGTAAGCTCGGTTGGTCCAGTGTATAGACGAGTTCTCGGTCTTACATTCTCGGCCAGTACAGGATGCATCGGACTATGAATTATAGTTAGTATTAATTATATAAATGATTTGTAATTTATGATATTAATTTATTTTAAAATTAGTATTAATTACACGCGTGGTTATATTAATTTTTGTTTGTACCAAAAAGACAAGAAATATATAAAAAAATTAAAAAAAAATATAGTAAAAAAATCATTTATAAACATCTTAAACATTTTTTAAAATAGCAAATGAAATACATTTTATTATATTCATAGGTATTTAAATATTTAAATAAATTTGTATTTAAAATATGTCCTTTTTAGTAATTTCATAGTATAGAGGTGTTTATACAATTTCATTCAAACACCACTATCATATTGAATAAGCTCTTATGCAAATATCATCCAAACACAAAATAACTTATCAGGAAGTAACTTCTTACATTAGAGCTTATATGAGAAGTCCTTGTCCTAGAAGTGCTTCTCACGAAGCTTATCCAAATAGGGCCATACTTTGTTTAAATTCTCATCACCATAAAATCACATTTAAAATTCCATTGAATGGAAGCTCCAATATGTAGCTTCTAAAATATTGTTTCGGGTCTCAATTTTTTTTTATCATGTTTGTGATAGGAAAAATTTAAACCAGATAAACTATAATATTCCAAGCAAGTTATTTATTTTTAACTTTTAAAAAACGATAATTTTAAAAACTATTCATCCACATTTTTTCCTTTCACTCATGTTTTCAAATTATTTTTTAAAAATAAGGATGTTAAATTCTATGGATTCACATTCATTGATATTTCACAGAGTTTCTACTTAGATCAAATATCTTTCATTGTCTACTTATTAAACCTTTTCCTCCATCTTTTTAGTCGTGCCTTTAATTGTAATAAATTTTTGGCTAAATTGTAGTTTTTGCCCCCCTATTTTTTCAATTTAGCGAAAATGGTCCCCCAACTATTATTTTGGTGAATTTGGTTCTCTTAAAATTCAAAAGTTGTGAAAATAGTCCCTCCATCAGGATTCCGTCCAAACAGTAACATAGGTTGGTGACGTGTCAAGTAAGTGACCACGTGGCACTAGCAACTAATATTTTAAAAATTAAATTTTTTGGTTTCCCAGTGTATCCTCCGCGCGCAGCTGAGGAGACTAATCCATCGACTTGGGTAGGACCACAGTCCACAAGGACGACAAAGCTCTCCCTTAAGAGTTTTAATGCTGTTGCATTCCCAGGACCGATATTCGAACTCGAGACTTCTGGTTAAGTTGGACTAGACCCGTACCATCTCATTTTAAAAATAATTTATTTAAGTAATATTAAAATATTATTTTTTAAAAATCATAAATAAAAAAAATAAAAAAGGTAACTTTGGATAATAAAACACAAAAGTCTGATAGCATTCCCTTGTGGGTTTCCTCCATTCATCATCTTCAAGCTTCTTCCCTGCAGGGCCAAAATCGCGTCTTCTTCTTCGTGCTTCTTCCTCCATTATCATCGTCTTCGAGCTTCGACCACCATGGATGGAAAACCCATGCCGACAGAGACACAAAAACCAATGCCGACGAACATGCATAAACCCAGGCCGTGCGACGGAGACACGGAAACCAAGCTTCCACCACCATCGTGGTTTCTTGATTTCTGATACATATTGATGGAGCAAAGAAGAATGAGGGAGCATTTTGAAGGGAAAAAAAAAACAAATGCACATATATAAGGAGGAGCATAAAAGAATTATGGTCAATGCTTAGAGATAGAAATGAGCTTGATTTTTGTTTGTATGGTGAGGGGTCTCATTGGTTTGTAATTTTTTCATAAATACAGGGGTTCTGTAGTTCAAAATTAGAGAATGTGTAGGTGTTATTTGGGGTTTTGCTGTTAGGGGTTATAGTTTTTAACAAATTGAGAATGTGTAGGTGGTGTAGTTCTCGGGGAGTTTTGTCCCTCCCCAGAAGCGTGGGTCATTCCGGTCGAAAGCCATTTCGTGATATCCACTCCTAAGTTTTGCGGACAGAGAATCAAAGATGAAGTGAAGAACCTTAGTCCCACACACAATCGCGATCGAAGAAGAAGAACCTTAAGTTTTTCTCCAAGTTTCATAGGTTTTCTCTAAGAATAACCCATATAAAAAAAAATTTCCACCCGACGTTTTGTTTTTCTTTATCCAAAGTAATCACCTTTTTTTTAAAAAAATGATTTCTGATTTTAAAAAAAATATATTTTAAAATTACTTAAATAAATTATTTTTAAAATACAAGCTAGCAGTGCCACGCGGTCACTTATTTGACACGTCACCAACCTCTGTTACTGTTTGGATGGAATCTCGATGGAGGATCATTTTCGCAACATTTGAATTTTAAGAGGACCAAATTCACCAAAAAAAAAGCTGTGAGGCCATTTTTTGCCAAATTAAAAAAAAGGGGGGAGGGGGGATGAAAGCCTAGTTCTTTAAATTTGTGATGTGTTGTGTTAAATAACATAATTAGGGATGTCAATTGCATCAGATCTGACTTAATGAACCCAAAAATCTGATCTGAATAAATTAATTTGGTCCGGATTTTTTTGTATTCGGATCCGAATCGAACCAAAACAAACTCGATAATTATTTATTCGATTTTTATGTTCAAGGATTGTGGAATCGAAAAGTTTGAAGTGACCTTGAAGGGTAAAAATATCCTTTTACATGATTATTTGGTGCCTCGTGGATGAAGCACCTGTTGGACTACCTTGTTGTGGGTGATGGTGCTTTGTAATTGTAATTTTGCTCGGTATTTTTTGGTGGATGTAATTTTTGTCTATATTATTATTAAATTTGGTAGTAATTCATGTAAGAAGATGTTTATCATCAATAAAAAAGAATTTGGTAAAGAAAATTTAGCATGATGGGGATGGCGTCCCATTCCAAGATAGGAAAAACCTTCGAACTCTAGTAGCACTTATAAAGGGATTTATATTTATCTCACATCAAAAGGACTAGTGAGAGCTCTAACCTACAACTTGTCAGATACGAGATCCTGCCATCCTTCAATAGACCAACCCTTGAGATTGATCGTCAATAAAATTTGAGCGTGCAGTAGCAAGTAATTGCCCTCTCAACACGAAAACTAATTAAAAAAAGAAGACAGATATTACATTAATTAATTGAAATAATTCTATTGAAGTTAAAAGATCACGAGTTACAATAATGAAAAGAGTTATAACCAACGAAAATCGTTAGTTCGTCCACAAAATAAGTGTCTTTCTTTATGACCAAATTTAATGAGTTTGTTTCATGCAATGTTTTAAAAACCGATTTGGAGATGGAACCTGTGAGATACCCAGATCATTGTTCAATTGAATCAATTGGTTCAATTTATGGTTGAACCAAATGATTAATAAATTAATAAATAAATAAATAAGTATTAAATTAGGCTGGAAAAAGTAAAAAATAAATAATTCATTCCAAGCGGTTCAACTCGGTCCAATTGACGGTTCAAGCTGTTCGACCCCGGTTCAACCGGTTTTCGGACGGTTCAACCAGACCACAGGTCAAAGGGCTGGACCGAACCGCCGAACTGACTGGTTGATGGTTGAACCGGTTGAACCATCTTGTTCGGTCTGATTTTTAAAACATTGGTTTCATGTGTATAAATTATAGAATAAAAACCCATTTTGATCCATGAAAAAAACATATGGGTCCGTTTTAGTCCCTGACAAAACTAAAGTATCAAATCAGTCCCTCACAATTTTAAACTTGGGATACTTTAGTCCCCCCATTAACCTCATGTTAGTTTGGGTTCGTTAAGTCGATGACATATTCTGTTTTCTTGCTTAGGTATATTGTTATATGATATTTACAAATTCCATCGTATAAATTGGTTATTAAATATTTACTTAAATGTCTAAAATTCCCAAAACAACACCATTTTGAACACACACGGTAAAAAGAAACTGATCCCTTAAACAACAAAAAATGGCACTTAAGTGTCAAAATGAGACCTAATCGACGTCACTCCAATTTCTGCCCCATATTAACAACTATGGAACCCTAATCCACATAGATAACAGATAGTATCTAATGAGATCAAACAGAGGGACCAATATGTCTCTATTTTGAAATTGTGATGGACTAATTTGATACTTTAGTTTTCTCAATCATTAAAACGGACCCGATATTTTTTTCAGGGACCAAAATGAATCTTTTTTAATAAATTATAATTCCCTCGGCCCATAAAAGAATGGAGCTGGGATAGATTCCCGACCCGACCCTTGATCATATAATAATACGATGTTTTCTAATGCAGCACATCTAAACTACGCCGTTTCGTTGCGATCGGTAGGGTTGGTGTCGTTCCGTCCCGATGGGTTGTGGTTCTGGATTTGTGATTTGAGTGTACGGTTGTCCTTCGCGGCATAGCCACTCCATTCTCTGCGACTGCAACTGCAACTGCGTTCTCCGTCGCTTACTCTTCCTTCGGTTTTTGGTTTTCCTTTTCCTTTGTGGCCTCTTCACCTCACAATCACTTTCAGGTCAGATTTCTCTTTTTGATTGTGCCATCGCCCTCATTCATATTCATCCCTCCCATTTACTTTCCTAACAAATGTAACTGTCATATCCTATCCTATCATATATAAATTAAATTAATGGCTCCTGCTTCTATTACTGGTTTTACCTAATTTTCCTAACCCTAGAATTAATTGTTCCCTTTAGCTTTTACATCTCTCTCAAACTGCTATAAGAATTTCCCTAAATTACTTCACCGGAACTCGGATTTCAAGGTTTGATCATTGAGTTGATTGCTAAGGAACGGATATTGCTTCCCTTGGATTAAATATTCGATACGCTTCAACTTGAATCCATTATTATATTGAGATAATTAGAAACACAGTTAGTATTTCAGAGTTTTTATTGGACTTATGCACTTTAGGTTTGGATTGGGCATTTTAGAGTTCACCGTGCATTGTGGATCCATTTGAGTTTCTTTAATTGCTGATAGTTTCCTTTTTTCCTTCCAGGATTTAACATATAATCTGTACCCATGCCTTATCAATAGCCATTTTTTCCCCTAGCTGTGTGTTTGTTTGTAATATAAATTAATTATCCACATTGCAATAAAAGTTTTAGTTTCTGTTGTGAGGAGTTTTGAGGCATCTCTCTTGCTTTCTACCTAGTTCTTGTTATATGGTAGTGTGATCCGAAGTATATCCTTATAAGTTGTGTACTGATATTCTGTTGTTATAGACTTGCATTAGTACTTGCACTTGGAAGTTGGAACTAGTGCGGGACAGCTAATTTCTGTGTTGTTTTTACATGTTATGTTGACTTAATACATCTATCATGCTTTCCTTGTGAATTAACATGTTGAAGTATGCACTCTATGGGTACCGTTTTCCTTAATTTCTTCCACCCCTATGAACAAGTTCTGGGATTGATTGGGTTTTGGCATGTTGCCACATGGTTTGCAGGATTTTCTTAACTCTGCATCTGCGAAATACAGATAAACAGATCATCGGGCTGCAGAGGAGAATGTCTGAAACTATATCTAGCTTCTGGGGTCCAGTTACATCCACTAAAGAGTGTTGTGAAATAAACTACGCACATTCGCCTTATATTGCAGAATTTTATAACACAATCTCAAACATTCCAACAATTCTCTTGGCTCTGATTGGTCTTATAAATGCCGTTAGACAACGATTTGAGAAAAGATTTAGTGTTCTTCACTTATCAAATATGACACTTGCCATTGGAAGCATGTTGTACCATGCCACACTGCAACATGTGTAAGTATTTATCTCCATCATTTTTGTTGCCCTAGTTTATTTACAGTTATGTTTCCTTGTCTTATTGGTTCCATTTTATTTCAAATTATTTTCATTATACAAAGTGAGTTTTGCATTTTATAGAAATGTTCGTTACTTAATTGTAGAGTTCAAGTTTAAATGTGATCATACCCTAGCTACACGTTCTTAAGGAGAAATGTTGAGCCAGAAGTATGGAGTGAATTTTTTGTTTTACACCATTAATATGGACATACATCAAGAGCATTTCATATTCAAATTTTGTTCAATTGTTTTTCATATTTATTAACAATTACCGTTGCTTTGTCTGACATCACAAATATCACATTTTGAGTGTTGATTAAAACTTGTTATTCGAGACATATTGTTGTATATACTGGGACATATTGTGTTACTGTATTTACTAATATATGACCTAAAAGATGGTAATCTTGCTTTTAAATGCATGAGTATTCCCTATGAAATCTTCTCCAGTAGCATCTCTCTGCTTTTGAACAAGTACTTCTAGGTTGCTAGGTTCTGTCCCTCATAAGAATGGGTAGTTTGATTATTTAGTTTGTTCATCAATAATTCAATGTCGGTCTGTGTTGGATGACTATTTATTGTTCAGATGTTGCACTTTAATTTAGGCAACAGCAAAGTGATGAAACTCCTATGGTATGGGAGGTGCTGCTGTACATGTACATCCTCCACTCTCCTGATTGGCATTACCGCAGTACAATGCCCATCATCCTCTTTGTGTATGGTGCTGTTTTTGCCATTGCCCATTCAATTTTCCATTTTGGTATTGGCTTCAAAGTGCATTATATCATTCTCTGTCTCCTCTGCACTCCGAGAATGTACAAGTATTACATTTACACTCAAGATGCTTCTGCCAAGCGGCTCGCAAAGCTCTTTGTAGCTACTCTTGTATTAGGCAGTTTGTTTGGGTTCTGTGATCGTGTTTTTTGCAAGGAAATATCCCGTTGGCCTATTAATCCACAGGGTCATGCTTTGTGGCATGTCTTCATGGGTTTCAATTCCTACTTTGCAAACACTTTCTTAATGTTTTGCCGGGCTCAACAGCGTGGGTGGTCTCCAAAAGTTGTTCATTTATTGGATGTTTTACCCTATGTGAAGATCGAGAAACCGAAAAGCCAGTGAGAGAAGGTCGTAGGAAAGAAAAGAAGCTTCTTTGTCATGATACAAAGTTGTTAGCAAACCATCTGTGTTCTTTTCCTAAGCTTTTTTTACCTTGTTTAGAATGGCTTAAATGATGATTGATTATTTACATATTTCGTTGTAGAAGTAGGACATGTACCATATTTATCCAATGGATGCTTTCTTGAGCCTGGACTTCTCTTTGCTCTAAACTTTTATGACAACCAAAAACATAGTTTTGCTGTATTGGTTGTTTTTCGGCTCAGTTGAATCAATGTGCTAGTTCTACTTATAATGGTGTAACGTAACTCTATTCAGGTTCATTTGAGTATATTATTATAAGTTTATAACTTCTCAAAGTTTGGTCAAAGCGACTGTTTATTATGAATCTGATGTTTTTGAAAGCGTTATTTATTTATTTATTTTATTTATCATTGGAAGCTAGTTGGCATTCTTTGATGTTATGTCGAATGGGAATTGTAGTCCATATATTCATCGACACTTCTCTAATAAAAAAAAAAAGTGATGGGCCTTAAAGTACCCTTGATGTACTGTTGACTGATTACCTCACCAGAACCTGGATTCTTCAGTTAGCCCTGGATAGTCTTGTTGGAGAGTTTTTTTTTCCCTTTTTTTTTCTTCTGAAAGAACAATTGTTGGGCAGTAAATTGCCCGTGGAGTGTCAACGTGTTAAGAAAAGTGATGTTTACCGCCAGCTGTTATGTATGGGAAAGTAAGATGTTAATTTTCTTACCAGAGAAAAAAAGGGGGAGCCCTTTTGTCCATTAAAATCAATGGTTCACAATTCCCTGAGATTCTGTGAACAAAAATTATGTGAAAGTAGCAATTTCCTTTGGAAAAATATGGAAATAAACAAAAAAAATCTAAAGCTGTTTTTGCACAGTGGAATCATGAGGACTTCGATCCAATTTAATTGGTGGGTGGCGGTAATAAACAAAGGAATCTTATAATTGTGATTAGGAAAGTGGGAATGGATAATATAACGAGTGCCTTTTTTAGGTCCGGGATGGAACCTAGGGATCGGTAGCCATAGGACTAATCTCTCGAGGATGTAGAGTGTTAGTTAAGGGACAATTCTTTTACCCTACATACAACTCTATTTCCATCACTAGGGGTACTATAGTATCCGTCCCCATATTTGTGTTTAAAAAAATTACCCGTACCCGAACCCATATTCCGATGGGTAACAACTTTAGTACCCTTACCTGTACCATCTGAGTACTTAAGTACCCACACTCGCACCCGTTACCCGCACTTTAACTAAGAAAAACAATAAATAACATAATAACTCAATTAAAAATCATCCAAAGATCTTTTAAATCTACTTATGAAACACTACAAACCAAAATATTAAACTAAATAAAAACATCTAAAACATCCAAAACGAGTAAATATCACAATAAACATCAAAAGCAATAAATTCATGAACTTCTGAGTTCGGAAAGAGAAATACACTAATAAGCCCTAGGTTTGGTATTTTTTATATTGCTTTTTTTCTTAGAAATTGATATATAATTATAGTTAGGTATATATATATATATATATATATATATATATATATATATATATATATATATATATATATGGGTGCGAGGTGGGGTGGGTACTAGAGTATCCGCATCCATACCCTCTCTTGTTTGCGGGTAATTACCCATACCCATGAAACGGATAATTACCCTACCTATTGTGGGTATTTTTTTTACAGGTACCCATGGGATAAGATCCAAATTGACATCCCTACCCATCACCAGGATTCGAACCCTGGACATATGATTAAAGGGGCTAAGTTGCTGACCACTTGAATTAAGAAAAGAAAGTTAAGAAACTAAGAAAAGAGAGCTTTCATAGAAAACTGATGTATTTAATATTTGAAAATATGAAATACTTAATTTTTCAATAAAAAATTGATTTTCTTGATTCATTAATGAGTGTCTTCGTTCATTAGGAGATCGGACGGTGGGAGGGGCCATTATAAAATTAAAATTTATTCAATGAAAATATATACACTAAATTCTATACAAAATATTTATAATTATATGTTTAAAATATTAATTATATTAGTAATATATAATTAATATATTGAAACACAATTCATCTTCTGCATGTCACGAAAATCATCTATGATTAAATCTATACCAAACTTTTTAGTAATTTTTTTTTCCAATTTATACTACCAAACAATCAGTTAGTCAAAAAAATTATCCTTCATCTTGTTGCAAATAACTTAAACAGATTGCTATATAGTAGTTATAGAAACAAAAAAAAAAAAAAAGAGAACAAGAGTTAATTATCATTCTATATACAAGATATGATAGACTTTATGTTTTTTCTATTTTTATCAACCAATGACAGATTTTTTTGGACAACCAATGATTGATCAGAAATAGCTTCCAAACCTACAAGTAATTTTAGAAATAAAAATTGAGTTTTAAAGAGTTTCTTCAAGATATAAAATAAAAAAATTAGGAGGGGCCTGTGAGTACGTCCGTCCCTGCTCTCGGCTCTATGTATTTTCTTTTTCCAAGTTAAATAATCTTTTGGTCAATATATATAATATTGATTTTCAATTTGATCGATATACGTAAAAAATTATCAATCTGGTCCCTATACGTGATACTGGTTTTCAATTTGGTCCTCATTGCTAATTGATCCTTATATAAGAGGACCAAATTGCAAATTATTGTCACATGTAGGGACCAATTCAACAAAAAAAAATTGAAACCGGTCCCTACATGTGACAATTATTTTCAATTTGGTCCCTGTATGTAATAATAATTTACAATTTGGTCCCTCTTATATAGGGACCAATTAGCTGTGAGGACCAAATTAAAAACCAGTATCACGTATAAGGACCAAATTGAAAATCAGTTTCACATACAGGAACCAAAATATTACTTTAACCCTTTTCTATTATCTTGAGGGAGCAGTGGCTTTTCAACAGCTGCCTGAAACTTTGTTTAATGTTTTATTAAAAAAAAAAAAATTAGAGCACACATGTACAAAGTATCTTTTTCATTCCCCTTGTAAATAAAGAATATGGTAGAAAGTGAGCGGATAATAGACCTAAAGCCTGGATCTAAGATTGCTTTTGAATCACCTCTTGGAACATTTCCCCGAGCCTGCTATATAGAGCTTCTTGTTCTTCGATGGTAAGGTTGATCAGTGTCTGAAGTGAGCAGCACCGTGGATAAAACACTTTTCAAAATATTAAGTAAGTAGAAATGTAAAGTAAAATACGTAATGAAATGAACATCTACCTGATCCAAAATCATTTCAACCGAGACACTTTGCGGCACAACAAATGACTGATGATATATATAGGCAAAAACGGCCACGACCATCTAAACAGGGTAAAAAATGTTAAATCTTGCTTGACCTAAACATATAAAGCAGGATGATAGGATAGTCTTAACTTCCATTTCCAGCATTAACTAAAAGGCCTCAGATACAAACGTATAGTGGATGCAGCATATACAGGAGGCGGAAAGCTAACCATTCTTTTGTAAAGAGGGAAGAGGCGATCACATAAAGACTAAAGTACAAATGAACCAACTGCTAGAGGCACCATAAATACAAGTGGAAAGACACATATTTTCGAAGTAAATTCATTTCATAATGATACTAAATCATACTATATTCCAGAGAGTAAGCATTTGACATCTTTAAGCACTAGACTTGGAACGCTATGAACAATGAACACTATAACCAACTGCATATGTTCATTTATCATTGAAGATCCACTGAATGCTTTCAATTACACATTTGAATTAAGTGAATTCATAAAATATCCCTTCTTGGGTTTCTCTTTACTGTTGAGCCATCCTTTTTGGGTTTCTCTTTATTTCTTTTTTCTTTCCTAGGGGTAGGCGCCGAGCCTTAAGGAGAAACCAGTGTGATAAAACTAATTTATGAAAAATGAAGATAAAAAAGTTTCAATATTAAGTAAAAACAAGTACATATGATATATATTTGTAGGTTGAATCTACCTGGCAGTCCATTCAGTCAGTAATTCCCCCATGTCCAGGAATACTATCACCAAAGTCCTGTAGAAATAGAATGGGGAACACAGAGCAAAACTGTCAAATACCTAAATCGATGATATATGCTTATTTGCTAGTAACAAAAACAAAAGTACCAATGGAAGACCTTTATTTTAAAAGCCCTTTTGAATCCGCTTGCAAAGAAGCCTCCAAAAGGTGCAATAATTGAAGCAAACAAGCCAAGACATAGAGCATGCCACTGAACTGGTAGGATTGATATCTCTTTCCAAGGAAACTGCACAAGACAAGATATACGGTCACAGGTCACAATTTCAGATATTGTGGATTGGCATCTCATGATTACAGCATGGTCAAACTTTATAAGCTGAACTGGCATGTATCAACGATTATATCTGATCTAACCTTTGGTGTTTGGTAGATGCCGGCTTATGGCATCAAAAAGTTCCGAACAAAAACAGGACTCCATGTCTCCACCTAATTGTTAAACTGGCAATAGCTCAAAAGTCCAAGTTCATGAAATTCCATTTTATTGGATGAGGTTACCACGAGAGGGAACACTGTTGTAATCTATCCTAATTTCATAAGTTCCAGATAAACTTCCTTGGGATACACACAAACACATATTAGAACAATGTGCTTGTAAAGTTACATGCTAAAGTTTGGGCTATAGCCTATAAGCAACAAGTGAACATATTGCTGCCAAAGTAACTACTGGGTAGGATAACAGTCTAATCAAATATTGAACTATTCTGTCACAAGGATTATGAATTCAGCTGAATGCCAAGTACTTACCCAGTTAGGAATCCAGCCCGGGAAAATGTAAGCCTCTGGCTTAAATAATTGACCAGGATCACAGTGAAGCCAATGAGTTGAAAATCCTGCATGTTATTTCAAGAGAGGCATAACCACAAGTTACTTGAATGTTGGATAATGCCTTATAATGCATCATATTGTTATGATCTATTAAAGAGCTACCTTCCTTGGACATGTTAGCCACTGAGAATGTATCATGATGTTTGCAAGCTGCAAAAGGAGTTTTATATACTGAAATTAATATCCAATTCTGTACAGGTTAAATGAGTGTATAGACAAGCAGGCACTTATTCCAAAAATTTCACCATAAATCTTATGGGTTGCCGCAATCATTTACATGCTCCCATTCTGGTTCAGTGACAAACACCCTATCCCCCCTGCCCCCCAACAGTAGCATCTTCATGAACGAATTGGAAGGCATGCTCACCAGAAATGCAGAGATAATGGTTATAACGGATGCCCCAATAAAACCCTCCCAAGTTTTCTTTGGAGATAACTTGATCAAAGGGGTTCTTCCAACGAAGAAACCAAAGAAATATGCAGCTATGTCATTAATGACAGTAAGTGTTGCTGGGAGAAGAAATCTGTACAGGAAATCCGTGGGTTAGAGCAACAAACAGAGCATTAACATCAAGTGCTCGATAGTCAATTCCAAATGTAGAAGACTTGAAGCTACAAAAGAGTGACAATTGCATATTTTATTTGGATAAAGTCATTGATGCATATAGCAAAATAACTTTCTGAGCAGTTCAAGATGATGCCAGTTTCGATGTAAACAACAGCAATTTATTGATTAGGGAAAGGAATAAATGTACTACTCTCAACAACCAACCAAGTGAAAGAAAATGAGAAAATTATTTAAGGTAGTGATTAAATAGATAAATTTGAAGTAAACTGTAGAGAAAAATGGTGGAAGCTAGAACCCCTGCTACTATGATCCCTCACAATTGTTGTTTGTACAATGAAAGGATACAGCAACAACAAAGCCTTTTTTCAGTAGATGGTGTTGGCTGCATGGATCAAAGACACTATTATGTTCTATCATAAACCATGTCTCCAGAAAGGTCATTTAAATTTAAGCCCTTTTTAATAATATGCAACTATAACCCAACACAAATATGCTTCCTTACATTTCACGCTGGTATTTAATTTAAATGGACAGATCTTTAACCTCTCACAGTATCACACATACCAGCAGACCAGTTAGTCAAAGTTCAAACAAACTCGAGACAAAATTGAAAATATTAGAAGGCGCTCAAGATAATGCATTATTCATGATACAACAAAAGACAAGAAACCTAAACATAAAGATATGAAGCCAAACCTCTCATCTCTTTTCATTTACTGTTTACATTGGCAGATTAGCTTATGCTGGACGAGATTTAAAGACAAGTGTTACTAAGATTTTCATTATTGAGAGAGCAAGACATTTTAGACCTCACTTCCCAGCCCATCTTAGGAAAAGTTGGCAAATAATCCTCTTTTTTATGATGGATTTACTGATTGTCCAATAGCCCTCTGTGATGAGAAGATACGTATTCGGTTACCTCCCAGGCATTTAAATTTTATTTGTTACTCTTGTATCCACTTTTCCTATCTTATGGCCCCAATTCTACCTTTAGGGGTAGAGCTGATACTATCCAGTGTGATGATTCAGCAAACAACCGTGTTTAAGTCATTGGAGAAAATATGTATCCTTTTAACCATTATCTAAGGTGAGCATTATGGCATTGATAAGCTGTGAAAACATTCAATCAATCCACACAATTGTAAATAATTGCCCACGGGATAAGGAAGAGTGCATCACGAAGTATCACATAATGCAGACAGGACGCTCAAAAGATAGTCCAGATTCTTAACATAATTGTAAATAATCATTCTTTCCCTTTATAGGTCATATTACCAGAAAATCCCTTCAAAAATGTTTGCCACGGTGAAGGAGGACTGTGTGAATACAACAATCAGAATCATATGTGTCCAAGCATACTGGCCAAATTGATACTTGTACATCTTCTTCTTTAATGTGAGAATGAACCACACAATTCCTTAGCCCAATCAAGAAAAGTGAAGATAACCAAAGTATTAGTATCCACGCTTTATTTTATTTTTTTATTTTAACTCCAGTGAAACCAAAAACCTAAAAAGCTAGCATAGAATTTTTTATGCATCTGGGAGAGACAATACACAAGAATCTACAATGAACATTAAGGACAAAATTGATAGGCATACGTCACCTGCAATGTACAGAGAGTAGCAGATTACCATATGATACTTTATAAGGCTGCTCACTAGCTTATATAAAACTTTGTCTGAAGTTACTGTGTTAACAAGGCGTTGACTCAGAGTACGTCCATAAACAAATAACATTGCAGTGAAGAAGAAATGCCTGAAATGGTTAAAGAATGAATAAAATAAACTCCAAGGAAATGAAATACACAAGAAGTTATTAATTGATTAGCAAAATAACTTTGTTCCTGGCATTTCATTAATAGGTTATCTTGAAAGGAACAAATACACTGCTGTGAGGGCAATGAATTTGTGAGAAATACCAATTTAATAGTCTAAATCCTGGAAGCTGCCTATCTTCATGAGCTCTCCTGAGTAGATTGAAAAGCTCTCTTGCCATAAAGATTTGGATAACAACCACCATAGCTGTAATATTGAGATGACCCATATAGATTATTAACACAAAACCTCCAATCATCCAAATGGAAGAATATGCACGAATCCACATGGACTTGTATTTGCTTTTGTCATCAATGAGGAAACGACTTCCATTAACTTTGCTGAATGAGCGTGATTTCACCTCATATTTCATTAACATTTTGCATACATTTTCATATAGTTTAGGCATTTCTAATTTGATTTTGGTTAGTTTTTACCTTGGAACGGGTAAGGCGGTTTTGTGGTGTTGTTGTGTAGGAATTAAGGATTAAAATGCTCAAGATTAACCATGATGGAGCTTGCATGAAGATGGGGCTTGAAAAGTGAAGAAAATGAGCCAAACAGAGCCCATCACGGCCTAACCGTGACAGCCATCACGGCCATGATCAAGTAGAGCTGAAAAGAAAGAATGGAAAAGTCAAAACTGGTCACGGCCAAGCCGTGATGTCCATCACGACCGTGACATGTCAGCTGAACCAGATTCTCACAGGCAGAACTGATCACGGCCAGGCCCTGATGGTGGTCACGGTCGTGACAGACCAATCAGTGAAGCAACCTCCAAGGCAGAATCTGTCACGACCAGGTCGTGATGGCCGTCACGGCCAGGCCGTGATGGCCGTCACGGCCAGGCCGTGATGGTCATCACGGCCGTGACACGTGATATATGGATCTTTAGGAACTGATTTGATCTGAATTTGTGATTGCTTGGGATTCAAGTTACCCTAATCTATAAATAGAGCACTTAGGCTCGAAAATAGAGAGACTTTGAGGGACTTTAGGGCTGCTACTCTTAGGCAAAATTAGGATGTCTCTTCTCCTTCTTCTTCTCTTCTCTTAGGTTTTCATTTATGTTTATGTTAATCAAGCTTGCCATCACCATGGCAATGCTTGAGTAGCAGCTTTATTTCTAGGGATTGGGGCTATGCCCAAGATTTTTTTGATGTTATGAATTGATGTTTTCCCTTTGTTAATTTCAATTTTGCTTTAGATCTGATTTCTATTGCTTTAATTACTTGTAAATTCGATGGTCACTTATTTGCATGTCATAGATACTCTAAGGAGGAACCTAGCGGTGAACTTAGGTATTGGATCTATAGGGATCAGACTTAGGACTTAAATCACGAGTTAGAAGTGATCCTTTGAGGGTTAACGAATTGTCACAAAGCTTAAAGGGTTCAATCTAAATTCAACTACCACGAGAGTAGGGGTTGGTTTAATTGGGCACGGTTTTTGTAACCCGAGAGGGAGCATTAACTTATTTAGGATAAATTCGCCTTCAAAGCAATTTTGATAATTAACAAGGGTAGTCAATTTGGTAACATGAACGATCTTCTTGGTAACCCAATTCCTAGGAATCTCTTTAGATTTGAAAAACCCCAAATTGATTTACTTTCCTCTTTTAATTGATTGCATTTCTAAATATCTGATTTTCAAGTTATTTCTTATTACAAAAATCAAATCTTTTCAAAAATCATTTTTTCATATAGTCCAGTTTAATTGGTTCAATAATTAATTGTTATTTGAGATCACGGTCTATGTGGGATCGATCTTTTTATTACTTGGCGACGAATCCGGTACACTTGCCGGAATCGACACATCAAGTTTTTGGCGCCGTTGTCGGGGACTGTGCTATCTTGAATATCAATTTAATTTTTAAATTGATTTTTCTGGACTTTTTATTTTTAATTAATTCCTTTAAAAAAAGATTTTCTTTTTTTTTCATTTATCTCTTTTTCTTTCTAGAGTATCTATCTCTCTCTTATAGGTGTTTTTCTCTTTTATGCAAAGATCCCTAAGTCTTGGAAACCTTATTGAAATCGACCCCGAAATTGAAAGGACTTTTCATAGACGTAGGAGACTATAAAGAGAGGGAGAGGTTGATTCCCATTCCACTCATGGCGAATCTACCAGATACAAAACCACTGAAGGACTACGCAGCCCCAAATGCTAGGGGTTTGCGAACTGGGATTGCTAGGCCAGAAATCGAGACGGAGAACTACATTATATCGCCTATGCTAATTAGCATGATTAGGCAACATCAATTCGGAGGATTACCCTCGGAGGACCCGACCGATCATGTGGAGACATTACTGGAGTTCACCGATACAATTAGGATTCATGGTGCCCCGATTGATGCTATACGCTTAAGGTTATTCCCCTCCTCCCTGACTGGAAAGGCAAAAGCTTGGTTGAAGCAAGTGCCCTCTAATACGTTGTCAACTTGGGACCAAGTGGAGCAGGCATTATTGGAGAAATTCTTCCCTCCATCCAAGACTGCCTACCTACGAACTCAAATCACCGGCTTCTTCCAAAAGGACGGAGAATGTTTATCCGAAGCTTGGGATCGCTACAAGGGATTGCTGCCCACATCATGGGCTCGTGATTTACCAATAAGGTTATACAGCTCTGCGAAATGCGCATGACAAAGCAACAATGAATAAACATTTTCACAGAGCAGGCAACGAGATTCAAAATGGATTGGGAGTAGAAATAGTTGATGAAAGTGCAAATAAGTTTATTATGCAAATACATACATACATATATAACAAACAGCGAAAGGGAGAGGGTGAGATATAGTGAAAAGCGCGAAACCTGGTTTGGTTGTGCTGAGCGAGTGAGCAAAAAAGCACAGAGGAGAAGCCTTCTTCGTTCCTAGAAATTCATTCTAAACAAACAGAAAATGAATATTAATTGATTTTTTCTATTTAGCCTTGAAAGACTAAATATTTCGATTTTAAAAATACAAAATAGTCTTAGGACAGAGAGAGATGTTTGCAGTTGCAGAGCTGAACCTTCGAATAAGACCAACGTGGAACTATCAGAAGGGGTACACGTATGGAGTAGACAGATACTTCCCGTTGCCTTAAATAAATCAGGTATGCTAAACAGACAAAAAAAAGTTCACACAAATACGACACTTCTGCTACAGTAGCACTACTGTAGCACCTTTTTTTTTTTTTAATTTTGACTTTTTAAAAAAAATAAAAATTTTATTTCTAAAAAAACCCATTCACCGGATAATGAACCGAATTCACCGAGATATTTGCACATGATTCACCGGGATATTTACACATACTTAACCAAAAATTTATTTCTCAAAAAAACTCATTCACAGGATAATGAACTGAATTCACAGAGATATTTATACCTGATTCACCAGATATTTGCACATATTTAACCAAAAAAATTATTTCTCAAAAAAACCCATTCACCAGATAATGAACCGAATTCACCAGATATTTGTACATGATTCACCATATATTTGCACATACTTAACCAAAATTTATTTCTCAAAAAAACCCATTCACCAGATATTTGTACATGATTCACCAGATATTTGCACATACTTAACCAAAAAATTTATTTCTCAAAAAAACCCATTCACCAGATAATGAACTGAATTCACCAAATATTTGTACATGATTCACCAGATATTTACACATACTTAACCAAAAAATTTATTTCTCAAAAAAACTCATTCACCAAATAATGAACTGAATTCACCAAATATTTGTACCTGGTTCACCAGATATTTGCACATAATTAACCAAAAAAATTATTTCTCAAAAAAACTCATTCACCAGATAATGAACCGAATTCACCAGATATTTGTACCCGATTCACTAGATATTTACACATACTTAATCAAAAAATTTATTTATAAAAAAAAAACCCATTCACCAAATAATGAACTGAATTCACCAGATATTTATACCCGATTCACCAGATATTTGCACATACTTAATCAAAAAAATTATTTCTCAAAAAAACCCATTCACCAAATAATGAACTGAATTCACCAAATATTTGTACCCGGTTCACCAGATATTGACACATACTTAATCAAAAAATTTATTTACAAAAAAAAATTAAATTAAAAAAAAACTGTGAATAATGCCGCACAGTGCTGCACTGTGCGGCACTGTTCATACGGTGTACCGTGTGATGTCTGCTAAACTGTGTCAGTTTAGCATTTTTCAAATAAATCGAATCAACCTCAAAAGGCAATAGACATCAAATTCGTGACTTCCCGGTGCTTGATAGTTTTTTTTTATATATATATATATACGAGGAGTATTCCACCGTCAATCTGTGATGGGGATTAATTTTCTGTGGGAGTTTATTCGACACCTCTAAGGGTGACATCCCTCTTAGCTGATTTTTTTTTCATATCTAAGACTCGAACTCGAGATCTTGATTAAGGGACGAGAGGTCTTTAACCACTCACGCCAACCTTAGTTGGTTAATAGATTATCTGTTTGAATTTAAAAAGGATGCCCTACTAAAATGTGACACCGGGGCTGGGGATGGTCCCGGTGCAAGAGAAAGCACGGTGAACGAGCGGTTGTAGACAGATTTTATGAATGAACTGATTCCATATAAGATGAGACTATGCAATTAGGAGCATGTACAATTGAGGACGGTGGCGGATCCACATTGAGGTGGGTGGAGGTAGTTGCCCAAATAAGACAATTATTTTTTAAAATGAATATAGCGACTAATTTTTTATTTGCCATCATAAAAGAAATAGATATTTCCCCATAAGATATTTATTTTAAAAAAATAACATGAAAAAGTCATAAGAGATAAAAGAGTGAATAAATTTGTACCTTTTTTCTTGAAGAAGGGTTGAGATATTTTTAAAATCATTATTTTACATATGTTAAATACAGTAGATGTTACATATAGTATCTACATACATAAAGGACGATTGTCATCAGGAAAAACTTATTTTGGTTTTTTTTTTCATGAGATTATATACTTCATAAAAGCTTATATATATTTTTTTCTTATGTAAAAATATTTATACATTATTTTTTTGCCCCCACTAAGAAAAGATCCTGAATCCGCTTAGACACCCCGTTGTGTTATTAGATTAAATCCTTATTAATTAATTTCTTAATTACACGCTTAACGTGAAAACACGTAAAGATTTAAAACTCAAGTTAAATAGCATACAACTTTAGTTAATTAAAACAACACACCATGTTTATGTTTATACATACACACATAAGTCTTATAAACATATTACAAAACACTGTTAAGGGTAATCCTCTTAGTAGGATCCCTCACAGGCATATACATAAACAAAAGTTATACTAGCGAAAACATGTAAAAATACTCCATGAGACACACTGGTCATACTATCTAGACCCTGAACACCATGGATCAGAGCTCGTCCTCCGGCCTCCTGTTCATACGGAGTTCCATCCAACTCCTCCTCAATCAGCTCATCAACAAGGTCTTCTCAAATGAATCCATAGAAAGATAAAATACAACACAGAAAGATATAGGAGATAAGAAGCAGTTCTATCATCAAAAAGTGGAAAAGAGCCATAGTATATCATACAATAAATGTCAAAGACAAGCAACACACATAACTAACAAATCATCCTCAAATTATGATATCGTCCTCTACGCTCAACTCATGTAGTCTAAACCCATATACTATCATAATTGTCTCTATTCCTTTCACATTCGTCAGGAGTCCATGTCAGTCTGATGCAAAGAACTCAGCATAGTACACTTCTATCTTTTGATAGGATAAGACTTGGCATAGTGTACTTCTATCTTTAGATAAGATAGGATCCGGTATAGTGCTCTCTTCTATCTTTTGATAAGACAGGGTTCGGTTTAGTGCTCTTCTATCTTTTGATAAGTTAGAACTCGATATAGTGCACTTCCATCTTTTGATAGGATAAATCAGATCAACACGTCATAGACTAAAAAAGTATCTGCATCAAAGCCTCTATATGAATCTCACTATCTCGCATCAATATCAACCTAGTACCTCAAGCTCCCATCATAGCCTCAACTCACATTTTATGTCACATCTCATCCATTAGATAACTACTTAAGCTAGGCACCTCTAAATCAATTCATTCTCTCACCCAAACAATCATCTCCCGAACAACATATATCCTTACTTAAAATCAACTAAGCATAGTATTAAAAACCAGGCAGATCATGCATAACACAATATCAAGAAATATTCAAACACTAAAAATAATACGTCACATGCAATGGAATACCTCAACCAGTATATCACAGTAAATTCAACAACATAAACTCAGACATCATCAAATACTTTAAAATCAACCTAATGTCGATAAACCTACAATCCCCGAATCACCATTGGTTTTACAGAAAAGGTTTCCAATGTGATTTTGGTCTTGTCGATTACTCAACGACTAGTAGGATTTTGGTCGCCCTACACAAATATTATATAATATACTACTTATCGATTCCGACGACAGAGTGATCCTTTTCCCCACCTAATTGACGTGCACATTTTTCCGTACAAGCTCTCAACACGCTGTCCAACAACATCTACAAATATGCCACCATCCATCCTTACACATCCATCGTTCCGCTTTCCATCAAGAACAATGGGTGGACTTTAGGGAAAATCGGATTCAAAAAAAGCAAAAGAATCATAAGGAAAAGCTACCAAAACAGAGCTACTGTTAGAGCTCCATTCCTCTGGCCACAGAGCTGTATTTAGAAAAGTGAACGGTGACAATGAAGAACTATCCTTTCTACACCTTCTCCCAAAGTTTCAGCCCGATCCAACAGTTAACGAATCTTAGATCGCAATACTATCGTGACAGGTTTCGTGGTACCCGGGTTGAGTTTCTCACCTCCTAGGCCCACTATCCGAGCTCAATATCTCATTCTATGGAGGTTTTTTCAGAATATTGGCCATTGGATATGAAGAACCATAAGTCTTAAACCTTATTATAAAATTTGGGAATGATCCAACGGTTGAAGAGTGTCTGGCGACTCCCTCACTGCGGCTGCTCCAACTAGGTTTCAAAGCTTCCAATAAAGGCTTCTTGCAACTATTGAGGTTTATCTCAATTATTCTCCTCTAATCCGAAGTAACGGTTGACAAAGAGAGTTAAGGGGATGAGGAAGAGGATCCTCCATTGAAATGAAGGAAATAATGATCCAATATGCAAGCTTTGCCATCATGGAGTCTTAGGTTTCTGAGAGAAATAACCTAAGAGAAGAATTTTATGAAATGAATGAATGGATGAATGAAATGATGAAGATGAGAGAAGGAGCCACGAAATTGGCTAGGTGTGGAGGTGTGTGAGCTGTGCAATTTATGTGGTTGAGGGGATGAGATGTGTCCTTGGTAATAACCATGGTTGATGTTAACTAAGCTAGGTTAAGTTAACTTGACTATAGTTAATAGTAATCATGGTTAAGCTAAGAATGTGTGGCTAAGAATGAAGGGAGGTGTGGTTGATTTTGGGCCACATCTCATGAGTCATTGATGACTCATCAATCCAATCCATTAGCGGTTCAGAAAATCCTCAGACTCAAACTCCGTCATCTACCCGATTTCAGTTTTTTAGAGGAAAATGATGAAACGAAGGAAAATGAAATAGGTATGGTTTATTAGAGGTGGATGAACGAAATTGGAAAGATGTGGGAGGTTTACAACCATGTAAAATGAGTGGTTAGAAGTGTGTATATGTGTCTTGTTAATAGCAACGAAAGCTTGGGGGTATTTTGGTCTTTCGAACCTAAAAAGCATGATTACTAACATTCAATACTCATAAATGCTTGGTGACTCATCATCCATGAGTCATCATGCATGACTCGTTGTCCCGATCTCCTAGCGGGTCTCTGCAGTTCGGCTTTCGACTTTGTCGGTTTCCCGATTAGGGTTTCTGTCCGTTTTTCGATCCAAAATTTTCAAAATACCCAAACTCGATGGAAATATGATTTAAACAAAAATCAATTGTTCACAAATCAAAATTAGGTTTTCTGATCAGTAAAATCTTACTGTCTGTGAAAACGCAAACCGTTTTCCGTTCGAACTTTCACCAAAATTCGTTCGAATAAACCTAATATTTTATTTTTGATCAGAAATTTGGAAAGTAGAATTCCTCATGGACATAATATAAAAAATCTACAAATTTTCAGTTTCGGGTCAAATTAGGGTTTTCTGCCGGTATAAAATTACACTGTTAGTAAAAACACAGACCGGTTTCCGTCTGAGTTTTAAACCCAAATTTTAACCAGAACTTCCTAGCATATAATAGGTTCTAGATATGATTTTTTCCCCCTCCAAAATCATTTCCTAGGTCTCAGATAAAAATATAAATAAATATATCTTTACCATTAATACAGCGTATCCGAAAGTCGGGGTGTTACATCCGCCACTGGTTGCGGGGATCCTAAGATTGTGCAATTGAGAAAATCTTAAAAGAATTTATTGATATTACCTGTATCAATAAGATGCATCTTCCTTTCGAGATCCCAACACTTAAGAGCTTCATAGTTAAGCGTGCTTAACTTGAAGCAACTATTGGGAAGTTTTCTCAATAAACGTGTGAGTGGGGACAAAGTACATTGAAAAGACTCGTGTTACTTTGTGGGGACAATCATCAATCCTAAAGCAGCATAAAAATGTGAGTAAGGACAAAGCACGTTCAAAAAACTTATATTGCTTCGTGGAGACAATCGTCAATCCATAAAAAACGATCGAGATGTAACATAAAATGCCTTTATGTAATTATTATTACTTAGATTTGGAAGGTCCAGAATTGTGGGAATATTCTACTATTCCGTTTTGGAGAACTTGTTAGCTTCATTCAATCATTCCAAAACAAGTATGGCAACAAAAACTAATTTATTAAGAAGAATGTCAACGAGTGCCCTTAGAACATTATTTAAGGAAAAAAGAAAAGAAAATGTATATAGAAATTTGTGAATTTAGTTTTTTGAAAAGTATTATATTTCGTTTCTTAATACGAACTTTCCTTTTATGAGTTTCTTTAACAATGCCATTATGGCACTCGATAGCAAGACCTGTTTATTAATTGGCTTAAATAAGTGTTTGGTCACTGTAAAGTTCACTAATTTTGATTTTGGTCCTTGTAAAATTTTTACCTAGGATTTTGTCCCTATAATATCAAATTTTTTGTAAATAGTCTTTACCGTCATCTTTTTTTGTTATCTAGTACTCATGGGTATCGATGTAATTTCATTTTACTGTCTGTCTTGCTATTCAATTTGGCCAGAAAATAGAAACAAACAAACATTAGGGATCACAAGGTTAAAATTGCTAGGAGTGATAAGGTGGCTTGGTGGTTTTGGGGAAGGGACATAGGGTTTGGAGTGATAAGGAGGTTATGAGTTTAACTCCCCCACTAACATAACAAATACTAACAATCTAACATTTGCCTATAAAAAAAGGTTAGAATTTCTAAATTTCTTCATTTTGTTTGATATCTAGTACTCGAGGAAAACCAAGGTAATTTCTTCTTAAGAACTATTTACAATTTTTTTGAAATTATAGGAACGAAATCCTAAGAAATTTTTTTCCAAGAACTAAATCAAAATTGTTAAATTTGGCAGGAACTAAAACTTATTTAAACCTAAAAACTAATGTTTTCTCGTGATGCCCTTCCTATGGAAGAACAAAAAGGTGTACCAGGTTCGAATGGAACTGTACACACAAATAAGTGAATAGCCCTAACACATTCCTATGTCACATTCTTCATCATCAACCACGTTACTTGACCTTTGCCTTTATTATCTTCTCATGTTTTATGCTTCTTTGAAAACATAAAGTGTGCCACGTTGGAACGGAACCATGCATACTCCAACCAACCCTTAGTACGTTCCTTTCTCACATTTTTCACCATTAACCACGTAACGTTAACCTTTTCTTATATCATCTTTTTATGTTTTATGCATTTTCTAAAACATACTTTGAGCAATTTTTACAAGATCCACTTAAACTTTAATTTGTGGTCAAAAAGAGAGGAAAAAAAAATCAAGCCAACAACTTGAAATTACAATTAAATTGTTTTATGTTGATGAACGAACTCACTACATTTCTAGGAGTGTAAGTTCCATGGTTAAAAAAAGGATTTTACTAACCCAAAATTTCATGGAACTTGTTAAGAAATTAAAGATTTATTGAATTCTCAATAGATTAAATATGCTGTTTTTAATAAAAATTTCTTATTTGTTTCCTTGCACTGTCGTTTATTAGAAAAACATTAAACGAGTGCTGAAAAGATTCTATATTTAGTTAACTATATGTTTAACTAACATATATAACAACGTCATAGATAAAAGGGAGGGACGAAATTGAGGAGTCTCAAGTCTCAATCATGCGTCGAAAAGTCTAGTGTCATGAGAAACCACAAAAAGAGTAGAGAACATTCATTCACTACCAAACTAACTGAATTGCTTCACCAATGATAAAGATTTTATTACTTGATCAAGGATAAATGCTAGCTGCAAGTTTCAGCCTAACACACACAAGTCATGACTGTCACATGTAATCAACACTAGTTGAAATGTATATAAGTCCCAGCCCTAGTCTTTCCCCTCTCATGTGAAAATTCAAGTTCAAAGCAAATTTAATATTGCCTTTGCAATGGAGGGCGAGATAAGCAACTACATCAAGGTATGGCTTCAAGTAATCATATCTCTATGGTATTGCTATGCAATTGGCAAGATTGTCCCCAAAGGTTTTCATAGACTCTTGGTCGTAACACCTATCATGTGCCTCTTCCTTACTCTTCCTCTTGCCATCCATAGCTTGCATCTTGTTGGCACTTTTGCATTCTTTATCTCATGGCTTGCCAACTTCAAGCTTGCTCTTTTTGCCTTTGGTAAAGGCCCTTTATCCCACCCATCCCACACCCTCAAACAATTTGTGGTCTTTGCCTCCTTCCCCATCAAGATCAATGATTAAGAATCACCCACTAAAAGCATCACTATGGAGTTACACCATAAAGGGATTAGTATTTGTAGGGATGATAACATCCCACAAGTACATACACTATAACATGTATCCCATGATTCTATACAGCCTCTATTGCATGCACATGTATATGATCCTTGATGTCATCCTATGTGTGTTTGCAACCCTGGCTCGAACCCTATTAGGGATTGAGCTTGAGCCACATTTCGATAAGCCATACCTCGCTTCCTCACTACAAAACTTCTGGGGCCGAAGATGGAACCTTGTGACCGTCAGGATCCTACAGCCCACCATCTATGAGCCCGCTAAGCAGTTTGCGGAGCATTTTGTTGGGCCTAAGCAGGCTTAGTTCCCTGCCATCTTTCTCACATTCTTGGTCTCGGGACTTGTGCATGAGCTCACACTCTATTACTTGCTCCGAGTTAGACCCACTTGGGAAATCTCAGGGTTCTTCATCCTTCATGGGTTTTCCGTGCTCATCAAATTGTTTTTAAAGAAGAAACTTGTTGCCTCCAAATTTCAATTACCCAGGCTCGTGTCAGGGCCTCTCACCATTGGATTCATCATGAGCACCGCTTGCTGGCTAATTTCCCCTCAACTTCAATAGTGTAACAGTTACCAAAGGACGCTTCAAGAGTACGAGAACTAAGGGTGTTTCTGAAAAATGCTACCCGTACATACATTGAAGCTTGGGTTCAATGCACTCATGAGCTCCCCTTAAGTGATATGAGTTGAAGGGCCTCCATTATTTCTCTATGAACCAAAAGATTTTTATTAATTATACCGTCTATTAACAATTAAGTGAGTATTTGTTCCCGTAAAAAAAAAAAGTGAGTATATGTTAATCATTGTTATATTATCTTTATAATAAAACCCATGTTATTCTTATCTTCTATGTTATACGGCAATACCAAAGAATGACAACAAAAATTGTAACTAAACTTCATGCTAAGTATGTGTTTTGGATGAACGTTTGATAAAAATGATTTTGAATATAATTGATTTTGTAAAATTGATTTGGTTAAAATTGAGTTTGAGGTGGAGTTATTTATGTTTGGATATTTTTGTTTTGAAAGCAAGTTTAATGTAAAACTCGGTGTAATTCTTTTAACCCAATCAAAAGCTATTTTTTTATAGCTTTTAGTCAGAATCATTTCTGGGGGGAAGATCAATTCTACATGACAGTAACCAATATATCATTTTTTTTTAAATTCTAGAGATTTCCAATGTGAAATGCACTAACAAAGGCCATTTCATATGCGCACATCATGACGTGGATAATGAACCACCCATTTGATTAGTGATTTGCCATATCATCTTTACCATCAAACTTCCTTGGGTGAAGGGTTAACATAAATAATTGGAACTAACGTATGTTGTCCTCATATGGCAATCCTAAGCAAAAACATAGAATTCAAAACCCGACCTATGGAGTGCTTAAGAAAAATACAAAATTGATATTACCAAGCTATGCTATGACTAAGAATTTTTATGATCGTGAAGATCCATTTCTTCCTCTAGGCCTCTCCGCCTCAGAATCCCTATATAACCACTAAAAGATACTGAATCAGTCATTCATTGATCTCATTATATTCTTCTCCACAACTTCTCTTTCAAGTTCATTCTTCTTCTGATTTTTTTATAATGGGAGCTAACCTCTGCACTCTGTGGCGCCCAATATCAGACCAAAACTCTAAATCATCACCAGGTGGTACTAGAGCATGGACAGGGTCATCGTTCAAGGAGTTTATTAAACCCAAGTGCATGAAGATAGACAGCAGAAGAAGCATGAACAAGAATTTGAAGAGAAAGATGGAGGCAGTTGAAAAGAATATTCCCAAGGCTAAGAAATTGACTCTAGAAGATTGGATATTAGCTTCTCCTGGGTTGAAGCCAGAATTCTGTGCAGTTAAGCAGTCAAAGAAAAAGGTGCACCCTTCTTCTTCAAATCAATTCCGGGGATGTTTGCTAGGTGATCAAGCCATAGATAGTTTATCCTTGGACAGACACAGACCCATGAATTGTAATGAAGTAAGTGAAGGAATGTCAACTTGTTCAAGGATTAATTATAATGGGAAATCACAAAAGAGGGTGAGGTTTAAACTTCCTCACATTGTTATAGTTTACTCACCAGATGAGCCTTATTGCAAAGAAGGTTCATTAAGCTCACCAGATGAGCCTTGCAGCAGTGAGGACTCATTTTCATCAATGGGACCTAACTGCACTGAAAATTCATTTGACATAGCAGAGGAGCCTTGTGTGAGACTCGCAGTGGATATTCTTCCCCATGTCTCTGTCTCTTCCAGAATTTGAGGCAGCACTGCTCTTGCATTCATATTGACTACTATTGAAGTGATTATGACTACTTAATCCCTTAATCGTTTATGTCTTGCAAAAATTCGTTTCTAAAGCACTCTCTTCTTCTGCCGCAAGTTAATGACTATAGACAGATAATTTGGAGATGAGGGTTAAAGTTTAATGGAAATGTGTGGCTCCATCACCCTTGGGTGCATGCTTCACCGAATAAAATCATATCACTCATTTTAAGTAATTTAATAGGGATCATTTGTTGAATTCAAGGAGCGACGCATGTTGGCAGGTGGCAGCATCCCCAATCTGGTTTGCTGCTAAGCTATATTGTAACTTATTTCATTTGATAAAGGGAAAATATATTTGCATAAATTGTATGAATGGTGTGCATAATTTAACCCATTTTAAAAAATATATTACATTGAAGCCAAAATATTATTCTATTACTTGATGGAAATACGTGAGTAGTTTATGAGTTATGGTCTGTACATACTCAGAAAAATCTTTACCCTCCATTTTGAATCTAAACTATATATGAATATTTTGCGAAAACCTTCAGGGTCCGTAAGCAGGGGCGGATCTTCTTGCTGAGGACCAAATTGAAGCTCATTTAGCATTGTTATTAACTTTATTGACGGAAAAGGATTAACTTGGATCAACAGAGATAAATTAAGAGACTAAATTGAACCTTTTAAAAATTAGGGACCAAACTTAATCTAAAAAATAAGTTAAGGGATCAAATTGAATATTTTAAAAATTAAGGGATCAATTTGAATTTAAAAAACAAGTTAAGGGACTAAAATGATATTTTAGCAAAAATAAAAATAAAAACATACAAATGTAATACAATCATGGTTTCATCCTTTTATTTTTGCTATCCTGTCGTTTTGTTATTTTATTTGGGGTCACTACCACAAAAATATACTGATAGAAATATATAAATAACCTTTTTTTTTATCCAAGAAATATACAAATAACCTACGGCTTCGGTATAGGAAAAAAAATTAATTAATGCAATAAAATTGTGAAAGTATGCACTTGCCAATGAAAATCAATGTTTCACTTTATTTTAAAAAAATTACAAGAACTGCTTTTCAATAAATATCACAAATGGTTATCAATACTATGTTAAAGTCCCACATCGGTGGGAGCAATTTCGGAGAGCCTCCTTGAGCATATATAAGGAGGCTTAAGGGACGCTAATAATCCATCCCAACCAAGAGAGAGCCAATGGGTGAGCTAGAGAGAAAAAAATTGAGAGAAAGAAATTATAATTTTTCTTTTGAGGTGTTTTATAGCATGTACTCTCCTATTTTTAAGAGACAGTGTAATTGTTCTCTCTTGTATTTAGAGAGAGGGATTTTGTAGTGAAAATCTTCTGATTTTACCCGTTTAGCTCCACTTTTCTTATTAGCTATGAGATATTATTTCGTCACTCTATACCTGTATATTGTTTTTTTTCCCCTCTTCTAATATCGTACCATTAAGAAAATCTTTTCTTTGGTTATAAGACTTTTTTTCCTTCCTTTTTTTCTTGGTATTTTTTCCTCCAAAAATTATAGAAAGAATTTTGTGAGCACACCTCGGGTCGGGAGGTAATTAAAGAAACTATCATTAGATGATTAAAATAAATATTTATGTTTTCATGGACAACATTTATTTATTATATTTTACACTGAAATTATGATCAAAAGTTTTTTGTTCTCATTTTCATTATTAACATTTTAATTATAATTATAATTTGAAATGTTTATCTTGATTTTACTAAAAAAGTATTTTTTCTGAAAATTCAAATGAAATATATTATTGTAAATTTAATTGGTAAACGATTCAATCTGAGATTTAAAATTACAAAAGTATACAAAGACATATATATATATATATATATATATATATATAATATTAAGACAAAATATATAAAAATTACATTGAACAAATAATATATAAAGATAATAACAAATACTCACTTAATTGTAAATAAATGGTAATTAATAATAATGTCTTGGTTCATAAAGATATAATGGAGGCCCTTAAACACGTATCGCTTAAGAGGAGCTCATGAGTGCATTGAACCCGAGCTTCAATGTACGAGTAGCATTTTTCAGAAACGCCCATAGTTCTGCGTACTCTTGAAGCACCTTTTGGTAACTGTTACACTGTAGAAGTTGAGGGAAAAATAGCCAGCAAGCGGTGCCCATGATGAATCCAATGGTGAGAGGCCGTGACACGAGTCTGGGTAATTTAAATTTGGAGGCAAGTTTCCTCTTTAAGTAGACCTCGAGGAGCACAGAAAACCCATGAAGGATGAAGAACCATGTGATTTCCCAAGTGGGCCTAACTCGGAGCAAGTAGTATATTATGAGCTCATGAACAAGGCCAGAGACCAAGAATGTGAGGAAGATGGCAGTGAAATGCTTAGACCCAACGAAATGTTCCGCGAACTGCTTAGCGAGCTCATAGATGGTGGGTCGTAGGATCTGACAGCCACGAGGTTCCATCTTTGGCCCCAGAAGTTTTGTAGAGAGGAAGCGAGGTATGGCTTATCGAAATGTGGCTCAAGCTCAACCCCTAATAGGGTTGGAGCCAGGGTTGCAAACATGCCAAGAATGAGCTCAAGGATCATATACACGTGCATGCAATAGAGGCTGTATAGAACCATGGGATACATGTTATGTACTTGTGGGATGTTATCAACCCTACAAATACTAATCCTTTTATGGTGTAACTCCATAGTGATTCATGGCTCTTGATTAATGTTTTAGTGGGTGATTCTTTTTCGTTGATCTTGATGGGGAAGGAGGCAAAGACCACAAATTGTTTGAGGGAGAGGGATGGGTGGGATAAAGGGCCTTCACCAAAGGCAAAAAGAGCAAGCTTGAAGTTGGCGAGCCATGAGATAAAGAATGCAAAAGTGCCAACAAGATGCAAGCTATGGATGGCAAGAGGAAGAGTAAGGAATAGGCACATGATAGGTGTTATGGCCAAGAGTCTATGAAAACCTTTGGGGATAATCTTACCAATTGCATAGCAGTAACATATAGATATGATTACTTGAAGCCATACCTTGATGTAATTGCTTATCTCACCCTCCATTAATTTTGCAAAGGCAAAATTAAATTTGCTTTGAAATTGAATTAAAAATTAGTTGAATTTTCACCTGAGAGGGGAAACACTAGGACTGGGACTTATATATATTTAAACTAGTGTTGATTACATGTGAGGGTCTCATGACTTGTGTGTGTTAGGCTGAAACTTGCAGCTTGCATTCATCCTTAAGTAATAAAAATCTTAATCCTTTGTGAAGCAATTCGGTTAGTTTGGTGATAAATGAATTTCTCTACTCTTTTTGTGGTTTCTTATGACCCTAGATTTTTTGACGCATGATTGACACAAATGAGGATCTTTTGTCTAATTTTGGTGCACCACAACATGTCTCAACTAATAATATCTTACCATGTGAATTAAATTTTTATTTAATATTAAAAAAGTAATGGTAGAATATTATTGGTTGGCACATGATGTGGTACACCAAAGATTGAGACATGAGACTCCTGCATTTTGGTCCATCCCTTTTATGTATTTAATTATTAACAATAATGTGCATTTTACTCTTCCAGGATATTATGACATTGTCAACTAAATATAGAATCTATTCAACACCCGTTTAATGTTTTCCTAATAAATGAAATAATAAGGGGGGAAAATAGAATTTTTTATTAAAAGTAGTATATTTAATGAATTACAAATTCAAAAGTTTCACTTTTCAATTTAAAAATTCTTTAATTGCTTAACAAGTTCCATGAAGATTTGTGTTGGTAAAACCCTCTCTTTAATCATGGAACTTACACTCCTAGAATTGCAATGAATTCGTTCATCAACATAAAACAATTTAACTATAATTTCAAGCTGTTGGCTTGAATTTTTTTTTCTCTTTTTGACCAAAAATTAAAAGTTTAAGTGGATCTTGTAAAAATTGCTCAAACTTTGTTTTGGAAAATGCATAAAACATAAAAAGATGATAAAGGAAAAGGTTAAAGTTTCGTGGTTAATGATGGAAAATGTGAGAAAGGAACGTGCTAAGATTTGGTTGGAGTATGCATGGTTCCGTTCCAATGTGGCACACTTTGTTTTCGAAGAAGCATAAAACATGAGAAGATAATAATAAAGGCACATATCAAGTAAGTCGTTGATGATGAAAAATGTGACATAGGAATGTGTTAGGGTTATTTGTGTGTACGGTTCTATTCGAAACACCCTTTTGTTCTTCCATAGAAAGGGATCATGTGAAAACATTACTTTTTATATAATAGTTGTGTTGTTATAAGCAAACTTCCTTATTTTTTGCTAAAAGATAATAACTTAATGCAACTTATGCTATGTCCGTTGCTTTTCCCAGAGCTTAGCTTTTGTGTGTTTCTCTTTTATTATCTACCAAAAGAAAATCAAACTTCTTTTAACAAGTTATGTAATATCGCAACGAAGTTAAGAGTCTTTTCGTATTAATTTTGAAAAATAGATTATTTTGATAATCAATTACATACATAATCAATTTAATATAATCGATTTTACGTTTGAATATATTTATCAAATGTGATTTGAATATAATATATTTTGTTTGAGTGGTATAAAAAAAACATTTTTAAATAGTAAATAAAAAGGTATAAACGTTTTTTTGGTTGGAAAAAATTCTTATTTTGTAATAACACCCTAAGTACCTCTGCCAAATTTCAACAAACCATAAACTCATCCAGACCCAAAATTTCCAATCAGGATTGCCTCAAGCGATGGAGGCAGTCCAGCAAAAAAATTAAAGGGGGGTTTTGGATCATGAGAGAGAACATAATAAATAATGAAGAGAGAGAATAGAGTTAAGAGAGAAAAAAGATGATGGAGGGATGATGGAGGGGAAATTGATGGAGGAAATCCAGATCCCAAAATTTCGCCATTGCATATACTAAAATCACTATATTAAAAAACCATACATCTCATTTTGAACAAACCAAATATTCACCAATACCAACTGAGTGCGTGCGAGAAATTTCAATGACATCCGCCCAAATTAGCTTGGGTTGAATGCAGGGACGCACCTATAAAATTTGACTTGAGACAAAATTATATAACATAAATATTTTTATAAAAAAGTATATATAAATGCATAAGCGATAAAATATTGGATACACAATATGTTTTCTAGTTTTCGTCAAAATTTCCCAAAGATTACTGATCTCATTTAAATTAGGAAATTGTACATTAGAACTAACATCTCTAATATAATTTTCAAGTTGACTATCAAGCCCCATAAGTTTCACGGAAGAAAATTTTGATGGATGAAATCGAGCCAAACAAATCAAGCCTTTCCAAACAAATAAGCAATTCAGTGTTCATCTATGTAAATCTATTATTAAATTCCTGAAGTTGTCTATCAATCATTTGATAAAATATCTAAACTTGAAAGTGATGTAAGGTTGAAACTTTTTCAAGTTTACGCATTAATCTTCCTTGTAAATTCATCAATGCATCATCCATATTTGAAATGACAATATACTTTGCTTCTAGCAAAACAATGATATACTTCAGTGAGAAAATTATGTCAGCTATCATAATATCTTGACCACTTCTTTGCGATGCTTGAGACAACTCATTAGTAATTTCTAATATAATTTTTTATCAAATACAAATCAACAACAACAACAACAACAACCAAGCCTTATCCATAATATCAATATACTTTGCTTCTAGCAAAACAATGATATACTTCAGTGAGAAAATTATGTCAGCTATCATAATATCTTGACCACTTCTTTGCGATGCTTGAGACAACTCATTAGTAATTTCTAATATATTTTTTATCAAATACAAATCAACAACAACAACAACAACCAAGCCTTATCCCACTAGGTGGGGTCGGCTACATGGATCATACGACGCCATAATGTTCTATCATGAATCATGTTAACAGTTAAATCATTGGCCTCCAAATCTTTCTTAATAGTTTCTCCTATAGTTTTTCTTGGCCTACCTCTGCCTCTAGCTATTGGATTGCCATCCACTTGATCCATTCTCCTTACTACAGAATCTAAAGGTCTCCTCCATACATGCCCAAACCACCTAAGTCGAGATTCAACCATCTTTTCTACAATAGGTGCTACCCCAACTCTCTCTCTAATGCTATCATTCCTAATCTTATCACGTCTAGTTTTTCCGCTTATCCAGCGCAACATTCTCATCTCTACTACATTGATTTTACGGTCGTGTTGATTTTTTACCGCCCAACACTCCGTCCCATACAACATCGCCGGTCTAATAACTGTACGATAAAATTTTCCCTTTAGCTTAAGAGGTACCTTTTTATCACACAAAAAACTCGAAGCCTTCCTCCATTTCGACCACCCTGATTGAATCCGATGGTTTACATCTCCCTCAATTTCTCCGTCATTTTGTATAATAGACCCAAGATATTTAAACCGTGTTACTTGTGGTATGTTGTGGTCTCCAACTTTCACCTCTAAGCTAGAGGTGTTTCGCCTTTTGCTAAACTTACATTCCATATACTCCGTCTTTCTTCTACTCAAGCGGAAGCCATGTGCTTCTAAAGCTTGTCTCCAAGTCTCCAACCTTCCATTTATATCATCTCTCGACTCTCCAACTAGGACTATATCATCTGCGAAAAGAATGCATCGTGGTGCTGGCTCTTGAATGTGCTCCGTAAGTACATCCAAGACCAAGGTAAAAAGATAGGGGCTTAAAGCTGACCTCTGGTGCAGACCTATGGTTATTGGGAAATCTTCTGTGGCTCCACCCTGCGTTCTCACACTAGTCGTGGCTCCCTCATACATATCCTTGATAGCTCGAATATAGGCAATCCGAACACCTTTCTTTTCTAGGGCTTCCCACAAAACCTCTCTTGGCACCCTATCATACGCTTTCTCCAAATCAATGAAGGCCATGTGTAAATCTTTTTGATCCCTTCGATATTGTTCTATCACTCGTCGTAGCAAGTAAATTGCTTTCATGGTCGACCTCCCGGACATAAAACCAAATTGGTTGTCGGAGATTTTGGTTTCTTTTCTTAGTCTCCGTTCAAGCACCCTTTCCCATAGCTTCATAGTATGACTCATAAGCTTAATCCCCCTATAATTTGCGCAATTTTATATAGCTCCCTTGTTCTTGTAAATCGGAACAAAAGTGCTTCTCCTCCATTCGTCCGGCATTTTCTTTAACCTCATAATCTCGTTAAAAAACTTTGTGAGCCTACTAATGCCTCTATTTCCTAGACTCTTCCATACCTCCACAGGTATATTGTCCGGTCCAACTGCCTTGCCATTATCCATCCTTCTCAAAGCTTCTTTTACCTCATGCTCTTGGATTCTACGATAAAAAGTGTAATTTTGGTCCTCGTCTCTGATGTCAAGCACCTGTGAGCATAATAAAACTTCAAATCCTTAATTAAATAAGTTGTGGAAATAATTCTTCCATCTATCTTTAATATCTTGTTCCTTAACCAAAACTTTACTTTCTTCATCCTTAATACACTTCACTTGGTCCAAGTCTCTTGTCTTTCTTTCCCTATTTTTAGCAAGCCTATAAATAGATTTCTCACCATCTTTGGTGCCTAAGGATTGGTACAACCCGTCAAAAGCTTTAGTTCTAGCTTCGCTCACTGCCTTCTTGGTCTCTTTTTTGGCCACCTTATAATTTTCCCAATTTTCAGCATTTCTACATAAAGACCAAGCTTTAAAACATTCCCTTTTAACCCGAACCTTAGCTTGCACACTTTCATCCCACCACCAGGATTCTTTACCATTAGGTCCGGATCCTCTTGATTCACCAAACGTCTCTATAGCTACCTTCCTAATCCCCTTGGCCATCTTGTCCCACATATCACTTGCACTTCCGTTTGCCTCCCAAAACCCTCCCTCCAAAATCCTCTATTGGAAGATCCTTTGTTTTTCACCCTTCAGTTGCCACCACTTGATCCTTGAAACCTTTTCGTGGCCTCTTCTCTTCACACTCCTTTTAACTCTTACATCCATGACCAAGACTCTATGTTGGGTAGTCAAGCTCTCTCCAGGTATGACTTTACAGTCCAAGCAAATCTTTCTATCCGATCTCCTAATAAGAAAGAAATCTATTTGAGAGTTTGTCACCCCATTTTTGTACGTGATAAGATGCTCCTCACGTTTCCTAAAACACGTATTGGCTATAGTAAGATCGAAGGCAGATGAAAAGTCCAAAATAGACTTGCCCTCACCATTTACCTCCCTTAGGTCATATCCCCCATGAAAACCGTCGTAACTTCTAGGTGCCCTCCCTATATGCCTATTTAGATCACCTCCTAAGAAAATCTTTTCACCTAGCGGTATTTCCTGAATTAGGCCTTCTAAATCCTCCCAAAACTTTACCTTGAAGTGTTCTTCTAACCCCACCTGAGGTGCGTAAGCACTAATCACATTAAAGGTGTCTTGTTCCACTACAAATTTTAGGGCAATGATCCTATCTCCAACCCTTTTTACATCCACAATATCATTCTTCCAATATTTATCCACAATTATGCCCACCCCATTTCTCGATTTTACTTTGCCAGTGTACCAAAGCTTAAAACCCGAAGAGTCTAATTCCTTTGCCTTTTCTCCCACCCACTTAGTTTCTTGTAGGCACATGAAATTGATCCTCCTCCTAATCATAGTGTCAACTATTTCCATTGATTTACCTGTAAGTGTGCCTATATTCCAAGTTCCAAAGCGAATCCTACTCTCGTGAGCTAGCTTCTTTACCCACACTCGTTCACAAAAATGTGGGAACCCTTGCCTATTTTTCACTACATACAGACGGCGATGCAGCGGCCCTTGCTCTTTTGACATTGTACTCGAGCTATACAGCGCATTGCTTCTGGGCAACGGCCTAGCATTAGCATTATTACGTCGTTGATCCATGTCATAGAGATTCGACTAAGTTTTACGTTGGCTGTCGATGGCCTAACACAACCCTCTCCTTTTATCCGGGCTTGGGACCGGCTATGTTTAGCTTTGTCACAAAGCACAACATAGGCAAGATTTTATCAAATACAAATCAAAAAAAAAAAAAATCAGAAGTGTTATATAGATTAAGGTTGTAGCACAATGGAGGCAAAATTTATTTTTCAGGGGGGACAACACAAATTTATTCAAAACTTTAAAAATATTCCAAAAAAACAAGTATTCCAATTTGTCCAAGACAGATTTTGGAAAAAAAATTGAAAGGATGGAAGGGAAAATTGCTATCATCATTAGGAAGAGATGTTCTAATCAAAGGCCATAGCTCAATCAATTCCAACATATACAATGGGAAATGTTTTCTTCTTCCTAGTAGTCTATGTGATCACTTGGAAAGCATGATAAGCAGATTTTGGTGGGGAATTAGGAACGGAGAGAGAAAGATTCACTGGATTAAATGGAACAATCTTTGCCAAAAGAAAAGAGAAGGTGGCTTGGGCACCAGAAGCTAAGCCTTACTTGCTAAACAAGGCTGGAGAATTATTTCCCAACCGAATTCTCTTATAGCACAGTGTCTTAATGCTAAATATTTTCCTAGAACAAATTTCCTCCATGCTACAGAAGGATATTGCCTTAGCTATACTTGGAGAAGCATCCATTATGCCTCTGCATCCTAAAGAAAAGAGTAATTTGGAAAGTGGGAGATGGCTCAAAGATCAATATATTGGACGATAATTGGCTCCCTTTTCAAAATGGTTATAGAATCTTGAGCCCTATACTATCTAACTGCCATGTATCTCATGTTTCTCAACTTTTCATTGCAGGTCTAATTAATTAATGGAATTCTCAGCTGATAAATGCAACATTCTACTTGTCGAAGAAGAACAAATTCTACAAAATCCTTTTCCTTATAAATCTAAAGAGGATATATTCTTTTAGGGGGGAAAGAGGTGTAGAATATTCAGTTAAATTAGGTTACCATGCTATAAATAATCGGGAAAGTCAAGAGGACCCAAACAGCTCAAATCATGGAAATTATATAGAGATCTGGAAAAACTATGGAAACTAAATATTATTCCAATGCAAGCTCACCTTTTATGGAGAATCTTCAACAAGATTGTTCCAATACGATCCAGGCTTCATTCAAAAGAAGTCCAGTGCCCTTTTATTTGCCCCCGATGTGAAAGGCGTGTAGAGATTCTCGAACATATTTTCAAGGATTGCATCTGAGCTAGCCAGATCTGGATCTGGGCTAGCCAGATCTGGTTTTGATCACCCTTAAGATTTCGCTTTGATCATCAACAAGAAGAATCATTCAATTGCTGGTTCAATTCCCACTTCCAACAAGCTCTTTTAAATGTTATTGAGATGAGCGCAGCTGTTATATATGGAATATGATGATGGTCTAGAAATAAAAGTTGTTTTGAAAACAAGCAAATCCTAGTATTAGTAACATTTAGAAATGCATGCAAATCACATTTCGAATATAAGAATAATTGTAGATCAATTCAAATCTCAACTTACAATAAGAAGGAGTCGAGCGAATTAAATGGCATCCTCCAACTGAAAATTTCTTCAAAATAAACGTGGATGTCAGGAAATTGGGGCATCGATGCAATAATTAGGGATTTAGAAGGTAATATGATGGCAGCTGCTTTTTGGCTAATTCGATGCATCAGTAATTCAAGCGTCGTGGAGGCTATGGGTATCAGGTTAGGGATGAAATTTGTGTAGGAGCTTTTGTTTATAATGCTGGAGGTGGAGTCGGACGCCAGTATACCCATAAAAGCTCTTCAGTCGAAAAACGTAGATGCCTCATATTTAAGAGCTCTGGTTTCTGATTGTCTTGTCTGGGCCTAAAGGCCCAATTTCTAGATGTTTCCTTTTCTCATGTAGGAAGAGTCGGTAATAATGCAGCCCATTTGTTAGCTAAAAGTACATTGACCCATCCTAACCACGTCTAGATTGAGGACCCTCCCCTTATGCTGGTAAACTGTCTTGTTTCGGACACAAGTCTTGGTTAATGAATAATTTTTAGTTTCCCGTCAAAAATAAATTGTAATATAATTAATAGAAATATTCTAAACTTGTAAGTTCATTTTTATATTTTTTTTTCAAATTATATTCAATGAACATAGAAGTTAATGCTTTAAATGCTTATTTTCTATCATGGGAATTCCTTTTCACTTTTTGTTGAGCAAAATTAGTAATTACACCCAATCGTTTTGTAGTAATAAAAATGTCATCCTTGGGGACTGAACCGTTAACTACTAATGTACCAACTCAATTTCCTTTGAGCGATCAAATGGTTTGAAATTGATTTTCGTCAATAACTAAGAATAGAAACTTAACAAAGAAAAAAAATATATTTTCGGTATTTTCAAATGAGAAAATTAACAAACAGAAGAATTGGTTTTTAACAATCAAAGAAGAAATTGTTAGAGGATCAATTTCCCTGCCTGTCCTACTCGTTCAATCCTAGAAAGTTGAACAGTTTATCTAATTTCAAGAAACTGAGTTTTGTAATTTATCCCCTAATCCCTTAGGTGGAAAAACCTTTCTTTCTAGATTACTAATTCAATTCTTTGAGTATTAGATAAATAGAAGAAGCATTAAGATTGGTTTGAACTCAAAAAGTTAATTTGATTGTGTTCTTATTCCTAACTAACATGCGCAAATCGTTTATTTACAAAAAGCAACTATGAATCCGAATTTTAAAATTTATACAATAGATAAACATAAAAACAATGAATAAGTATCCAGAATCAGAACAAGTTATTTAGACAGTTGCATCTACCTCTAACAAAAAGAAAATTAACTATATATAATTAAAAAGGAAAAACCAAATAAAGAAGACGAAGACAAGCAGGTATCGAGTCTATGCTTTCCAGCTTCAACTCTCTCTGAAATTCCTAGTCCTCTCGTTGCAGCTGTCCACTATCTGTGTAATATTCTATCTCAGAACCTCTCGAAAAGCTGTCTGTTCGCCTCTCTTTTATTTTTGTTTACGTTGCTGCTACTGTGCGTTTTTCTATTCCTGCTGCTGTGCGAGTGCCTATTACTTTTCCTCTTCAATTCTTTTTTACGTTACTTTTTTCTGAGCCTTAGACCAGCTTCCCGTTTTTCACGTTGCTGCCTCCTTTCCTCCATAAAATGACCCATTAACTTCTAACCTTCCAGCAGGAGCTTCACGTTACGTGGGCCTTGTCTTCAGATTTGCCAAAATGCTATCATTTTTCATGCTCTCCAATTTGCTTTACTTGGGCCTGCTTCTCTTTCTTTCTAAGTGCCAATTTTATTTCTTTTCTTAATTCTTCACGTGAGCCAATGGTCCAGCAAGCAAGTTAATTTTCTTTATTTGACTTTGACTTTTTTTCATGGGCCTATGCCATTTATTTCCTATAAAATATTATTATATTAATTCTAAAAACATATAAAATAAACTAAAAAACAAAAACATTATTAAAAGCTCAACTGGCTAAATGTAGGGACAAAACTCAATCAATTAGTATAATTAGGAGCAAAAACCAACTCAATAAACACACGAAAATCACACAATCTAGCGGATCATCACTTTTAAGCAATTATGTACTTGGTCATTCGTCTTGAGGCATAGTTCTTATGCAAATATAGAATCCTCCTAAAATGATAACACCACAAAGTCATCACAGTTCTAGAAATAAAACACAAAAAACTCATAAGATAAGGCCTATTTATTTTTGTTTTCTGTTTTTTATTTATATTTCATTTTTTCATTAATAATTACAAAAGTGCTACCTAATTTTATTGCGTTTCTTGTTTTTATTCCATGTTATTTGAATCCAAAAATATTGTTTTTTATACAAATATTTGAAAATAAAAAACAAATTAAAAATAATATGATATTTTCGCAACTATTAATGAACACAAGAATTTGGAAACAAAACAAGCAGCACTTAGTGTCACAAAGCAAGTATAGAAACTACTCCATATCATAGTTAGTTACCACAAATGCGATATAAATACACTACATGCAGTTCATTTGGTATGTTTTCTTTTTTCTTTTTAAAAAGAAGTTCATTTGGTATGTTGTTCGTTAATTTTAACAATATTATTATTAAGACTTTCTTCAAGGTTAATCTGGCATATCATGCATATAAGGACTCATTTGGTGGTCAGGATAGGATAGTGGCGGATAGAATAAGAGAACAAAATAGGAGCAACATGTGATATGAGCAAGATAAGCCGTTATCCTATCCGACGTTTAGTGTCCACCAAATAACCAACCGGATAACATAATTTTGGGATAAATTTTTTAAAAAATAGTTTTTATTCTAAATGTTTTCATATTTTATTAGATTTTTTTTATAATTTTCAATTTTTTAAAATTATATAAAAAGACAAAATTATCCATGTGATAAAATTCCATATAATTTTTAAAATTTTATGAATATTGCCTAACTTCAATTTTTTTATAATTTTAAATATTCATTTTGAGTTTTTAATTTACATATAGTTAAGTTATTAAAAAAAATTAATATTTTTCAGTTTTTTTAAATAATATAAAATAACAAAATTAGTCTTGTGATAAAATAAAAATAATTTTTAAAATTAATTATTAATACACTTTTATTTTAAATATTTTATATTTCATTAACCTTTTTGTTAAGCATGTTATATTTTATTATACTTTAAAATATTATTTTATTATACTTTAAATCACCCTATCATATCTTGTTGAGTTCTAATCCAGTTTCTCCCTCATAATAGAATTTTAACTAGATTGACAGGATATGATAGGTGACAGGATTGACTTATCATATCCTACTGACTCACCAAACAATAGTTTCAAATATGATATAATAGTTTATCCTCTCATATCTCTCTTACCCTTACCACCGTACACTATATGCAAGGCTGGCGAGCAACCTATTAGTTTAGTTTAGTAATTACAAAGAGCAAGAGTGAGAAAGAGTAGAGACAGCGTTGTTGTGCACCTAAAGAGGCAAACTGTTTTATTGACAAAATTATCTACCAAATGATTTTCACTTTCTTCCTCCCAATTCTTCGTCATTGTTAAGATTACTGGACTCAGACAGGATAAGAATTAAATAAACAACGGAAAAGAAACAAGTTAACACTGAAGGAGATTTCAGCTCTAATAACAATGACAATGATTAAATATCACTCAGTTGACTCTTATTACCACTCCTTCCGAATATCAAAAGTGTAGTTGATCTCCAAGTACAACTTGTTGTCATCGTCAAGAAACTGAAAGACGAGAACAAAATACAAGTGAACTAGAGCAACAATCCAAAATGAAAGATTACAAAAAAAGTAATAGCATCAGATAGGGATGTTCGTCAACCAATCCAAATCATAAAAACCGAATCGAAAAATCGAAAATCGAACAAATTGAAAACCCAAAAACTGGAAAATTAAAAATCGAAAAAATCGCATTTCTTTGTTGGATTGGATCGAATTTTTGATCCCCTAATAAAATCCGATTCAATTCATTTTATATACATATACTATTATTTTTTAAAATTTTAGTATTACTCATACTTGAATATTGTTTTTCATACTTCTATGTCACTCATTCTCTTTAATACTTTTGTTAGAATAACGTATATGAGTCAATTTAGGATACATATCAATGTCTTGAAGTTATATTTTGCTAAAAGTTTTGATGCATAACATACATATATTTAATTGAGTAAATATGAAAAATAGGAAATCAATTAAGTAAATTTGAAAAACAATTAGTTATAATTTATTTGTAGTCAATTCAAGGAGAAAAAAATAAGATAAGTGAAAATAGATATAGAGAATTAACATAAAAGAATATTTAATATAAAAGAAAATGTTAAAAATATCAATAAATTTTTTTTCAAACTCCTAAATTTAAAGTTTGTCAAGAATTCTCTAGAATTTTCCTCCTTGTCATCAAATCAAATAATGGTTAATAAGAAACAAATAGTCGATGCCTTTCATAAAGGTTCTAATATAAAGAGATGTTAAAATAAGTATTGGACATCTTAAACTAACTCACTTAAATGAAGATTATCTTTTGTGCATTATTAAATAAGTAAAAATAACACTTTGACATAAGAAAAAAATAAAGCTTGACAAAAACCGAATTATACAATCTAATCCAAATCGCATTTGATTGAATTGAATTGGATCAGATTTTTTTAAGAAAGTAAATTGATCAAATCCAAATCACATATTGTTTTCATAATTGAATCAAATGACTATTTAGAATAAAATCCATCCAATCCAATCCTCAAATACCCCCTCACATCAGAGAAGAAATATGACTTGGGAATATGACTTTTAAATTTTAAATAAGTGGTTAAATCACTTAAATGTGCTGATTGATGCCCAGGAGCCATTAATTAATGCTCGCTTCATTTCCAAAACAAGTCACAACATCAATACGGAGTTACGGACTCACAGCGTAATTCATGGTGTACTAAATTTTTCTTAGGGATCTGCTATCAAGCGCATATGCAGTTAAGTTCCTTGTCTCATATTTTTATTTTGGGAAAATTATATGACTTCCTCTAAGATTTGTCTAAATTACACTTGCACTCTTAAAGAGTTATGATTGAAATTAATCAAATCACACCAACTTTTCTTAAGGTTGATGCTCATTACACTACTATTCCCTAAAAGGTTATGATTAAAATTTGAAATTACACTGATCTATCCTAGGAGATGAACTTAGCTTTTGAAAAGAGGCTAGTGCTAGATATAATTAAGTCGGATAAATCTCATTTAAAGTGAGTAAGAGTATAAAGTAAGAAAATAAGGATATAACCATCATTGATTATTAAAATGTATTGAAATTTTAATCCACTTTAACTAATTAATGATGGATACACCATAACTTTCTTACTTTACTTTTTTGCTCACTTTAAAAAAGTCTAATCCAAATAGGATAAAGCTCGTGTTAACATCTCACGTCTCTAGAAAATAAAACAGCATCAAAGGCGGTAAGTGCATATATAGGGTTCGAATTTTAACAGCAGTCCTTTTTCTAGTATAGTGCACAAGAGCTACTAATTTTTGAGTTATGATATTTTAACAAACATTTTTGGACATTGTATGTGACATCGTATATATTTATCTCTATTTCTCACTTTTTATCTTCTTTGTATACATGCTTCTCAAAAATACACTCAAACAACAAAAGGAACACACCTTATGGTGTTCCCATTTTGTATACAAAAATCAATTCTCTAATTTTTAACACATCTTAACTCTTAACTCTCAGTGAAACAGCATGCAGGAAAGATCAACTGTTTAGTCCATTTTTTTAATTGATTTTTAGAAGAAGAAAAAAATCGTTTTTTAGCAAAAACTCTTTTAATAAGAATTTGATTTGATTATGTTTTTTTAAAAAACAAAATAAACTAATCAAAGCACACACATGCGAAGGAAGCACCCATTATATGTTAAACTACCTTAGTTCTTGCTGAATATGCCCCTCTAGCAAATATTCCAGATGGTGTTGTCTCTTCTGGCATCTCATGCGTGTAAGGCTCTGCTTGGGGGCTGAATGTTCCAATCATCTCTTTAGCACTGTCAACTGTTACAAGGCTCGACAATGAGATAAGTGAACAAAAAAAATCATCTGATTGGCATGAATTGCGTGAGAGAACTTACCCTTGATACCAGTTTTCCACACAGTGTTGGTGTATTTGAGACCTGAAACGATGTTATGGTTGACTTGGAAAGTAAACATCAGCCTGTAACGGCTACCTTCTTTCAAAGTGAACCACAAACCATTGGGATTTCCGTTCTCTGGTATTGGAAGAACAATATCAGGTCTACCAGCTGACTTGATTGCAAGGCTCAAGATTTTCACTTCTGGCTCGAGAGTTTCTTAATCATTTAAAAAAAATTGAAAAGTTGAGTCAAGAACTAATAAATAAAATTCCACAGGCATAAGGATTTTCATGAGGTGAAGCTACAAAACGAGGAACAACAAGGGAGACACATCTCTTTGTGATTTATTGATTCAATTGCTTGTTGGCATTCACAAAATAAAATAATCTTACAACAGCTATTCCCAGTTCGAATCATCACTAATCTGTAAACCATCAAAACGGTATAATCAAAAGGAAAAGCCAGCAATATGGCCAGAAAAATATAAAGAACATGTTTTAAATTTTCAAGTGTCAAGAAGATGAGACAGATTCTTTGTTGGTCTCTCTCTCTCGTAAACTTATTACGAATTCATAATATAATTAATTCAAGTTTGGCAAAATAAAGTTTGTTTTATTCTAGATCATCTTCGATAACTGATTTTGCTGTCATCATCTATGCAGGTGCTCATACCAATTCTATGGCATAGCAGTATATCACCAAGATATATATGAATATATACAAACAAATACAGAGAGAGCAGAGGATAATGTGATCAAACAGAAATTGAAACCGAGGGCCCAATTAATCTGACTTCAAAGGAAGTAGTTGAACAAGAAACAACCTCCAACAGAATTCATGTCGACACTTCCAAGAAGCTGTTCCTTCCACCTCCTTAAGCTCTCATCATCCTATAAGGCCTCAAGCAGAAAAGAACATACACATAAACGATACATAGGTGAAGTAATTAACAAAGCAGCATAGGTCTTTCACTTTCAGAATAACCAAGAGAAGAAAAAAGATCAACACACCTTATCCTTTTCGAGCTGCTCTTTCAACGTGCACTGAGGACCCAATTCAATCTTCCTCTCCGCGTCATCATCTTCATCCTCAGTGGCCGCAATGGAGCTTTCACTCATGCGTCTACTGAGACTCGGCCGTTCTTCATCGCCACTTTCTTCATCAGTAGCCATGATTTTCCCCTCGTGCTGAGTTACAGGAGTACCTGCATTTGCACCCTCATTGGGTTTGTCATCTTCAAAGCCCATGTTCCTGGAATTGGAAACCACTCCAATGGCCGAAGACATTAACAGTGGTGAAATCCAGATGGCAGTGTGACCACAGAAACACAGGGAATATGTGAAGGCCACAACCACCACCCTCCACAACGCAGAAGAGAAGCAAGAACACCCACTTGGAAGAAACTTTGCTCCAACGAGAATAACCCAAAAAAGGGGGGTGCAAATGAAAAGGGTTGGAGTAAGATTCAAGAAAAGACGCCAAGAAGGCAAAGAAGATACAAATTACAAACTACAAAGAGAGAAGGAAAGGGTCGTGTGGTGATCCGCAATTCAGAACGACAACTATGGGAATGGGAGAGTCTCCTCACAGAGGGGCGTGGCATCGTGAAGGTCACTCTTGTAGCACTAAGCTAAATAATAATAATAATTAAATTTTCAATAAAAATAAAAATAGCAACATTTAAACCCAACAAAGAAAGCAACAAGGGAAAAATCCATGCATAGAATACCCGTGGAAGAAGAAAATTGACAACCTTGGCCAAGAAATTAAAATTGAGGCTTGAGTTGGTTGGTGAACTAAACATTGATTTTGACTCCTTCCGTCCTTTTTATGGGTAATACCGTTATTATCAGTTATCCTTTTTATTTCTTATCTGACACGAATTCGTATTTATTATTTGCCTAAAAGTATTACTATGTGATAATTTTTAAAATATGTGCACGCATAAAAATTTAACGGTTGTCAAATTTGTCAACTTTTCAGTAGAAGAAAAATCTTTTCACCTAGATGTAAAAGATTCTCATTGATGTAGAAGATTGCTTGCAGTCTATCACATTTTAGCTGGAAAAAAAAATCGCAACCATTGAAACAAATAAATAAAGCTAAACAATTATTTTATAAAGGTTCAGTTCAATATCCTAGAAATTATTGGACAACGTGATTGTGGTTCAGATGTATCGAGTCCACTATTTTGGTTGGAAAGAGAATGAGGAAAGCACGTTGCTATTACACAAAGCTCCCACGGATGACCATGGTCACTCCTCCAATAATCGATAAAGGGTCGAAGGAGAGAAAGTGGGGCTGAAGAGAGAGAAAAAACAGGTTGAAGATGAAGTAAAATTGGAAACAAAGTGAAACCTACCAAGTTATGAAAGATGTCAACATGGCACAACTAAGAGCATATTGTCTGTTCCATTTATTATATTTTAATGTGTTAGCACTATTTAATTGCTTGTGCCTGTTGGACTTGTGCTTATGTAAAAATTGATGAGCTTCTAGAAGTTCAGCTATGGAGCTACCTCAAGGAGAGAATTTTCGGTCTACGATCCAAAAATCGTTGGTGAGCTCATAATTTTTGGAGTTTGAAAAAGGTTACATAAAAACTGCTCAATCATCTTAGCATTACTTTACTGCAATACACAAAATTGCTTTTTTATATTTAATATAATAATCAATATAACATCTTTTTGGTAAATAATAGAACATGTGACTCAACAAAAACATCTTACTGAAAAAAGAAAATAAAAGAAGAACAATTCTGCTAAGAAATATTTTATTTCCCAATCTGGTAATAATAACGAAAAAAGGCTTCTCCTGTAGCCCACAGCTGGTAACACCAGAGATTGGGGAGAGGTTTCACAACTTCATAATCAGCCAACATCTTTACACACAAATTTATGACGCGTGTATGTACACTATACAAGAGATAAAATTATAAAAGAAAAAACAGAAATTATAATGCGGACAACCAATTCAAGCATCTTACAAATGTAAATGCTCACTTCATTCCGATGCCCCAAAACATGGAAATTTCAACTTTCAGGTCAGCTCAATTTGTTTGGTATATCCTTGTTCCCTGCGATGCCCAGTGGTTGATAGAGACAGCCATAAACCATAAATGCAGATGGTGGTCATAAATATTAAAATTATGAGACAGCTCAGATGATAATGAAATAAGCAAATAATTCAATGCCAGACCAATTCATAAAAAGGATTGCATTCCGAAAAAATAAACACAATAAAAAAGCATACCTGACAGGTTTATAGAGAACTGAAGATGCACCAGACACCTTTGTTGGGCCACTTTACAGGTGTTTGTACACAACAATAGTATGCAGGCCGATGAGAAATCTATTTTCGTACTTGATCTTAAACTTTCAAGCCGTTTTTGTATAAAAATTAATAAGCAACATAAGAGAACCAATCAAGATGCATTAAACATAAAAATTTAAAAGTTACCCCTGTTGAAACCAATAATTTCCAACTCATTCTTTTTTCCATGGAGACCAAATTTCCTTATCAATTTCAAGCTTTTAAAGGAGCATCCAATTTCATACATGAGCACAATTTTGAATCCAATTTCATACATGAGCACAATTTTGAATCCAATTTCATACATGAGCACAATTTTGAACGCCAACTAACGTCTCAGGAAAACAAGACAGGAAGGAGGAATAACCGTCATTTGGAAGCCAAAGAAAAGAAAAAACTTTGATTGACAGCAACAATCGCTGCTCTTAGATTTGCATGGAGCAAAGGTGATGTAGAATGAGCCAAGAGTGGTAATATAAATAACATTCTGCATCAAAGGGGGTAATGCCACACCTATAACAAACTCGTTACACATTAGTCACTACCCCATTTTCTTTTAACATTCTCTTTGGCAGAAGCATGCTGATAATCTTCCTTCTTCAAAAAACCACCAAAATCAGGCTGATTAATGGTAGTCTTCTTCAAGACTTTTGATGTTACAAAGCCAAATCCATTTCTCACACTCCGCAGTGCATACAGCAAAGGATTGAAAACGATGGCAAGGATCAAATCACCTTTTGCAACTAGGAGATACTGAAATGAAGAGAGAAAGGAAAAATACAGTTTTTATTGTATGGTGCTGATCATGACTATATCAGCAAAAGAATTTTGAAAGTGTAATGAGGAAATTTCTTACCATGAGAATGATACCAAGTATAGTAAGGGAAGCTTGTTTTGATTCTTGCCAAAAATTATCGTCATTAGACCAGCCAAACCGTCGACCCCACCCAAACCAACCTCCTCCACCAGTGTCACCTCCACCTCCCAGCTCCTCTCTTCTTTTGATTTCTTTGTCCCACTTCTCATATTCATTTTTCTTCCCACTTAGTGCTCCTTCTAAGGCTTTTCTAGCTTGTTCCTGCAATCAAAATTCACTTTCAGTTTCTTTTCCCCCACTTTCACATTAGCTTTCTGAAGCATCAAGGACTGCACATAGCCCATCACAGGACTCATAATAGATTTTAGTGATTGGTAAGCATTCATACTAATGAAACTGTGGTAGTCTATGCAAAAGGAGCAGCATAAAAAAAAACTATGGATAAGTAATAATGAAGCTGAGAGTTTATCTTTCTCTTTCACAAGCAAGTGAGTATAATTCATTTTTTATAAATTTTCACGAAAACTTTACCTGCATTACATGACAAGGCCAGTAGAATAATTAAGCTAATGGACTTTCCAAATGTTATCCATAAAGGAAAAGGAATTGAAACTCAAGATTGCATTATGGGATTACCTTGAAATCTAAAAGTTGTGACAAGGAATTGCATAAAGAAACTCAATTGCAAGGCAAGGCCAATACTTAATAGGCCACATACAAAATTGCTTCAAAAAGGAGACCTTGTTAAACACAAGAACATATATATTCATCAGATTCCATAGCATCATGATATGACGCTGACATATGATTCCAAGAAAAAGTATGTCAGTTTGAGATTTTGGGTCTATCACTTCATGTGAACTGCTGAAGGTAGGATGTTGGTACAAATAAAAGTGTATGGAATAACAATCCTAATAGCCAAGCCAAGATAACGCGATTTCACAAGTGAGGCCAATACAGGAAATAATAGGCATAATAACGGGGATAAATCCTAATTAAGTAGTTCAATGCAGAGTGTAAATCAAGTAATCCTAATAAAATCCTATAAGCCACCAAAATCAAAATACAATTCTGTGAGGGGAACTTCTTTTGTAGAATAACTGAAGTCCTTAAATTAATGCAATCCATTTGATATGTCATTGATTCTAGGTTCAAAAAGAATATTAACACCTTTGGTTCAACAAATAAACTTAATGAAAGGAAGTTGATAGGTATTGACAATGTCACTCAAATACTGTTATCCGAAACATGAAATGCTACAAACAAGACAGATTTGGAATTATGTGCAAAGAAAAATAGAAAAGAAATTAGCAAGTGAAGTGTTATGGAAACTTTTGTTTTGAACACCATAGAGCCAATTCGTAAACGTTTTAGGTAAACCAGATAGCAAACGGCTTGAAATTGAAATGCAGAGTCGCAAACAACAAATATTAGCACCGATAAATAAATAAATAACTTAGAAACAGAATAAGAAAAGTAATTTGATAAGATATGGGGGGGAGAGTTGAGTTGTAATGTAATTACCTCTCTGTTGTGGTTGTGAGAGAAAAGGCAAAGGAATCTGCTGCCGTTGCTCTTGACCCTCTGCTGCAAACAATTCCAGTCATGCGCCCCCAAACCCAATTGGGAACGGCGTGAGGAGTACAAGTACCTCGTACTTAGGATTGGCGGGTTTAGGTTTAGAATTTCTGCCATGTTTTCCTCTGCGCCGCCCTTCTCCGTCACAACGCCTCTAAATATAACTAAAAACAATCTATCCTGCGCGCTGATTAAGAAATTAACAAAACAAAATTGTTTTTATGAAAATTTATATATTTAATATTTAAAAAAATAAATCATTTTTATTTTTATTTTTCAGTGCTAATTAAAATCAACTCCACATAATCGATTTATTACCGGTTCTGTGGGGGTTCGGAAACAATTTTCCCCATAAAATACTTTTACTTATTAAAATCATCTTGAATTTATTCTATCATCTCTGTTTCGCAAATCTTATTAAAATATAAAAAAATTCTTTTTATAAGAAAAATATGGTTTTTTAGAATAGTTACAAAATTGAAGAATATTTAAAAACAGTTAAATCATTTTAATATTAATAATATGCTTCTTATTTCACATCATAAAAGTGATTATTAAACGAATATTATTAAATTAAATAAATATTTTTTTTGGTAATAATTAAATAAATAATTTCATATCATTTGTTAGTAATTTATTATATAAATAATTTCATAACAACTAAATTCTACATAAGTATAATTCTTATACATCGTGAATGAAAAAGTTTTTTACACGATTAATCAATAGTAAATTGATATATTATTGAAAATATTTGGCTCTTATTCTAATCATCTTAAAAATCATTCGTACCATGATTTGTGATTAATCGGATAGTGTAAAATTTTTTACACTAACGATATATAACAATTAAACTCTTTTTATATCGTCGAAATGAAATATATTAGCTTAAAATAATTTAATTGACAGTACAAAAAATCTTTACACTATTATTAATAAATTCATCTTAAAATTGTTTTTGTGCCAATACATTCAAACATAAAACTAATTTATCATAATAGTATTCAATTATACATTAAAAAATAATTTAAATAATTAATAGTTAATCCGAATATTCAATCATACAACCTGTTATTTAGATAAATAAGAAGGAAAAAAAAACTAAGGGTGTGCTTGTATCAAGGTGTAAAATTAGATTCCCGAGAATGAGTTTTCTGATAATGTTATTATCGGGAATATTATCCTACTAATGTGTTTGGTGGGTATTTAGCATTTCTAGGAATGTTTTTAAAATTTAATTAATTTAAATATTAAAAAATACAAATAAATGTTACAAAAATAGGCGAGAGTGGAAAGTTAGAATTGGTTGAATTTTATTCCCATAAAAATATTAGATTCCCACCCTTTAATATAAAAATAAAAAATAAATAAATCATATATAAATATTATTCATGAGAATAAAATATAATTAAAAATAATATTTAAAAACTTAAAACAAATATAAGAATGTACCGTGCACCTCACTTTTCCGGAATATATTTTTATACCCCCAATACAAACGCCCTAAAGGTGGGAATTAGTTTTATGCTACTACAATAGAACAATTTGACTTTCATACTTTCATTTTGACTCTCACGTATTGGCTCTTGAGATGGATGAAGGTGGCTTTGGCTGTTTGGCTTCTAGATTTTGATTCACGGTTGTGAGTCATTCGTGGCCTTCAATTGACGACGGTGGCCCGTTGTTTGTGGATTTGTGGTCTTTAGTCGATGGTGGCATGTCAGTCGTTACGATGATCATGTTCTTGGTGCAACAACGCTCATGATGAGCATGAAGCTGGATTGCTACCTTCCTTAGCCATGGTATTTGATTGTGGCGAAACAAACTGTGCTTGAAGTTTTACTGCGTTTCGGGACTTCAAGAATGCTAGGTTTCTCATTTTGATCAGAATTCTATCAAGATGCAACAATGTGTGGAACTAATTCAACCCCCTTCTGATCGCCCAGAATCAATCATCCTTTTACCTTGATCTCATTGTTAGGGACTGTCTCGAGAATTCACAGGTTGGAATTGTGGTCGCAAGGTGGCCCACTCGATGCTAAAATTGGCTGCTCTATAAGGCAATAGAGTTTGTATGGATTGAGGAATGTCCTTTTCCCATTAGCGTTCTTCCTATATTAGATGTACTTTCTCGTTGGCCTAGTTACGGACCCATTATTCCATCTTTTATGACTGTAATAAAAAAGACATTATTGATTCACGTCGTTCTAAAAAAGAGGGTTGTTCACACCAGAAATAAAAGGAGATCCTTTGTCTATTACATAGTTTAATTGGATTGAAACATAAATAAAAGACAGGTTAGGTTCAAACATGTTCTGAGTCATTCATTCATTTCACTGTCATTAGACTCATTACAAATATGGTTAAACAGGGTAATGTTAGTTGCCTAGGAATGGATTAATGGAACTCCCAGTGTTGTCTGCGCTAGTTCGGTTGATCTGAATTCTCATCATGCCCCCACCAATGCTTATTACAATATCCTTAATTAGTTGACCAAACTCCCCTAATCCTTAACCACCGATGGATTCTTCGTACCACCCCACACTCATTTTTCAAATGGTGCTCCCCTTTTGAAAATATAAAAGTGATTGGCATGCCACCGAATACAGGAAAAAAAACGAGTAAGTAATGGGCAGTTGTGTAATTCTACATTGCTTTCACTTTACCTCTCTCTTTGTTGCCAAAGTCTAAAGAGGAGACAGTTTCTTTCGGACCCCATCATCTTTATCTTTATCTTTAACAACCTCTCTTTACTCTGTAACCTCCAAAAATAAAAAAGACGTCACTGCAACTTTTTACCTTTTTTACATTCCTACCCTCTAACAACTTCTCTCTCATCCATCGAACAAAATAACGATTCTAGCTGTGTATTGTCTATCAATACAGTGTGGATAGTTGTGATTTCAGTTGGAAAACCATTTCTGAATCGGGAATAGAGGGCATTTTCGTGATTTCAGTGTTATAAAGAGAGAGAGACGGAGACGAAGAGAGAGAGGGAGAGTATGGCCGTTTTTTCGGTTGGTATGTGATATGAAGAACGGAACAATGGTGTCGGACCAGGATATAGCGAAAGGGGTGGAGTCTCTGCTCCGTCACTCCGACCTCAACTCCATCACTACGCTAAACGGTGTCGTTCGGGAGCTGGAAGCCAAGCTAGGTTTAGATCTCTCCCACAAGGCTGGTTTTATCAGAGACCAGATCGACCTTCTTCTCCGCTCACAAACCCAACAACCATTTCTTCTTCCTCTTCCATCGCCTTTAAAAGACCATTTTGACCTTCACCCTCAACCTCCTCAACAGTTGCCAACCACCCACCCCCACCACTTTCCTCCCCATTTTGCCCTCCAACCCCATGACGATATCAACTTCCGCCAACCACACCCTCTTCCGGCGCAAGTGCCGATCCAATCTCAGAATGCCGATGCTTTTGCCCCTCCTCCAGTACCCAAAGAAAGGTGGGGTTTTTCATATTCCCTTTTTGCTTTTAAGGTTGTCGACTGGGTTTTGGGTTTTTGTCACTATCGCGTTAATTAAGATCTCGGGGTTAGGTACGAGGTTTTGTTTGCTTCGATTTAGCGTTAGAGTTGTTCACTTCCGTCCAACTCCAAAGGTACTGTTATGATATTCGGTTGATTTTCTACTGTGCGGTTCCATTTCTGGAAACTGCTAATGGTTGGGTTTTTTTTTTTTTTTTTTTGCTATTTTATTTGTAGCTTTATCCATTTCTTTTGTATATTAGTTCATGTCATGTCGTTTTCTCATTTCTGTATGATAATTTTATCATCTTCTATTAATTTTGTTTATTGGAAGCCCCCATTCTTTCTTAAAACTATTATCTTATTTTGTGTTTTAAGGGTTCCCCTATTTTTATTTGTTCACATTCATTGGCCAGCAACACTTTGTATGATAATTCTTTGCTCAGAGTTATTGATCGTTTTCTTAAATGCGTAGTTTTATTATTCAGTCCTAAATCCAAATTCCTAATTGCCACTACAGGTTGTGTCAAATAAAAATTGCCACTACAGGTAGACAGCTTGTATATGTTTCATAGAAACAAAAACATAATTAGCGTTATGCTCGCCCTTGTTATACTATGATTTTCTTCACTCTTTTGCCTTCTGTTACATATACTAGAGTATTGCGTCCAATTTTTCAGATTTGCTTTAAAATTGACTTGATGGCATAGGTTCACTATATGTGCCATATGGCATCATCTATGTTATGTGATTAATATATGACATGGTGTATAAATGATTTACCAGTGCTCCAACTGGAGGCAAAAGAAGAGGTGGCGCAGGTGGCCTAAACAAAGTTTGTGGTGTTTCTCCCGAACTTCAAGCAATTGTTGGTGAGCCAGCATTGCCTAGAACTGAGGTAATTTCTCCCCAGCTTATTATATCCTCTGTATCTTAAGTTCATTATTGAATTTTCATTTATCTTAAATGAACCATTAATACAAAAAACCAAAAAAATCTTTTTGAACACTTTGATATGCTCAATTCAGATTGTGAGGCAGCTGTGGGCATATATAAGGAAAAACAACCTCCAAGATCCTGGTAACAAAAGAAAGATCATTTGTGATGATGCCCTGCGTTTGGTATTTGAGACAGACTGCACTGACATGTTCAAGATGAATAAACTGCTAGCCAAACACATTATCCCACTTGGACCTACAAGTAAGTAGTAAATAGCCAAATAAAAGGAGGAGGTTGTGTTACTAATTTTTCTACCAAGTTTTGTTAATTATTATTGTTTTTGTAATCTTTCACTCTTATTGTTTATCTTAAAAAAAAAAAAAAAAAAAACTTTCACTCGTGTCTCTCCAGAGGAGCCACAAGCTAAACGAATGAAGGTGGATGCTGAATCTACAATTGAAAGTTCTGAACCTGCTACATCCACTGTGATAATATCCGAAGCTCTTGCCAAATTTTTGGGCACCGGGGGAAAGGAGATGCAACAATCTGAAGCCATAAAACTTGTTTGGGAGTACATCAAGGTTAACCATTTGGAGGTGCGCAGTCATGTCCACAATTTTCTCCACCCTCTCATGCTTGCCTACATACTCAAACTCAAACACACTCCACCCTTAAGTTTAAGATTCCATTGTTCCAATATCTATGTAAGAAGATCATCAAGATCAACTTTTGTGGTGGAGAGTAAACTGTTTGCACAAGCAATTAACAGTTTCTGGAATCAAATTAAAGAAAAGTCATATCTTCTGATATTTGTTCCAGAATTACTTTCAAAGCTGTTGCCTTTTTATTTTAACTAGCAGATCTTTTTATTTTATTTGTTCCAAGATTACTTTCATGACATCATAATTGTTTGATCTACCATTGCTGCATGTTATTTGTAGGATCCTTTAAATGCAATGGTTATATTATGTGATGCAAAGCTTCAGGATCTACTTGGATGTGAAAGCATTTCTGCTTCAGGGGTACCAGAGATGATAGCACGCCATCATCTATTTAAACAATCTAAACCTGTTAGTGCTGATAAATTATTATCATACGAGGTTAACTTTATTTTTGTGTACTAGCTTGTTAGCTTGACTAATTAATTCTTTTTATCAACTGCTAAATGTTCATGAGCCATTTTTGTTCATTGTGACTGTTCAACGAGTCCTTTATCATGACCCTACAGATGGAAGTTGACTAACAAATGGTTCTTTTATTTTTCCTCTATCATGTTGCAGGGAATGGTCCGCACGGAGCCTTAGTTATGTATTCGTGCTTGTTTCTAGAGCATATAGGAGCTTTTTACTTATTCCTGTAACTTCAATGTCTAACCTCAACTGGTCAAAGGAACTGAACTCTAATTACTAGTACATTTGTACATTGAAATGCACCTTCTTGTTGAATCAGAATTGTAAAAATATCTCGGCTAATTGCAGTTTCTGAAACCTATTAGAAGCTAATTTATTACCCTGATACACAAACAAATAGGCCGTGGGTCTTGGGTTATGTCACAGCTTTGCAAGAAGCGAGTTTCATGAAGACTACTAAGAGCATCTTTGGTTTGTATTTTCATTTCCTAAATTTAAAAGTAATTAAAACAAAATAGTTATAAAAATATTACTCTGTTTTCATTCTAATTCCTGTTTATAAAGATTGGTACAGAAAACACTGAAAACAAATCCAAATAGACCCTAAGCACCAAGAAATAGCGGAACAAGCACAATGTGTAAAATTCTTTTTGCCTTGTTTTCATATTTCCACACCATCATCAATAGACCTAACTTCTCCATGAGTTCTTTAACGCTTGCCATTATTTCCTGTATCAAAAAATACACAAAAAATTATGTAGCCAAAATAAAAGAGAAATGATATCTGCACATCCAAAGTTGACACCTTGGTTAATCGGTACAAATGTTTGGTTAATTCAATTCATTATATGATTAATCACGTGTAAATATTTGGTTAATTCATGATGACCCAATGATTATATAAAAAACTGAATTAAGTAGATATTTGTATGTGATTAACCAAATATTTACATGATTATGGAAAATAAGCTTCATATAACTCATTAACCATATAATGAACTGAATTAACCAAAAATTTATACATGATTAATCAGGTGTCAACTTTGGATGTGCTATTGGAGATATAGTTAGTTGGAGATATGGTTAGTTAGTTGATAGTTAGTTCCTAGATCTATGGTTAGTTAGTTGATAGTTAGTTGCTAGATCTATGGTTAGTTAGTTGCTAGATCATTAGCCTATATAAAGGCTTAATCTCTTTGTAATCAATTAACACATTCTATCAATTTCATATTCATACTTTCTCTCAATTTCTTTTCTCCTCCAATGGATGCCATATTTCCTAATATGGTATCAGAGCCTGATATATTTCTTGGAGACCAACTCGCCATTCATGGTGTTCTTGCACCGTCGAAACGTGATTGATCTTTATCGATCTTTTCTTGGGGTCAACTCTTGTGATTGCTGCATTCTTTTTACGAAAGAGGGTTGGTATGCAACTCAATGGTGCCTTGTTCAAGAGGTCTTGCATGGAAGCTTTTGAGGAAGAGGTGTGGTAGAGGAGGAGGTTTTTGATGGCTGAGTCTTTGATGGCGAAGATTGTTGAGTTTTGAGGAGGAAGGAAGAATGGTGGTGAACGGTGGAGAATATCGACCATGATTTGTGAAACCAGCTTTTCCGAGAGCATTGGAAGCGTTTGTTGAGAGGTAAGTGCAGTATGAGCTACGAAGATGCTTGAGACTCAAGGTTAGGAGAAGCATTACCCTCCATTGTTGTAAATTCAACCTTTTTTCTCTCTCTTCTTTGCAACCTTGAGTGATATGGATTTTGATGGGGAAGTGGATGAAGATGAGAGGTGTATATTTGTTGCTGCGCTTGGGATTTCCATTTGGTGTGGCTCTGTGAATCTTCTTGTTGATGTTTCAGCTGAGCTTTATTCTTCCTCTTCCTCTTTGAGTCACGTGACCGATCCGTGTTGATGATCGGGTTTGAGATCATAGATGAAGCCATTTCAATTGGATTTAAGTTCAATTCGATTCAATTCTAAGGGTGGAAGGTAAAACGGAATTTAAAGATTGAATCTTTTTGTGGTTTCTATTTCTGGGTCTCAAAGGATGATGTCCTCAAGAAAAGAAAAATGCGAGATTTCAGATTCAAACGGATAGGATTCAAGAATTGCAAATTCTGCCCAGAGAGACAAAGAGGCAACGAGGATCAAGAAAGATGGTCAAAGGCTGATTTTTGTTAGATTCTTCAAAGACAATTAGAGAGAAAGGGGAGGATTTTTTTTTTATTTTTTTATTTTTATTTTTTTTATTTTATTTTTTGAAAGTATGAAATGTAGAATTGATAGAATGAGAAAGTATGTTTACAAATGAGTATTCTTAATATTAGTGCAAGTAAGCCTTGTGGTTAAACATTCATAATATTTTTTTGCTTTTGCCCATGATGGTGGTTAAGCATTTTGCATAAAATTGGCATTTAAATTCATGAGGCTTAACAAACCCATTTTAGAGCGACTTTTGACTAATGTTAATTATAGCAAATCGACTCATTATTGATATTTGGATGCTAAATAGCCCATTTTGGAGCAACTCTTGACTGATGTTAATTCCAGCAAGTCCACTCATTTTATATACAAATTCCATTCTTTTGTCAATGTTCATTATGGCAAGATTCAAATATTTTGGAGCGAGATCTGTGGAGACGGCGGAAGAAGAACGAAGAGGCCCAAAAAAAGGTCAAAGACTTCTCAGATCTACGAACTACGGCCGTTACCTATATTATTGTTATATTTTTCTTGATTAGCCAATGTAATTAGGCTTATACATTTGTAATTTTCATTCATTGTTCTTTCTTTTTCTTGCATTATGTTGTACACCCCAAGCTGGATTTGCTAATCCGCACTTCCAGCTTGCGGGGGGCTATTGGAGATATAGTTAGTTGGAGATATGGTTAGTTAGTTGATAGTTAGTTCCTAGATCTATGGTTAGTTAGTTGATAGTTAGTTGCTAGACCTATGGTTAGTTAGTTGCTAGATCATTAGCCTATATAAAGGCTTAATCTCTTTGTAATCAATTAACACATTCTATCAATTTCATATTCATACTTTCTCTCAATTTCTTTTCTCCTCCAATAGATGCCATATTTCCTAATATGTGCGGCTATCATAACTAAAATAAAAAAGAGAACAAAGCCACAGTTAAGAACTTGATCTTGCATACCAGTCTAAAGGGTTCGAGGTGGAAAAGTGGCTCCATAAACATCTCAACATTCCTTAAATAGTTATAAAAAAATAGTGTTATCAGCAATCCAATTCATAGATCCTAGTAGTAAATGTGATTTCTTGTGTGTGTGTGTGGGTTGGGGGGGAAGCATCTCTCTCCTCTAGCAGTGATGTGGATGGGTTTATGGACCACCTTTCCCTTGTAAATCTGGCATATGTGGAAGCTGAAACCCTTCCCCAGGGCCAGGGGCATGTGTATCTTGTCCCATTCTACAATTTTTATTCAGTATCGAAGAAGTTCTAAGGATAGCCTCTATACAAGTAACTTAACATATACACGAAAGTCAAAATTGTCCATTGTTCTGATTATGGAGGTAAGAGATCAATAGTACATATAATATACCGAATTTCCACTGGACAGAAACATTCATGCCATCATGCATAGTAGGTTTCATCACAATATGAATGTTATTTCCAAATGTTCTTATCAAATAAGACAAGAATTCCAACACTTGCTGCAGTGCAAAACACAAATATAACAATATCAGTTTGAGACCTCAAATGGTGAATTGCATGTTGAGATCGTTCCTCCCTTGATTTAGGACTTGTTTCAATGAAAAACTAAGTGCTTATAAAATATCTTTAGACTATTAACAACTCGAGTTTGTCATACCTCTATTTCTTGTCAAAAATTCAAAATCATCTTAGAGATAGGTAATAAAATATTTTGTAAACACATAATAAATACTTATACGCCTATATTTGAGAAAATATTTAGTCTTTTGATTCTGTCATTTACTTTCTCATATGAGATGGGATGGCAGCTGGTGAAGTAATGAAACATGCTAAAGGGAAAATAACATAATATATCTTACGTGGTTGGTGAGGGTGGCAAATGGATGGATTGGATAAATTTTTATTCGGATCTTAACGGATGGATTAAAAACAATCCATTATAATCCATTAAAAATTTATTAAAAAAAATCCAATCCATCCATGATCCATTAAATAAAATCCATCCGATTCATCCATTAACAATTTTTCATGGATGGATATCCAATCCATCCACTAAAATTTATTTTAAGAAATTAAATAATTTTATATCTCTTTTATCCATCCATAAAATAATTTTTTAAAAAAATTAAAATATTATTTTTATCTCACTCTCGCTCTCCTCTTTCCTCCTCTCTCTACCCTTTTTCTCTCTCCCTTTTTTCTACTCTCTCTCTATCTTTACTCTCTCTCTCCACTCTATCTCACAACCATTTTGTATCACAAACATTTTTCTATTATTATATGGGAATTATTGATTTTGTGCATCTACAGAGGTAGTTTTGCCACAATGTTCCATGACATTGTTTTAAGAAACTTGATACGACTTTCTTTGCTTTCAATTAGTTAATACTTTTTTTTTAAAAGTTTCTTAGTAAAAAAAAAAGGCAACGAAAAAAGAAAACCTACGTGATAACGTGGAATACAACTTGTGCTTGAGAACGATTAATTAGTTAATACTTAATGTAACAAAAAAAGAAAAAAAATGCAGATAAATAAAATAAAAAATAGTGAAGAAAAAAAATAGGGAACGGAAGAGAAAATTAGATGGAGTTTTTTTTTTTGGTTACAAATGGAGGTTTTTTTATTTGGTGAAAAATAATATGAAAAAAATAAATTGGTTTTGGAATGGATAAAAGTTGATCCATTATATATTTTGTATTGTTGGTCCAATGGATTTTAAAAAATATTGGATTGATCATAAACCATCTACTAAAAAATAGTCAAATCCATCCAATCCATTTATATTATTTTTTTATAAATGAATGGATTGAATGGATTTTCTCATGGATGGACTGGATGGATGGTGGACAAATGGATCATTTTACCACCCCAAGTGGTTGGATTGGAAAATCTGATCTGGAATGTTAAAGATTCGATTAGCTGAAACTCGGCGTTTAGAGACATAGATTGATACACTAGTCCCACCCCCGATCCCAATTTTCGCAAAGGGAGCTAGGTTGTTATTAATTTTGGATACAACCGAACGAGCAACAGATATTGCCAACAATAATAAAAGGGAACTTCCAAATAGAAAGATCAAATAGAAAACCATATTGGGGTGAGTAGCTCAAATGGTCAGATGTAAGGGTTTAAAGTGTTGGAGGTCCATTGTTCAATTGTTTGTAAAGGAGAAAAAATTAACAACTAACGTACTAATATTTACATATGAAAAAAAAATAGAAAATGATATTATTTGGTATGATATCTCCCCAAAGCAGCTTTGACGATTAGCCCGCCCTCTCGGTGTTCAAATTTCATTTGTAGTATCATATAACTTTAGGAGTTTAAGTATTTCTTAAAGTACTTATCTCTTTTTTATGAGTTTGATTTTAATATACTACTAGTATAAAGTTTTTTATATAGTCAACCAATTGTAAATCATCTTATATGTATGGTTTTTGAATTTTAAGATACTTGCGACAAGAGTCAAACATTTCTAATGATATAAACAATTTATAATTGATCGATGATAGCATTAAAAAAATCTGTACACAAACAATACATATCAATTAAATGTCTTTTTTATTTATTTAGGTCTTTAATTAATGTTAAAACGGAAAACAACTTTTGTCTATGTAAAGCACCGAAAGATAAGGGTTATTTAATAAAGAACACTAAACACCCTTTCCCGTCCCCTTTTATTTTGAATTAGGCTCGCTCATCTTAAGTGAAAATAAAAGTGAATAAGGTAGGAGTGTATACACTCTTGATTTGTCAAAAGTGAGTTAAGATGTCAATGTACTTTAAATAATCAATGATGAACACACTCTTGCTTCATCATTTTACTCATTTAGATGGACTTTATACCTTTATTTTTGAGTAATCTTTGGAAATGGGGTTATTAACATGTTATTTGTAATCTTTTGTATTATATCATTCTCACATAGTTTTATCACTTAGATAATAAAATAAACGAAACACATTTTTAATATATTTTTGCCCAAAACAAGCAAAAATGTAAGATGCAAAAGAATATTAATCACATATACTTACATCTGTTTTATTTTGGCAAAGAGATTGAGATTTTATGAGTTTAATTTTGATTCATTATTAATATAAAGTTTTTATATTAATCAAACGCATATATATATATTAGAATAAAATGTAAGCCTCTATACTCTAGATTTAGAAAGACTAAGAATCCTAAACCTTAGTCTGATGAGTTGTCAAAATTAGTGGCTGAAATTAAAAATGATGTCAAGTCTCTTCCGTGTCTTAGTATTCCTCATCCAGAAGCAAGTCTAATAGTCCAGACAGATGCTTCCGAAAAAGGATATGGTGGTATCTTACTGCAGATCCTTCCAGAGTCAAAAGTCGAGCAAATTGTTCGATATCATTCTGGTCTTTGGATCTCATCACAAGAAAAATATAGTACTATTAAAAAAGAGATTTTATCTATAGTATTATGTATTTCAAAATTTCAAGATGATTTGTTTAATAAATTTTTTTTTATTAAGAATTGATTGCAAAGCAACAAAAGATGTTTTAGAAAAAGATGTTAAAAATCTTGTTTCAAAACATATCTTTGCCAGATGGCAAAGTCTTTTAAGCTGTTTTGATTTTGAAATTGAATTTTTAAAAGGAGGAAATTCAATGAAGATATTGTTCTTGGAAAGTTTGAAACTTGGAAGAAACATGGATTTCAAAAGAGGAGACTTCCCCAGTCCATCACTCCGGCAAACTCTCCATCATCAAACAAAGGAAAAGGAATAGTTGGTACATCTTCAGTTAAATCTCAGCCAGCTAGTCCTTACTCATTAAAAGTAGATGCATCTTCTCCGGTAGAGCTTAAGAAAATGCTGCTGGAAGCATTATCTACAGTTGGGTCTGATGAAGAACAAGAAGACCCAGTCCCTGAAGAAGAAAATTTTGAATATAATCCTTATCTGGAAAATAATGATCCAGACATAGGATTTTTTGATTAAAATTTAAAATTGGTTTTTGTCGCATCTCCCTCGGGATAAGTAGATGACAGACAAGGGTCCCCCCCTCAAAATTACCACTCAGAAAACTAAAGTAGCGTCCTTTGGACACAAATGTGGCCGCCCATGTGCCATGCTACTTTTAAAAAGAAAAGTCGTTTGTCTCGTTGTGCCGGCGCATCTTCGTGGCAGACAAAAGAAAATGATCAACAGTAAAAGCAAGGCTCAGAAGTCAAAAGTTCTACAGTCTTTGCTTTTGGGATTTGAAAAATTTGAAATCCGTCTCTCAGCTGAAGGCTCTTCTCATCTATATAAGGAGCTTCAAGACTCAGTTGGAAGACACCTCGCAATTATCTTTGAACTTACTAATCTATTTGCTTTTGTTATCTTGTAGTGATTTGGTGATCTTTTACAAGTTTTAAGAGCAGCTTTCTTTGTAAGTTCTTGTAATATTTCAACATCATGTAATATTTTAAGCTTGTAGTGTTCAAGCTTATGGGTGAAAGTAAATATTTTGATATTGAATATTTTCAATTATATTTTCATACTCTAATATTTTTGCTTCTTCACCTGTTTTTCCTATGTTTTCTCTAACATCTTTTGTGAAATGATCCACAGTGGCATTCTGGTATCAGAGCCTTAGGGTTTTGGTACTTATACAGTGTTTGAGTTTTCCCTTCTTGCGGCATTGGTCAGCCTGTAAGGGTGTTCCCGATCATAAATCCCGACGTACAGGGTAGTAAAACCGTTGGTAAGCCTGGTGGTCCCGGTGTGGGTAAGGTCAAAATTCAATCTTTGTCATAGGTACTAGAGCTTTAGGGTTAGGTTCACTATGTCTAGCCTTCTGAAGATGATTTCCCGAAAGGGCGAAGAGAAAATTGAAGAAATAGGTGAATCGAGTTCACCTAATTTTCAAAATGAAAATCAAAATTCTTCCTTAATAAATGAACAACAAATAATTTTGCCTGATATAGAACAGAAACTAAATAATTGGAGTATCCCTCCATTAAATGTTTCTGAAATATATAAGACAAAATTACTTGATAAATTCAAATATGATTTTATCATTAAAACTGCTGAATATACCATCAAGGTAGACAAGACTCAAGAATCTTTAAATCTCTTGAATCTATCTATGTTGAAGGAACACAAAAAAAAATATAAATTTTTGCATATGGGTTTAATCCAAGTTGCAATAAAACCTTTACATAGATTAGGCATAGATACACCTGTGTTTGTATGCCTAAGAGATACTCGACCTGCAAAGTTCGAGGATCAAATATTATCAATAATTGAGACCAATCTTCATGATGGTCCCACTTTCTTTAATAATTTTCCAAACTATACCATGTCTTTGGAAAGTCTTGGTAAAAATAAACATAATATAAAATTGGATATAAAAATAAAGGAAGGAATTTGGAATCCAAATTCCTATCCCATGGCTGTAATATATAAAATATATTATAAAGCTATGAGAACAAATATTTCGCCAAAAGCTTCAAATATATCTTCCAAAGAAGATACTTTGCTTTTGCAAGTAAATTTGAATAAATCAAATGATGTTACTCCAAGGAGACTGAATCACAATGAAGTCTCTAGAAATCTAGAATGGAATTTACAAGAGATTCTGCCTCTAGAAGAGCCAGAACCATCTGTAATGAATATACCCATTGAATATTCTCCAGGAAATGTTTCAATTAGTTTTGCTCCTTTTAGTAGAAGCAATTCAACTAGGTCTTTTAGGACTTGTCCTGAAGGATCAAGACAAACTAATTCAAACAATTCACGAAGATCAATGGATTCATTCCATTCTTTGAGATTAGCAGGAGTGAGAGATCATCCTGTTATACCTCAACCAGATTATAGGGTTGAAACATCTCAAAATGTTCAACCTGAGATTCAGAGAGAGTCTCCGACTCTATCTGAAATAAATCAAGCATTTGAAACTCCAAATCAAATTTTTGTTCTTACAAAATTTATTATAGATAAACAAAAAATTCAAAAAGATTTTTTAAAACCTGAATATGAAGAAAAACGTAAATGGTTTTTTTCTTCATTTTCACAGTCTGAAATAAGACAATATCGTGAAACTTATTTGTCTTATTTGGAGGAGGTAGAGGACGACACTGTATAAGTACCAGAACCCTAAGGCTCTGATACCAGGTGAAGAAACAAAAATATCATCAATGTATATTAAAGCACGCTCAGAATGAGGCTTCAATATTTCATCCATTATATTTTGAAATTAAGATGGAGCATTTTTTAAACCTAAAGGCATTACATTCCATTCGTAATGACCTAGAGTAACTGTAAAAGCAGTTTTGTATTTATCTTCTTTTAAGGCTATTTGATAATAACCTGATTTTAAATCAAATTTTGAAGTCTTTTGATAAGATCTTTTTTATTAGGAACAGGATAGCGAATCCATTGTAAAGCTTTGTTTAATGGTTTATAATTTATAACCATTCTGGGTTCGCCACGTTCAATTTCAGAATTATTATTTACATAAAAGGCAGTGCAACTCCAAGGGCATTTGCTTGGCCTTATCAATTTTTTATTTAAAAGATCTTGAATATCTTTTTTACAAAATTCTAAAGTCTCACTATTCATTTGAATAGGTCGAGCTTTAGTTGGAATGTTTCTTTCATCGAAGTCTTTTTCATAAGGTAGAGATACCGTATGAACTTTCCTACTCCAAAAAGCATTTGGAATAATTGAGCAGACTTCTGTTTCAAATTCTTTTTGTAAAGAAATTATTTTTTCTTTTATTATCGGATCTTGAAGTTGTTTTTCAATTTTTTGATAAAGAATTTCTTTTTGAAGAAAACCAATTTTATTTTGTTTTCCTTGTATTATTGACAAGAAATTTGTTTCTTCAAGATTGTCATTTATGTTATTTAAATCTTTTGATTTAACAGGATTTAAAAATTCAAAAAGTATATCTTGATTATTTCTTTTAGTTATAATGCCTCTATCAGAAACTCCAAAGGGATATAACTGTGTAATAAAAGGAGTTCCTAATATTATTTGTTCAGACATATTTTTAACAAGTAAAAAGGAGTTTTTAAAACAGACTCCATTATTACAAATACTTGCTTCATCTAATTTGTATTTTACTTGAAGTTTTTCATTATTTGCAGTATATAATTTTTGAATAGTGTTTTTGTAATATTGAGTAGGGATCAAACCTTCTTGAATACAATTAAGGTCTGCTCCTGAATTAATCAAAGCAATAAATGGTTTGTGAAAAGAACTGTTAATTTTCAAATTAACTTTCACATGCCATTTTTGCTGCAAAGTTTTGATTCTCATGAAGAAATTAGCTTCTTCACTGAACTCGGGATTATCATTTTTAAAACTTTGGGAAGAGGATGAGGTAGAGATAGTTCCTTGACCTTTCCCGGGGTTTTTTGAAAAGTTTTGTTCCAAAATTTTATATTTATGTTTTAAATCAGCAATTTCTGATTTTAAAGTTTTAAGTTCTTTATATAAAAAAGGAAGACTTAAAGGTTCTTGACTAAAAGATGATTCTGACACATTTTGAGGGTTCAAAATTTCTTTTAAACTATAACATTTAAATTCTTGTTTTGCAACTTCTTGGGATTCTAATTCTTTATATTTTTCAAGCATAGCAAGTTTAATTTGCGGGTCCTCAATTTGACCAATCAAATCAAGGAGGACTTTTGCTTCTTTTGAGATAACATTAATTGTAAATTTACAATTACAATTATCTCCTAAGCAACCACAACTTAAACAACAGGCATCAGAATCAGAAGATGTTTCTTGATTCTAATATATAACATCTGAATCATCATCAGAGGATGAATCTTCAGAGGAATTAGATTCATAAAGAAGAATTTTAGAAATTTGTTCTTTAATTTCATCATCCATTTTGAGTTCTTTAATTTTTTGTTTAACTCTACAATCTTTAGCCATGTGACCAACACGACCACATTTATAACAAGCTATGTTTTTCTTAAAATCTTTATTATATGATTTTTTATAAGATTTTCTCTATGCTTTCTTATAAGGTTTTATTTCTTTTTCTTTTTTATTGTATTTTTTATAACTTTTAAATTTTTTAGGAAACTTTTGAGTATTAACTCTTCTCTGTTTAGAGGGAGGAGTTAATTTCTCGTAACCAAATTGTTCACAAAAATTTCCTAATTCTTTACTATTTATTTTGCTTTCAAATTTTGCTTGTCTATGCATTTTAATATCTGTGCAAAATTGTAAACCAGTTTTATTTACTATAGAGATTAACCTTCCATAGGTTAAATCTTCCAAAGGAGTTCCAGGGTACTCCAATTTTATTTGAGTTCGAACTTTTGTAGCAAAGTTTTTGGGAAGACCGGATATGAATCTGTCTTTCCAATAAGCTTCACTACAATCAGTTCTAGTATAAATTTTTGTCAAAAAATTATCTTTATACCATCTAAACTCACCAAGAGTTGGACAGTATAAATTATTTAATATCTCAAGGGATCTATCAGCGAAAGTATTTGTATCACCAACAAATGCTTGAGATATAGCAAAAATTAGAGCTTCAACTTGTTGATTAATAGGATACTCAACAGGTTGACCATGCTCATCATTTCTTGTTTCAGTTTTTGTAAAATTTAAAATAGCTTGTCTCTCATTTTCTCTTAAATTATTGTCCCACCAACCTTTCAGGCTACCGGTGAAACCTTGAATTAAAATTTTACATGTTGAAACAACACTATTATTTCTTGCTCTATAGGCTGTAGCAGCCATAGACATTTCTTCTAATTTTCGCATTATTTGATGTTCAGAAAACCCATCTATATTCCACTCGACAATGCCTTCACCATTATACTGGGAAGTATTATCTAAACTATTATCTTCAAATTGAATATCAGGCAAAGTGGGCCTGTGATAATAGTTTCTTGAAGTGGGATATGTTCTAGATGTATTTTTTATTTTATTTACAACATCAATATCAGAATCTTGAAATTGTTTTTCAAGTTCTAAAACATTTTCATTTTTTATTACATTTAATTTTGATGAAGATAGTTTTAATGAAGCTAATTGCTTATTAATTTCATCTAATAAAGTATTATTAGATTCATTTCCAATTTTAATTTCTTTAATTTCAGAATCAGACAATTTATATGGGGTAATCAAAGGTTTATTTAATTTTGTACTTGATTTTGAAGAAGATTCAACTTTAACAGGTGTATCAAAGTCATCCGTTGTGCTGGCAACTTGATACAACAGTTGATTCGTATAATTTAACTGGTGTTGAATATTTTTAATGTCATATCTTGTTGGATTTTGAACAACTAAAGTTTTATCATCTTCTTTCATTGATTTGAAAGGAGATGCAATAATTTCAATGTTATCGACATTTGGAATTGTGATTTCTTCCAAAGGTGGAATAACTGGAATTACTTCTTTACCCTTAGCTGTTTTCCATATTTTCTTTGCAGAATTTAGAGTTTTTATTTCTAAATTTTGAAAAGAGTGATTTTGAAACCATTCGAAGCAGGGAACAGTGTCGTCCTCTACCTCCACCAAATAAGACAAATAACTTTCACGATATTGTCTTATTTCAGACTGTGAAAATGAAGAAAAAAACCATTTACGTTTTCTTCATATTCAGGTTTTAAAAAATCTTTTTGAATTTTTTGTTTATCTATAATAAATTTTGTAAGAACAAAAATTTGATTTCAAGTTTCAAATGCTTGATTTATTTCAGATAGAGTCGGAGACTCTCTCTGAATCTCAGGTTGAACATTTTGAGATGTTTCAACCCTATAATCTGGTTGAGGTATAACAGGATGATCTCTCATTCCTGCTAATCTCAAAGAATGGAATGAATCCATTGATCTTCTTGAATTGTTTGAATTAGTTTGTCTTGATCCTTCAGGACAAGTCCTAAAAGACCTAGTTGAATTTCTTCTACTAAAAGGAGCAAAACTAATTGAAACATTTCCTGAAGAATATTCAATGGGTATATTCATTACAGAAGGTTGTGGCTCTTCTGGAGGCAGAATCTCTTGTAACTTCCATTCTAGATTTCTAGAGACTTCATTGTGATTCAGTCTCCTTGGTGTAACAACATTTGATTTATTCAAATTTACTTGCAAAAGCAAAGTATCTTCTTTGCAAAATATAATTAAAGCTTTTGGCGAAATATTTGTTCTCATAGCTTTATAATATATTTTATATATTACAGCCATGGGATAGGAATTTGGATTCCAAATTCCTTCCTTTATTTTTATATCCAATTTTATATTATGTTTATTTTTACCAAGACTTTCCAAAGACATGGTATAGTTTGAAAAATTATTAAATAAAGTGGGACCATAATGAAGATTGGTCTCAATTATTGATAATATTTGATCATCGAACTTTGCAGGTCGAGTATCTCTTAGGCATACACACACAGGTGTATCTATGCCTAATCTATGTAAAGATTTTATTGCAACTTGGATTAAACCAATATGCAAAAATTTATATATTTGTTTGTGTTCCTTCAACATAGATAGATTCAAGAGATTTAAAGATTCTTGAGTCTTGTCTACCTTGATGGTATATTCAGCAGTTTTAATGATAAAATCATATTTGAATTTATCAAGTAATTTTGTCTTATATATTTCAGAAACATTTAATGGAGGGATACTCCAATTATTTAGTTTCTGTTCTATATCAGGCAAAATTATTTGTTGTTCATTTATTAAGGAAGAATTTTGATTTTCATTTTGAAAATTAGGTGAACTAGATTCACCTATTTCTTCAATTTTCTCTTTGCCCTTTCGGGAAATCATCTTCAGAAGGCTAGACATAGTGAACCTAACCCTAAAGCTCTAGTACCTATGACAAAGATTGAATTTTGAACTTACCCACACCGGGACCACCAGGATTACCAACGGTTTTACTACCCTGTACGTCGGGATTTACGACCGGGAACACCTTTACAGGCTGACCAGCGCCGCAAGAAGGGAAAACTCAAACACTGTATAAGTACCAGAACCCTAAGGCTCTGATACCAGAATGCCACTGTGGATCATTTCACAAAAGATGTTAGAGAAAATAGAGGAAAAACAGGTGAAGAAGCAAAAATATCAGAGTATGAAAATATAATTGAAAATATTCAATATCAAAATATTTACTTTCACTATAAGCTTGAACACTACAAGCTTAAAATATTACAAGATGTTGAAATATTACAAGAACTTACAAAGAAAGCTGCTCTTAAAACATGTAAAAGATCACCAAATCACTACAAGATTACAAAAGCAAATAGATTAGTAAGTTCAGAGATAATTGCGAGGTGTCTTCCAACTGAGTCTTGAAGCTCCTTATATAGATGAGAAGAGCCTTCAGCTGAGAGACGGATTTCAAATTTTTCAAATCCGAAAAGCAAAGACTGTAGAACTTTTGACTTCTGAGCCTTGCTTTTACTGTTGATCATTTTCTTTGTCTGCCACGAAGATGCGCCGGCACAACGAGACAAACGACTTTTCTTTTTAAAAGTAGCATGGCACATGGGCGGCCAAATTTGTGTCCAAAGGACGCTACTTTAGTTTTCTGAGTGGTAATTTTGAGGGGGGGCCCTTGTCTGCCATCTACTTATCCCGAGGTAGATGCGATAAAAACAAATTTTAAATTTTAATCAAAAAATCCTATGTCTGGATCATTATTTTCCAGATAAGGATTATATTCAAAATTTTCTTCTTCAGGGACTGGGTCTTCTTGTTCTTCATCAGACCCAACTGTAGATAATGCTTCCAGCAGCATTTTCTTAAGCTCTGTCGGAGAAGATGCATCTACTTTTAATGAGTAAGGACTAGCTGGCTGAGATTTAACTGAAGATGTACCAACTATTCCTTTTCCTTTGTTTGATGATGGAGAGTTTGCCGGAGTGATGGACTGGGGAAGTCTCCTCTTTTGAAGTCCATGTTTCTTCCAAGTTTCAAACTTTCCAAGAACAATATCTTCATTGAATTTCCTCCACCAAGAAACAATCGCAGTGGAGCAAATGTATTTTGGGAATGGCTCAGGTAAGTGCAAATGAAAGTCATAGCTAAATTTTAGTAACCATGAGATTCCAAATTGAGCACAAAAATGTAGTAATTTTACATGAGCCGGAATTTTAGGTGTTAAAGTCTTGTACTCCAAATATTTCTCATAAAGAGCATTCGGGAGAATTTTTGCAGATAATCCGACCTCCCAAAACCACTCCATAAACCAAGAAGGGTATACAGACTGGCTGCTGACTATGATGAAGTACCAAGATTGTTTTGGATTGGGAACATAAAGAAAGTAATCCCAAGCCTTTTTGAAATCGAAATAATTGTATATTGGAGGATCATAGACCCATGAAAATCTTTTGGGCTTAATTGGGCTTTGACCCCAATCTGTGATGGTCAAAACCTTCAAAATCTTGCACTGGGGATAGGCCACAATTCCTGGTGCATTATCATTTTCATTTTCATTTATTTCAACCGAACCAGAATCTATTAGCACATATTGGTAGAATTTTAAGGGTTTGTCTGTTCCATGAGCATTGATCCAGCCAAAACCCTTTTGAAAATATTGGGCTAATATATCCCATGGTTCATTTTTTGTTGGATCACCCATTTCGGGCTCCAAAAGTAACTGTTGACTACAGACAGATTTTGTTTTGTGCTGTAGAGGTTCTCGTTCAAGGACTTGAACATTTTGTGGGGTATTTTGGGGTATTTGTGGGGGTTACCCAAAGGGGTAAATTTATTTGATATTTCAATTGTTTTTTTGTAGTGGGCTGGGCTGGTATTGGAGATTTTGCTATTTGAGATGCACTGGGTGCAAAGGAATCCAATGTTAAGGCTTTTAATTTTGTAGAGGAAGGGGATGCCCCACCTCTGGCTGACCCACCTCGGTCCCTGCTCGCCATATTATTTTGATGCCTGCAAAAATTCCCTGGTTAGATAATCAGGGATATAATTATTTTCTCCTTTTAAAAATTCAATTTCAAAATCAAAACAGCTTAAAAGACTTTGCCATTTGGCAAAAATATGTTTTGAAACAAGATTTTTAACATCTTTTTCTAAAACATCTTTTGCTGCTTTGCAATCAATTCTTAATAAAAAAATTTTACTAAACAAATCATCTTGAAATTTTGAAATACATAGTACTATAGATAAAATCTCTTTTTTAATAGTACTATATTTTTCTTGTGATGAGATCCAAAGACCACAATGATATCAGACAATTTGCTCGACTTTTGACTCTAGAAGGATCTGCAGTAGGATACCACCATATCCTTTTTTGGAAGCATCTGTCTGGACTAATAGACTTGCTTCTGGATGAGGAATACCAAGACACGAAAGAGACTTGACATCCTTTTTAATTTCAGCCACTAATTTTGACAACTCATCATACCAAGGTTTAGGATTCTAAGTCTTTCTAAGTCTAGAGTATAGAGACTTACATTTTATTCTAATGTTGGGGATAAAGTCAGAGACATAATTTAAACAACCCAAAAAACTCTATAACTGAGTTTTATCTTTTAATTCATTTGGAAAATTATCAACAAAGGCAATGCTTCTGCTAATTGGAGTTATTGTGCCTTGAAATATTTCATGGCCCAAAAATCTCATTTTTGTTAAACACAATTTTGTTTTCTTGGCTGACAAAGCCATGCCATTCCTTTTTATTGTTTCTTTGAAAATATTTAAGTGTTTAAAATGTTGTTCCAATGGTTTGGAAAATATTAAAATATCATCAATGTATATTAAAGCAAACTCAGAATGAGGCTTCAATATTTCATCCATTATATTTTGAAATTCAGATGGAGCATTTTTTAAACCTAAAGGCATTATATTCCATTCGTAATGGCCTAGAGTAACTGTAAAAGCAGTTTTGTATTTATCTTCTTCTTTTAAGGCTATTTGATAATAACATGATTTTAAATCAAATTTTGAAAACATAACTGCATCATGCAGTCTTTTGATAAGATCTTTTTTATTAGGAACAGGATAGCGAATCCATTGTAAAGCTTTGTTTAATGGTTTATAATTTATAACCATTCTGGGTTCGCCACGTTCAATTTCAGAATTATTATTTACATAAAAGGCAGTGCAACTCCAAGGGGATTTGCTTGGCCTTATCAATTTTTTATTTAAAAGATCTTGAATATCTTTTTTACAAAATTCTAAAGTCTCACTATTCATTTGAATAGGTCGAGCTTTAGTTGGAATGTTTCTTTCATCGAAGTCTTTTTCAAAAGGTAGAGATACCGTATGAACTTTCCTATTCCAAAAAGCATTTGGAATAATTGAGCAGACTTCTGTTTCAAATTCTTTTTGTAAAGAAATTATTTTTTCTTTTATTATCGGATCTTGAAGTTGTTTTTCAATTTTTTGATAAAGAATTTCTTTTTGAAGAAAACCAATTTGATTTTGTTTTCCTTGTAATATTGACAAGAAATTTGTTTCTTCAAGATTGTCATTTATGTTATTTAAATCTTTTGATTTAACAGGATTTAAAAATTCAAAAAGTATATCTTGATTATTTCTTTTAGTTATAATGCCTCTATCAGAAACTCCAAAGGGATATAACTATGTTATAAAAGGAGTTCCTAATATTATTTGTTCAGACGTATTTTTAACAAGTAAAAAGGAGTTTTTAAAACAGACTCCATTATTACAAATACTTGCTTCATCTAATTTGTATTTTACTTGAAGTTTTTCATTATTTGCAGTATATAATTTTTGAATAGTCTTTTTGTAATATTGAGTAGGGATCAGACCTTCTTGAATACAATTAAGGTCTGCTCCTGAATCAATCAGAGCAATAAATGGTTTGTGAAAAGAACTGTTAATTTTCAAATTAACTTTCACATGCCATTTTTGCTGCAAAGTTTTGATTCTCATGAAGAAATTAGCTTCTTCACTGAACTCAGGATTATCATTTTTAAAACTTTGGGAAGAGGATGAGGCAGAGATAGTTCCTTGACCTTTCCCGGGGTTTTTTGAAAAATTTTGTTCCAAAATTTTATATTTATGTTTTAAATCAGCAATTTCTGATTTTAAAGTTTTAATTTCTTTATATAAAAAAGGAAGACTTAAAGGTTCTTGACTAAAAGATGATTCTGACACATTTTGAGGATTCAGAATTTCTTTTAAACTATAACCTTTAAATTCTTGTTTTGCAACTTCTTGGGATTCTAATTCTTTATATTTTTCAAGCATAGCAAGTTTAATTTGCGGGTCCTCAATTTGACCAATCAAATCAAGGAGGACTTTTACTTCTTTTGAGATAACATTAATTGTAAATTTACAATTACAATTATCTCCTAAGCAACCACAACTTAAACAACCAGCATCAGAATCAGAAGATGTTTCTTGATTCTGATATATAACATCTGAATCATCATCAGAGGATGAATCTTCAGAGGAATTAGATTCATAAAGAAGAATTTTTGAAATTTGTTCTTTAATTTCATCATCCATTTTGAGTTCTTTAATTTTTTGTTTAACTCTACAATCTTTAGCCATGTGACCAACACGACCACATTTATAACAAGTTATGTTTTTCTTAAAATCTTTATTATATGGTTTTTTATAAGATTTTCTCCTTGCTTTCTTATAAGGTTTTATTTCTTTTTCTTTTTTATTGTATTTTTTATAACTTTTAATTTTTTTAGGAAACTTTTGAGTATTAACTCTTCTCTGTTTAGAGGGAGGAGTTAATTTCTCATAACCAAATTGTTCACAAAAATTTCCTAATTCTTTACTATTTGTTTTGCTTTCAAATTTTGCTTGTCTATGCATTTTAATATCTGTGCAAAATTGTAAACCAATTTTATTTACTATAGAGATTAACCTTCCATAGGTTAAATCTTCCAAAGGAGTTCCAGGGTACTCCAATTTTATTTGAGTTCGAACTTTTGTAGCAAAGTTTTTGGGAAGACCGGATATGAATCTGTCTTTCCAATAAGCTTCTCTACAATCAGTTCTAGTATAAATTTTTGTCAAAAAATTATCTTTATACCATCTAAACTCACCAAGAGTTGGACAGTATAAATTATTTAATATCTCAAGGGATCTATCAACGAAAGTATTTGTATCACCAACAAATGCTTGAGATATAGCAAAAATTAGAGATTCAACTTGTTGATTAATAGGATACTCAACAGGTTGACCATGCTCATCATTTCTTATTTCAGTTTTTGTAAAATTTAAAATAGCTTGTCTCTCGTTTTCTCTTAAATTATTGTCCCACCAACCTTTCAGGCTACCGGTGAAACCTTGAATTAAAATTTTACATGTTGAAACAACACTATTATTTCTTGCTCTATAGGATGTAGCAGCCATAGACATTTCTTCTAATTTTCGCATTATTTGATGTTCAGAAAACCCATCTATATTCCACTCGACAATGCCTTCACCATTATACTGGGAAGCATTATCTAAACTATTATCTTCAAATTGAATATCAGGCAAAGTGGGCCTGTGATAATAGTTTCTTGAAGTGGGATATGTTCTAGATGTATTTTTTATTTTATTTACAACATCAATATCAGAATTTTGAAATTGTTTTTCAAGTTCTAAAACATCTTCATTTTTTATTACATTTAATTTTGATGAAGATAGTTTTAATGAAGCTAATTGCTTATTAATTTCATCTAATAAAGTATTATTAGATTCATTTCCAATTTTAATTTCTTTAATTTCAGAATCAAATAATTTAATTGGGTAATCAAAGGTTTATTTAATTTTGTACTTGATTTTGAAGAAGATTCAACTTTAACAGGTGTGTCAAAGTCATCCGTTGTGCTGGCAACTTGATACAATAGTTGATTCGTATAATTTAACTGATGTTGAATATTTTTAATCTCATATCTTGTTGGATTTTGAACAACTAAAGTTTTATCATCTTCTTTCATTGATTTGAAAGGAGATGCAATAATTTCAATGTTATCGACATTTGGAATTGTGATTTCTTCCAAAGGTGGAATAACTGAAATTACTTCTTTACCCTTAGCTGTTTTCCATATTTTCTTTGCAGAATTTGGAGTTTTTATTTCTAAATTTTGAAAACAGTGATTTTGAAACCATTCGAAGTAGGGAATAGTGTCGTCCTCTACCTCCTCCAAATAAGACAAATAACTTTCACGATATTGTCTTATTTCAGATTGTGAAAATGAAGAAAAAAACCATTTACGTTTTTCTTCATATTCAGGTTTTAAAAAATCTTTTTGAATTTTTTGTTTATCTATAATAAATTTTGTAAGAACAAAAATTTGATTTGGAGTTTCAAATGCTTGATTTATTTCAGATAGAGTCGGAGACTCTCTCTGAATCTCAGGTTGAACATTTTGAGATGTTTCAACCCTATAATCTGGTTGAGGTATAACAGGATGATCTCTCACTCCTGCTAATCTCAAAGAATGGAATGAATCCATTGATCTTCTTGAATTGTTTGAATTTATCAAGTAATTTTGTCTTATATATTTTAGAAACATTTAATGGAGGGATACTCCAATTATTTAGTTTCTGTTCTATATCAGGCAAAATTATTTGTTTTTCATTTATTAAGGAAGAATTTTGATTTTCATTTTGAAAATTAGGTGAACTAGATTCACCTATTTCTTCATTTTTCTCTTTGCCATTTCGGGAAATCATCTTCAGAAGGCTAGACATAGTGAACCTAACCCTAAAGCTCTAGTACCTATGACAAAGATTGAATTTTGACCTTACCCCACAAAATGTTCAAGTCCTTGAACGAGAACCTCTACAGCACAAAACAAAATCTGTTTGTAGTCAACTATTACTTTTGGAGCCCGAAATGGGTGATCCAACAAAAAATGAACCATGGGATATATTAGCCCAATATTTTCAAAAGGGTTTTGGCTGGATCAATGCTCATGGAACAGACAAACCCTTAAAATTCTACCAATATGTGCTAATAGATTCTGGTTCTGTTGAAATAAATGAAAATGATAATGATAATGCACCAGGAATTGTGGCCTATTCCCAGTGCAAGATTTTGAAGGTTTTGACCATCACAGATTGGGGTCAAAGCCCAATTAAGCCCAAAAGATTTTCAAGGGTCTATGATCCTCCAATATACAATTATTTCGATTACAAAAAGGATTGGGATTACTTTCTTTGTGTTCCCAATCCAAAACACTCTTGGTACTTCATCATAGTCAGCAACCAGTCTGTATGCCCTTCTTGGTTTATGGAGTGGTTTTGGGAGGTCGGATTATCTGCAGAAATTCTCCCGAATGCTCTTTATGAGAAATATTTTGAGTACAAGACTTTAACACCTAAAATTCCGGCTCATGTAAAATTACTACATTTTTGTGCTCAATTTGGAATCTCATGGTTACTAAAATTTAGCTATGACTTTCATTTGCACTTACCTGAGCCATTACCAAAATACATTTGCTCCACTGCGATTGTTTCTTGGTGGAGGAAATTCAATGAAGATATTGTTCTTGGAAAGTTTGAAACTTGGAAGAAACATGGACTTCAAAAGAGGAGACTTCCCCAGTCCATCACTCCGGCAAACTCTCCATCATCAAACAAAGGAAAAGGAATAGTTGGTACATCTTCAGTTAAATCTCAGCCAGCTAGTCCTTACTCATTAAAAGTAGATGCATCTTCTCCGGCAGAGCTTAAGAAAATCCTGCTGGAAGCATTATCTCTGATTGGAGTCCGATGAAGAACAAGAAGACCCAGTCCCCGAAGAAGAAAATTTTGAATATAATCCTTATCTGGAAAATAATGATCCAGACATAGGATTTTTTTATTAAAATTTAAAATTGGTTTTTGTCGCATCTCCCTCGGGATAAGTATATGGCAGACAAGCACCCCCCCCCCCCCCCAAAATTACCACTCAGAAAACTAAAGTAGCATCCTTCCAAAGGTGGAATAACTGAAATTACTTCTTTACCCTTAACTGTTTTCCATATTTTCTTTGCAGAATTTAGAGTTTTTATTTCTACATTTTGAAAACAGTGATTTCTTCCCAAAGTTTTAAAAACGATAATCCCGAGTTCAATGAAGAAGCTAATTTCTTCATGAGAATCAAAACTTTGCAGCAAAAATGGCATGTGAAAGTTAATTTGAAAATTAAGAGTTCTTTTCACAAACCATTTATTGCTCTGATTGATTCAGGAGCAGGCCTTAATTGTATTCAAGAAGGTCCGATCCCTACTCAATATTACAAAAAGACTATTCAAAAATTATATACTGCAAATAATGAAAAACTTCAAGTAAAATACAAATTAGATGAAGCAAGTATTTGTAATAATGGAGTCTGTTTTAAAAACTCCTTTTTACTTGTTAAAAATATGTCTGAACAAATAATATTAGGAACTCCTTTTATAACACAGTTATATCCCTTTGGAGTTTCTGATAGAGGCATTATAACTAAAAGAAATAATCAAGATATACTTTTTGAATTTTTAAATCACGTTAAATCAAAAGATTTAAATAACATAAATGACAATCTTGAAGAAACAAATTTCTTGTCAATAATACAAGGAAAACAAAATCAAATTGGTTTTCTTCAAAAAGAAATTCTATATCAAAAAATCGAAAAACAACTTCAAGATCCGATAATAAAAGAAAAAATAATTTCTTTACAAAAAGAATTTGAAACAGAAGTCTGCTCAATTATTCCAAATGCTTTTTGGAATAGAAAAGTTCATACGGTATCTCTACCTTATGAAAAAAACTTCGATGAAAGAAACATTCCAACTAAAGCTCGAACTATTCAAATGAATAGTGAGACTTTAGAATTGAAGATCTTTTAAATAAATAATTGATAAGGCCAAGCAAATCCCCTTGGAGTTGCACTGCCTTTTATGTAAATAATAATTCTGAAATTGAACGTGGCGAACCCAGAATGCTTATAAATTATAAACCATTAAACAAAGCTTTACAATGGATTCGTTATCCTGTTCCTAATAAAAAAGATCTTATCAAAAGACTGCATGATGCAGTTATCTTTTCAAAATTTGATTTAAAATCAGGTTATTATCAAATAGCCTTGAAAGAAGAAGATAAATACAAAACTGCTTTTACAGTTCCTCTAGGCCATTACGAATGGAATGTAATGCCTTTAGGTTTAAAAAATGCTCCATCTGAATTTCAAAGTATAATGGATGAAATATTGAAGCCTCAGTCTGAGTTTGCTTTAATATACATTGATGATATTTTTGCTTCTTCACCTGTTTTTCCTCCGTTTTCTCTAACATATTTTGTGAAATGATCCACAGTGGCATTCTGGTATCAGAGCCTTAGGGTTCTGGTACTTATACAGTGTCGTCCTCTACCTCCTCCAAATAAGAGAAATAACTTTCACGATATTGTCTTATTTCAGACTGTGAAAATGAAGAAAAAAACCATTTACGTTTTCCTTCATATTCAGGTTTTAAAAAATCTTTTTGAATTTTTTGTTTATCTATAATAAATTTTGTAAGAACTAAAATTTGATTTGGAGTTTCAAATGCTTGATTTATTTCAGATAGAGTCGGAGACTCTCTCTGAATCTCAGGTTGAACATTTTGAGATGTTTCAACCCTATAATCTGGTTGAGGTATAACAGGATGATATCTCACTCCTGCTAATCTCAAAGAATGGAATGAATCCATTGATCTTCTTGAATTGTTTGAATTAGTTTGTCTTGATCCTTCAGGACAAGTCCTAAAAGACCTAGTTGAATTGCTTCTACTAAAAGGAGGAAAACTAATTGAAATATTTCCTGAAGAATATTCGATGGGTATATTCATTACAGAAGGTTCTGGCTCTTCACGAGGCAAAATCTCTTGTAAATTCCATTCTAAATTTCTATAGACTTCATTGTGATTCAGTCTCCTTGGTGTAACAGCATTTGATTTATTCAAAGTTACTTGCAAAAGCAAAGTATCTTCTTTGGAAGATATATTTAAAGCTTTTGGCAAAATATTTGTTCTCATAGCTTTATAATATATTTTATATATTACAGCCATGGGATAGGAATTTGGATTCCAAATTCCTTCCTTTATTTTTATATTCAATTTTATATTATGTTTATTTTTACCAAGACTTTCCAAAGACATGGTATAGTTTGGAAAATTATTAAAGAAAGTGTGACCATCATGAAGATTGGTCTCAATTATTGATAATATTTGATCCTCGAACTTTGCAGGTCGAGTATCTCTTAGGCATACACACAGGTGTATCTATGCCTAATCTATGTAAAGGTTTTATTGCAACTTGGATTAACCCAATATGCAAAAATTTATATTTTTGTTTGTGTTCCTTAAAAATAGATAGATTCAAGAGATTTAAAGATTCTTGAGTCTTGTCTACCTTGATGGTATATTCAGCAGTTTTAATGATAAAATCATATTTGAATTTATCAAGTAATTTTGTCTTATATATTTCAGAAACATTTAATGGAGGGATACTCCAATTATTTAGTTTCTGTTCTATATCAGGCAAACTTATTTGTTGTTCATTTATTAAGGAAGAATTTTGATTTTCATTTTGAAAATTAGGTGAACTAGATTCACCTATTTCTTCAATTTTCTCTTTGCCCTTTCGGGAAATCATCTTCAGAAGGCTAGACATAGTGAACCTAACCCTAAAGCTCTAGTACCTATGACAAAGATTGAATTTTGACCTTACCCACACCGGGACCACCAGGCTTACCAACGGTTTTACTACCCTGTACGTCAGGATTTACGACCGGGAACACCCTTACAGGCTGACCAACGCCGCAAGAAGGGAAAACTCAAACACTGTATAAGTACCAGAACCTTAAGGCTCTGATACCAGAAAGCCACTGTGGATCATTTCACAAAAGATGTTAGAGAAAACAGAGGAAAAACAGGTGAAGAAGCAAAAATATCAGAGTATGAAAATACAATTGAAAATATTCAATATCAAAATATTTACTTTCACTATAAGCTTGAACACTACAAGCTTAAAATATTACAAGATGTTGAAATATTACAAGAACTTACAAAGAAAGCTGCTCTCAAAACTTGTAAAAGATCACCAAATCACTACAAGATTACAAAAGCAAATAGATTAGTAAGTTCAGAGATAATTGCGAGGTGTCTTCCAACTGAGTCTTGAAGCTCCTTATATAGATGAGAAGAGCCTTCAGCTAAGAGACGGATTTCAAATTTTTCAAATCCGAAAAGCAAAGACTGTAGAACTTTTGACTTCTGAGCCTTGCTTTTACTGTTGATCATTTTCTTTTGTCTGCCACGAAGATGCGCCGGCACAACGAGACAAACAACTTTTCTTTTTAAAACTAGCATGGCACATGGGCGGCCACATTTGTGTCCAAAGGACGCTACTTCAGTTTTCTGAGTGGTAATTTTGAGGGGGGGCCCTTGTCTGCCATCTACTTATCCCGAGGGAGATGCGACCAAAAACAATTTTAAATTTTAATCAAAAAATCCTATGTCTGGATCATTATTTTCCAGATAAGTATTATATTCAAAATTTTCTTCTTCAGGGACTGGGTCTTCTTGTTCTTCATCAGACCCAACTGTAGATAATGCTTCCAGCAGCATTTTCTTAAGCTCTACCGGAGAAGATACATCTACTTTTAATGAGTAAGGACTAGCTGGCTGAGATTTAACTGAAGATGTACAAACTATTCCTTTTCCTTTGTTTGATGATGGAGAGTTTGCCGGAGTGATGGACTGGGGAAGTCTCCTCTTTTGAAGTCCATGTTTCTTCCAAGTTTCAAACTTTCCAAGAACAATATCTTCATTGAATTTCCTCCACCAAGAAACAATCGCAGTGGAGCAAATGTATTTTGGGAATGGCTCAGGTAAGTGCAAATGAAAGTCATAGCTAAATTTTAGTAACCATGAGATTCCAAATTGAGCACAAAAATGTAGTAATTTTTCATGAGCCGGAATTTTAGGTGTTAAAGTCTTGTACTCCAAATATTTCTCATAAATAGCATTCAGGAGAATTTCTGCAGATAATCCGACCTCACAAAACCACTCCATAAACCAAGAAGGGTATACAGACTGGTTGCTGACTATGATGAAGTACCAAGAGTGTTTTTGATTGGGAACACAAAGAAATCAATCCCAAGCCTTTTTGTAATCGAAATAATTGTATATTGGAGGATCATAGACCCTTGAAAATCTTTTGGGCTTAATTGGGCTTTGACCCCAATCTGTGATGGTCAAAACCTTCAAAATCTTGCACTGGGAATAGGCCACAATTCCTGGTGCATTATCATTATCATTTTCATTTATTTCAACAGAACCAGAATCTATTAGCACATATCGGTAGAATTTTAAGGGTTTGTCTGTTCCATGAGCATTGATCTAGCCAAAACCCTTTTGAAAATATTGGGCTAATATATCCCATGGTTCATTTTTTGTTGGATCACCCATTTCGGGCTCCAAAAGTAACTGTTGACTACAGACAGATTTTGTTTTGTGCTGTAGAAGTTCTCGTTCAAGGACTTGAACATTTTGTGGGGTATTTTGGGGTATTTGTGGGGGTTACCCAAAGGGGTAAATTTATTTGGTATTTCAATTGGTTTTTTTGTAGTGGGCTGGGCTGGTATTGGAGATTTTTCTATTTGAGATGCACTGGGTGCAAAGGAACCCAATGTTAAGGCTTTTGATTTTGTAGAGGAAGGGGATGCCCCACCTCTGGCTGACCCACCTTGGGCCCTGCTCGCCATATTATTTTGATGCCTGCAAAAATTCCCTGGTTAGATAATCAGGGATATAATTATTTTCTCCTTTTCAAAATTCAATTTCAAAATCAAAACAGCTTAAAAACTTTGCCATCTGGCAAAAATATGTTTTGAAACAAGATTTTTAACATCTTTTTCTAAAACATCTTTTGCTGCTTTGCAATCAATTCTTAATAAAAAAATTTTATTAAACAAATCATCTTGAAATTTTGAAATACATAGTACTATAGATAAAATATCTTTTTTAATAGTACTATATTTTTCTTGTGATGAGATCCAAAGACCATAATGATATCGGACAATTTGCTCGACTTTTGACTCTGGAAGGATCTGCAGTAGGATACCACCATATCCTTTTTCGGAAGCATCTGTCTGGACTATTACACTTGCTTCTGGATGAGGAATACCAAGACACGGAAGAGACTTGACATCCTTTTTAATTTCAGCCACTAATTTTGACAGCTCATCAGACCAAGGTTTAGGATTCTTAGTCTTTCTAAGTCTAGAGTATAGAGGCTTACATTTTATTCTAATGTTGAGGATAAACTCAGAGACATAATTTAAACAACCCAAAAATCTCTGTAACTGAGTTTTATCTTTTAATTCATTTGGAAAATTATCAGCAAAGGCAATGCTTCTGCTGATTGGAGTTATTGTGCCTTGAAATATTTCACGGCCCAAAAATCTCATTTTTGTTAAACACAATTTTGTTTTCTTGGCTGACAAAGCCATGCCATTCCTTTTTATGGTTTCTTTGAAAATATTTAAGTGTTTAAAATGTTGTTCCAATGATTTGGAAAATATTAAAATATCATCAATGTATATTAAAGCAAACTCATAATGAGGCTTCAATATTTCATCCATTACATTTTGAAATTCAGATGGAGCATTTTTTAAACCTAAAGGCATTACATTCCATTCGTAATGGCCTAGAGGAACTGTAAAAGCAATTTTGTATTTATCTTCTTCTTTCAAGGCTATTTGATAATAACATGATTTTAAATCAAATTTTGAAAAGATAACTGCATCATGCAGTCTTTTGATAAGATCTTTTTTATTAGGAACATGATAGCGAATCCATTGTAAAGCTTTGTTTAATGGTTTATAATTTATAACCATTCTGGGTTCGCCACTTTCAATTTCAGAATTATTATTTACATAAAAGGGAGTGCAACTCCAAGGGGATTTGCTTGGCCTTATCAATTTTTTATTTAAAAGATCTTGAATATTTTTTTTATAAAATTTAAAGTCTCACTATTCATTTGAATAGGTCGAGCTTTAGTTGGAATGTTTCTTTCATCGAAGTCTTTTTCATAAGGTAGAGATACCGTATGAACTTTCCTATTCCAAAAAGCATTTGGAATAATTGAGCAGACTTCTGTTTCAAATTCTTTTTGTAAAGAAATTATTTTTTCTTTTATTATCGGATCTTGAAGTTGTTTTTCAATTTTTTAATAAAGAATTTCTTTTTGAAGAAAACCAATTTGATTTTGTTTTCCTTGTATTATTGACAAGAAATTTGTTTCTTCAAGATTGTCATTTATGTTATTTAAATCTTTTGATTTAACAGGATTTAAAAATTCAAAAAGTATATCTTGATTATTTCTTTTAGTTATAATGCCTCTATCAGAAACTCCAAAGGGATATAACTTTGTTATAAAAGGAGTTCCTAATATTATTTGTTCAAACATATTTTTAACAAGTAAAAAGGAGTTTTTAAAACAGACTCCATTATTACAAATACTTGCTTCATCTAATTTGTATTTTACTTGAAGTTTTTCATTATTTGCAATATATAATTTTTGAATAGGTTTTTTGTAATATTGAGTAGGGATCAGACCTTCTTGAATACAATTAAGAATATATATATATATATATATATTTATATATATATATATATATATATATATATATAGAGAGAGAGAGAGAGAGAGAGGGAGAGGAGCCCGGGTAATTTGATAGAGATGGCCAAATTAAAGTTCATCTTACTAATATACACATCTTTTTTTTTTTCCTCGATAAAAGCTAGGCATACAAAGGTATCACAAATATTATAATTATATGTTCTAAAATGTTAGTTATATTAGTAATCTATCAAAACATAGAATTATTTTTCTGCATGTCACAAAAATTATCTATAATAGAATATATACTGGACTTTTCTTCAATTTTCTTTTCAATGTATACTAGCAGTCTAGCACAAAGTCGCTTAAAAATTCATGTTTCATCTTATTGCAAAGTGTAGTCCTGAATATATTCATAGCTGAAAAAAAAATTGTTGTAAAGTAATTATATAAACACGATGTGCGAGGATAAAAATTAACGCTCTATACACAATAGAATAAATTTATGCTTTTCTAACTTTGAAACCAATGACAGATCAAAATAATTTCTAAACCTATAATAATTTTAGATTGTTTTTATTTTTTTTTTCAAAAAGTTAGAGAGGGCCTGACAAGTAGCTCCGTCCATGTATATATATTATATTATATTATGAAAGTTGAATATTTTAATAGGGGGGTAATATTAAAAATATGTTGAAATTAAATGTTTTTCCTTATCTAACATAATATTGAAAAATTTACCAAGCAATTTTTTTTTTTGAAAAATATATAATGTAAGATTGATGTAATAAACACTAATGCAGAAAAGGGATTCTACATCGGAGTTTACACATCGGTTTATTAGAAACCGATGTGTAAAACGAGGCGGTGGCATTTTTGAAATTAAAATCAAAGTATTACACATCGGTTTAGAGAATAACCGATGTGTAAAACGTTTCCACATCGGTTATTTCTAACCGATGTTTAAAATTAAAATAAAAAAAATTTAAAGTCAGAATTTTTAACATTCAACATCGGTTCTCAATGAACCGATGTGTAAAATTGTGATTAACAACATCAGTTTCTTGATAACCGATGTATAAAATTATAAATAAAAAAAATAGAAATTAAAATTTTACTTTTACACATCGGTTTTAAATAACCGATGTATAAAATTTTTTTAAAAAAAATTGGGAATTAAAAGTTTAAGGTTTACACATCGGTTTCAGGATAACCGATGTGTATAATATGGTTAACCACATCGGTTTATGGCATAACCGATGTGTAATATTGCCAATTTTTATTCTGTTCCGCGCGCTATCCCTCCATTCTTCAGTTTCGAGTTTTGCTGAACCCTAAAACAGAAAACGCCCTTTGCTCAATTCATTCCTCACCATGTGCTTTACCTTTGCGTTTGGATGCTCGCCCTCACCTCGCTCTGTCCGCTTGCCGCCATTGCTTCATTCTCCGGTGAGTGCTTCCTCCATTTTACTTTGCTTCACTTTCCCTTCACCTTGCTTCATTCTCCAGTATTCACTTTGTTCAATTTGTTGTTGTGGTTCATTCACTGATGTGTATGGGTAATGGATTTTGCTGTTGTTGGAGCTGGATGGTTATGTTTTGTTCTTTTATGAGCATCCCTGTTATGTTGTTTCGTTTTTTTTTTCTACCAGCATTGCACGGTACTCATCTCCTCTGCTAACGCGCGGCCTCCGCTTCTGCCTCCACTTCTGCTTCTGCTTCTCCCTCCCGTCTCTGTCTCTCAAGGCGTGAAAGGTATTTTTCTTTTACTTTTTTGTTTATAGTTCTATCTCTGTCTCCTAATGTATGATATGGTTGTGGTGATGTGGGGTTTCTGGAAGAAAGGGATAGAGCTTCTTTTGAAGATCTTTGTGAAGGTTTTTTCTTCTTTGGGTCTTGGGGAAGATATAGATAGGGAAGGTCTTAGAAAGACACCATTTGGAGTTCCCAGGTCCTTTTTCCCTTTTTCCCTTTACTGGTTGTTCTGTCATGGCTGTGACCACCATCACGGCTAGGCCGTTATCAGTTCTGCCTGTGAGGGTCTAGATCAGTTGGCATGTCACGGCCGTGATGGCCATCACGGCCAGGCCGTGACAGGTTCTGCCTTGGAGGTTACATTACTGGTTGTGCAGATCACGGCGTGACCACCATCACGGCTGGCCGTGATCGACTCTGCTGTGAGGGTGCAGTACAGTTGGCATGTCATGGCCGTGACAGGTTCTGCCTTGGAGGTTGCTTTACTGGTTGGTCTGTCACGGTCTTGACCACCATCATGGCTAGGCCGTGATCAGTTCTGCCTGTGAGGGTCTGGTTCAGTTGGCATGTCACGGCCGTGATGGCCATCACGGCCAGGCCGTGACAGGTTCTGCCTTGGAGGTTGCTTTCTTGGTTGGTGCATCACGGTAGTGACCACCATCACGGCTAGGCCGTGATCGGTTCCACTGTGAGGGTGCGTACGGTGACATGTCACGGTCGTGATGGGCATCACGGGATGGCCGTGACCAGTTCTGACTTTTCCATTCTTTCTTTTAAGCTATACTCGATCACGACCGTGATGGCTTTCAAGGCTAGGCCGTGATAGGCTCTGTTTGGCTAATTTTCTTCACTTTTCAAGCCCCATCTTCATGCAAGCTACATAAATAGTAAAGCCTTAGTTTCCCGTTTGAGATGCAATACTAATGAGTGTACGTGTACGTGCTTACGTTGATATTTATAAGTTATGTTTATGTACGTTGATCGATATTTATAAGTTATGTTTGATATTTATCCTGACATACTAACAAGTTTTTTTTTGTTTTGTGTTTAAATAGGTATACATGGCTGATCATGAGGATATACCTCCTTCATGGCAAGGGTCGGAGACCCCGATCTCACGGTAGAAAGGGTAGACGTGCCACACGGATGAGGCATTTGACTGCCAACCGTGGGTCAAATCAAAGGATAAGAGTAGATTTTGATGATAACCTCAAACCTATTGGGCCAATGGAAGATCAGTTTACCAGTTTTGTGGCGACCCTTGCTAGGAACAGGCCTAGTATACTCATTGATAGGTGGAGAGATGTACCGGCGGACGTGAAGGAGCAGATATGGGAGAGTATTCTGGTATCTATACTTCTACGTCTTGTGTTTGTCTGTATCTACTTTATTTTTATCTTAATAATATCATACAAGAATTCGTTGATTCTTTTGGTCTTAATGTAGTTGACATTTGACATACCAGGATACATACGCTATGAAGAAGCGTTTCTTTGAAGCATCTTTGGAGAGCGTTGGAGGGGTTTTAAGGCCGACCACAGGCGGATACTATATATTCGATCCAAAAAGTAAAAAGAACCCACTTGAGGTGTATCCGTTTCTTGACAAGGCGGCGTGGGATCGCTTTGTTGAGCCGACGTGATCCCAGCTTTCAGGTTAACTTATTTGATTTGTCTCTAAATTTATGTAAATGCATTAATTTCATTTACTTATGTAATTTAATTTTCTTTTTATTTATAACAGGAGAAGAGGGAAAAGGGGCAGGAAAACCAAAGCAAGAATGTCTACCCCCATGTCATGTCTCGTGGGGGATATAAAAAGCTTGTTAAGAAAATGGTTGAAGAGGAAAAGAAAGCACGTCGAAGAAGCATCTCAAGCGGATCCTAATGCTGAAAATCTTCCGGAGGTTGTTGATCCACCTCCACCCCCCACGCCATCGTTCAAGGAAGAGGGGCCGACAAAGAAAAACGGGACAATATACATCCGAGGAGGCCCGCCAAGTAGCTGAGAGGATTGTAAGTATAGTTTGTTGTAATTGTCATTTTAAGATTGTTACCGAATTGTAATGTGACCTGATATTTTTATGTGATAGGATGCCTTGGATGATCAGCTAACCCAAGGAACCTTTGTTCCTAGAGGACGCAATGATATCTTATCTATCGCCATCGGTAGAAACAGACCACCCGGCCGTGTCATTGGTGTTGGATGGGGAGTCGGCATTCGCCAATACCATGGTTCATCTTCACACCAATGCCACGAGGATTGATTTGCGAGATAGAGCACAACTAAAACAGGAGATTGCAGCTGAACCCGACAGGAGATGGCCGAGCGGTTTGCCCAAAGAGATGGCAATATTTACTTCTATGTCCCAAAGAGATGACGGTAGGTGTTCAACCCTCTGTCCAACCCTCTGTCCATGTGAGCACTAAGGGCTCATGTGATCCTCCTCATCATCCCGAAAATGATGATGATGGTGATCTTCTTCTTGCTGCTGCCGATGATGATGATGATGATGACGACCACGATAGGTGTGAGTGTATGTTGATGATCATCATCATCATCGCCGCTTTAGTGGCATTGGGTAGGGCATATAATAAGTTAGGTAATATCATACACCATCGGTTATTACAGGATGATCATCTCGAGGGTGTCTGTTGAGATTATTCGAGATCTCGATGCTCGAGTCCCCGTGCCCACCGAGGAGGTTCAAACAGTGGGTCGGCCCCAGAACTTCATCCTCTCGGCCAAGAAGACTGGTCAACTTTCTTGTTGCATCTGAGGTATTCGGTTAGTTGTGTTTTTCTATATTCATAGTTGAAATATATTTATTATTGTTTAAAGATAATGCTTTATTTGTATTTGTTATAGGATGTTGGAAATGATATTGTGCCTAAAAGGTCGGATCTAGGAAGACCCAGAGATGTCCGCTGCTCTGCCAAGGTATTCATTTGACCATTTAGTTAATAACGAATTAAATAACTTAATTATCCGTGATTACTAATATATATCTATGTTGTTTAGGGGATCGACAAAGGGGCACCTGGCCATGGTGATGTTTTTAAAGTTCTGGCTATACAGGTTGTCACCATGGAGGATGATGCAGCCTTGGTAACGTTGGAACATGATGCCAGCCCTAGTGAACTGTATATACCAAAGAAGGAACTTATGGAGATGGCACTCAATAAAGAAATGGCCAGTTCTGCACACATATCGTTTTGGTGCACGTAAGTACATTTTATTTATAAGTTAAGTACGTAATTAATTTTTAAATACAATGATAATTAACATGTTTTTCCAATATATTAGGTATCTGCATCGTATGTTAGTCGATCAGGGTAACCTCGCCCTTTATGGGTTCATTGACCCCATGTTCATTCAGGGTGATGTTCTCGTAGCATCGGAAGACCCGGTCACTACCATACGTGATATACTTGCCCGAGACGATCATCAATTCTATCTTGCGCCTTATCTCAATAAGTAAGTACCGGTTATTTAAGTATAATTATATATGACTTAGTCACTAACTGTTCCGCAAATACAGCAAGCATTGGAAAATGTTGCTCTTGTACACAAGAATGAAAGTCTTGGTCTTATACAGCTCATTGGGAAATAAGCCGGCGAATGAACTGAAGACGATCATCGAAACGTAAGCGTTAAAATACTTTATAATCAGTAATGCAGTTGTTTTAATTATCTGAAATCTATTATATATACTTTAATTAATGTTTTTGTCATTATAGGTCTATTAATGCATCCCACATGTTGCGTGGTGAAAGGCGTACTCGGGCTATCAGATGGATTATTCCCAGCGTAAGATATTTATTAGTTCAAATGCATCAAATGTAGTGGATACAATAATTGATTTCTATTTTATTTAATTCCTCATATTCTAATTGGGTTTCATTTGTACGTAGTCACGTATACAACGTGGGTCATGGGAATGTGGCTACTATGTGATGCAGTGGATGTTGGAAATTATCTCCTCCGGGATCACTGAAAGATGGAGTGAGGTAAATGTTAATTGACACAATTAGAAGTAATAGTATAGATTCGTTATATGTTTTATGTTAGTTTATTACTTAAAAGATATAATCTTTTGTCCAATTAAACTTGCAGATATTCAACAATCCAACTCCATTGTCTCATTCTGACATCAACATCATAAAGAGGCATTGGGCAACTTTCTTTCTTGAAGTGTACCACCCATAGTTTGTATATATGTAGTTAGTTTAAAAACTTATCATATACTAGCTATAGTGTACCTTTGACTGATGATACGTATTAGTGCTCAGGTCTGGTTCAATTCTTCTTCTCTCGTGTTTTGATGTAGCCTTGATAAAGTGTTGTTTTCATTCATTCGAAATTAATTAGGCCACGATGCCCTCTGTTTTGGAGATTCTGTGCTCACTAGTCATTTGATGAAATGTCACTATTTTTAACCATATGTGTAAGAGCTGATTGTCTGTGCTAAGAAAATTGAATGAAGTATGTTTTGCTTTTGAATGATTGTGTCAAAACTGGTTTGGTGTTCTGTTGTTGTTTCTTGTTTGATCGAGTGCTCTTTGGTTTGTTTATTGATCTGCATTACTGAAACAGGGGAAAGGAATGATTGAAATGTAAATAACAGATTAAAAAAAATGAGATTTTACATATCGGTTCTCAATAACTGATGTGTAAATTTAACTTTCTACATCGATTTTCCCAAGAACCGATGTGTAAATTTCACTTTACACATCGGTTCTATATAAAACTGATGTAGAAAGTCAAATTTACACATCGGTTTTCAGCAAAACCGATGTAGAAAGTTAAATTTACAACTGTTTATCAATTGATAAATTAATTTTTCACATCGGTTAATATAAAACCGATGTTTAAAATATACTTTACACATCGGTTTTTTAACCGATGTATAAAATGGCAATAAACCACATCGGTCGTTTTCACATCCGTTTTAAAATCGATGTGAAAAGCCAAAAATAACCGACATGGAATCCCTTTTCTGCACTAATGAAAAATAACGTGTAAATCATTATTGTTAAAAAGAAAATCAACGTCACGCACTACTTAAAATAATGACGTGGGAAATCAAATTTGTGGCATTAATTAAAAAGCTAGCACTCCTGACGTGGGAAATCAAATTGATGCAGAATTTTGCCTTTTTTTTTTTTTTTTGAAATGCAGATAAGAAAAGCAAAAAGGCAGAAACTAAGAACTAGGGACCCACAATCGGGGGGTCAGCCCAAATTTGGTAGGCTAGGTCATTCCTGGAAGCCAAGTGATCTGCACAAAAAATATATATCCTTGATGTCCACCTGTCTAAGAGCTCCACAATCCACGTCAACTTATCAGCATGCTCATGGAATAATATGTTATTGCGGTTATGGATGAGATTCACAACATCTAGGGCACCAGTTTCACAGCCCAAACGATCCAAACCAAGGAGAGACCCTTTCTGAACAGCAATGATTTCCGCAAGAAGATCACTGCCTCCACCTTCTGAATGAGATTCACAACACCCTCATCAGACCTCCAGCTCCCATCCTAGAAGTGGCTTCCATAAAGCTCCCATCGATCTGTGTTAAGCTTAACTGCACCACTAGGAGGTGGCTTCTTTCTTTGAGGGAAACCACTGCATAAACTCATCATGGCTGGTACGAACCTGGTGGATAACACTATTAATTAATGGACCATTTTTCATCATTGAAAATCATGTTATTGCGACAACGCCAGAGATGTATTACCATCACCTATTTTATACTTGAACCCATCTTTTAAAGTTTGAATGGCTTTGACAATGCCCCTCCAAACAATAGAATCACCATTCACTACAACATTTTTCACTTTAGGCAACACTAATCTTGCCAACAGTTGAAAAACCGTTCCTAAAACATGGAATAAGCAACAATTTTATAATTGTAGCTAATATTATATACATTTTGCATCTCTTTTAAAAATACAATATAAAAGGGTTGCATATCTATATTAGACAACACTTATAAAACTGTGGATGGATTATTGGGAACACTTTTTCCTGGGTTAGGATTTTAGAGAATGGTTTCAATAATTATATCATGCCCGCCAAAATAGGTTTTGCCGGGATTTTATCTTATCAATTTTTTTAAAAGTTTGCTTTGTGCTCTGAACCCTGTGAATCCCTGACCCATTCTGCAATTGTTTTTTCGAATTTTTTTATCAAAACTCTCGTAACTCCTAATCCCTAGTCTGCATCGTCTCTCTCTCTCATTTGTCTCCCTCTCGTAACTTAACTCTGTAAGACACTTTTGCTTTCTTACTCATTCAATGAGCTTCATTCCTTCACAGAATCGAGAAGTTACTCTGCAATAATAAGAATCATGTTTCGATTTCAATGACGCACCGAACTCATCTTTTCGATGCGAGCGGACTCGTAGATGATGATGTGGTCGTGGTCGTCGTCGCCGTAGTTCAAGGTTAGTGTCACTCCCCCCTGCTATTGAATTGAAGGGGTGCGCATTACGCAGCTAGCGCAGGTTAGTGTCACTCCCCCCTGCTATTGAATTGAAGGGGTTGAAGTTGTCAAGTTGAAACGAAACGCTGAGCTGCTTCATTGTTGGGTCAAGTGAAAATCTGAGATAAGCATCGAAGAAATCAGAAATGGCATCCAAATCTCCAAAGAAGGCCAATCTCTTAGATCACCACTCCATCAAAAACATCCTCGACGAGTCCGTCTCTGAGGTAGGTCGTCCCTTAAACCCTAACCCTTTTTATCCCTTTTCGATCTTATCGATTTTTCTTTCATTTTATATTTTGAGTCTTTTGTTCACCAATTTTGATTACGCGTGCCTCAATTTTTGACTATTTGTGTATGTAGGTTGTTAAGAATCGCGGGTATGTGGAAGACGTGAGATTGAGCAACGTGAGGCTCTTCATTGGGACCATCATCATCGTCATTGCTCTCTTCGCCCAATTCTACAAGAAGAAGTTCCCCGAGAACAGGGATTTTCTCATCGCCTGCATCGCCTTATATCCTTTTTTTCACTCCATTTTTGGTTTTTGGTTTTTCTTTAACTGCTTTGTGTTGGGGTGTTTTCATTTTAACATCTGAAATTAGGATATTTGAAAATGTGGGATGAAGGAACTATTCAAATTGAGTTTGATACTTTACTTGAAAATGGAAGTGTGATTGCTGATGTTTGTATTTTTATTTATTCTACTTGATTCTTTGTTTGATCTTTAACTCTTGCACGTATGTAGTCTTCAATGGTTTGTTGCGGTGATCATATACACTAAGGAGAAGAATGCCATTCGATTACTTATCCTCCCCTTTGTAAGTTCCTGTTTACCCAGATAAGGCTTCTCTTTAATGCTGAACTTTCATTTATATATGGAGAATAGATCAATAGATGCTGTGTTTGATTTGCATTGCTCCGGATGATGGAATTTTCTGGTTTGGATAGTCGGTAGTCCTCTGGTCTGGTGCTGGATTTGGGAATTATACTGTTCCTTAGAAACACATATTATCTATCCTGTTCTCTCCTTTGCATAATGTTTAATGTGGTCTGTTAGAATATGTAGTGTTGTTTTATAAACCATTTATTTCAAATATGATCCATTTAAAAAAGTCACACGCATTTATCTTTTAATTTGGATCGTTCGAATAAGATCCAATAGTCAAGATTCATTCTTCTCGTCTCATATATATGTGTGTGCACAGCGGCAGCAGTAGTGAAGGAAACTGGTGACCTGAACGCACCGAATTCTCACTCTCCATATTCCAATTCTGATTTCCATCCAAATCCAAATCAATTCCTTTTCCTCCAATTCCAATTCAGGTTCCTCTCTCTCTCTATGTATTTTTTATTTGTATTTATTAGCCATAATTTCAAAAATTTGGGTTTTGTAGAACGAACAAAAATTCAGTTATTTTTTGGTCAGATTTAGGGTCTGTTTTTTTGGATGAATACCCCATGATTGGGTTTTATACTGATGTTGGATTACGATGTTTGTAATTTGATTGCAAAGTCAAAGTGGTTTTGCATGTTCCTGTAGCTTTTACTCTGTTATTTTTATATAAGAATGGATTTGTCGGTTTTGATTGCACTGTCAACTTCTCCGGTGGATTTGGTGCTGTGTGTTAGAAGTTAGAAGCAGAGCTCCTGAGAGATGAAAAGCAATGTGCAGAGCATATCATGCTGGTTGATTTGAGACGCAGTGATGTTGGAAAGGTTTGTTATAAACATTCGCTTTAGTTATGGATATCGGAATTGTTAACTGCTATAGCATGGATTTCTGACAACCTTGTCAGAGGCTTTATAAAGAATAACTCTTACATATTCTACACAGTGTAGAGCTTGTGCAGATAAAGAAGACTGATTTAACAAGCTACATTGCCTTTGATTTTACGAATGTAGGGTCTTGAAGATACACAGATTTAATATTCTTGCAAATAGTAGTATTCCCCATGCACTGCAACTTGTTTCTATGATGCACGTGAAGGGTCTTAAAAGATGAATTTACATTCCCATGTGCTCTTAAAACCTACAGTCATCATGGTGAATTAACCATGGGTATACAGATTCATTGTTATGTTATCAAGTCTGGTTTTGAGTCTAGATGTTATTGTATATCAGCATTGATTGATATGTATTTGAATTGCAAGCTACTGAATGAAGCAAAGAATATATTTTATCAATTCTTCAGGAACTCTCCTCTTGCTGATAGCTTGGCACTTTGGAATTTTATGATTTCAGGGTACGTTACCAATGTAGATTATGTTGAGGCTCTTAATTTGATTGCAAATATGCATCTTTCTGGTGCATGTTTTGATTCCTATACCATTAGCCTTGCCTTGAAGACCTGCATTTACTTCCAGAACTTGAAATTGGCATCTCAAGTGCATGGTTTTGTTGTCACAGGTGGCTATGAATTAGATTTTGTTGTTGGAAACATTCTTATTGATCTATATGCAAAACTGGGCAATGTTAAGAGTGCATTAAAATTGTTTGAAAGGTTGCCAGATAAAAATGTCGTGTCATGGTCTAGTTTGATTACTGGTTGTGCTAGATTTGGTTTAGGTACATTAGCTTTTCCCCTCTTTGTGGATATGGTTCACTTTGATCTTGATATTGATCATTTTGTCTTTTCAGTTGTTCTGAAAGTTTCTTCAATTTTGGCATCTCTTCGAAGTGGCGAGTAACTTCATGCTTTCTGTCTAAAGAAGGGGTTTGAATCAGAGACAGTTATTAAAACTGCTCTTATTGATATGTATGCAAAATGTGGTGTGATTGAGGATGCCTTAGCTTTGTTTCGTTATCTTTCAGAAATAGATACAATGTGTTGGTGCCTGACTTGCTCTTTAAGCCTGACAAAACTATATGGTGATCCTTGCTTGGTGCATGTGGAACTCACAATAACTAATATCTTGCAAATATTGTTGCTACACATCTTCTTGCCTCCTTTCTCTTAAGAAGATTAAGAATTTGTGAACTTCTATGACAAACTGTGATTCCTTGAATATTTATTGTCTCACTGCTTTCTTATTTTCCTTATTAAACTATTTAACTATATATTGTTTTTATGATACATCATTGTTGTATCCAGCTTGCTTGAGTACTCCAATATTATCTTTAATTCCAATTTATAGTGCTTACTAAGTTTTGCTTCCATTAACTAATTGTGCAATTCCCGTATGCAGTGTGATTCAACAACATGCATTGCATCTGGAAGGGAAGGGAGCTTGAAGGCCCTGAGACTAGCCAAAGATTAGTTCTGCTATCCTACATTGCATTGCATGTACAAGACAGTGAAGAACTTGCTGACGTTGCAGTGCTTGAATGGTCATCCAAGCAATCTTCCATGATACAGGATGAAATCCTCGAAGCATTGTTGCAAGAGTCCAAGAGTAGGTTGGAGCTTTACCAGTCTAGTGTTATCCATCAAGTGTATTTAAAGTCTTGATTTTATCCTTAACATTAATGTTCTTTTATTAGACCACGCTTAAAGATTCAATTCAAAACTCAACTGAATCTGCTGGACAAACTTTTCGATCACTCTTTGGCAAAGAAAAGTCGGGGAAAGTGCGTTGCTTTGAAAGAACCGTCACACCATCTATGTTAAAAAGAAATGAAGAAATTGCTGTGATTAAGAAACAACATTCGCATGAGATGAATAAGATGTTTAAGAAGGTTGATGGATTGGAAGCACTTGTAAGAAGTTTATTGAAGCAAAACAAGCCAAATGTGGATGAAGAGGATTTGGATGATATGATGGCAAATGCTTTAGGCAACGAAAACAATGCAGCATCACATTCTTCTACATGAACTCATGTTCCAAATAACGAACAGGTATAACAATATTTATCAAAACTTTATTTGTGTATTTAATTTGTCTGCTAATAATATTATTTGTTCCAAGTTGAGGAAGCAATGGATACTACTATAAACAAGTTATTAGTTGTAGCTACTAGTTAAATAGGTTTCAAGTCATTAATAATAGCTTTTGACTTGTTTCCTTGGCATCCCTCATTCCTCTACCTTCATGATTTTTTCTTGTTTGAAGGCTTTACATGGTTTATGCTTCTACTGATATTAGTTTGTACCTTATATGGGTAGCTTTTGTTTCTTGTTTTTTCGTTCCATGGTTCTTCAAGTCGGTAATGTGATGTTGTGTAATTCTGGTGAGCTTTGGTCTTTTCAAAAAATTCTCAAATATATCTGGTGGGCCTTTGAATATTCAGCTAGCTTTTACACTTGAGTTTGGTTTTTGGTTTTGGTTTTGGCCTTGTATGGTCATTAGATGTGTTGGTCCTGTTGGTCTGTACTATGTCCATGGGGATGTGTTTTTGTTGGATCACAAGTGAGAATTTCAACCTAGTTGTAAATTGTTACTCTTGGTTGAAATTTTACCTTAGTGTTCTCTTTTATTATATACGGGTTCAAGTACCCCTTGTACTCAAATATAAATACAGTTTAGCACACAAAAAAAAAAATGTTGCTTGTCATGCTTTTGATACTTTATATAAAATGGTGGAGAATGACCTATTATATTATTGGTTCATTACTTGGCAATAATGCTTGAGACTTGTTTTCTTGGTATCATTAGGGAGAGAAGAGACTAGGTAGCTTATAAAGGCTCATGTTATATAAAGTACAGTAGCATGATTCCATTTTCTCCTCATTTCATAATCTAATTGAACTATATAACTCAGCTTCTAACTTATATATCTTTTGTCATATATGCAGGAAGATTTTCTTGGTGAGGAAGAACAATATCAAGACATAGAAGACGAATGATGATATTAACATACATTGAAGCATATAATCTTTATGGATGTTTTTCTTTTTTCTTTTGGATTTTAGAAGAAAACTATTATGTTAGCTTTTTTAAGTGGTATTAGTTCAGATGGGTGGTTGCTCTGTTTGTGATGGCTCTCATAGTCTAAGAGTGTCATTTGAAGACTCGTTTTTGTTGTGCAACTAGGAGTATGCTATACAGTGTCTGGCTGTCTTTGGCTTTGGTGTATTATTGAATCTGTGATATCTTGTTGCGGAATTACATGTGACGAGTATGTTTTTCGTTGCTTGGGAGTTGAAAGAATAAAAACAGTTGATATCTTGTTGCAGAATTACATGTGACGAGTATGTTTTTAGGTGTTGTAATTGAAAGGTTAAAATATATATTTAGTTATGTATAAACATATAAAAGACTTTCCTCGCAATATAATAAAAGCTAACATCGTTGTCGATTTATTCTATAATAGTTACAAAAATGTCCCCTAAAGTTGAGTTAATCGATTTCTATATTATTTACCAACAGTAAAATAAGTGTTGTCTATATTAAAACATCTAGCAACAGTTACAAAATTGTTGCCTATACCATCCACCAATAGTTAAATAAATGTTCCTTATTCTATTTGCCAACATTTAAATAACCGTGACTGAAACATCTAGCAACAATTAAGAAACCGTTGCCTAAATAATATGAACGAAAACCGTTGCCATAGGACGGGTTTAAAAACCGTGGCCTATTCCCCTAATTTAGGCAACGGTTATTGAGATACCGTGGCCTAAAGCGAAAAACCGTTGCCTAAGGGAATAGGCAACGGCCACCTAGAGAACACTTTTTTAATTGTTGCCAAACCGTTGCCTAAAGTTTAGGCAACGGTTTTCATACTTCTAGGAACGGTTTTTTGTTGTTGCCTAAACTAAAAAATGTTGTAGTGATTTCTCCTTTGAACCCCCAGATGTGCCCCGAGCCAAGGTATTTGTGAGACATAATCTGGACCCAAAGCTTATGTTTTTCATGTAACAGACTCCACGCCAACTTCCCAGTAAGTGCAATATTAGAAAGTCTAGAATCTCTGATGCCCAGACCACCAATTCTCTTAGGTTTTGTGATATATAGTGTCCCAATTAACTATACTCCAGCCCCTGTTGTTATCATTTCTGGCCCAAATAAAATTTCTTGTCATCATATCTATATGCGGTTACACACACTAGAGGGAAGGTGGTGAATTTGCATAGAATAAACTGGGATCGCAGAGCTCACTGATTTCGCAAGACAGACCCTACCAGCTTTGTTGACAAGTTTAGACTTCCAAACTGCCATTCTCCTCTAAATTTTATCAAGGACAGTATTATGGACATTTTTATTAACTCTCCCTTGAAGAAGGGGAAAGCCCAAATAAGTCCCAGGATCATTAACAATGCGAATGGATGAAATAGCTCTAATATTTTCCTTTTTATGTCTAGGAACCAACTTAGAGCACATAGCTTTAGATTTCTCCACATTAACTTTTAATCCTGAAGCTTGGCAAAACTCTTGTAAAGTCTCCATAACCACTTGGGCTTGCTGGTCATTTGCCTCACAAAAAAGTAACACATCATCCGCAAATAATAGGAGGGATAAGCCCGGCCCGCCTTTAGAAACATGAATTGGACGCCAGGTACCTGAACTCACTTTGTGCTGGATCCAAAGAACTAACTTCTCCAGACACAAAACAAAAAGATAGGGGGAGAGAGGATTCCTTTGACGAGAACCTCCATAAGGCTTAAAATTATCAGTCTTAGACCCGATGATCTAACGCAAGTCATAATCAACTTACCAATGTTAGGAAGCTAAAATCATGAATAGTAGTCTCCAAAAAATCCCAACAAACTCTAATGGGAAGAGAAAAAACTAGAATAAAAAAATGAAAGAGGAAATGAACTTTTTCTGTTTGGTTAAGAAGAAAATTTGGAAAGAGGGGAAAAGAGGTGAATTCAACGTAAAATTAAGTATTCTTTCCAAGAGTGAGAAGAAAAATAACAGAAAAACTTTCTACATGTCACTCAAGACACTTTCTTTCTCCACCAATTATATGATGTCACATGTTTCATAAATTTTATTTTTCTTCATTTTCTTTCATGTTTCTCTCATATTAAATAACTCTTAAAATCCACTATTTTTCTTACCATTTCCTTTTTATTTTCTCTCTTCCAACTTTCTTTCTTTCTATCTTCTCTCTTTCCATTTTCTTTCTTAAACCAAATGAAGCATTTGAGGGAAGGTAACACATGTGCTAGCTGGCTTGTAAATTGGAGCCTAACAAAGCCATATTGGTTTGACAAAGTAGATTTTCCTCCTGCTCCTCTCGTTCTACATTTGCTTAGTGATGTTTCGAGGGCTCCTTTACCTTGTATTTTCTCTATATAGTTTTTGACTTTTTTCTTTAGGCTTAGGTCCCGTTGAATGTAAAAAAATAAAAATAAATAACAATGAGTTTGATGTGATCCACTTACAGTCATATATTGAATGGTTTATAATAGGTTGATAATGTAAAAAACTTTATAACCACGTTATATATGAAAATTAAAATCATGTAATATTAATACTCTCTCCAGTCCTTAATATAATAAACAAAACCCTAAAATATACAGATCAATGAAATGCATTAAAATGAGCAAATTATAATTAATATTCATATAAATTTTCAAAAATACTTTTTTTAATTAATGAACAAACTCACTTGTATGGAAAGTTGATATATCTCATAAATATAAATCATATTATAAATGAGGATGATATTAAAAATTAGTATTTAATATGTGTAAAAATTGATACATGTTTTTATATTTTGGATAAAATAATATACATTTATTTCTTATATATATTAAGGATATCGGGGGAGTACTAAACTATTTTTTACATAAAATTATAGTATCTTATCAGCTATCAAATCTGAAAATATGAGAGAAAAATAATAAATTCGTTGGATTTTAAAAGGAATACTAAGTTTTGTTTTGTTTTTTTTTAAAAAAAAAAGGGATACTAAGTTAAAAGTTGCTATCATATAGCAGCAATTTCGTGTTTGGTCTTAAAATTGTATCGATGGAGATGTGACTGTCCATGTTAATATTACGTGTTGACACGCCGCCACGCTGGAAACATCATTGATGTACGGTGCATTTGCTTTACAAAAATTCAGGGGATTGGATACCGTAAAATTTTTTGTCTCTTATTTGATTTAAAAAATTGTCAGAGGACAGGATAAAATAAGGGGAGGCACAGGACAAAAATCTAAAATTTTGTCCCCCCACCAAACCATGAGATAACTTTATGTCCCATGAACAGACTACTAAAAAAAGATAAAATTATCCTTACATCTCCCCCTCTCTCTTCCACCCTCTCTCTCCCCACCCCACATTATTTAATTTTTTTCAAACGTTAATGTTATATAATACATATTAATAATATATATAATAGTATTATGATAGTAATAATATATTATCATATATACTATATATTATAAAAATATATTATATATTACCTAATACTTTCATATATTAATAATATTATATATTAATATATATTATAAAGGGTATCATAATAAAATTAATATTATTTTATTTTAGTTGTCCATTATCTATCAAATGATGTACAAGACAAAAAGTTATCCTATAATCCAAGGGATTGTACTATGCTGTCCAATTTATCTTGTGCTGTCTGCTTTTTGTCTATTTTGACGTTCTTTTAAAAACTATTTATCAGTTTATGATCCTTTTAAAACTATTTATCAATGAGGAGTCCATTTTAACACATGACATATTTTATTTTATTTTCATTCTGACGGTCAAAGGTTCCTGTCAGAGTGGCGCCTTCAAAGACGCCACTCGGACTGATGCCTACCTTAAAAAAATATTAAAAAACAAGTCAAAGGCCCTGTCCCCGTAACGCCACGTGGGGCAAGATGGCGCCTTTAAAGGCGCCGGCTGCAATGGCGCCTCAACCTGGGGAAGGCGTCATCTGCAATGACGCCTTTAAAGGCGCCATCTGTAGTGGCACCTTCCCCAGATTAGTCACGTGATGCTCCGAGACCCCTACGCATCCAGTAAAAAAAAATGCTAATAATTAATATCAAATAAAATATAATGCTAATAATTGGGCCATTGTTTAAGGAACCAATAATGAAAATTTTGTATGAGAAATTATGTATTTTTTTTATTTTTTTGAAATTATGGGAAATGATGTATTTAACATTTCAAAAAGTGTAACATTTAGTTTTTCAATACAAATTTTCCATTTGTGGGTTCCTTAACCAATGCCTGAAGACACTCGTTAGCAAAATCTATAAAATAATAATCTCACTTGAATTATTTTAATTTAGTTAAAAATCCGTTATTTTAAGCTTGAAAATTATTTTTTGTTATATAATTTTTATATAAATTTAAAATTTATTTTATCTTTAGCAAAAGTTATTAAAAATACTTTACCTTCTCAATTATAACTCCTACCTTTTTTTTTATAAAAGCTAAACCAAACAAACATAGAACATTTTTTAATACTTTACCTTCTCAGTTATAGCTTCTACTTGTTATTTTTATTGCTATGAATTTTAATACGTTGTTATGTTGTCTTTATTTTATTAAGGTGCTATAAAATAATAATAATAATAATAATAATAATAATAATAATAATAATAATAATAATTGGTGACTATTTATTGATTTAATTATTGATATAATAATTAGTAACTGTTTATTGATTTAACTGTAATAATTGATGACTATTTATTGATTTAATTTTATATTGTTAATAATTTATTTTTTATACCTCTTGTTATTTTAATTGCTACTTGTTATAAGGGTATATTTTTATTGGTGCGTGTTATTTTTATTCAGTATATTAATTCTATTTATCATTAGTGTGAAAATGTCATTGTTACTCTTCATAATTTTAACTATAATAATATCATTTTTTATGCCATTTTTTTTCAAACAAGTAGCCCTTAATAAAATAAAATCTATTTAATCTGAAATAACAAATTATTATTATTGTTGTTGTTGTTGTTGTTGTTTTTGTTTTTGTTGTTGTTGTTGTTGTTGTTTTATAACACCTTAATAAAATAAAGACAACATAACATATTAAAATTCATAGCAATAAAAATAACAAGTAGAAGCTATAATTGAGAAGGTAAAGTATTAAAAATATCACGTTCTATGTTTGTTTGGTTTAGCTTTTATAAAAAAAGGTAGAAGTTATAATTGAGAAGGTAAAGTATTTTTAATAACTTTTGCCAAAGATAAAATAATTTTTAATTTATATAAAAATTATATAACAAAAATATTTTTCAAGCTAAGGTAACGGATTCTTAACTAAATTAAAATACTTCAAATGAGATTATTATTTTATGGGTCTTGCTAACGAGTGTCCTAAGGATATTGGTTAAGAAACTCACGGAAGGAAAATTTGTATTAAAAAACTAAATGTTACATTTTTTGAAATGTTAAATACATCATTTCCCATAATTTCAAAAAAATAAAAAATACATCATTTCTCATACAAAATTTTCATTATTGGTTCCTTAAACAATGTCTCGATTATTAGCATTATATTTTTTTTATAATAAATATTACCATATTTTTTGACTGGGTGGGGAGGGGTCCCACAGCGTGACGTGGCGCAATCTGGGGAAGGCGCCACTGCAGCTGGCACCTTTAAAGGCGCCATTGCAGATGACGCCTTCCCCAGGTTGCGCCACATGGCGCTGCGGGGACAAGACCTTTGACTTATTTTTTTAAATATTTTTTTAAGGTAGGTTGCAGTCCGAATGGCACCTTTGAAGTCGTCATTCTGACTGGCGCCTTTGACCGTCAGGATAAAAATAAAATAAAATATGCCATGTGTCAAAAAGGATTCTAAACTGATAAATAGTTTCAAAAAAACCTATAAAATGGTAAATAGTTTCTAAAAGAACACCAAAATGATAAAAAAAAAACCATGAAAATGTATACAGGTCTAAGATTAATTAACCATGACCGTTTCTTGCCATGCATAGCATTAAATAAAAAATATCGGGTTTTTTATTTAAGTAGTGCAATTTGATTGCACAATTATGAGATTGGCGTGGTTTTAAAAATATTTATACAAGTAGTGTAAGTCATAGTTGTTAGTTACAAAATGTAAATAAAAGTCGTATATAACACATACGATTTTTATTTTTTATAATTTTTTCCGACAAGTCGTATTGGACACCTACGACTTCTATCTGTTATGAAATTTTTTTTAACTAATCATGTGGGACACATACGACTTCAACATTATATAATTTTAAAAAAAAAAATTATGAAACGTGTCATACGATGATAACCATGTCTCTTTTTTTTTAAAGTACAAAATTGAAATATAAAAATTAAAAAATGAAGTTTTTTAATGGAATGAAATATAAATTTAAATAACTATAGCATGAATATAAAATTAAATAATTATAATAGAATTATAAAAAAATTAAATGATAGTTTTGGTCACTTATCTTTATTTTAGGTTTCAATTTGATTTTTTTCTTTTCATTTTGGTCCCTTATCTTTAATTTCATGTTTCAACGTAGTCATTTCCGTTTAAATTGTGGTATGTCGAGGACTAAGTTGATGTAAATTTTACAAAATAAGGGATCATTTAGGAAAAAAAATAAAATATGGATCATTTCGGAACAAAAAAAGGTACCACATTGGTTTAACTTTTGCAAAATGAGGGATCATTTCATAACAAAAAATATATTTTTTGCAAAAGTTAAACCAATGTGATCCATTTTTCTGTTCCGAAATGATCTCTTTTATTTTATTTTTCTAAAATGGTCCCTTATTTTACAAAATTTATATCAACGTTGTCCTCCACGTACCACAATTTAAACGGAAAGGACTATATTGAAACCTAAATAAAAGATAAGGGACCAAAATGAAACCAAAAATAAAAGATGACCAAATTGAAACCTAAAATAAAGATAAATGACCAAAAGTATCATTTAGTTTTTTAATAATTCTATTATAGTTATATAATTTTATATTTCATGCTATAGTTATTTGATTTAAATTTATATTTCATTCCATAAGAAAATTTATTATTTAATTATATATTTCTATTGTGTACTTAAAAAAAAGGGACGTGGTTATGAGTGTATGACATGTTTCATATATATATTTTTTAAATTATATAATGATGTAGTCTTATATGACTCATATCACTAGTTAAATTCTTTTCATAACATATAGAAGTTGTAGGCGTCCAATACGACTTGCGAGAAAAAATATAAAAAATAGAAATCGTATGTGTTATATACGACTTTCACTTATATTTCGTAACTAACAACTACGACTTATACTACTTGACTAAATATTTTTAAAACCACACCAATCCCATAATTGTGCAATCAAATTGCATTACTTAGGTAAAAAAAAGCCAAAAATATCATAGTTATTTATGTATAAAAAAATTCTAGAGACTTTGTTTGGTTTTATAGGATATTTTCCGTACGTAACTGTGAAAACTAATGCTCGAGTCAGGTAGGACCAAAAAGACGACAAAACTCTTTCTCATAAATTTTAATATTGCTACAATTCCGAGGATCGAGATTCGAACTCGAGATCATTGATTAAGATAGAAGAGACTCATAAGCACTCTTCGATTTGTAAAAAAAAATTATATTGACAATCAATCACACGTTAATTTTCTCGGAGGACAATTATTGATCCATATCAACAACCTTAGAATGATTCAAGGTAGAGAAAGTGATTTTTGGTACTCCCTAGTCCCTACTAAACATCGATTTATCGTTTCTGCGAAAGTACTTCACCTATTCTAACCCTTTAAAAGCACTTTTGATATTGTAGTTAAGGCATGCTCTAAATTAATGCAAATTAAATTTCCCACTAAAGAAATTTTTTTAGTTTATTACTGATTGCTTCAATCATGCTTTCAATAAAGTAGTGTATCAATTAAAATTGGAGTTTAAGCAGAATACGGCACGACTCAAGCACATAACATAATAATGAGTGAAAATGAAAACACAGAAGAAAAAGAAAGAAAGGTCTATGACACTGATAAAATAGAAATAATTGTGACAGGCAATTAGACAAGCGCAGAGGCACACACCACCTTAGGTTACGTCCAAAATCGGAGCAAATATTCGTGTTATATTTGTACCGTACGATAGTGTAAGATGTGCCCTATTATGACGTGGAGGAGAGGATCCTTTAGTAATGTTTTATAATTTAGGAATATAGCTTTTTTTTTGTGTCAAAAATTTAGGAATATAGAAATGAATGAAAAGATAATATTGAAGATGAGGCGATGACATATGCTAATATGAGAAAGGAAGTACGACGGAAATTAGAATACTTATCACTCTCAACAAAGAATACTTTGATTTGTAATATAGGGGGTGGATTTGGATTCAAAAACAAATTAAAACTTTTAATCAGATGATAGTATCTTTCTTTGGCAAAGATATAATGAGAGGGAATATGAAGGGGAGCTATGAGGTGGCACATCGTACGGGTGGAAGTGGCCCCTATGTCACGAGTGTAAGACGTGGAAAGCATGGAGGGTCTAAATTTTATCATCTTTATATGGAAAAAAATGGAAGGGGCGGTGCCCAAATGGAATTGGCTGCACATTCAGCGAACCAAAAGCCATTTTCTTTTCTTTGTTTATGTTTATGCCAACTATGATGTGTATGTGGGGCCATCATAAGGGGGGGTGGGGTTCATTTGGACGGTAATGATCGCACTTGCTCATCCGGGTCCCACATCAGGCACCGCCCCCTGCCTTTGTTGTTGCCTTTTCTTTGACTAACATCAATTTTGGGATATAGGTCAAGATAGGTCCCTCATAAATATAGGGAGAAATTTAGGTTTTTTAAAAGAAAGATTAACCATCTACTTCTCCAACTTTGTAAGTGTTTCCAAAAATAAATAAATTACTTTATTTTTACATATATATCATTAATTTTTAAATGTTTGCTTATTAAGAAGCTACTCCCATCTCTGAAAAGCCATTCAGAAAATAAAGTGTGTAAATTTTTTTTCTCGCCCAAGAATTTACTGGATTTGGTAAATGCATTGACTTCAACAGTTAAAAGGCACGTTACTTTAACAAAGTGCGCCAGCCCATGTGAAAGAAGTTTGAGTCTTTTGATCTTGAAATCGATCTCCGAATTTATGTGTATGAAAAAATACTATTGAAAAATATTCTGATATGGGCTTCAAAAGTCGACGACCGAGTTGAGAGCGATTGATGACTCCATGACGACGAAAAGACATTCGATGTCCAATCCAGTTGATACTTGATACTCAATATTATGAGTGTCTAAAAGAACCGTATGTACCTAAAGGCTAATCTTGATATATATAGAATGAGGGTGATCGTTACATGATATTAATGAGCCATTGTAAGTGATTACGGATGACATTTTAATGGCCACCGTCTGAGGTTGGTTACGAATTTTAATGGCCGCCGTCTGATGGCTATGGGTCGAGGTCTGACTCCGACCATTCCATAACATAAAAGATCCTCACTTAAACATCTGATAGTACTCCAAGAAAATAATCTTTCAGCCATTGAGTGTGAAGATAGGAAAAAAAATGATGTTTTTGAAAAAATCTTTTTTTTTTTTAAGCAGAAAAAAAATCTCTTTTTGATGTGAGCTTGCCTCAAAAGTAACCAATTTTTTTTTGGTTACCATGACATAGCTGCGAGGTATCCATCGGATACTCCGATGGCTAATCTCCGTCAAGGAACCTGGCTGGCCACCTTTAATGGGGTTTCTCCTCCCAACCACGTTTTTTTCATCCACAAGACTCAAACTCGAGACCTTACTTAAAGGATCCGAATCCAGTTCCACTCGGACCAACATAATATTGGTGTCTCAAAAGTAACCAATTAATAACTTATTTTATTTACTTAGAGAAAAGCCAAAGAAAAGTCTTAACGTGTCTCAAACTCGTACCACAAAGCCATGCCCCTTAGAGAAAAGTTTGGCACCCCTGTGCCCAGAAAACACAAAAGTAATTGAGACTCTCATATATAATAGAAGACGAAGAATACAGAAAAATGGTGCAGTGATGCACCTGGAACAAGGAAGGGATGGAAGTGATTCCAGAGATGAACAAAGCTAACAGATAAGGCTTAGTTTGAATGACCAATATGCTCTGCTTCATTGATTAGAATTGTGCAGGATTCAAAGTAACAACCTGATTTTTAATTACGTTGTTTAACCGATTAAAAAATAATTAATTATATTTTAATCTGAGAATTAGAAAGTGATTTTGAATAAAATAAAATCATATTTATAGTCTCTCTTAGGGTATAAGGTTACGGTGAAAATTTTGGTTGAAAATTTATACGGAACCCGGTCTGCGTTTTCACTGACAGTAATATTTTACTGAGCAGAAACCCTAATTTCATCTCGTGAATGAAACCATTAGGTTTTATATTTTTTTCTGGAGTATTTCCCAAGTTTCTGGAGTATTTTACTGATGAGTGTGATTTCACCTCATTTTCCATGTACATTTCTGCATGCATTTGCATATAGTTAGGCCATTTTAGTTGGATTTTGTTTAGTTTTTCCTTTGGAACGGATAAGGTGGTATTGTGTGTTGTTTTGCAGGAATTTATGAGCAATTGCCCAAGAGTTGGCCTTGATAAGGCTTGGATGAAGAGAGAGCCTGCAAAGAGAAGAAATTGAGCAAAGCAGAGTTTTGAATTTTCGCCTCGCGAGACTGGATCTCGCCACGCGACCCTGAAACCCAGCTGATCAGCAACAGTCAGCCTTTCTGGTTCGCCTCGCGAATAACGTTTCGCCTCGCGACCCAGAAGGCTTGACTGTTCCAGAAAATGCACACTTTCTGGTTCGCCTCGCGAGTTATCTTCTCGCCTCGCGAAAGGACGAATCCTGAAGCTCAGATTTTTAATATTCGCCTCGCGAGAGTGAATTCACCCCGCGAGAGCGCGAATCTCAGAAACCCTGTTATATGCCATCTGATGCAGAATGCAGAGGGGGGATTGGATTAGAAAAGAAAGGAAGCGGCTGCAAACCCTAAGGAGGCATTCTCTGCTCTTGTGGCTGCTACTGGGCATTTTCCATGGAGTTCCTCACTTTCTCCATTTTTGTATCTCTTCCTTTCCCTTTTACTTTGATGATGTGTAGCTAAATTCCCCTTTGTTGGGGTTAGATGATTGCTCTTCTGAACTTGATTGTAAAATGACTTGATTGTAATGCAGTTTCCTTGTTCTTTATGAGTGTTTGATTCCATGCTTAATGCTTTCTTAGGCTTGATCACCCTAGGAATGATTAGTTGCTTTAATAGATAACTGGAAGGTTGGTGTTAGAGCTTGCTCATGAATCAAATGCCAAGTAGTTCATGAGCCTAGACATAGGTCTTGAGGTGCTTGCAATCTTATAAGTCTTTACTTAATGCAAAATCTCAGGTTAATCCACCTAAGGAATTAGGGTTTAATTTGGGGTTTTAGGCTCAATGCACCTAAGGAATTAGGCTTGAGTATTTCAGAAAAGACTTGATTGTCATAATTGAATTAGGAACTGTGTTACTTGTCATTTCATAACAATCAAAGGAGGATTAGCTTAGTCTAACCCTAACAATTCTATCTAATTGTTATTCACATTTCTGTCTGCATTCTAACTGTTTGATAAAATTCCAAAAAGAACAAAAAAAACATTTTATTCTTGTTTGCTTGTTAGATGATAGAGCTACCTTCACTCCAAAATTTGATCGCCTAGATAGTAGTCTAATTTGGGAAGTGGTAATTGTCCACGATCCCTGAGAACGATATCCGGTCTTACCGTTTTATTACTTGCAACGAACCGGTACACTTGCCGAGTCCGTGTCAAGTTTTTGGCGCCGTTGCCGGGGATCGGTGTGCCAATATCACGAGTACCAAAGGGGACTCCTAATTTAGGCATTTTTACTGTTTTCCTACTGTGTTTTTTCTTTCTTATTTTCGGTTTCTCTGCTGTAAATTTCTGTTGTGTGTTGTTTTTCTGTTTTGCTGTTTGTTCTGCGCTACTCCGTTTGTTCAGTGTATGCGAGGTACAATCGACCCTGGTGAACTCCAATTCGAACCTGAGATCGAGAGACTCTGTAGAAGGAATAGAAGGAAAGCCAAGGCAAGACAGAGAAGGAGAGAAAGAGCATCTTCTAGTAGACAAGAGCAACAAGTTGAGTTACCCAGTGTGCAAGAACCACAAATTGAAGTAGCAGCTGTCACCATGGCAGAAGATAATGCACCAAGGAGAACAATGGGGGACTACACTTCCCCTAGAGTTGATAGATGTGGAACTCCGATTGTGAGACCCGCAGTGGCTTGCAATAATTTCGAAATCAAGGCATCACTTCTCCACCTTGTGCAGCAAAACCAGTTTGGAGGTTTGGAGAGTGAAGACCCTCATGCTCACATTGGTACTTTCATTGAGCTGTGTGACACCATCAAGTTAAACGGAGCTTCTGATGAGGCCATTCGGTTAAGGCTTTTCCCTTTCTCTTTGAGGGATAGAGCTAAGGCATGGCTTCAATCTCATCCTCATGGAAGCATCATCACCTGGAACGACTTGGTCAGCAAGTTTTTATCTCGCTTCTTCCCTCCGTCAAGAATGATCAAGTTGAGATCGGAGATTAATGCCTTTGCACAGAGGGATGGTGAGTCTCTCTATGAAGCCTGGGAGAGATTCAAGTCCTTACTCACCGCTTGTCCCAATCATGAACTGGAGACATGGCAACAGGTTGCAACATTTGTTAATGGGCTCAACAGGAATTCAAGAAGTATGATAGAAGCAGCTGCAGGTGGGACATTGAGTCAGAAGACACCGGAAGAAGCAAAGGACTTGATTGAGAACATGGCTAATAATGACTATCAAATGCCTAGTTCTCGATCAATGGTCAAGAGAGGTGTTCTAGAGCTGGATGAAATTGGCGCTCTCAAGGCACAAATGGCTATTCTTACCAAGCAACTGGGGTCGGTTCAACTGCAGAATTCTCAACTACAAGCTGTCCAAGTTCAAGGTACCTCAGTGTGCGATTTCTGTGGAGGCAACCATGCAAATGGAAACTGTGAGATCAATGTGGTTGGAAGTTCGGGACAAGAAGAGGTAAATTATATGAGCAACCAAGGGCCTAGAAATGATCCTTACTCCAACACCTACAATCCGGGGTGGCGCAACCATCCTAACTTTGGGTGGATACAAGGGCAAAGTTCGAGTTCTCAAGCACAGCCTCCTCAAGAGAGTTCAAGCAAATTGTAGAGCATTCTGGGCCAGTTCATGCAAGCCACTCAAGAGACTATGAAGAATCAAAATGCCTCCATCAAAAATCTTGAGCACCAGATAGGACAGTTGGCAAAGCAAATGGCAGAAAGACCTCAAGGACAATTGCCAGGAGATACAGAGAAGAATCCGAAGGAAGGTTGCATGGCAATTATCACAAGAAGTGGGAGAGTGTTAACCCCACAAGAAAAAGAAAGAGAAGAAGAGGCAAGAGGAGCTGGAGATGATAAGGTACAGTTTGAAGAGGTAAACAATGAAGAACCCGGAAATTCCCAAGATACTACCTCTATTCCTACCGGTGTAGAAGCTGAAAAACCGCAGAGGGAGAAATTGGTTGATGAAGAATTTGCGAAGAAGAAGACTAAAAGACAGATTCTGGAAGAGGTTGATAATCCCAAAGAGCTGCCCCCATATTTCAGAATTCCGTACCCCCAACGGTTGAAGAAAGAATCAAAAGACCAACAATTTTCTAAATTCCTGGATGTATTCAAAAAGCTACAGATCAACATCCCTTTTGCTGAAGCTCTTCAGCAGATGCCGTCCTACGCCAAATTCATGAAAGAGATTCTTACAAACAAGAGGCGGTGGAAGGAGGAGACAGTTATGCTTACTGAAGAGTGCAGTGCTATACTTCAGAGGAAGCTACCAGTAAAGATGAAGGACCCGGGTAGCTTCACTATCCCATGCACTATTGGTCATGTGAACATTAGGAGAGCATTGTGCGATCTAGGCGCAAGTATCAACCTTATGCCGTTGTCCATTTTCAAAAAGCTGGGAATTGGTGAGGTAAAACCAACAGGGATTTCTCTTCAACTGGCAGACCGCTCCATTACATATCCCTATGGTGTTGTGGAGGATTTGTTGGTGAAGGTGGATAAATTAATCTTCCCAGCAGACTTTGTGGTTTTAGACATGGAGGAAGATGCTGAGGTTTCGCTCATACTAGGGAGACCTTTTCTGGCAACTGGTCGGGCTTTGATAGATGTAGAAAAAGGCCAGTTGAAATTCAGAGTGCAAGAAGAAGAAGTAACTTTCAATGTATTGGAAGCTATGCATCGCACGAGCAAGGAAGAGGAGTGTTTCCGCATGGGTATGGTGGACACAGTAGATAGGGAAGTCATTGCACATCAACACCACCCCTCTACTCCAGAGAAGAAGGAAAAGCCCAACATGAAAGCAAATCTAAAGCTATGCAAGACAAATGATGCATCAGTTGGTGAGGAAGTTGGCCCTGCTCATCTTGTGAAAACAGAACCTCCACCGGGAAGGAGTAAGAAAAAAGGCAAGAGGCCCAGAGCGAAAAAGGCAAAGCAGAAGCACAATTGTTGGCCTTCTAAGCAAAATCAGCTCTTTACAGGAGTTTCATGGAAGAAAAGTGCTCTTGCAATTCTATGTCCAGCAGACCCCGGTTAATTGAAAGAAGTTATCTACACGTCAAGCTAGTGACGTTAAAGAAGCGCTTATTGGGAGGCAACCCAACATTTCTTAACTCTTCTTTTTAGTTATTTTCATTTTCTTAATAGTTTTGTTTTTGCTTTAACCTCTTGAATAATTTGAGAAGCTCAAGAGGTTTGTTAATAGTTTTGTTAAGTGCCTTCAGATTTTGAATAAAGGAAGGAGAAAAAGGGCAGGGGAAAGCAAAGCCAGAAAGAATGTGAACCAGCACCCGCTACCACCTTGGTGAGTTATTCCAGTTTTCTCCCCTCTCTAACTTAATTATTTACATTGAGGACAATGTAAGTTTTTAAGCTTGGGGTAGGGGTAATTTTGTGTAAATTTTTGAATTCTTGCATTTTGCATTCATATAGGTTTAGTCTTGCATGATCACATGAATTGATTGCCCCTGCTTAGATTGAGCATCTGATTGTGAGAACTAAGTGCCAATTAAATTGTGATAGTGGATTTTTGAACCCAATTTATTTCATTCTTGTGATATGGCTTCAAATAAATATTCTTGAGATGGTCTTGGATAGTTGATGATTAGCATGTGTTTCTATAGACTTGTGTTCCTCACTGGTTTTTGAACTGATAAATGTGAGCTTTTGAGCCATTAGGGGGTACTTACTAACTCTGCCCCCGTTCTTTGTGTAGAGTGTGTTCCTCTTGGATTGTTTTTCTCTAGAACTTGACTTGAAACCATTTCGAAGCTTGAAAATTTTTGAGAACATTTTTGAAAAGGATTGAGGCAATAGGTGTTTTTTCTGGCCTTCTGAGCTTTGAATGAATAATGCTACCCGTAGTTGCCCATTTTGAGCCTGAATGAATAGCATGCTTTTCTTGGTACCCTGAAATGTTTTGTTAAATATGCTTATGAGGGACCTTCTAAAGTACTGTGCAAAAAGGGTTGGAAAATGTAGTTGAAAGTTTGGGATGATAAAAAGAAAAAAATGAATCTGAAAAAAATTATTTCTCTTGAGTTGAAAATTCTCCCTTCTCCAAATAAAAGAAAAAAAAATAAGAGAAAAAGAAATAAAAATGGAGAAGGGGATGACAAAAAGGAATGAGAAGTAAAAAGAAAAGAAAAGAAAGAAAGAAAGGTGGAAAAATGAATGAAAAACCCAAGAAGGTATTTTAGAAGGTGTCATGTGTTGAAATGCTTGATACTTGGTTTAGCCTTTTGAAATGTCCTTTTCTTGATTACCCCACCTAATGATTAATCCCATGGCCTCATTGCAACCAAAGAATAAGACCTCTTGATTCTTAGATGTTTTCATTAATAAAGTAAAGATTTGGTTGATAGTCAAGCTTATGGTAGGAATCATTCTTTGAGGAAAATGGAGTGAAATGTCATATTCCCTTAACACTTGAGTGAGTGAGGCAAGAAAGAGAGCCAAGCAAATGAACAAGCTTGGGGTGAGCTTCAAGTGAGATAGAGTGCCCGAATCAGTGAGAATGTGAGTCTAGGAAAACTAAGCCCCTAATTGGACTTGAATTGATTGTCTCTTGCTGAAATAATTGAATGCATGTTACTTGGATCATTTTACTCGGGTTCTTAGTTCACTATCATTGCTCTGATTATTTTCATCTTTTGGCCTTGGTTTTTGCTTGAGGACAAGCAAAGTCTTAAGCTTGGGGTGATTTGATGAGTGTGATTTCACCTCATTTTCCATGTACATTTCTGCATGCATTTGCATATAGTTAGGCCATTTTAGTTGGATTTTGTTTAGTTTTTCCTTTGGAACAGATAAGGTGGTATTGTGTGTTGTTTTGCAGGAATTTATGAGCAATTGCCCAAGAGTTGGCCTTGATAAGGCTTGGATGAAGAGAGAGCCTGCAAAGAGAAGAAATTGAGCAAAGCAGAGTTTTGAATTTTCGCCTCGCGAGACTGGATCTCGCCACGCGACCCTGAAACCCAGCTGATCAGCAACAGTCAGCCTTTCTGGTTCGCCTCGCGACCCAGAAGGCTTGACTGTTCCAGAAAATGCACACTTTCTGGTTCGCCTCGCGAGTTATCTTCTCGCCTCGCGAAAGGACGAATCCTGAAGCTCAGATTTTTAATATTCGCCTCGCGAGAGTGAATTCGCCCCGCGAGAGCGCGAATCTCAGAAACCCTGTTATAAGCCATCGGATGCAGAATGCAGAGGGGGGATTGGATTAGAAAAGAAAGGAAGCGGCTGCAAACCCTAAGGAGGCATTCTATGCTCTTGTGGCTGCTACTGGGCATTTTCCATGGAGTTCCTCACTTTCTCCATTTTTGTATCTCTTCCTTTCCCTTTTACTTTGATGATGTGTAGCTAAATTCCCCTTTGTTGGGGTTAGATGATTGCTCTTCTGAACTTGATTGTAAAATGACTTAATTGTAATGCAGTTTCCTTGTTCTTTATGAGTGTTTGATTCCATGCTTAATGCTTTCTTAGGCTTGATCACCCTAGGAATGATTAGTTGCTTTAATAGATAACTGGAAGGTTGGTGTTAGAGCTTGCTCATGAATCAAATGCCAAGTAGTTCATGAGCCTAGACATAGGTCTTGAGGTTCTTGCAATCTTATAAGTCTTTACTTAATGCAAAATCTCAGGTTAATCCACCTAAGGAATTAGGGTTTAATTTGGGGTTTTAGGCTCAATGCACCTAAGGAATTAGGCTTGAGTATTTCAGAAAAGACTTGATTGTCATAATTGAATTAGGAACTGTGTTACTTGTCATTTCATAACAATCAAGGGAGGATTAGCTTAGTCTAACCCTAACAATTCTATCTAATTGTTATTCACATTTCTGTCTGCATTCTAACTGTTTGATAAAATTCCAAAAAGAACAAAAAAAACATTTTATTCTTGTTTGCTTGTTAGATGATAGAGCTACCTTCACTCCAAAATTTGATCGCCTCGATAGTAGTCTAATTTGCGAAGTGGTAATTGTCCACGATCCCTGAGAACGATATCCGGTCTTACCGTTTTATTACTTGCAACGAACCGGTACACTTGCCGAGTCCGTGTCAAGTAGAAACCCTAATTTCATCTCGTGAATGAAACCATTAGGTTTTATATTTTTTCTGGAGTATTTCCCAAGTTTCGGAAAAATTCGTTAGGAATGAAATTAATATTATTATATTCGGGCATAATCGTTAAGAAAACACTTAAAACCTTAGTCGGGGAATAAGACGGAGTCGATTATGGAGCTAAGGTATTAGGAGAGATTAATGTAGCAGAGAGGACAAGGGGTCCAGCCTTAAATTTTAGTAATCGGGAATTTTCAAGTGAAATGACAAAAATACCCCTAAGCTTAACCTAACCGACATTGAGTTAAATTTTAATCATGGTTAAGGAACCAAGGTTAATTCTTGTGGACTAAAATCAGCCACACCCTTCATCAATTCTTGGCCACATGATTTTAACCATAGTTAGCAAAGTAACCCTAGTTAAGTTAATTATTAACCATAGTTAACTATTATGTTATTTAATATTCATAAAACTCATTAATTCAATTTCTAAGAACCAAACAAGGCCTAAGAACTACCCTATAAAACCCCCAAAATGCAGCCCCCCCAAAAAAAAAAAAAAAAAACCACTCATTTCTTCATTTTCTCTCATTTTTCTTAAGAACACTTTAGGCAAATTTGTGAAGGACTTGATCAATTCTTTTCAATTTTCCAACATCTAAGAGGTATACCTTACTCTTATTGATCAATAAACATCATGTTCTTCATTGATTTCCTTGTTTCCAAGTCATGATCATCAAGTTTTTATGAGTTTTTCATTCTTAGATCTAGAATTTCAAATATTTCTAGAAAATTGTAGAAAAATCATTTTAATGTGAAACCAATTTATATGATCCTTATATGTCTTCTACTATCCTCATCTAGGAGCATGTAAGCAAAATCATTTTCCTTCCTATTTTTCTTAGTGAGGCCGAATCTAGGTGTTTTTGGGAAAATGAGATTTTGTTCAATCTTTAAAGTATGACACTTGATCTTAACACCTTAAAATCTATTGTTGTTATATCTAGAAACTTGAAATCAAAATAATTTCCTAACCCTATTTTCCTAGTTAGGGCCGAAACCCTCTTTGAATGTGGGTATGATGTTTTTGTTCAATTTGTAATTAATGATGTTCTTGCTTCTAATATGCCTTGTGATCTTAAATCCAAGAGTTTGAACTCAAAAGAATTTCCTAGCCTATTTTCACTCATGAGGCCAAAACCCTAACAAAAGTGGTTAGAGGATTTTATTTCATATTTTTGAATGGTAACAATTAATCTATGATAGTTAATGCTCAAGGAACTAGGAACCAAAGGATGGAATTAAGAAAAGAACCATAACCCTATCTTGAATTAGGAAGCTGAATCTAACTATTTAGGTTAAGGGTGAGTTTATTGATTAATTTGTGATTATGTTGTTTGGATGAGGGTGAAATTGGTAACGTGTGGTGTGATAACAAGGAACGTCGAATTCGGGATTCCGGTGATAACTCTGGTGGGGGAAAGAACCAATCTACCGTCGGAATCGATAAGTAGTATATTATCTAATAATTGTGTAGGGCGACCTAAACCCTACTAGTGGTCGAGTAATCGACAAGACCAAAATCACGTTGAATGCTTTTCTGAAAAACCAATGATGATTTGTGGATTGTGGGTCTATCGACGTTAGGATGATTTTATATTGTTTATGGTTGATTTGACTTTGTTATCATTATTGAATTGATATTGTGTTATGCATGATACAACTATCTAGACTATCGAGTTTGGATAGAAGGGAGCTCAATACTAAGTACCAAGCCCAGCAAAAGTAAACAAAACAAATCAGACAAGAATAAAATGTTTTTGGTCTTTTAGGATTTTTAACAAACACTTGGAATGCAGAAAGAAATGGATAGAATTGTCAGGGTTAGACTACACTAATCCTCCCTTAATTGCAATGAAATGGCTTCTAACACAAGTCCTAATTCAATAATGACAATCAAGTCTTTTCTAAAATACTCAAGCCTAATGTCTTAGGTGCAATGAGCCTAAAACCCCAAATTAAACCCTAATGTCTTAGGTGAATTAACCTGAGATTTTGCATTAAGTCAAGACTTATAAGATTGCAAGCAGCCAACACCTATGTCTAGATTCTTGAACTACTTGGCATATGATTCATGAGCATGCCTTAACATCAATCTGTCAATTGTCTATCAAAGCAACATATCATTCCTATGGGTAGCTAAGCCAAGGAAAGCATTAAGCACAGAATCACATACTCATAAAGAAATAGGAACTTGTATTATAATCAAATCATTAGACAAACAAGTTCAGAAAAGCTATCATCTAACCCCAACAAAAAGGGGATTTAGCTAGACATACTAAACCCTAAAATAAAATTAAATAGAGATAAAGAGATAAGAAACAACTCCATGATAGTGATAAGAGAACACAACATCACGGCCTAATCCCTCCTGGCAAGTGCCGCTGTGCGTCTCTCTTTTCTTTAAATTCTTGTGCGGCTCTCCTCCTCTCTTTTCTCATTCACGCTCCTGTTCCCATATCTTGTGCGGCTCCTTTTTTCCTCTGTGCGACCCTATATTCTGCTGTCCTTTCTTTTCGCTATTTTCTTCCTTTTTAATTCAAAATGCCACACCACGTCTCTTGTGGCTTCACGTCAAGGCCTTGGCCCTTTGTCTTCTTTTTTTTTCTTCTTTCAAATCCAAATGCTCTCATTTGTTACACGTGGGCCCTTGTGCTTATTGTTGTGCATGACTTTTTTTTATTCTTTCAATTCCAATTCTCAATTGTCCAGCAACAATTTCTTGGGCTCAAAGACCAAATTAATCCAAATATGAATTGCATAACTTAATCTCTCTTTATTATTTCCTACAAACACAAACAAATAAAAACACAATTAGATCAACTCTAAAATCATAAAATTTAACTAAAATATATAAAACACTCTTTAAAACTCAATTAACTAAACTTAGGGACAAAACTCAACCAATTTGTATAATTAGGAGTAAAAATCCATCAAATAAACACACACAAATCACATAATCTAGCGGATTATCACACCCCCAAACCTAAGACTTTGCTTGTCCCCAAGCAAAAGTAACTCAAACTAGCACTCAAAACACAAAGGACAACAGACCAAACACCGACATGATTCAGGAAAACTGATTGAGAGCACAATTAAACAAAATCACTATAAGGCAAAATTGTACAATGACTAATTCCTAAAACAGAAGCATCAACCAATAGCAAGATCAATTCCAAAAATGCCAAGAAGCAAAAAGCATAACAACTTTGCAATCTCCATATTCTTCAAAATTAAAAATCATGGCAATTTGGCAAGGGAAGAAAAAATAGAACTTTAGTCCTCACAGGATACACACTCATCAAATAATCACTCAAGTATATGGTGGTGAAGTGTTTCCCTCAAAGCACACATTAGAGTCATGGAACCATAGATTTGCTTTTCATCTAACTCCAAAAAAATCACAAACCACAAACATGCACAAATCAAAGGGACTTTTATTTGGGTTGTAACTTGGCTAAAGTGGAAAACAAGTAAGGTGAGAAACAAATAGAAAAATGTCCAAGAGAATAGGAGAGCAAGTACAACAACTCAAATGTTTCAATGTAAAGCACAAATTCCCAATTGTTATAATTGAATTTTTTTTTCCATTTCTCCTTTCCCTTCTTTGAAGCTTCTTTCAAATTTATTCCTCAACCTTATTCACATAAATCTCTTCTTCTTTTTTTCAAACTTCTTTTTCTTTTTCTTTTTTTTTCTTTGTTTCAACTTCCATTTTTTCAATTTTTTTCTTATGGGTATCAATTTTTTCCACTTTTTCATGTCTTTTTTTTTCACCTTTTTTTTTTCAAAGCTTCTCACAATATTTCATTACTCTCTCCCCCAAACCAAAGTCTTTGCTTGTCCACAAGCAATTCACCAATGCTCTCCTATCCTCAAGTTGGAATAAACATGGTAATCATCATTCAAGAAGCAAGGGTGAGAACAAAAAGTAACAATAAGCTCAAAGGGGTTAGCAAGGGAATTTTTCATGCAAGGTTGGTTTTTTTTGGCTCAAGTGGCTTATGAAAAATGGCCCAAATCATTTTTATGAAAAACATGCAATTCATGAATCTTAGATAAAAGAATCAAGCAAATCTCAGCACATCAACTCAATGGTGCACACTCAAAGAATTAACAATCAAGCCCAATATCTCACTAAGGTTATAACTAAGATTCCAAAATTTCGTTCCATACCTTATTGCCATGAATTTAATAAAAAAGAAACAAAAATATGCAAAGAGGTTATGAAAATTACTATGAACAAATTTGAAACATGGAAACTATACCACAAGAAGAACTTCCAAAGAAAGGAAAATAGCCAGACAAAATGCACAAAATAATGAGAATGCTAAAAGTGACATCTCAAAACAGCATCCTAAATATTTAAGTGCTTGGCATGTTTTTATTTTAACCCAAACTAACTAAAACATGTGAAACACACAACTAACAACAAGAAAATAAAAATAAATTAAAGTGAAGGGTTAAGAAAAACTCATTGAGAAGCTTCCACCCGGATCCCATTGCTTGTAGCATAGGGGCCAAGAGATGCTCAAAGTTGAAAGGCTTCCTCCCGGATCCCATATCTTGTGAAGTGGCACTTGCAGAAGCAGTATGATTCTACTCTCGGTTCCTCCTGGGTCAAACTGCAAGTGATAAGCTCCTCTTTCAACCTCTTCAGGCATAAGTGTTCCATGAAGCACGTGAGGTTTTACTTGAGCCAATTTTGTAGTATTCACACATGCATCCAAACCAATATATTTATCCAATGCAGAAATTCCCGGTTTCTCAGCAAGCATGGTGAAAGGTAGTTCCTCTTTGCTCTCCATTCCATTTTCTTTTTCTTGTGACTCACCTTCCACTACCACTTCAACTTCACTTTGAATTATCCCCAAAACCAGATTTTGCTCAAATTGTGCTTCATGTGATTCTTGTACCAACAGTTTACAAATTTCATCAACTTGCATTTTGAAATTTTGCATCACAGCTTTGATACTATCGCAGTTGGTTCTTATTTTGGTCTCAGAGATGGACAACTCTTGTGAATATTGTTCCAGAGCAAATTTCAAAGGATTTGGCTCATTCCATTTCCATTCCTCCTCATGCTTCATGATTACACTATAAGCTTGTGCATGAGGGCATTGATTTCCCCAGAGCACATAGTCTCCCAGGACTACATTAGGCCCAAAGGAATATTTTGTAACTCCATCCAAGGCAGGAAAATAATAAATCTCCATGTGTTGCAATCCACCTAGAACAGATAAAACTCAAAAGAAAAAAAATGAAATATACACAAAATAAAAAAATAAAAATAAAAATGTCTAAATTAGTTACCTCATTTGTTACTAATGATATTGACAAAACCATTCCCCGGCAACGGCGCCAAAAACTTGTTGCATATTTTTAAAACAGGCAAGTGCACCTTGTCGCAAACAAGTAATACGGTGGTGAGACCGAATATCGTCCACAGGGATTGGTTGTCAATTACCACTTCACAAATTATACAACTATCTAGACTATCGAGTTTGGATAGAAGGGAGCTCAATACTAAGTACCAAGCCCAGCAAAAGTAAACAAAACAAAACAGACAAGAATAAAATGTTTTTGGTCTTTTAGGATTTTTAACAAACACTTGGAATGCAGAAAGAAATGGATAGAATTGTCAGGGTTAGACTACACTAATCCTCCCTTAATTGCAATGAAATGGCTTCTAACACAAGTCCTAATTCAATAATGACAATCAAGTCTTTTCTAAAATACTCAAGCCTAATGTCTTAGGTGCAATGAGCCTAAAACCCCAAATTAAACCCTAATGTCTTAGGTGGATTAACCTGAGATTTTGCATTAAGTCAAGACTTATAAGATTGCAAGCAGTCAACACCTATGTCTAGATTCTTGAACTACTTGGCATATGATTCATGAGCATGCCTTAACATCAATCTGTCAATTGTCTATCAAAGCAACATATCATTCCTATGGGTAGCTAAGCCAAGGAAAGCATTAAGCACAGAATCACATACTCATAAAGAAATAGGAACTTGTATTATAATCAAATCATTAGACAAACAAGTTCAGAAAAGCTATCATCTAACCCCAACAAAAAGGGGATTTAGCTAGACATACTAAACCCTAAAATAAAATTAAATAGAGATAAAGAGATAAGAAACAACTCCATGATAGTGATAAGAGAACACAACATCACGGCCTAATCCCTCCTGGCAAGTGCCGCTGTGCGTCTCTCTTTTTCTTTCGTTACTGTGCGGCTCTCCTCCTCTCTTTTCTGTTCACGCTCCTGTTCCCATATACTGTGCGGCTCCCTTTTTTCCTCTGCGCGACCCTATATTCTGCTGTCCTTTCTTTTCGCTATTTTCTTCCTTTTTAATTCAAAATGCCACACCACGTCTCTTGTGGCTTCACGTCAAGGCCTTGGCCCTTTGTCTTCTTTTTTTTTCTTCTTTCAAATCCAAATGCTCTCATTTGTTACACGTGGGCCCTTGTGCTTATTGTTGTGCATGACTTTTTTTTATTCTTTCAATTCCAATTCTCAATTGTCCAGCAACAATTTTTTGGGCTCAAAGACCAAATTAATCCAAATATGAATTGCATAATTTAATCTCTCTTTATTATTTCCTACAAACACAAACAAATAAAAACACAATTAGATCAACTCTAAAATCATAAAATTTAACTAAAATATATAAAACACTCTTTAAAACTCAATTAACTAAACTTAGGGACAAAACTCAACCAATTTGTATAATTAGGAGTAAAAATCCATCAAATAAACACACACAAATCACATAATCTAGCGGATTATCACACCCCCAAACCTAAGACTTTGCTTGTCCCCAAGCAAAAGTAACTCAAACTAGCACTCAAAACACAAAGGACAACAGACCAAACACCGACATGATTCAGGAAAACTGATTGAGAGCACAATTAAACAAAATCACTATAAGGCAAAATTGTACAATGACTAATTCCTAAAACAGAAGCATCAACCAATAGCAAGATCAATTCCAAAAATGCCAAGAAGCAAAAAGCATAACAACTTTGCAATCTCCATATTCTTCAAAATTAAAAATCATGGCAATTTGGCAAGGGAAGAAAAAATAGAACTTTAGTCCTCACAGGATACACACTCATCAAATAATCACTCAAGTATATGGTGGTGAAGTGTTTCCCTCAAAGCACACATTAGAGTCATGGAACCATAGATTTGCTTTTCATCTAACTCCAAAAAAATCACAAACCACAAACATGCACAAATCAAAGGGACTTTTATTTGGGTTGTAACTTGGCTAAAGTGGAAAACAAGTAAGGTGAGAAACAAATAGAAAAATGTCCAAGAGAATAGGAGAGCAAGTACAACAACTCAAATGTTTCAATGTAAAGCACAAATTCCCAATTGCTATAATTGAATTTTTTTCCATTTCTCCTTTCCCTTCTTTGAAGCTTCTTTCAACTTTATTCCTCAACCTTATTCACATAAATCTCTTCTTTTTTTCAAACTTCTTTTTCTTTTTCTTTTTTTTTTCTTTGTTTCAACTTCCATTTTTTCAATTTTTTTCTTATGGGTATCAATTTTTTCCACTTTTTCATGTCTTTTTTTTCACCTTTTTTTTTCAAAGCTTCTCACAATATTTCATTACTCTCTCCCCCAAACCAAAGTCTTTGCTTGTCCACAAGCAATTCACCAATGCTCTCCTATCCTCAAGTTGGAATAAACATGGTAATCATCATTCAAGAAGCAAGGGTGAGAACAAAAAGTAACAATAAGCTCAAAGGGGTTAGCAAGGGAATTTTTCATGCAAGGTTGGTTTTTTTGGCTCAAGTGGCTTATGAAAAATGGCCCAAATCATTTTTATGCAAAACATGCAATTCATGAATCTTAGATAAAAGAATCAAGCAAATCTCAGCACATCAACTCAATGGTGCACACTCAAAGAATTAACAATCAAGCCCAATATCTCACTAAGGTTATAACTAAGATTCCAAAATTTCGTTCCATACCTTATTGCCATGAATTTAATAAAAAAGAAACAAAAATATGCAAAGAGGTTATGAAAATTACTATGAACAAATTTGAAACATGGAAACTATACCACAAGAAGAACTTCCAAAGAAAGGAAAATAGCCAGACAAAATGCACAAAATAATGAGAATGCTAAAAGTGACATCTCAAAACAGCATCCTAAATATTTAAGTGCTTGGCATGTTTTTATTTTAACCCAAACTAACTAAAACATGTGAAACACACAACTAACAACAAGAAAATAAAAATAAATTAAAGTGAAGGGTTAAGAAAAACTCATTGAGAAGCTTCCACCCGGATCCCATTGCTTGTAGCATAGGGGCCAAGAGATGCTCAAAGTTGAAAGGCTTCCTCCCGGATCCCATATCTTGTGAAGTGGCACTTGCGATAAAGTATGATTCTACTCTCGGTTCCTCCTGGGTCAAACTGCAAGTGATAAGCTCCTCTTTCAACCTCTTCAGGCATAAGTGTTCCATGAAGCACATGAGGTTTTACTTCTTGAGCCAATTTTGTAGTATTCACACATGCATCCAAACCAATATATTTATCCAATGCAGAAATTCCCGGTTTCTCAGCAAGCATGGTGAAAGGTAGTTCCTCTTTGCTCTCCATTCCATTTTCTTTTTCTTGTGACTCACCTTCCACTACCACTTCAACTTCACTTTGAATTATCCCCAAAACCAGATTTTGCTCAAATTGTGCTTCATGTGATTCTTGTACCAACAGTTTACAAATTTCATCAACTTGCATTTTGAAATTTTGCATCACAGCTTTGATACTATCGCAGTTGGTTCTTATTTTGGTCTCAGAGATGGACAACTCTTGTGAATATTGTTCCAGAGCAAATTTCAAAGGATTTGGCTCATTCCATTTCCATTCCTCCTCATGCTTCATGATTACACTATAAGCTTGTGCATGAGGGCATTGATTTCCCCAGAGCACATAGTCTCCCAGGACTACATTAGGCCCAAAGGAATATTTTGTAACTCCATCCAAGGCAGGAAAATAATAAATCTCCATGTGTTGCAATCCACCTAGAACAGATAAAACTCAAAAGAAAAAAAATGAAATATACACAAAATAAAATAAAAAAAAATAAAAATGTCTAAATTAGTTACCTCATTTGTTACTAAAGATATTGACAAAACCATTCCCCGGCAACGGCGCCAAAAACTTGTTGCATATTTTTAAAACAGGCAAGTGCACCTTGTCGCAAACAAGTAATACGGTGGTGAGACCGAATATCGTCCACAGGGATTGGTTGTCAATTACCACTTCACAAATTATACAACTATCTAGACTATCGAGTTTGGATAGAAGGGAGCTCAATACTAAGTACCAAGCCCAGCAAAAGTAAACAAAACAAAACAGACAAGAATAAAATGTTTTTGGTCTTTTAGGATTTTTAACAAACACTTGGAATGCAGAAAGAAATGGATAGAATTGTCAGGGTTAGACTACACTAATCCTCCCTTAATTGCAATGAAATGGCTTCTAACACAAGTCCTAATTCAATAATGACAATCAAGTCTTTTCTAAAATACTCAAGCCTAATGTCTTAGGTGCAATGAGCCTAAAACCCCAAATTAAACCCTAATGTCTTAGGTGGATTAACCTGAGATTTTGCATTAAGTCAAGACTTATAAGATTGCAAGCAGTCAACACCTATGTCTAGATTCTTGAACTACTTGGCATATGATTCATGAGCATGCCTTAACATCAATCTGTCAATTGTCTATCAAAGCAACATATCATTCCTATGGGTAGCTAAGCCAAGGAAAGCATTAAGCACAGAATCACATACTCATAAAGAAATAGGAACTTGTATTATAATCAAATCATTAGACAAACAAGTTCAGAAAAGCTATCATCTAACCCCAACAAAAAGGGGATTTAGCTAGACATACTAAACCCTAAAATAAAATTAAATAGAGATAAAGAGATAAGAAACAACTCCATGATAGTGATAAGAGAACACAACATCACGGCCTAATCCCTCCTGGCAAGTGCCGCTGTGCGTCTCTCTTTTTCTTTCGTTACTGTGCGGCTCTCCTCCTCTCTTTTCTGTTCACGCTCCTGTTCCCATATACTGTGCGGCTCCCTTTTTTCCTCTGCGCGACCCTATATTCTGCTGTCCTTTCTTTTCGCTATTTTCTTCCTTTTTAATTCAAAATGCCACACCACGTCTCTTGTGGCTTCACGTCAAGGCCTTGGCCCTTTGTCTTCTTTTTTTTTCTTCTTTCAAATCCAAATGCTCTCATTTGTTACACGTGGGCCCTTGTGCTTATTGTTGTGCATGACTTTTTTTTATTCTTTCAATTCCAATTCTCAATTGTCCAGCAACAATTTCTTGGGCTCAAAGACCAAATTAATCCAAATATGAATTGCATAACTTAATCTCTCTTTATTATTTCCTACAAACACAAACAAATAAAAACACAATTAGATCAACTCTAAAATCATAAAATTTAACTAAAATATATAAAACACTCTTTAAAACTCAATTAACTAAACTTAGGGACAAAACTCAACCAATTTGTATAATTAGGAGTAAAAATCCATCAAATAAACACACACAAATCACATAATCTAGCGGATTATCACACCCCCAAACCTAAGACTTTGCTTGTCCCCAAGCAAAAGTAACTCAAACTAGCACTCAAAACACAAAGGACAACAGACCAAACACCGACATGATTCAGGAAAACTGATTGAGAGCACAATTAAACAAAATCACTATAAGGCAAAATTGTACAATGACTAATTCCTAAAACAGAAGCATCAACCAATAGCAAGATCAATTCCAAAAATGCCAAGAAGCAAAAAGCATAACAACTTTGCAATCTCCATATTCTTCAAAATTAAAAATCATGGCAATTTGGCAAGGGAAGAAAAAATAGAACTTTAGTCCTCACAGGATACACACTCATCAAATAATCACTCAAGTATATGGTGGTGAAGTGTTTCCCTCAAAGCACACATTAGAGTCATGGAACCATAGATTTGCTTTTCATCTAACTCCAAAAAAATCACAAACCACAAACATGCACAAATCAAAGGGACTTTTATTTGGGTTGTAACTTGGCTAAAGTGGAAAACAAGTAAGGTGAGAAACAAATAGAAAAATGTCCAAGAGAATAGGAGAGCAAGTACAACAACTCAAATGTTTCAATGTAAAGCACAAATTCCCAATTGCTATAATTGAATTTTTTTTTCCATTTCTCCTTTCCCTTCTTTGAAGCTTCTTTCAAATTTATTCCTCAACCTTATTCACATAAATCTCTTCTTCTTTTTTTCAAACTTCTTTTTCTTTTTCTTTTTTGTTTCTTTGTTTCAACTTCCATTTTTTCAATTTTTTTCTTATGGGTATCAATTTTTTCCACTTTTTCATGTCTTTTTTTTTCACCTTTTTTTTTTCAAAGCTTCTCACAATATTTCATTACTCTCTCCCCCAAACCAAAGTCTTTGCTTGTCCACAAGCAATTCACCAATGCTCTCCTATCCTCAAGTTGGAATAAACATGGTAATCATCATTCAAGAAGCAAGGGTGAGAACAAAAAGTAACAATAAGCTCAAAGGGGTTAGCAAGGGAATTTTTCATGCAAGGTTGGTTTTTTTTGGCTCAAGTGGCTTATGAAAAATGGCCCAAATCATTTTTATGCAAAACATGCAATTCATGAATCTTAGATAAAAGAATCAAGCAAATCTCAGCACATCAACTCAATGGTGCACACTCAAAGAATTAACAATCAAGCCCAATATCTCACTAAGGTTATAACTAAGATTCCAAAATTTCGTTCCATACCTTATTGCCATGAATTTAATAAAAAAGAAACAAAAATATGCAAAGAGGTTATGAAAATTACTATGAACAAATTTGAAACATGGAAACTATACCACAAGAAGAACTTCCAAAGAAAGGAAAATAGCCAGACAAAATGCACAAAATAATGAGAATGCTAAAAGTGACATCTCAAAACAGCATCCTAAATATTTAAGTGCTTGGCATGTTTTTATTTTAACCCAAACTAACTAAAACATGTGAAACACACAACTAACAACAAGAAAATAAAAATAAATTAAAGTGAAGGGTTAAGAAAAACTCATTGAGAAGCTTCCACCCGGATCCCATTGCTTGTAGCATAGGGGCCAAGAGATGCTCAAAGTTGAAAGGCTTCCTCCCGGATCCCATATCTTGTGAAGTGGCACTTGCAGAAGCAGTATGATTCTACTCTCGGTTCCTCCTGGGTCAAACTGCAAGTGATAAGCTCCTCTTTCAACCTCTTCAGGCATAAGTGTTCCATGAAGCACATGAGGTTTTACTTCTTGAGCCAATTTTGTAGTATTCACACATGCATCCAAACCAATATATTTATCCAATGCAGAAATTCCCGGTTTCTCAGCAAGCATGGTGAAAGGTAGTTCCTCTTTGCTCTCCATTCCATTTTCTTTTTCTTGTGACTCACCTTCCACTACCACTTCAACTTCACTTTGAATTATCCCCAAAACCAGATTTTGCTCAAATTGTGCTTCATGTGATTCTTGTACCAACAGTTTACAAATTTCATCAACTTGCATTTTGAAATTTTGCATCACAAACTTTGATACTATCGCAGTTGGTTCTTATTTTGGTCTCAGAGATGGACAACTCTTGTGAATATTGTTCCAGAGCAAATTTCAAAGGATTTGGCTCATTCCATTTCCATTCCTCCTCATGCTTCATGATTACACTATAAGCTTGTGCATGAGGGCATTGATTTCCCCAGAGCACATAGTCTCCCAGGACTACATTAGGCCCAAAGGAATATTTTGTAACTCCATCCAAGGCAGGAAAATAATAAATCTCCATGTGTTGCAATCCACCTAGAACAGATAAAACTCAAAAGAAAAAAAATGAAATATACACAAAATAAAAATAAAAAAATAAAAATGTCTAAATTAGTTACCTCATTTGTTACTAATGATATTGACAAAACCATTCCCCGGCAACGGCGCCAAAAACTTGTTGCATATTTTTAAAACAGGCAAGTGCACCTTGTCGCAAACAAGTAATACGGTGGTGAGACCGAATATCGTCCACAGGGATTGGTTGTCAATTACCACTTCACAAATTATACAACTATCTAGACTATCGAGTTTGGATAGAAGGGAGCTCAATACTAAGTACCAAGCCCAGCAAAAGTAAACAAAACAAAACAGACAAGAATAAAATGTTTTTGGTCTTTTAGGATTTTTAACAAACACTTGGAATGCAGAAAGAAATGGATAGAATTGTCAGGGTTAGACTACACTAATCCTCCCTTAATTGCAATGAAATGGCTTCTAACACAAGTCCTAATTCAATAATGACAATCAAGTCTTTTCTAAAATACTCAAGCCTAATGTCTTAGGTGCAATGAGCCTAAAACCCCAAATTAAACCCTAATGTCTTAGGTGGATTAACCTGAGATTTTGCATTAAGTCAAGACTTATAAGATTGCAAGCAGCCAACACCTATGTCTAGATTCTTGAACTACTTGGCATATGATTCATGAGCATGCCTTAACATCAATCTGTCAATTGTCTATCAAAGCAACATATCATTCCTATGGGTAGCTAAGCCAAGGAAAGCATTAAGCACAGAATCACATACTCATAAAGAAATAGGAACTTGTATTATAATCAAATCATTAGACAAACAAGTTCAGAAAAGCTATCATCTAACCCCAACAAAAAGGGGATTTAGCTAGACATACTAAACCCTAAAATAAAATTAAATAGAGATAAAGAGATAAGAAACAACTCCATGATAGTGATAAGAGAACACAACATCACGGCCGAATCCCTCCTGGCAAGTGCCGCTGTGCGTCTCTCTTTTTCTTTCGTTACTGTGCGGCTCTCCTCCTCTCTTTTCTGTTCACGCTCCTGTTCCCATATACTGTGCGGCTCCCTTTTTTCCTCTGTGCGACCCTATATTCTGCTGTCCTTTCTTTTCGCTATTTTCTTCCTTTTTAATTCAAAATGCCACACCACGTCTCTTGTGGCTTCACGTCAAGGCCTTGGCCCTTTGTCTTCTTTTTTTTCTTCTTTCAAATCCAAATGCTCTCATTTGTTACACGTGGGCCCTTGTGCTTATTGTTGTGCATGACTTTTTTTTATTCTTTCAATTCCAATTCTCAATTGTCCAGCAACAATTTCTTGGGCTCAAAGACCAAATTAATCCAAATATGAATTGCATAACTTAATCTCTCTTTATTATTTCCTACAAACACAAACAAATAAAAACACAATTAGATCAACTCTAAAATCATAAAATTTAACTAAAATATATAAAACACTCTTTAAAACTCAATTAACTAAACTTAGGGACAAAACTCAACCAATTTGTATAATTAGGAGTAAAAATCCATCAAATAAACACACACAAATCACATAATCTAGCGGATTATCACACCCCCAAAACCTAAGACTTTGCTTGTCCCCAAGCAAAAGTAACTCAAACTAGCACTCAAAACACAAAGGACAACAGACCAAACACCGACATGATTCAGGAAAACCGATTGAGAGCACAATTAAACAAAATCACTATAAGGCAAAATTGTACAATGACTAATTCCTAAAACAGAAGCATCAACCAATAGCAAGATCAATTCCAAAAATGCCAAGAAGCAAAAAGCATAACAACTTTGCAATCTCCATATTCTTCAAAATTAAAAATCATGGCAATTTGGCAAGGGAAGAAAAAATAGAACTTTAGTCCTCACAGGATACACACTCATCAAATAATCACTCAAGTATATGGTGGTGAAGTGTTTCCCTCAAAGCACACATTAGAGTCATGGAACCATAGATTTGCTTTTCATCTAACTCCAAAAAAATCACAAACCACAAACATGCACAAATCAAAGGGACTTTTATTTGGGTTGTAACTTGGCTAAAGTGGAAAACAAGTAAGGTGAGAAACAAATAGAAAAATGTCCAAGAGAATAGGAGAGCAAGTACAACAACTCAAATGTTTCAATGTAAAGCACAAATTCCCAATTGCTATAATTGAATTTTTTTTTCCATTTCTCCTTTCCCTTCTTTGAAGCTTCTTTCAAATTTATTCCTCAACCTTATTCACATAAATCTCTTCTTCTTTTTTTCAAACTTCTTTTTCTTTTTCTTTTTTTTTCTTTGTTTCAACTTCCATTTTTTCAATTTTTTTCTTATGGGTATCAATTTTTTCCACTTTTTCATGTCTTTTTTTTTCACCTTTTTTTTTTCAAAGCTTCTCACAATATTTCATTACTCTCTCCCCCAAACCAAAGTCTTTGCTTGTCCACAAGCAATTCACCAATGCTCTCCTATCCTCAAGTTGGAATAAACATGGTAATCATCATTCAAGAAGCAAGGGTGAGAACAAAAAGTAACAATAAGCTCAAAGGGGTTAGCAAGGGAATTTTTCATGCAAGGTTGGTTTTTTTGGCTCAAGTGGCTTATGAAAAATGGCCCAAATCATTTTTATGCAAAACATGCAATTCATGAATCTTAGATAAAAGAATCAAGCAAATCTCAGCACATCAACTCAATGGTGCACACTCAAAGAATTAACAATCAAGCCCAATATCTCACTAAGGTTATAACTAAGATTCCAAAATTTCGTTCCATACCTTATTGCCATGAATTTAATAAAAAAGAAACAAAAATATGCAAAGAGGTTATGAAAATTACTATGAACAAATTTGAAACATGGAAACTATACCACAAGAAGAACTTCCAAAGAAAGGAAAATAGCCAGACAAAATGCACAAAATAATGAGAATGCTAAAAGTGACATCTCAAAACAGCATCCTAAATATTTAAGTGCTTGGCATGTTTTTATTTTAACCCAAACTAACTAAAACATGTGAAACACACAACTAACAACAAGAAAATAAAAATAAATTAAAGTGAAGGGTTAAGAAAAACTCATTGAGAAGCTTCCACCCGGATCCCATTGCTTGTAGCATAGGGGCCAAGAGATGCTCAAAGTTGAAAGGCTTCCTCCCGGATCCCATATCTTGTGAAGTGGCACTTGCAGAAGCAGTATGATTCTACTCTCGGTTCCTCCTGGGTCAAACTGCAAGTGATAAGCTCCTCTTTCAACCTCTTCAGGCATAAGTGTTCCATGAAGCACATGAGGTTTTACTTCTTGAGCCAATTTTGTAGTATTCACACATGCATCCAAACCAATATATTTATCCAATGCAGAAATTCCCGGTTTCTCAGCAAGCATGGTGAAAGGTAGTTCCTCTTTGCTCTCCATTCCATTTTCTTTTTCTTGTGACTCACCTTCCACTACCACTTCAACTTCACTTTGAATTATCCCCAAAACCAGATTTTGCTCAAATTGTGCTTCATGTGATTCTTGTACCAACAGTTTACAAATTTCATCAACTTGCATTTTGAAATTTTGCATCACAGCTTTGATACTATCGCAGTTGGTTCTTATTTTGGTCTCAGAGATGGACAACTCTTGTGAATATTGTTCCAGAGCAAATTTCAAAGGATTTGGCTCATTCCATTTCCATTCCTCCTCATGCTTCATGATTACACTATAAGCTTGTGCATGAGGGCATTGATTTCCCCAGAGCACATAGTCTCCCAGGACTACATTAGGCCCAAAGGAATATTTTGTAACTCCATCCAAGGCAGGAAAATAATAAATCTCCATGTGTTGCAATCCACCTAGAACAGATAAAACTCAAAAGAAAAAAAATGAAATATACACAAAATAAAAATAAAAAAATAAAAATGTCTAAATTAGTTACCTCATTTGTAACTAATGATATTGACAAAACCATTCCCCGGCAACGGCGCCAAAAACTTGTTGCATATTTTTAAAACAGGCAAGTGCACCTTGTCGCAAACAAGTAATACGGTGGTGAGACCGAATATCGTCCACAGGGATTGGTTGTCAATTACCACTTCACAAATTATACAACTATCTAGACTATCGAGTTTGGATAGAAGGGAGCTCAATACTAAGTACCAAGCCCAAGCAAAAGTAAACAAAACAAAAACAGACAAGAATAAAATGTTTTTGGTCTTTTAGGATTTTTAACAAACACTTGGAATGCAGAAAGAAATGGATAGAATTGTCAGGGTTAGACTACACTAATCCTCCCTTAATTGCAATGAAATGGCTTCTAACACAAGTCCTAATTCAATAATGACAATCAAGTCTTTTCTAAAATACTCAAGCCTAATGTCTTAGGTGCAATGAGCCTAAAACCCCAAATTAAACCCTAATGTCTTAGGTGGATTAACCTGAGATTTTGCATTAAGTCAAGACTTATAAGATTGCAAGCAGCCAACACCTATGTCTAGATTCTTGAACTACTTGGCATATGATTCATGAGCATGCCTTAACATCAATCTGTCAATTGTCTATCAAAGCAACATATCATTCCTATGGGTAGCTAAGCCAAGGAAAGCATTAAGCACAGAATCACATACTCATAAAGAAATAGGAACTTGTATTATAATCAAATCATTAGACAAACAAGTTCAGAAAAGCTACAATCTAACCCCAACAAAAAGGGGATTTAGCTAGACATACTAAACCCTAAAATAAAATTAAATAGAGATAAAGAGATAAGAAACAACTCCATGATAGTGATAAGAGAACACAACATCACGGCCTAATCCCTCCTGGCAAGTGCCGCTGTGCGTCTCTCTTTTTCTTTCGTTACTGTGCGGCTCTCCTCCTCTCTTTTCTGTTCACGCTCCTGTTCCCATATACTGTGCGGCTCCCTTTTTTCCTCTGTGCGACCCTATATTCTGCTGTCCTTTCTTTTCGCTATTTTCTTCCTTTTTAATTCAAAATGCCACACCACGTCTCTTGTGGCTTCACGTCAAGGCCTTGGCCCTTTGTCTTCTTTTTTTTTCTTCTTTCAAATCCAAATGCTCTCATTTGTTACACGTGGGCCCTTGTGCTTATTGTTGTGCATGACTTTTTTTTATTCTTTCAATTCCAATTCTCAATTGTCCAGCAACAATTTCTTGGGCTCAAAGACCAAATTAATCCAAATATGAATTGCATAACTTAATCTCTCTTTATTATTTCCTACAAACACAAACAAATAAAAACACAATTAGATCAACTCTAAAATCATAAAATTTAACTAAAATATATAAAACACTCTTTAAAACTCAATTAACTAACTTAGGGACAAAACTCAACCAATTTGTATAATTAGGAGTAAAAATCCATCAAATAAACACACACAAATCACATAATCTAGCGGATTATCAGTGGTTTAGAGGTGCCTAGCCTAAACTAATTATTTCAAAGAGGAGTTGTGACGTACAACATGTGTTGAGGTTTTGATGGAAGGTTAAGGCACTAGGTTGTTATTAATGTGGGTCGGTAAGGTTTGTGTATTTGCATTGTTGTTCACGCTCGTGTGTTGGGAACACGCGAGGTCAGAGTATCTGATCATGGATACAGGAAGTCACGGGTCAATTCTCTAACGGGAATTTACAAAACTGTCTCTAATAGAAGAACTAGGAGAACTGAATTGCACCCTCAAAATATACAGTCCATTGTGCACTTCAGCTATACCAATCATCTCCAATGTACTATTGTCCTGAATCACACAACCAGTAGCATCAAAAGAAAGCATATAGGTCATGGAGGAAGTGAGTTTATTGACATAAATCAAATTGTAAGCAAAGGAAGGGATGTGTAGTACAACATGTAACAAGAAATTTTGAGATATATGTATGTTGCCTGAATGACATACTAGCACATTCCTACCATTGGGTAATTGAACATGTATTGGTCTTATTTCATGATATGAAACAAAAAAGAAAGGGAAGAACATATATGATCAGTAGCACCACTATCTAGTATCCATGAACAAAAAGGCAAACTAGAAGGTTTACCTGCAGGATGACTCTTTTAAGTATTGGCCGAAGCAGAAGGTTTGGTGGTGCTAATATGATTTGAAGCATGCAACGGGGGTTGGGACTGGTACTGTTGAAGCAAAGCTAGCAAGCCGTGACACTGCTCTGCTGTAAAACCAAAGTTTGGACTCTCTTGACCCTCATCATGACAACTTCCTTCTTGATCAACATGGTCGATCTATATCAGTAATTTCTGCTACTATAGAGTTAATTTGCCCTTGGTTCTTGAACTTATAGTTGGGTGGATACCCATGCTTCTTGTAACACACATCTATGGTGTGCCCCATCTTGCCACAATATGTGCATGTCTTTCCTGAATTGGCACCTCTACCAAAACCTCTTGAGAAGTTGGAGCCTCTTCCAAAACCTCTCCCTCCAGAGTTATCAGGATTATGTCCTCTGCCAAAAGTGGCTAGGACTTTTGATTCAGGAATTTCACCAAACACTTGGTATTCTTGCTGTACTACTAGGGAAAACACATCATTCAGAACAGGTAGAGGCCTCATAAGCATAATTTGGGATCTGGCTCCAGAGTATGAGTCATTCACTCCCTTCAAGAACCTAATTACTTGATCTTGTGATCTATACTTCTCAACTTCTTTAAGAGCATCACACACACACTTAACCTCACAAGTGCACTCAGGAATTGGTCTAAAGTTCTCATATTCATCCCATAAAATTTTTAGTTTAGTAAAGTAATCAGTAACGCTAAATTCGCCTTGTTTGAAAGCTGTGATTTGATCTTCCAAATCTGAAATTCGAAATATATCTCCCTGAGCAAACCTCTGCTTCAATTGCGCCCAGACATCAACCTCTTTGTCGATACACAAAACGCTCTTCGCAATTGAAGGAGATGCGGACTTGGTGATCCAAGATTTCACCATATTGTTCGCGCGCTTCCAAGAATTGAACAACGGATCGTTCTTCTGAGGCATTTTGATGGTTCCATCTATGAACCCTAACTTGTTCTTCGAAATCAGTGAAGTTTCCATCTCGCGAGCCCATTGGTGATAGTTCGTGCTGGTTAGGGGAGGAGAGACCTGTAACGCCTTTCGTTACATTAGTAACCCAAAATAAATTCAATAAAATAAAAAAATCATTTTTTAATCATTTAAATTAAAACATACATGTCATAAAAAATTTCGTAAATTATTTGAGTACGAGTATACCTCATTAATTAAAATAGTAATAAAGTATCCAAGGTATTAATATAATAATAAATCCATACATTCTAATAAAACCAAAAGCCTCGAAACCGGGAATCTACTAACAAACCCAACGATAAACAAATAAATGTGTCTAGCCACACACGGCTCCTTATTTAAGAAAATACTAACCAAACTAGAAGGAATAACTAATAGAATCCACTAAGTCTTCACGCCACTTCAGTTTCAATGACGTTCTCCTCGTGCTCTGAAAACAATACTTATAATGAGATATAAAATCCCAGTGATCAACAATACAGTTTTATAAAATATTTTCAAAAATAGCATTGTTCTCAGCCGGCGCGGTAACCGAAAAAACTGTCCATGGCACCCGCTATTTTTCCAAAATAATATATATAAAAGAAAATACTTTTAATATCAACAATAATCTCATCCCAATACATCACATTCCATATACCAAATAAATTCTAGTTTAATACAAGTGGTCCGAAGACCTCCTAATTAAATTGGCTTCTTGCCGGCATGCCATATATTCACACATCACACGACAATGGCATCCCATTGCCCACCCCTACTCACGAGGAGTGTTTCGATATCACCCTCCCGTCGGGGACATTTCTATTTCGATATCTCTCATATGCACATGGTGGTATTTCTCCTTTTTCGACACCCCAACCTGTGGCGGTGTTACTTTCGATACTCCTTTTTAGGTAGTATTGCTCATTTTCGACATCCCAACCACATGGCGATGTTACTTTCGATACCCCATTAAGGCGGTATTTCTCTTCGATACCCATATCATAGGTGGTATTGCGACAAACATCATACAACTCATCATAAGGCACAATTTCATGTCTTATAGGTGTAACAATTCATTTACCAAAAATTAAATATTTGATCTTATCATGCATGTCAAATAAACTCACATGGCATAGCATACACCAATAAGCACGTCATTCAACTAACACAAATACCAATAATGTATTTCATGCCATCAGTAACAAGAATAAATACCCAATTTAATAATCTTTTTTTTTTATTTTAATTCAAAACCCCTAAAAAATTAGTTTATTAATAACATGCATCATTCAATTAAAATCTCTCAAAATCATAGGTAAATCGCTCAACACAACAAAACACATGTACCATGGAAAGGGTTATTAAAAAGTATTGTTGCTCACCTTTCGAAGACCTCCAAAGTGCTCAAAAAAATATGTATGATAAAACTACTGTCTCTGGAAAAAAAAACTTCTTCCCTTCAGTGTCACGATTGCACTGCCAAACAAAAGAAACGCGTCTGAGAAACCTCTTCCTTTCTGCACTCAGTATGGCATCCTCTCAAATACTCCCTGTGCAGCGCATCCTTCTAATTCCAACAATACGTGTGCACAGCGTGTATATATATATATACCTTAGTTAATTAGTGAAATAGAGCATTGGGTTTTTAAATTTTTTTTTTCTTTAGACAAAAGCATGGTTGCTTGGGCTTAACGCCCAAGTATCCTTCTTTATATATATATATATATATATATATATATATATATATATATATATATATATATATATATATATATATATAATTTTGCATTCTTTATAATAGTTAATAAATTTCAATAAATTCTTATACCATTACTTCTTTACACTAAATCTCCCATTTATATTTTATTTGCACTACACTTTTTAATAACTCAATATTATTATTATTATTTATTTTATTTTATTTCAAATTAATTATGTTAGAATTTTAGGATGTTACATTTTCTCCCCTCCTTAAAGAATTTTGTCCCCGAAATTCGTCTCATACACAGGCACTTATTGTAACATATGTCATATTCAAAACTAAAAGGCTATCACACCTTAGATAATAAAATCTGGGTATTGACATACGATGTCCTCCTCCATCTCCCAAGTAGCTTCCTCTGGAGTCAATCCTTCCCATAACACTTTTACCAATGGAATTGTCTTGTTCCTCAAAGTCTTAATGCTTTTGTCCATGATTTGACTAGGCTTTGGCTTATAGATCAAATTATCCTTCAATTGTATAGACTCAGGAGCTATCACATGAGATTCATCAGGCACATATTTTGAGTTGCGACACATGGAAAACATCATGAAGGTTTGCCAACTGTGGCGGGAGAGCCAGTTGGTAAGCAACATGCCCGACTCTTTTATGGATTTGGAAAGGTCCCATGAAACGAGGATTTAGCTTGCGGACTTTCTTCGACCTCCCTACCCCCGTCTTAGGAGTGACTCTCAAAAATACATGCTCACTTTCCTGGAATTCTATAGGCTTTCTCCTTTTGTCGGCATAGCTCTTTTGTCTACTTTGCGTCGTGCGCATCCTCTCCCTAATTATTTTGATTCTCTCAAAGGTTTCATGGACCAATTCGGGTCCTATCAAGGTTTTCTCACCTACCTCACACCAACATAAAGGGGACCTATACTTCCTCCCATATAGGGCCTTATAGGGTGTCATGCCTATACTAGCATGATAACTATTGTTATACGCAAACTCGATGAGGGGTAGGAATCTATCCCAACTCCCTCCTTCATCCAAGACACATGCTCTAAGCATGTCCTCAAGGGTCTGAATGGTCGGCTCTGACCGACCATCCGTTTGGGGATGATAGGTCGTTCTAAGGTTCAACTGAGTCCCAAAGGCTTGCTGAAAAGCTCTCCAAAATCTAGAGGTAAACCTCGGGTCTCTATCCGACACTATAGATGTGGGTATCCCATGAAGCTTGACTATTTCCTTGATATAGAGGTATGCCAACTTGTCTAAGCTATAGGTTGCCTTAATTGGCAAGAAGTGGGCATACTTGGTTAACCTATCCACTATCACCCAAATGGCGTCTAAGCCCAAACGTGTCTTAGGTAACCCCATCACAAAGTCCATAGAAATTCTCTCCCACGTCCGTTCTGGAATCTCCAAGGACTGCAACAACCCCGAAAGCTTCTGATGTTCTATCTTAACCTTTTGGCACACTAAACACCTAGTTACGAAGCTAGCCACGTCATTTTTCATTCCTGGCCACCAGTACATCCTCTTAAGGTCACTATTAATTTCCAACCTATTCAGCTTCAAACTTAAGGCATTTAAGGACACATCCAACACCTCCAGATTCATGTCCCTAAACTCCTCCATGAGGTTCATCTCTTGCACCATCAAGCTCGACACGTGTAGGGACTTCCAACTCAAAGCATCTGCCACCACATTGGCTTTTCCCGGATGGTACTTCAACTCGAAGTCATAGTCCCTAAGGAACTCCATCCACCTTCGCTGTCTCGTGTTCAACTCCTTCTGGTCGAACAGATATTTAAGGCTTTTATGATCACTAAAAACTTCAAACATTGCCCCATAAAGGTAATGCCTCCAAATCTTAAGGGCAAAAACCACAGCTGCTAGCTCTAGGTCATGGGTAGGGTAATTCCCCTCATGTGGCCTAAGCTGCCTAGAGGCATATGCTACCACCTTGCCCTTCTGCATTAAGACACATCCCAAGCCATTCTTGGATGCGTCGCAGTATACCACAAAACTCACTAAGGGATCCGGTATAGTTAAGACTGGTGATGACACCAATCTCCTCTTAAGCTCTTGGAACCCGTCCTCACACTCCTGGTCCCACACAAAAGGTTTCCCATTCCTAGTCAACCGGGTCAAAGGTAAGGCTAGTCTAGAGAACCCCTCTATGAACTTCCTATAGTCTCCAGCTAAGCCTAAGAAACTTCTCACTTCGGTTACTGTCTTAGGTTGTTCCCATCCCAACACCGCATCAACTTTAGAGGAATCAACCGCCACACCATCCTTTGAGATTGTGTGTCCTAAAAACTTTACCTCGTCTAGCCAAAACTCACACTTCTCCAGTTTGGCATAAAGACGCTCGTCCCTCAAGATCTGCAACACCAACCTTAAGTATTCTCCATGTTCTTCTGGTGTCCTAGAGTATATTAAAATATCATCTATGAACACCACCACAAACCTGTCCAAAAAGGTCCTAAAGATCCGATTCATGTAGTCCATGAAAACGGCTGGGGCCTTGGTCACACCAAAGGGCATCACTACATACTCATAGTGCCCATACCTTGTCCTGAAGGCTGTCTTAGGGATGTCCTCGCTTCTAACTCTAATTTGATGGTATCCCGATCTTAGATCTATTTTGGAAAATACTGACGCTCCCCTTAACTGATCTAAGAGATCGTCTATCCTAGGCAAGGGATATTTGTTCTTGATGGTTACCTTATTCAGTTGCCTATAATCAACACACAACCTCATATTCCCATCCTTTTTCTTCACTAGAAGTACTGGTGCTCCCCAAGGTGACACACTTGGCCTAATGAACCCCTTTTGTAACATATCCTCTATCTGTTTCTTGAGCTCGCTCAACTCTAGAGGTGCCATCCTATAGGGTGCTACTGATACAGGTCCACTCCCATGTACTAGATCTATGGTAAACTCAATCTCTCTATCTGGTGGTAAACTAGAGACATCCTTAGGAAACACATATGGGAACTCACACACAATAGGCAACACCGCCATATCACTTTCAGCCTCTATCTTAGCAGCAATAATGATAGGAAACATAAGCATATCAAGGCCCATGCTGTGTTACCCATTATAAATAGATAGTTTGAGTGTTTTAAGCTCAATTTCGCATAATATGATTAGATACCTAACTTCAGATGGATATTTCATAACCATAGAGAACTTGTTTGAATTCTAGATCTGCATAAGAAATATAGCCCTGTCTCTTAGCTTTCCATAGACACCAAATGCGTCCAAATTGGATTCTTGTAGCTCAAGTTATGACCAAATTTGTACACACTATACTTGTTCCAGCGCCAGAACCGTTTTTTTTAAATTCTATCCACTTTTTGACTATCTAAACGTCGGTTTCAGATTTCGTGGTCTTCATAAAAGTTGTAGAAAATTATTTTATCTTTTCAACGATATAAAATTTATAATTTTTTAATGTCTATAACTCAAGATATGTGCGCACCATATGCAGAGTAAGCGGGCTTAGCGCGTTTTTACACGTTTTGGGCTATTGGGAGCTCTATAAATAGAATCTTAGCACTCTTAGGGTGCGTTTTTGAACTCTAATTACACCTAGAAACTCAGAAACGACTAAGAAGAGAAGAAATTCAAGGATTAAGAAGAGATAATTGTGGAAGAGGGAGTCTAGGAAGGGGAAGATGATGATAACTCTTGGCAAACGTTAGGATTCGAAGTAGGAAACGCTTAGAGCTATTTGGAGGTCTTCAAGAGGTAAGTAACAACACTTTTCATGAACCCTTTCCATGGGATATATGATTGCTTTTGTTGATAAGGGATTACCATGTGGTTTTGGGAGTCTTTAATTGACTTGATGCATATCGTTAGTAACCTAAATTCTAAAATTGGGGTTTTGTTTAATAGGGGAATTAATTGATTAATTGATGTTGTAACGTGCTTATTCATGTATGATATGTTGTGATATTCATGATTGTTTGTTATTGGTGGAAGTTTATATGTTTAAAATTGAGGGAAATAGCTTGTTACATGCATGAGACATGACATATTTGAGTTATAATATGTTGTATGATGTTTGCCGCAATACCACCTATGATAGGGGTATCGAAAAGTAATACCACCGTAATGGGGTATCGAAAGTAACATCCCCATATAATTGGGATGTCGAAAAAGAGCAATACCACCTAAAAAGGGGTATCGAAAGTAACATCGTCACACGTTGGGGTGTCGAAAAGGGAGAAATACCACCATGTGCACATGGGAAGTATCGAAATGGAAATGTCCCGGACAGGAGGGTGACATCGAAACACTCCTCGTGAGTAGGGGTGGGCAATGGGATGCCATTATCGCGTGATTTGTGAATTTATGACATGCCGGCAAGAGACCAATTTAATTAGGGGGCTTTCGGGCCATTTGGATTAAAACAGAATTTACTTGATATGTGGAATGTGATGCATTGAGATAAGTTGTTGTTACGTTATATGTTATTGAGTTGATGAGATTATTGTTGTTATTAAAAGTGTTTTCTTTTATATATATATTTTTGGAAAATTAGCGGGTGCCATGGACAATTTTTCCGGTTACCGCGTCGGCTGAGAACAATACTATTTTAGAAAATATTTTATAAAACTGTATTGTTGATCATTGGGATTTTATATCTCATTATAAGTGTTGTTTTCAGAGTCCGAGGACATCTCTGTTGAGGACCCAGAGATCTGGGGAGTCATTTTTGTTATCACCTAGTTGGTCAGTAATGTAGTATGGTTGAGGATGCTGACGACGTTCTTTGGTTTACGTATTATTTTTCTCGGATTGTAATTAGACGCCCGGTTTTGAGGCTTTTGGTTTTTATTTATTATTCGAACGTATGGATTTATATTTATATTCATTACATGGATACTTTATTACTATATTATTTAATATGAGGTATTTTCAGACTTTAAATATTTTTTTTAATTTTTCTTTATGAGATATATATTTTAATTAAATGTTTTAAAGGATCTTTCTCGAAATTAATTTGAGTTACTAATGTAACAAAAGGCGTTACATTTTTGGTATCAGAGCGGCACCTCTCCCAGTACGGTGTGGTTCGGGGACGAACCAAGCGGAAGCTGGTGGGCATGTAACACCCGGGTGCCGACGAGGGCGGGGAGTGGTCGCCGGTGCAAGAAGGCACGGACAAGGAGCGGCTCCTGGCAGGCTTCTAGGTGGAGGGACACATGAATGAACCGATTACACACCCGAATGAGAGGGATCTTGAGACTGTGTAGGTATGAGACTATACAGTTGAGGAAGGCTTATATGAATTGATTGGTACTACCTATACTAATAAGATGCATCTTCTTTTCGGTAGCTCATCACTTAAGAACTCCACAGTTAAGCGTGCTTGACTTGGAGCAATTATGGGATGGGTGACCTCCTGGGAAGTTTTTCTATGAAGTGTGTGAGTGAGGACAAAACACACTGAAAAGGCCCGTGTTGGTTTGTGGGGACAGTCATCAATATATAAAGCAGTCAGGAATGTTACAAATGGTATCAGAACGACACCTCTCCCAGTACGGTGTGGTTCGGGGACGAACCAAGCGGAAGCTGGTGGGCATGTAACACCCGGGTGCCGACGAGGGCGGGGAGTGATCGCCGGTGCAAGAAGGCACGGACAAGGAGCGGCTCCTAGCAGGCTTCTAGGCGGAGGGACACATGAATGAATCGATTACACACCCGAATGAGAGGGATCTTGAGACTGTGTATGTATGGGACTATACAGTTGAGGAAGGCTTATATGAATTGATTGGTACTACCTATACTAACAAGGTGTATCTTCTTTTCAGTAGTCCATCACTTAAGAACTCCACAGTTAAGCGTGCTTGACTTGGAGCAATTCTGGGATGGGTGACCTCCTGGGAAGTTTTCCTATGAAGCATGTGAGTGAGGACAAAACACGCTGAAAAGACCCGTGTTGGTTTGTGAGGACAATCATCAATCCATAAAGCAGTTAGGGATGTTACAAGACCAGTACTATTGTTGGATTCTCACTAGGATGAACATAACAGGGAGACGCAGGATCCTGTGATGGATTAGTGTTTGGTGTTCGCACACCATTGGTGGATGATTCTGAAGATGATTCATCGTGATCATGGATGAACGTAGCAGAGCTCTGAATTTCAAAGCTCTGATACCATAATAGAAGATTAAGAATGCGGAAAAATGGTGCAGTGATGGACCTGGAACAAGGAAGGAATGGAAGTGATTCTAGAGATGAACAAAGTTAACAGAGAAGGCTTAGTTTGAATGAGCAATGTGCTCTGCTTCATTGATTAGAATTGTGCAGTATACAAAGTATTTATACATGTAAGTCTAACTACCTAACTGCTATGATTAACCAACCTAACTACAGTTAATACAGCTAAGAGAACTAACCTAACTTGTAACTGACCAACTGTTACTAACTGTCAAGTTGAACTAACTAAATAATTAGTCACAAGTTTAAATAATTAGCCATTATCTAGCTGCTGTAATAATATATAACAATAATAATTGTCGTAGCTACCTTTCATATATAACTATTTCACTACCATACATAATAATGATTGCCATAACTGCCTTACATATATAACTACTAATTTTTCTTCTTACTTCTCCTGGAATAAACAAACTTAACTAGAAATTTACTTGCACTAGAACTGGTCTTCTCATCAGTCTACCCCGTCATAATATATGCCAGAGCTGTACTAGTTCAAAACTACATTCAGTCAGTACTAACCGTAGAAGACAAAAACTTTAACCAGTATCACACCCATTAAATTATTTGGTGGCAAAGCCTGATTTTGGAGGTATATCATACTAATTATCTACACTGCTGAACCAATTTTTTAAGGATCTTCTTCTCAATGAGACACAGCTCATCTCTGTTGTTTTTGTCCAGGAAATTTTGAGTTTTAACGGGTCCATGAAAGTTTTACTCATATATTAGAACGATAAATTATATTCTAATTTCATGACAATTAACATTATTATAGGTTTTTCATTCTAAAATGTAAATTAAATAATGCGCACGTTTTTTTTTATAAAAAAAATATATGTGAAGAGCGGTTGGGGAATCCAAGGAAAATAAGGTGGCGTTTGGAAGAGCTTATTTAAGCTTCTTTTGACTTATCTGATGACATAAGCTCTTATGCAGTGTGTTTGGCAGAGCTTATAAAAATAACTTATGACATCCCATAAGGAGTTTTTAACTTATTTTCATAAGTCACTGGGAGAAGCTTATGGAATTATCATAAGAGCTTATGTACTAAATACCATCTCGGTGTTTTTCACTATTCGAATCCTCTCATGTCCCTTTCTTTCTTTTTCTTTCTTTAAGCACTTATGGCATAAGCTCTCATGCGATAAGGTCTTACGTGATAAGCTCTTAATTAAGTTGTTTACCCAAACGCATCCTAAATCGTTGAACGTGAATGCATGATAATCTACCATCTACGCGGCCTGCTGCATAAAACCACAGTGAAACGCACCCAAATAAACATATGATGCTGATAAAATTGGCTTCTTTTTTTTTTTTCTTTCCAAAATGGTTCCTTTTAGAAATTATTTACCAGTTTAGGGTTATTCTGAAATTATTTATCAATGGGGGTTCTTTTGGACGCGTGACATATTTTATTTTATTTTTCCTCTGACGAGTCAAAGGCGTCAGTCAGACTGGTACCTACCATTATTAAAAAGCTGCCCTGCAGTGCCACGTGGCGCAATGCAGGGGAGGTGCCACTGCGGATGGTGCTTTCAGAGGCGCCAGGCACAGTGGTGCCTCCCCTGCATTGTGTCACGTGGCGCTGCAGGGATGTCCCCACTTTTCCCCCATTCCCCTCCCCCCAACACACCACTCCCCCTCTTATAAATAGATAGCTGGAAGTTTTATTTGCTACTTGTGAATTATTTATTATTTGTTATTAGGATATTTTTTTATTATTACTTGTTATTTAAATAGATATATTATCATTAATATCATCGTTACTCCTTATACTTATAGTATAATTTTTTTTAGCAGTGTTCCTTTAAAATTGCTGGTAACTTTCTTTTAATTCTTATAAGGTAAAAAAAAAATTTACTACTATAATAATTGATGAATACTTCTTGGTGTAAATTGTTATTACTATTATTTTTTATGCCTCTTGTGATTTTATTTGCTACTTGTTATTAGGGTATTTTTTATTGTTGCTTGTTATTTTAAATAGATACATTATCATTAATGTCATCGTTACTCCCTATACCTATAATTAATGCTGGTAACTTTCTTTTAATTCTTACAAGGTAAAAATGAGCCCTCAAACGCTCGTACCGGATGCCATGTTTTATTTACACAATTTCTTGGTCCCCTTCAAATGTAATTCCTTCTGGTCCATCGAAGACTCTCCCGTTTAAACACACAAATACTGCAACTTGGCTCATGATGTCCGCCCTACAATAATATCAAATACATAAAAATAACCCATAAATTTACAATTTATAATAATAACAATATTAAAAATGATTAACACTTACTAATACTAATAATGATACTTGCAAAATAAAAAAATACACAACGACAAATACAAATAATGGTATTAATAATATCAACATCGTATTTAATATTAAATATGTAAACTTAAAAATAACATTAATATAACAAGATTATTACCACAAAATTAAAATAATAACAATAACTAATAAATTCACAAATTTTAATAATAATAATATTACAAAATAAAATTAATTACCAATTACTAATAATAAATACCAATACTAATAAAAATAATATTACTATTATATTATAATAAAAAAATAAACTTAGTATGTGAAAAAAATACAACAACATTATTACCGTAAATTATAAATAAAAAATTAGTAGAAATTATATGAAGATTTTTAAGATAGGTTAGTTAAGTTTTATGAACTGTTTTTATATTTATAGGAGGGGGATGGGGTTAAAATGGGGGTGGGGTGGGTAATGCTTTGAGGAGGGGGGACGCCCCTGCAGTGTCACGTGGTGCAATATAGGGGAGGCGCTACTGTGTCTGACGTCTTTGAAGGTGCCATCCGTAGTGGCGCCTCTCCTGCATTGCACCACGTGGCTCTACAGGCTGCTTTTGTCTTTCTTTTTTTTTAATGGTAGACGCTAGTCACACTGACGCCTTTAACTCGTCAGAGAAAAAAAATGATACATGTCCAAAAGGACATCCCATTGATAAATAGTTTCACAATAACCCTAAACTGATAAATAATTTATAAAAGCAACCCATTTCGATAAAAAAAACCTCTCAACCATTTTTCTAGTCGCTCTGTAAATTAATTTGTATTCGCACATCAAAATAGTTTTAATAGTAAGTTGAGGTTGTCATTGAAAATTAAAATAGTATTTTTTCTGAAAAAATAAAACCGAAGGAAGAAAAAAGAAACCAAAGAAAACAAAAACATTTACAAGTGTATATGCTGATCTCTTGTAATTTCTGACAGGGACATGAGGTGTCTGCTTGAAAAAGATTCTTTCAAGTGGCCACTCCCACTCCAACTCACTCACTCTCTATTTTACTATTCAAGACTCTATGCCTCTATATAAACCTCTCTCAGTTTGATCTGCTCCTCACCTCAGTCACAAACACTCTAACTTGCTAGAATTCATACTCTTTTTTTCGTTTCTAGCTATCACGATCAATCTTTGCTTTCCAAATGGCCACTCTTGAGGTAACTCAAATATAAAGTTATTGGTCTCTGGTTTTGTACATTGCATCATTAGTTCATGTATAATTTAGTATCCTCAAACCAAAACGTTTGTGACATAATATTACTATTTCAGTGTTTCCTTATTATGCTTGTGATTCATTCTCGATCAGCACATCAGAACGCGTTTGTTGTTTTTCTGATATGCGATCTACAAAGTTTTATACATTGCTTTTGGGATGCTAATACAGAAGTTTCTTGAAATAATTTATATATAAGCACAGCGCATTCGATACTCTTAATCATCAACACACAAATCAACATTTTTTCTTTTTTCTTTTTTCTTTTTTCTTTCCCCTTGATTTGGTTCCACCTTTTCTTGGTCTCTTTCGCTTTGATCATATATTGACCTGTATATATATGCACGGAGCGGATCATCGATTCTTCACAATTGGGTTATAATTTACCCAATATTCAGGGTGATCACCGGGTTTCATAACCATCTTGACCATAGAGTATGATACAAGCAACATTTCCCAGTGGATCACTTTTACATATATTGATGGAATGGATTGTGATCAACAACTTCACGTAGATCTCTCTTCTTTTAATTTAGTTATACAATCTAGTTGCATCCATAGTAAAGATCATTGGTCAAATAACTGTTTAAACATTTTCTTTTGTTTTGGATTCAAAGGAAGGAGCTAATTGATTATATTCCTTTATGCTGTTAGCACTTTACCAGTTCTGTAAAATTCTAGAAAATTAAGATTATTCACATTTTTCTTGGATTTTGATCAGCTTATTGGTTTCTTATTAAAAGAATATACCTTGTTACTGCTTGGCTAAGTTAAATGGAAAATGGATTCTTGCAGGTTGCACAACAAGCACCAACAATCGTGAAAGAAAATGAAACAATCGAGGCAACCAAGGTGGAGGAAACAACCCCAGAACAACCAGCCTCTGAGCCTGAGGTTCCTGCCACTGAACAGCCAAACGAAGAAACCACCGAAGAACCAAAAGAGGCAGCAGCAGCAACAGCAACAACAACAACAACAGAAGCCCCGTCCGCTCCAGAAACTGAAGTTCCAGTTGAGATTGAGACTAAGGAAGTAACAGAAGCGACAGAGGAGGAGGCAAAGCCTGAGGTAGAGAACTCAGCAACCGAGGAAAAAGCTGAAGAGTTGGTGAAAGTAGAGCCAGCCACTGAGGAGCCTAAAGAAACTACTGAAACAGAGTCAGCAGCGGTGGAGGAAGAGAAGCTATCTGAGGAGAACAAACCAGTTGAAAGTGAAACTACAGTGGAAGCTACCACTGAGGAGGTTCCTGTTGAGAAGACTGAAGCTTAGACATATGCACAGTGTGAGGGGAAAAAAAGTTGAAATGGAATCAGGTCTACCATTTTGCATGTCAAAAGTTCAAAAGCTTTTTTATTTTATTTGTTTAGTTTATTTATCATTATTGTTGTTGTGAGGGTCAGTCTTTACGGTTTATGGAGGGTATATATCTACATGTAAAGCACTGCACAGCACAGTTGGCTCCACATCAGCATGCGTGCTTATGTATTCATTGATGTGGCTATAGCTGCTGAAGTTTGGGGATGATGTTCCGGGAAGGTTCAACATGGTTGGTTATTATGTCTTCCTCTTGGTTTGAAATGAAATAAATTATATTTACTTTTACACTCTTGTTTTTGCCAGAATTCTATCTTTTTATTCTTTGCTCTGTGCTCCACATAAAAACTTTTGATATTGCTAAAGTAATAGTATCTGAATTTAAGTCAAATCTTGTTATATTTATAAATACAGAACCAGCAGACCACCTAGGTGCTAACAAAAATTGTGAGAATTTCTGCTTCCAAGATGCTTCAGTGTAGATAAATATAAAGCATTCCAGGGAGTTGAAGGATAAAGTTTTCATAAAAGGAAAAACAAAAAAAAAACTAACATGACCCAATAAAGGCCGAAAGAAAAATAAAAAAAGAACAATAAACATGTGTTGAAGTGTATTTAGTTCCTTAACACTGGTATGACATTGTATAATAAAAAAGAAATGTTATTTGTATACTTTGGATTCTGGGCACCCGGACGACACCTGTGATGTTTAGTTAATACAGTTCAAATATATGGGTAATTACGTTCAGTGGATTGGTTAATGAGTTATGGCACCTTGTTACATTCATTAACCATCTATTGAATGTGATTAACAACATATTTGAACTGCATTAACCACGATTTTTCAGATGTTCAAATATATCGGTCATGTATATTTGAACACCTGAAAAATTGTGGTTAATGCAGTTCAAATATGTGTTTAATCACGTTTAGTGGATGGTTAATAAGTTGTAACACCTTATTACATCCATTAATCATTCACTAAACATGATTAACCACATATTTGAACTGCATTAACCAGATATCGCAGATATCGTCAAGGTGTCCAAAATCCAAATGTACAAATAACATTACTTTTTTTTTAATATACAATGTCATACCGGTGTTAAGTAACTAAATACACTTCAACACGATGTTTATTGAACTTTTTCAACATGATGTTAACAGTAAATAGGCCTACCAGTATTATAATTCTATATAAAAATTCTATATCTACCATTATAATTTATACCCACTGCATTTCAGGATGAAGAGAAGAGTTGCACCAATAAGAAAACAAAAGAATTTCTGGAAGCGGGTTATGACTTATGATAAAAGAAAGGTTTAAATAAGTTTTTAATCCCCGCAAAGTTTATTGATTTTCGTTTTAGTCCCTATAAAAAAAATTCTTAGAACTTCGTCCCTATAATTTCAAAAAATTTGTAAGTAGTCTATGCCGTTATCTCGGAGTACTAGAAATCATACCGGATGAAAAAAGTTGTCAATTTTAACCACGTGGCCCTAATGTATGATTTTTTTCCCCCATTTTCTAACCAAATTTTGGAGCAAATGGGGCTGAAACAAAAAATACCTCTGTACCCCCGAGTACTATATATCACACAAAATGAAGGAATTTAACAATTTTAACCATATGGCCTCTAATGTATGATTTTGTTTTTATTTTCTAGCAAATTTTATAGCTAGTTGGACAATAAATAAAATTACTTTAGTATCCTTGAGTACTAGATAACGGAAAAAGACGAAGGTAGCGACTATTTACAAATTTTTTTAGTTTACAAGGAAGAAATCCTAAGTAAATTTTTCTCGAGCACTAAAACCAAAATTGGTGAACTATGCAGGGACCAAAAACTTATTTAAACCTAAAAGAAAACATAATCAAAGGGCACCAGAAACAGTTTGATAAATCTGAAATAGTTACTCTTGTATATATATTTGTAAAACATTTTTTTTTTTTTGGTGGGGTGGGGTGTGTGTGTGATGGAAACAGCAAACCAGGAACCCAAGAGATCTCAGACAGACAACTTGTTATAATGCAACAAATTCTAATCCTTACCACATTATGGGGAGAAAGAGATGCTCACTTTGAGCACGATTGTCCAAACCCCAAACTTACAGGTAAAGGCTATATTCTCCGTATCCATGGCAATGACATGACGAACCAACAAGCTATTTGCCTATTTACTAGAATGATAGATCAGAAATCGAATTTTGGTTCCTTCAATCCTGTTTAATTGATATTATATCCATATAAAACTTTGACATTGTAACCTTTGATTACTTTAGAAAACAGAAGTAGAGTACCTTCTCATGTCATCCAATTAGAGAATAAGATGGAATACTCCTATAGTCTGTACAAAGCAGAGTACCGATATTTGTATGTGAAGTAAAAACCAATTCTTGAATCCAAATTGCAGGTGTATTAATTCACCAAAACTGCAGCCAATGTGTTCTTGAGTGATGACAGCCATAGAAGAACAAGGTGAGGAGCAGAACCGGTAAAAGCATGTGTTAGATGAAGGAAGGCGACCATCAGGTTCACACAATCTGTAAATGTAGAGATGCGAAGCCAAACCACCAAAACCTTCAACTGGTAAATATTTCACGACGTCCAAAAGAACAGAAGAAGCTTCCTTTGTTCTGCTGTCATTCTCCCATCAATCTACTAGGCTATGTAAAAACTGAGTAATGAAGAAAATGTAGAAAGTTTGAAAAACACTTCAGAATTAATTAATAATAACCACTCACTTTTAGTTAAAACAAGATCTCAAATAAATTTATTACAGAAGTTGGTATTCAGACTTCTCGAGAATTTTTGTAGAACATCAAAGGCAGAACCTATCAAGGCTAGAGGAAAGGAATAATTTTACATTACACAGAAAAGGACCCTGACATGATTGCTCACCAGGTTAGGAAAGAAGTGGATTCCAAGCACAGTGCAAGGGAAAAACCTCCCCGTAGATGGGGGAACTTCATAAGTAGCCAAGACAATGATGTTTCCAAGAAGCAATAAGGCAATAAAACCCCTTGTGCTTCGTGGCTAAAATGGAAACAGAGACAACCTTATAATGGTTAGCAGGCATCACTTAGTAGTTACTTTTTGCCATATAGAGCTTTTCCTGCCTGTAAAACAGAGATCATAAAAAGGAGAAGGGGGACTAATTACTCTGTCCTTTGAATGAAAGAAAAGATGTAACAAAACTGCATTTAAAAAAGAATTTGATAAACAGGAAAAAAGAAGACAAACGGGGGACAATAAAGATAGACATTGTAATTCAATAGAAGCAGTATCATACATACCTCCCAAAACCAATGTATCTGAGGATCTGTTTCTTTATAGCCATCATACTCGGTAGTGCTTTCCAATCTTACAGAAATGGTATCTTCACTCCCATGCAGCATCCAATCAAGATCTTCAAGCTCTAAACTTTGAAACAAGAACGGACGGAGATTTGAATTTGAAAGAATATCACAAAACCTGTGGCAAAATGTGACACCTGCTCAGATATGGATGTTACGAAATGATCATTTATAAAAAGATCAACATACTTCAACCTGTTCTTACTACTAACTACAAGGCTTTTCATGCCAGGGCAGAGCTCAACCACTTTCCTTTGTCCTAATTCCTCCACCTCTCTAACAAATGTCAGCCTCAGCCCTAATGCATCCGAATCAATGAAACCAGTATCCATATCCAATATTGGCTTGCAGCTACTATATAAGCAAGGATCTGCGTCCCTTATATCTTGTGTAGTAATATAGTTTCCAGCCAGTTTCAAGAAAAAATACACGATCGAAAGCAAAACCCACTTGCACCCTATGCATCAAAGCTAATGCAATAATACTACCAGAGAAGCTGAAGCACTCTCATCCATTTTGTTCAGTAACTCCATGTACATACAATGAAGGTATTCAATCTCTTTTGCGAGCAATAGGTCCTTCTCATCAGTGAATGAATACTTGAGATATTGTTGCTTCCTGATTCAAACCTTCAAGGAGACCAAGAATGCTGCAAAATATCCAACGTTGGTCAACGATGTGCCAACAGTGAGGGATTCCATACTCAAATCCAAGTCCCTCGCCAAGATGTTGGCGAGCTTGCGAACAAAGGAAAAAATATCTTGAATTTTAAATGAAACCTTTAACATTGTGAGCAGTAGTAGTAGTAATAGCAATATCTTGAATCATTAGCCCTTGATAGCCACTACGCAAAAAAGTTGACTTGTTTGGAAATCGAACCACAATCCCCCCCCCCCCCCCTCCGAAAATACCATGTTCATCTCTGGTCCGTCAAAAGAAAAGTTCTGTGGGGTTCTTTGCCTTGGTCAGAGTCTCACGGAGAAAAAAGGAAAGCCGGAACCTTACCTATTTCACGTGCCTCTTTCTCTTTCTCTCTCACTCTCACGTTTTGTTGTTCCATGACTCACAAAAGCATTGGAAACTCTTAGAGTACAGATTTATCAACTCAAATAGAAAGAGAAAGAATGCAGAATCTTGATTCCTGACATAATAAATCAACAGATACAGCTTTATAATGGTTAGAGGGCATCAATTAGTAGTTAATTTTTGCCCTATATTGCTTTTCCTGCCTATAAAACAAGATCATAATAAATGGGAGAAGGGGGGTAATTACCGTGTCAATTTGAATGAAGGAAAAGATGTAACAAAACTGCATTTAAAAAAGAATTTGATAAGCAGGAGAAAATAAGACAAACGGAGGATAGAGATAAACATTGTAATTCAATAAAAGCAGTATCATACATACCTCCCAAAACCAATATATCTGAGGATCTGTCACTTCATAGCCGTTACACTCAGCATGACCTTTCCAATCTTCAAGCTCTAAACTTTTAAAGAAGAAAACTGATGGAGATCCAAGTTTGAAAGAAAATCACAAAACATTTGGGAAAACGTGACACCTGCTCATATACGAATGTTACGAAATGATCATGTATAAGAAGATCAAGTATACATACTTCTCGTGATTCTAAACTACAAGACTTTTCACACCAGGGTAGAGCTCAACCACTTTCCTGTGTCCTACAATGGAACCAGCATCCATATCCAATATTTGCTTGCAGCTACTATATAAATAAGGGTCTGCAGCCCTTATATCTTCTGACTTAATTCTAGTCAGTTGCAAGAAAAATACATTATCAAAAACAATACCCACTTGCACCCTGTGCATCAAAGCTTATGCAATAATTCTACCAGAGAAGCTGAAATAGTCAAGATGTTGAGCATGTACCTTAGATGCTGCAAACAAGTAGACAAAGGATAAACTAAACTTGATTATTCAGAAATGATTTAGTAATTTCTACTAACACAAGATATACAGCAGTGTAGAAAATAAACTAAGAACAAGTAACTACAGTCACTGACAATACTAAATGGGAACTCAAATATAGCAGCAAAATAATCATGGTTTGACAGGTTACACAATGTCAATTTGAATAACCTTTTACCTAATATATTTTATTTCACATGCTAATCGAATATGTGAACTTTGAGTAACAGACAAGGAGCTACTGCATCATTCTTCAAAAAGTGACAGAAGGAAGCACAAGTACTAACAGACTGATGCTCTGTGGATTCATGTTTTGTGATTGGATACTCAAAACTACGTCTTAAGATGCCCCTAAAATGTACTACATAAAATAAAATGTTCAAACATTATACAATGATCCCTGAAACACTTCAGAATGGTTGAATCATTTAATCTCTAGTAATTTTTAAAGTGAACATATAAATATGAACATAATGGGCTTACTCTACAAGCCAGTGGAGATCCTCCAAGGATTTCATCTAATAGGAGCACATCTTCACAGGGAACTATTAAGGAAAAAGCTAATGATACACAAGCAATGACCTAACTTCCTATAAATTATTTGGTAGTTAACACTATTGCCATGTCCACACTGTTCAGCTGCACAAAAATGGTAGCATTTTATTTCAAGAACTCATTTTGTTTCTAAATATATGGCATTTATGAAGTAGGACATTGTTTTCTTTTCCTTTCGCATTTTGTTTCTTAGGGATGTAGAATACTTTTTAATGCAAGGGTTTTAGCCCTTGAATACTAGTTCAACATATTATATAATCCTAGTAAAGATCATATTGTGGATTAAATATTGCTTGGCATATCAAAAAGAACCACTCCCTTAGTCACCTGGGCCAGTAGCTTTCTCATTTTTTAAGTCCATAAATAGGCCAGCGTGCATAGATTCCAGCTCTATTTTGGCTATGTATCTGAAAGATGTCAATAACTCAGACCTGTTAATGAGCATCCCATGCAACTCCTAATAGGCTTCTTTTACCTCTGGGAACATCATCATTGCCAAATGCCTCCTGAGATTCAAAATTCGTCTCACACTTTTGCTTGAGAATCCACTGATGCTCACCAGTCCTCATTGCATATCAAACTATCAGTAGACACAGCACCCTTCTTTGACGCATTCACAATAGTCCAAAGTTTTCCTTCGTCGCCATCATAGAGCTCAGAAGTTTGACACAATACCTTCAAAAATGGAAAGATATTGAGTTTGAGACCATGCAGAATAATGATTACCTCCTTCCATTTTTTACTTGGTCCTGGTTAGCCAAACTAGGGTCCATTTTCCGAAGCTATTCATCCATTTTGTTCAATAATAACTGATAACTCCATGTACATAGGATGAAGGGTACTCAATCTTTTTTGGCGAGAGAGCAAGAGGTCCTTCTCATCAGCGAATGAATCCTTGAGATATTGTTGCTTCCTGATTCAAACCTTCTTACATATTCATGTCTGCTCTATCAAAAGAACAATAGTTATGTGGAGTTCTTTGACTTGGTCAGAGTCTCACAGGGAGAACAGGAAAGCCAGAACCTTCTTACCTAATTCTTGTGCCTCTTTTCCTCTTTCTTAATCTCTCTCTCGCATTTTGTTGTTCCATGACTCACAAAAACATAGGAAACCCTTTGAGTAAAGATTTATAACTCAAAGAGGAAGCATAATCTTGACTCTTGACATAATAATAAATCAACATGTAAGTAAGTAGTGGGTCTATGTTCAAATACGAAGATTTACCTGTAATACACCACTGAATATTATAAGCAACCTAGAACTGAAGCAACAACCAAAGCATTCATCAGCCTTTTCTTAATATACGTGGTGCCCCATGCTTGTTTTCAGACTCAATCAAATATTGCTTGGCATACCAAAAAGAACCACTCCCTTAGTACACCTGGGCCAGTAGCTTTTATCAATTTTAAATTCCATAAATAGGCTGGCATGCAGAGATTCCAGCTCTGTTTTGGCCATGTATCTGAAAGATTCAGTCAATAGCTCAGACCTGTCAATGAGCATCTCATGCAACTCCTAATAGGCTTCTTTTACCTCTGGTAACATCATCATTGCCAAATGCCTCCTAGAATCAAAATTTGTCACACTTGCACTTGAGAATCCACTGATTCTCACCTGTCCTCTTTGCATATCAAACTATTCATCTCTGGTCAGACTGGTCTGTCAAAAGAAGAGTTCTTTGTCTTGGTCAGAGTCTCATGGAGAAAACAGGAAACCCAGAACCTTCTTACCTATTTCTTGTGCCTTTTTTCCTCTCTCTTTCACTCTCACTATCACCTTTTGTCGTTCCATGACTAACAAAAGCATTGGAAACTCTTTTGAGTACAAATTTATCAACTCAAAGAGGAAGAGAAAGAATGCAAAATCTTGATTCTTGACATAACAAATCAACAGAGATAACCTTATAATGGTTAGAGGGCATTACTTAGTAGTTACTCCAATGTACATACAATGAAGGTATTCAATCTCTTTGGCGAGAAGGAGGTTATTTTCATCAATGAATGAACACTTGAGATATTGTTGCTTCCTGATTCTAACCTTCAAGGGGACCAAGAATGCTGTAAAATCTCCAACGTTGGTCAACAAGGTGCAGACGGTGGGGGATTCCATACTCAAATCCAAGTCCTTCACCAAGCTGTTGGCGAGCTTGCAAACAAAAGGGAAAACATCTTGAATCAAAATGAAACCTTTTACATTGTGAGTAGTAGTAGTAGTAGTAATATCTTGAATCATTAGCTTTTGATAGCCACTATGCAAAAAAATTGACTTGTTTGGAGATCAAACAACAATCTGAACATTCATGTCTGACTCTATTGCTACAAATATAGAAACCGAATTGCCCTTCTGCAAGCCCCACCAAAAATACCATATTCATCTCTGGTCAGACTGGTCTGTCAAAAGAACAGTAGTTATGTGGGGTTATTTGTCTTGGTCAGAGTCTGAGAGAGAGAACAGGAAAGCCAGAACCTTCTTACCTATTTCATGTGCCTCTTTTCCTCTCTCTTTCTCTCTCACTCTCACCTTTTTGTCGTTCCATGACTCACAAAAGAATTGGAAACTAGTACATATTTATTAACTCAAAGAGGAAGAGAAAGAATGCAGAATCTTGATTCTTGACATAATAAATCAACAGAGGCAGCCTTATAACGGTTAGAGGGCATCAATTAGTAGTTAATTTTTGCCCTATATAGCTTTTCATGCCTATAAAACGAGATCGTAAAAGGGAGAAGGGAAGGGGGGTAATTACTGTGTCCTTTGAATGAAGGAAAAGATAAAACAAAACTGCATTTAAAAAAAAAATCATCAACAGGAGAAAATAAGACCAAAAAAAAATCGGAGGATAGGCATAGACATTGTAATTCAATATAAGCGGTATCATACATACCTCCCAAAACCAATATATCTGAGGATCTGTTTCTTCATAGCTGTTATGCTCAGCATGAGCTTTCCAATCTTCAACCGAAATGGTATCTTCACTCCCATGTAGCATCCAATCAAGATCTTGAGCTCCAAACTTTGCAAGAAGAACTGATGGAGATCTGAGTTTGAAAGAAAATCACAAAACATTTGGCCAAAAGTGACACCTGCTCATATACAAATGTTACGAAATGATCATGTATAAGAAGATCAACATGCTTCTCGCGGTTCTTACTATTAACTACAAGGTTTTACACCAGGGCAGAGCTCAACCACTTTGCTGTGTCCTAATTCCTCCACCTCTCTAACAAATGTCAGTCCTGATGCATCTGAATCGATGAAACCAGTATCCATATCCAATATTCGCTTGCAACTACTATATAAGTAAGGATCTGCGTCCCTTAGATCTTGTGTAGTAATGTAGTTTCCAGCCAGTTTCAAGAAAATTACACGATAAAAAACATAACCCACTTGCACCCTATGCATCAAAGCTTATGCAATAACTCTACCAGAGAAGCTGAAGTAGTGAAGATGCTGATGAAGTACCTTAAATGCTGCAAACAAGTGGACAAGGGATAAGCTAAACCTGATTATTCAGAAATGATTTAGTAATTTCTACTAATACGGTAACACGAGATATACAACGGTGTAGAAAAATAAACGAAGAAGAAGAAACTCCAGTCATTGACAATACTCATAGGGAACTCAAATATAGCATCAAAATAATCATGTTGGACAGGTTACAAAATGTCAATTTGAATTGTCTTTTACCTATACATTTTATTTCACATGATAATCGAATATGTGAACTTTGAGTAACAGACAAGGAGCTACTGCATCATTCTTCTAAAAGTGACAGAAAGAAGCACAGGTACTAACAGATTGATGCACTATGGATTCATGTTTTGTGTTTCGATACTCAAAACTAGGTCTTAAGATGTCCCTAAAATGTACTACATAAAATGTTCAAACATGATACAATGATCCCTAAAACACTTCTCAATGGTTGAATCATTTAATCTCTAGTAATTTTTAAAGTGAACATATAAATATGTTAATTTTATTTCCATTTTTATATAAAGATATTATAGGATGGAAACAATGACCTTGAAGCCAACCAGGCATGATGTTGGAAATTTGCCTTAAAGCACTTATCACTATAGTCCTCCACACTACCAAAAATATTGGAGCATACTGGGCCTACTCTACAAGCCAGTGGAGATCCACCAAGGATTTCATCTAATAGGAGCAAATCTTCACAGGGAACCATTAAGGAAAAAGCTAATGATACATAAACAATGACTTGACTTCCTCTTAATTATTTGGATGTTAACACTACTGCCATGTCCACACTGTTCAGCTAGCTGCACACAAATAGTAGCATTTCGTTTCAAGAACAAATTTTGTTTCTGATTATCTGGTGCTTATGAAGTAGGACATTGTTTCCTTTTCCTTTCACATTTCGTTTCTTAGGGATGTAGAATACTTTCACTACAAGGAGCTTAGACCCTGGATACTAGTTCAACATATTTTATAATAATAATCCCAATAAAGATCATATTGTTGAATAAATATTGCTTGACATACCAAAAAGAACCACTCCCTTAGTACACCTGGGCCAGTAGCTTTTATCCTTTTTGAATTCCATAAATAGGCCAGCGTGCAGGAGATTCCAGCTCTGCTTTGGCTATGTATCTGAAAGATTCAGTCAATAATTCAGACCTTTCAACGAGCATCTCATGCTACTCCTCATAGGCTTCTTTTACCCACTGAGAACATTGTCATTGCCAAATGCCTCCTAGATTCAAAATTAGTCACACACTTGCGCTTGAGAATCCACTGATGCTCATTCTTCCTCTTTTGCGTATCGAACAATTAGTAGACACAGCACCCTTCTTTGACAGATCAAAACGGTCCAAAGTTTTCTTTCAGCACCATTATAGAGCTTAGATGTTTGACGCAATCCCTTCAAAAATGAAAAGATTTTGAGACCATGCAGAATAATGAGTACCTCCTTCCATTTTTTTTCCTGGTCCTGGTTGGCCAAACTAGGGTCCATTTTCCAAAGGCATTCATCCATTTTCTTCAATAATAACTGATAACTCCATGTACATGCGATGAAGGTATTCAATCTTTTTTGATGAGAGAGCAAGAGATCCTTCTCATCAGCGAATGAATCCTTGAGATATTGTTGATTCCTCATTCAAACGTTCTTACCGAATAATATTCATGTCTGCTCTTTCAAAAGAACAATAGTTATGTGGGGTTATTTGTCTTGGTCAGAGAGAGAACAGGAAAGCCAGAACCTTCTTACCTAATTATTGTGCCTCCTTTCCTCTTTCTTTCTCTCTCACACTCACGTTTTGTTGTTCCATGACTCAAAAAAGCATAGGATCAACTCAAAGAGGAAGCGAAAGAATGCAGAATCTTGATTCTTGACATAATAATTTTTTTTAACAAAGCAAAGAAGTATCATTAATTAGCGGGTATCCTAGAATCCATATACAAAGTCTTGGATATAAAAATAGATTACAACCAGATCAAATAAAGTGTCTAAGCCACTAATGAATACAATCACTCGGGCTAATACACCGATAAGAGAAAGAACAAGAAACACCCATTGATCTTGCTATAAACCACCCCTAAGAGCAAACCTTGATCCTGTCCAACAAAAAAAATCATATATCCATATGACCATTATCAAAAATCACCCCATTTCTTAGTTTCCAAATACACCAAACCACCACATACCAAATCAAAATCCATCCACCACTTTGGGGCCTATGAAATGCGTCAGCAAACTGAACCAAAATAGAAGCTACAGAACTTGTTAAAGGAATATCTTTTGCTAACCACAAAAAAATATTCACCCATAAAGACTTAGAAAAAGGACACGAAAAGAAAAGATGAGAACTATTTTCTCTATATGATTTACAAAAGACACGTAACATATCACTATTATCTTCAATAATTCTCCTACGGAATAGATTGTCCCTAGTAGGTAATCTGTGCAATAACAACTGCCAAGAAAGAACCACCACTTTTAAGTGGGGCAAGACTTTTCCAAATCAGTTTGAAAGCTTTTTCCTCCTCCCATGATAGCTGCACTTCCTGTGGCAATGTAGAAATAAGGTATTCATATACAGACTTAACATGATAAACTTCGGAAGAGTGTTGTTTCTATAACCAAATATCCTCCCTTTGATATAATACCAATGGATTTAGGAGGTTTAGAAACTCCACCACAGTATCCTCCTCCCACACAAAAAGCCTTCTCCACCTAAAAACCCACTCCCACCCACCATTTCCCCAACTTCCTAATTTCGAAATAGTACCATCCTGTGAAGTGGAAATAGAAAAGAGCCTAGGAAATAGATATTGTAAAGTTGAACATCCAATCCAAATATCTTTCCAAAATCTAATTGTTCTTCCATCACCCAATCTTTTACCCACCCCACCCACAAACCAATCTCCCTCCAACACACCACAGCCACCAATAGAGCACAAATCCTTCCACCAAATCGATGAAAGTCTAGAACAGGCTACACCACCCTCATTAGGATTTGCACACACCTCCTCACCATATTTTCCCCTCAACATTCTACACCATAGAGACTCTTTTTCTACCAAAAGTCTCCACCGCCACTTCCCTAGTAACTCCACCGCCACTTCCCTAGTAAACTTAGGTTGAATAACTCCAAGTCCTTTACACCTAGACCCCCCTTCCCTTTTGGTTTACAAACATCCCTCCACTTTGCCCACGGTATCTTCCTCACCCCAAAGACCCACCCCACAAAAACTCCTTTTGTATTCTAATGACCGACCTACAAACTTTCACGGGCATCTTCATGAAGGACAAAAAATAAATTGGAATAGAGCTCAAAACTGAATTCAAGAGAACCACCCTACCACCCATTGATAAGTACCTATTTTTCCAGGACCTCAATCTTTTACTCAAAACATCAATGATCGGTTGCCAAGTTGACATTTTCCTTGGATTTGCACCAACCGGTAAGCCTAAATAAGTGAAAGGCAACACGGTCACCTTTCAATTCAAGAACTCCACCGCCGAACTCAAGAAAGGCCCATTAACATTAACCCACATGAGACTACTTTTATGATAATTGATCTTCAAACCGGAAACCAATTCATAGCACCTCGAGATAGATTTCATTGCCCACAAATTCTCTTCACAAGCCTCTCCCACCATAATTGTGTCATCCGCATATTGTGGATGGGAAATTACAACATCCAAATCACCCACCTTGAAACCTTTGAATTTTTCAATGTTCACCGCCTCCCTAACCAAGCCACTTGGCCCCTCCGCCACCAAAAGAAAAAGAAAAGGAGCAAGCGGGTCACCTTGCTTCAAACCCCTTTGAATGCTAACTTCATCCTTCGGACTACCATTTACCAAAACCGATAGATGACCCGAGAACACACATGCCCTTATCCATGACCTCCATTTCACATCAAAACCAAACCTCCCTAGCATGTAGTCAAGGAATCCCCAAGACATCGAATCATGTGCCTTTTCAATATCCACTTTAAAAATCAAGCAATCCTTCCCTCTCTTCTTTGTCAAACCAATTACCTCATTAATGACCACCACTCCATCCGCTATATGCCTCTTTTTGATGAAGGTCGATTGATTAACGGTGATGATCGACTCCATAACTTCCCCTAACCTTTTAGCCAAAACCTTTGAAATTAGTTTATAGACACTTCCCAAAAAAGAGATAGGCCGAAAATCTCCAACACTTTGAGGGCAGGAAATTTTCGGAATGAGAGCTAGAAAATATGAGGTTAGACATCTTGGCAACTTCGCACTTCTATGAAATTCCAAGAACAATTGACATACTTCCCCTTTCAAAAAATCCCAGCAAGCTTTACAAAAGGAGAATTTAAATCCATCCGGTCCCGGGCTCTTACTCCCATCACATTGAGATAAGATATCCGATCCCGGGCTGTTGTTTTGTTGTCCAGAAACAGTTTTGAACATAATTCCATCTAGACACGGTCTTTCCCAAGTTGAATCTGAAAAATGTGCAATATAGTAATTAACCATGGCATTTTTAACTCCTATGGCATCCTGAATCCACTCATCTTGGACCAGCAGCGCAGATATATGGTTTGTTGTGCTTCTAGACCTTACACTTGCATGAAAATACTTAGAGTTCGCGTCCCTTTCCTTTAGCCATGCATCTCACCCTAGACCTTTGGAAAGCTAGACTCTCCTTGTTTTTAAGAAGAGCCCACAAATCAGCAACTGCTACTTCCCTTCTCCTCGCCTCTTCTTCTTGTAAACCAACCTCCTCATTAATCAAATCAAGCTCCTTTACCTTTTCCGTAAGCCGCTGAATGTTTTCATTCATGTCCCCAAAAACCTCTCTGCTCCACTCCCTTAGGCCCTGCTTCATCAACCTCAATTTTTTTGACACTACATACCCCATCCAGCCGTGAATTTCTGCTTCCAACCAACATTTTTCTGCCACCTCTTTGAACCCATCTTTTTGCAACCAAATTTTTTTTTTAATTTGAACGGTTTTGGACCCCAATTTTGGGTGCAAATGTGCAATACCTTAGAATTATCGGGTAATGGTTGGAGATATCCCTATCTAAAGCCCATTGGGACACCTCTCCCCAAGCCTGCAACCATCCTTCTGACACAAGGAAACGATCCAAATGACTTTGCTCCTACCCGTTTGGTCTCACCCAAGTAAACTTCCGTCCAAGAAGTGGTAAATCAATTAGCCCATCAATAAATGAATTAAAATCTGTTCTCATCCCCTTCCCTCCTCCCCTCCACCTGAAGAGTTTCCTTTTTTTTTTTTCAGTTAAGGACCTTACCGTGTTAAAATCCCCTACCACACACCACAACCCCTCCCCAAAACCTCTCTTCGACATCATCAACATCTCCCACAACTCTTTTTTTTCCCCAGCCCTGCTACCTTGAGAGTACACGTTCATCACAAAGCACCTTAAATTGTTTGGTTGCAACAACAAGCACACACCTACAAATCCAGTTCCTTTAAACCAGAACTGCATAATAGCTTTGGTTGAATACCAGATAGACAAAATCCCCCCACTACTACCTGAAGATGGAATGAAACAAAACTCAAACATATCCCCACCCCACAACTTTTTACAAAGTCCCCCTGTTACATCTTCAATTTTAGTTTCCTGTACAGCAAGAAAATCCAACTTTTCCTCCACAACCAGATGCCTTATTTTATTTTTCTTCAACCCCCCCCAAAACCCCTCACATTAAATGAGCATATCTTCGTAATAATAGATGTTTTGAACCCTTTGCACTCTTGGCCTTTTTATCTCTTTCCTCCAAGTGAATCAATTTATCAACAATTTGTGTTTCATTACCCCCAACCGAGACACCCAAATCTTTTCCTAACTTAGCAATTTTTCAGTAGATTTTCTACTACAGCATGGAGCAAAATGAACATTAGAGTGTCTAATATCTGAGTCAGATATTGACAAACCTGTGAAATGTTTTCGCTGTACTTAGGAATGAACCTGTTGAGCCATCCCCCCCTTCTTTCAGCGCCTCTGTCTTCTTTCCAGCCTTCAGCTTTTGTTTCTCCACCTTACCCACCCTGTTTGCGTCTTCCACCTTTATAGAAGCCCTACGCCTACCTCTGAACCCGTCACCCACACCAAAATTCTCAGCCTCTGTCTCATTGTTATCGAAGACCCCATCAATCGGATCCACACTATTTACAGCCATCGCCAATTTTTTTGGTATAGTGAGTCTCTACGTTCAAATACGGAGATTTCACCTGTAATAAGCAACCTAGAAGTGAAGCAACAACCAAAGCCGTCATCAGCCTTTTTCTTAATACGTGGTGCCCTGTGCTTGTTTTTAGACTCAATCATGTCATAACTAGGTTGCAGAAAACACATTCAAGGTTTCCAAATTCTTTATTGATTAATTTATTGGAAAAAGAAGGAAGCTTTTCTTGATTAGGTCTGTCAGTTACTATTTTTATTTAATAAATAATAAACGGGATTGGGTTGCTGCAAAACAAACAAAAGATAGAGAGACGGGAGGTAGGAAGGGATGCAGGGGAGGAAAGAGAAAGTAAAAAAAAATGAATAGTGAATAGTAAGTAATACAATCTATTTACTCCACCAATAGTCAGGTCAATTCTACCATCTATGAATATATGCCAGTATTCTAATGCCAAGGGTAGTGCCAAGCCGCACCCCGCTTGTTGATGACGCCAACTTAAAACGCTTGTTAGTGACGCCAAGGCCCAAGGGCCGTCCAATCCCTAAAATGCCGACGTACGAACGTTTACGAGGTAGCCATAACTTAATAATGTAATTAACTAGTATTTTTGTAACCGTGCATCAATTTTTGTACCCGTACAATGTACGGGTCATCAATTACTATTATTATTGATAGTACTGTTATCATTAATAACTTGAATTGTGTCTCTATATTTACCAAACTTTTTTTTTGCTTTATCCCAAATTAAGTCCACTATATCAAACATTTTCTTTACACATTTCACACTTTGCTTTCAATATTTCCTTTCCATCTATAATGGTGGTATTCATTCATCTCCAAAACTTTTTAGTTATAGACAGAAGTGGTCAGCAAAAACCTTGAAACAATTTTTTCTACAATTTGAGTGCAAAGAATTGAATATTATTTTTAGACTAAATAGCCAAAATGGTCCCTAAAACTGTGAGGTCGTGTCAAGTTGGTCCCTCAAATTAACGAAATTTCAAAAAGGTCCCTGAAACTGTCAAACGTTAATCAAGTTAGTCCCTCCGTTAGTCAGGGTTCGTTGACGCCGTTAACGGCGCTTATGTGGCACGTTAAGTGCCCATTTGGCTGCCAACTCATCCTGCCACGTAAGATGGGAACTATACACGCATATTTGAGGGACCAAATTGATACAGGGACCAAATTGACACTCATTTTTTTTTCAAAAACCCTAACGTTCATCTTCTTCTTCCCCAACGTCTCTGGTTCGTCTCTCTCTCTCTCTGTCCTTCGTCTGCTTGTGTCTCTCTCTCTCGCTCTCTCCAACTGCAACTACACAAAAAGGATGCCGATGGGTGGTGGTTCGTCGTTAAGACACTCAAGACAAACCAAGAAACCCACAACTCCCTCTTGGTCGAGTAGCTCTAAGGTTGATGGGGCAGAAATCAACAACCCCTTACCTTTGTTTTGAAATTGTGAGAGGAGAGCTGTGTTACAAATCTCTAGGACTCCGAGGAACCCAGGGAGGGCCTTCTATGGATGTCCCTTACCATTGGTAACATTTAATCCCAAAACTCCATTAGGGTTTGCGACTTTCTTGCACTTTGCAGGGAGCACAGTTTCTACTAACCCTAATTTCTTTATGTCAAATTGTTTCAGGGTGAAGGCAATTGTGGCTATCTTGTCTGGGTGGATGAGATTCCTGAGATTTTCAAGGTTCCTGAGAAATGTGCAACTCCTAATGATACTGGTAGTGAGGGAATAATGAAGGCAGAACTGATAGAGCTGATTGGCAAGGTTGACACTTTGGTTGCAGATGTTAGAATGGTCAAATTTGGGGTTGTTGTAATGTGTGTGTTGCCAAGTGTTTGTCTGGTTTGGTGGATTGGTAGGCAGAGTGCAAGTTTGTGCACTCAGGTTGACATCAACCTTAGAAGGAAGGTTCTGTACTTCAAACCGCATGCCATCACCATCACCTAACCACACAGGAGTCCACAGATTGCTATTCAACTTCTCTTTTTCTAGCCTACTTTGTTGCATAGGACACAAAGGTCCTCTCCTCCCAGCAAGCTTCAGCTTGTTTGCACACATTGTCCTCATCACATAGCATCTAACTTCCTCAGCCATAGTCAGAATAGGCTTACCACGATAATCCACAATCCTTGAATTGAAAACCTCACATGTATTGTTGCATATGTTGTCCACCTTACAGTTTGTCTCAAAGTAGGCCTTTGTCCATGCCTCTTTTGGCCATTTGTTCAGATACTCCCAGGCTTTCAGGTTCAACCTCTTAACCCTTTCCATTTCCATGTTGAACTGTGTAACTGTGGTTGACTTGGCACGGTCCCAAACCACACCCTTTAGTTCCTTTTCCTTCCATTCTTTTATAAAGTTCCTCCTCGGATGCATGGCACAATACCTGTGGGGCACTCCTGGCATCACTTCTTGCATGGCTGGCATTAGCCCCTGCAAGCATAATATACAAATCAGTCCCTAAAATTAGTCACTTAATATCAAATTGGTCCCTGAAATATGCAACAAATTATCAAACCAGACCACGTAATGAATGACAAAATCTTACCTTCTGCATGTCAGACATGAAATTCCATCCATGCCGCCTGTAATCACCTAGTGTTTCATGCAACAGTGTCAAAAACCATCCCCAGTTGTCTTTGTTTTCCACATCCACTATAGCATATGCTATCATAAAAATATGGTTGTTTGTATCCTGCCCCACAGCTGAAAGGAGTTGTCCTCCAAAGTAACCTTTCAAAAAGCAACCATCCAACCCAATAAAAGGTCTGCAACCTGCCTTAAATCCTCTCTTGCATGCATCTAGACAAACAAAGAACCTTTGGAACTGTGGTTGTGAATGTGGCAGAGGGATGGTATCAATCTTAACTGATGACCCTGGATTGCTCCTTAACAACTCATGAGCATAATCCCAAAGCTTACCATACTGCTATCTTTCACTACCTTAAACCAACTCTCTTGCCTCCCTAATTGCCCTAAAAATCATTGACCTATCAATGATGACATTGAACTCCTTTTTTAGGAAATCAAAAACCTCTACATGTGTGATTTTGGGTTGGCTACGAATCTTTTCTTCTAGCTTCTTCACAACCCATTTTCTGTTTGCTTGATTAACCTTAAAGGCTCTGCAGCAGCTGTGAGTCTCCTTGAAGGTCTTAATTTGGAAACTCCTCCTTACATTACTCCTACCACAATAAATCTCCCAATCACAACCAACTTCCTTGCATTTAGATCTAGCCCTGAAGTTATCATTTTTCACCCATTTTATTGGCCTGCCTATGTATATGGTGTAATCCTTCACAGCTGCCTTGAAAGATAATAAATTTGTAAACTCCATTCCTAATACCAAACTGACATTACCAAACTTTGCTCTGTCATTAAACTGGGGGAAGTTAGGCAAACTAGTTGTTCCATTATTCTCCTCATCTGTACTAATAGGATCCTTCATTTCCTCAGACTTGTTGCTTCCATCACTCACAGCTTCTTGCTGCACTTGATTGCTTCCACCACCTAACTCCCCATAATTAAAGAAGTCTTCATGCCCTGTATAAAACTTAGTCCCACCATCATTATCATCACTGCTGTCACCATTTGAAGGACTAGGTGACCTCTGTCTACTCTTACTTGAAACCTTCTTCTTACCCTTTCCATCACTCCCACTAGCCTTCTTACCCTTGGATGAAATCCCAACAACCTACTTACCCTTGGATGAAGTCCCAGCAACCTTATTTCCTTTAGCCTTCTTCCCTTTAATCTTGCTTAACACCACTTCCTCATAATCATCTGAACTAATTTCAACCAGAGGAGGCTTGTAATGGCTGTCCTCTGCACTTTCATCATCAGTAGAATGGTTGTCCTCATATGGACTCACGAGACCCTCATCAACATCCACGTTAGCAGCATTCACAGCTTCCTGGTTAGGCACCCATGCCTGAAGGGGCTCGGGGGCATACTCGTGATAAATCTCAATCTCATTCCCATTAATAAGGGCAGCCTTAACCATCTCTATGAAGCTACTGTCAGAGGTTAGTTCCCTCAACCCAATATCCAGGTCCCTGTTTGGCTTCAACCACAACAATTTTTCAACCTTATCATAACCCTTACACACCTTCACAATGCTAAACAAATAAAAAACATTGAGTGTGTCTGAGTCCAACTCTTCCCACACATCCATCTCACCACCCGCATACTCCAGAATTCCTCTCTCATTCCTCAACAATATGCCTCCATGGTGCACGATAACAGTGATCATAGTACTCATTCTGAACATTAACAAAGATACATAAATTAAAAAAAACGTTTCATATACTCTGTTACAAAACAAAAAAATAGAGCATCGCAACAAACCCTAAACCCACCCACATTGATGATGAAGAATGCGCAACGATGGGTAAAACGATAACTAGGGCAAATGCCTAAGTACAAAACTAATGTAATAGAGGCTTAGATGAAACCCTACCCAACCCCTACCACATGCACAATATGAAGAAGAAGATGAACAATCAAAACCCATGACCCGATAACCCAAAATAAAATGGGTAAACAAAATACACACCTGAGTTTTGAGTGGAACCGAGTTCCGGTGCGGTTATGGCGACGGGTTATGGCCTCCGACGAGTGATTGCGGAAGGAAGGGTGTGGCAGAGGGGAGGTTAGGGCGGGAAGATGAAAAGGTAAAAATGAGGGATGGAAATGAAATGAAGAAGGTGAAGTGTTAAAATACAACGTAAGTATCATTTTAGTCCCTAAAATTGAGTGTCAGATTGGTCCCCAAAATTGTGGTACAGCTGTCATGCAAGGTGGAGGTCACATGGCACTTAACGTGCCACATAAGCGCCGTTAAAGGCATCAACGAAACCTGACTAACGGAGGGACTAACTTGATCAACGTTTGATAGTTTCAGGGACCTTTTTGAAATTTCGTTAATTTGAGGGACCAACTTGACACGACCACATTTTCAGGGACCATTTTGGCTATTTACTCGTTTTTGTGGATTTGTCGAGGACGGTGGGACGATGCCACCGTGATGGTTAGTACTAATATGCGGCGTTACCTTGGCGAAATGGAGGATGCTGCCGTGATCGTGAGCAGTAAAGTGCGCCGGTACCGTGTTTGCGAGCAAAAGTTGCAAAGTTATCAAGGGTTTGTGGGTGTGTTTGATGCTGGTTTTTTTTGGGGTTGGTTTTTAGGTTTGAAAAAAAACCACTTTATGTTGGTGGTGTATAATATAATGTGTGTTGGTTGATTCGGGAGTTGGTTTGACTTTAGGGCAGTCGGGATGATGACAGAATCGGCCGATCGCCTAAATAGGGATGGAGACAATCATCAGCAGACGGCGGAGGTTATGCCGACACCGGTTATGCCACATTTGGGTCATTTCATGTGATGTCTGTTTGGCAATATTGGAACATTAAAATTATAGTTGGGTCAATCTGGTCTGCAAAGGCCCAAGTATGTTTATTTAGGTTCGTTGATACTGTATGCTGGTTATTGGGCAACCGTTCGCAACAAGTATAGTTTGGGCCATCTCGTTTTATTTAATGAACTGGATAAAAATGGCAGTATGGGTGGTTGTGTACTTTTATATGATATTGATTGTGGAACATTGGCAAGGTGAGAGATAGAGAGGTTTAATTTTATATATAAAGCATTTTTAATATACTTATGAAATAGGATAAGTTTCTACTTATTTTAGAGGAATATACATATTATTTTACATACATTAAATTAATATAAAAAGAAGAGAAGTTTCGAACTATGCAAGATAATGTTGCCAAGTGTCATATCCCTATGCAGGGAAATGTTCCCATGTGTCATAAGCTTAAGTGTCAATACCATTATTTTTTTTATTTAGTATATTTTTTTGACAAGAAATTTGTTTACTATTGTATTTATAAACTTAATAAAAAAAAAATAACAAACTAATGTATAAAAAAAAATAACAAACCAAAAATTATACTGAAGTTAATTAGGACCGAAAATATATTTATGCCAATTAGTGGTCGACGATTTGATTTCAGAATTGGTTGAGATTAAATAGTATTATTTACTTTTTAAAATTTAAATTTTAAGTAATTAGTTGACATAATAAAATTTCTTAATTTTATAATTCTCTATGTATATTGTTTTGTTTTTGTCAAAAAAAAATGTATACTGTTTTGTTGTCTAATAAGAAAATAAACATACATACATACATACATATATATATATATATATATATATATATATATATATATATATATATGTGTGTGTATGTATGTATGTATGTTGTATATATTCTAAAAATTGTTAACTTACACGGGAAAACGAGAAGAAATATATCAAATAGTTTTTTAAGAGACAAGATAAAATTTCATATGATAGGGAAGTATATTTTTCTAAGATTATTTAACTTACACGGAAAAAAGAGGAGAAATTCATCAATTAATTTTTTTAAAAATTTTGCATCAAAGAATTTCTTAGGTATTGATATCTAAACTTCATCAAAAGGTTTCTAATCTCCAAATATTTGTTAATATGTTGTACTAAAAAAATTATTTAGTAGACCTTTAACCAAGTTTTTTCCCATGGAAGTTCCCATTGATAACTTCATCGAATTTTTGAACTTGAGAAGGTATTCGGGTTTTAGAGGGTAAGTTAATAATTTTCGACAAATATAGTGTTTGTTTATAATTCCCATGAAATGAATCAAATAGAAATGTAGAGGAAGGAGATGAGAGTAAGGTTATAGTGTTTGTTTAGTAAAAGGTGGCCAAAGTTGGTCGAAAAAGAGAAAAGTGTGGTTTGTGTGTTTGGTAGTAGATAGAGAAGAGACAATGGGAGGTGAGGAGGAAAATATCACTTTTATGTATACAGGATTATTATAAATCATAAAAAATTATAATAACATGGCATATATTTTTATAACTATTTATACATTTCTTATTTTTAAAATTATTTTTTTAACACTAATTTTGTGTAATAGATGGTATGTATTTAATATGTAGACTTAATAGTCATTATTTTGTATTATAGTATTAATAATAATTAATAATCTAATATATGTTACACTTTGCGGTTGACGATTAAGACAACATAATTTCTTAACAATTTTTATATATAATTCCTGGAAAAAAATAATCTAAAAAACACGAAATCAATAATTACATATTGTATGAAATCCTATGAGATTAATATTCCCCCTGTATGGCACGGGTCCATACATTAGTATTATATATTTGTGACCTTTCTCAAATTGGCAACCTTCAGGTGTCACTCACAGGAGCCTCCATATTTCACATGTGGCATAACCACAGGCATTCCATCCAAATTTCGCTTAGGTGTCATGCTCTCGTTCAATTTAATACAAGTAATGGAGGTGGCTATACTTTTATGTGTTAAAAAAATTATTATTAAATTATAAATTACAAATAAATTACAAATTATAAAATCTAAACAATTAATACAACCATAACCTTCCAATAAATTTTTCAAACTATAATCAGCCAAAAAAAAATCCAAATTTATGATTATTGATTTCACATTTATGATTATTGATTTCATAATAATTAAATTTGATATGAATGAGCTATGCCGAATAAATAATTACTTCAAATTCAAATCTGTTTCATAACTTACAATAAAATTTTCATACTATAATATTTCGGAATAATTTGATTTGATACCAATGAGTTCAAATTCCAATCTTTTTTTTTATGAATAGTTCAAATTCAAATATGTTTACTATAATATCTTAGAATAATTGTACCATTTAGTTTCTACCTACAAATTAAAACTCAAATTTCAAAAGTCAGGTGCATAATTTCTCAACCATGTGCTCTCAATTCTTTTGTTCTCCTAACCCTTCTTCTCATTCTCCCCTCAACCCTTCTTTGTCTGGTATGACTTTTATGACTCCTCCCTCTTATCTTTTTTATATTCATTCTTTTAATCCTTTTTTTTGTTCTCACATTTTATATACACATTCTTTTTCTTTCTTCTCATCTTTTGTAGCTATTACAAGAGACTTTCAATGGAAGGCGAGTTTTTTTTTCATCGAAGGGTGGGGGTGAGATTATGTTCACTTTCCTCTTTCGTTTTTTACCAGGAAGGAATTCGATTTTTTTCCCCACCCTTTTTATGTCATTTTTTAAATTGTGAATTCAACTTTTTCATTCACCGGCTGATAAGTGACAAAGGTTTATTTACCAGCTGAAAAAAATTATAAACAAAAAATCATTTACCCGGGACCGGCTCAACCGCATGAAATGTCAGTTAGTATCGAAACTCAACTAGCACAATGGAGTATCGTAGATTTCGCCAGTTGGACGTTACTATTTAAGCTCATCCATTCAAATTTTTGTGTGCCCTCTTTCAAAGGGATATAATCATATAAACAATTACGTACGTGCATCATACTCCATCTTGCAATTTCGTGAACAGTGCCATTTGAGGTCTGAACCATGTTATTTCTGAAGCTACGCTTGATGACTTTTGCGACTTGGATTGAGATAGTGGCGGTGACGACGGCGTCCTTGACGAGAAGAGACTGCTTAGAGATCCAAATGTTAGAATCAAAGTGGTTTTGGATTAAAATAATCTCTTAAGTTTTGATGTTAACAAAAATGTTAAATTTGTATGGCAAAGTATTTGTCAAAGATCTAACCTGTTTGTTATAAGTATGCAGGGATTACTTGATTTTATGCGAGTTAGAGGAACTAAAATTTAAAGTATGGAATCTACAGATTCTAGTTCAAACCTCTAGACCAGTCTACAACTCTTGGTTAAATTATGAGTCTTTAGCTTTATGATAGACGAGATCGTTAAAATAAGAATAGACGAGGTCTTAGAGTTAACTAAGGTAGAAGCGTTACTAAGTCTAAAGAAAAATTAAGTAGATGAGACATTGAAATATAACAAGTCCAAAGACTTGATAGATGGAGTTGCTTCACTATATGCCACATCAGCAGACGAGCTCTTAAGTATAGCACGTCCATCTCTCTAGACTAGGCGGAAAGTATGTAGACGCATTATCAGCAGATGAGCCCGTCTCACTGATAAGTAAATCTTGCTCGTCCAAAGACTTGCGCATCCACTAGTTTTAAGACGTGAACCAGTCTAAGATTAAATGTATTTATTTCAAATGATTGCTTATTTAATTCAAAGAATATATGTCTTTTACCTTGATGCTTCTTTTGTATAAAATCTTTATCTCTTGGATAAAATAACTTCGTACCATTGAAACCATAAACCTTTGTACTCTATCAAAATACATTGTTGTAAAGATCAAGTCGAGTACAAAGATGGTAAGTCAGAAAGCAACCTTTGGTACAATAGAGAAGTGATAGTTCTACTTTGAGCATTCCTCTGTTAAACAAAAGCACTTCTCAGTGAAGCATATCAAGTTATCAGTCTCAACGGATCCAAGCATTTAATGCTAAGTCTAAACAGATACAATTTGAAGACCGTTGAAGAAGATCAAGATAGATAAGCACTTCAGCTATATATATACTTGAAGAACTTCAAGGACAAGACTGACATAAATTCAATATATAGATATACGCAGTAACACAAGATCTGATATCATAGTGAAAAAACTCCGTTGAAATTGTAACACAAGTTTACGTGTAAATCTTGTTGATCTTAAACTTTCAAATCCTCACACATAGTGAGTTCTTAGATCAAAGCCTTAAATCTCTTTGTTAGAGTAAGAGCCTGAAGAGGCTTGGTAGAGAAAGAATACTTGTAGCTTGAAGATGTGTTGAATACTTGTAAAGCTATTGGATTGTAATGGAGAAAAACTATCAGGTAGAAGAGACTGGACATAACTCTTGGTTGGAAGAGAGTGAACCAGGATAAAACACTTACGTGAATCTACTAAACCCTTATCTTTTACAGTTTTTGTTTATACTTACTGTGGGATTCTGAATCTGAGTTTATTAACTTTTCTAAAAATGTTTTCCTATTTGTGTGTTGTTTTTATTGTTTTGCTTGTAAAGGTTTGAGAAAAGACTTTTTCGAAAATCTGTTAAGAAACACAATTCAACCCCCCTTCTTGTGTTTCCCTGTGTCAACTTCAGTTGGTATCAAAGCTCAGCCTCGAAAGGGTTGATCATCTAGCAAGTGCTGAGGGAGTACGATCCAACAAGCATGTATACAGAAGGACATGCTATCAACATACCTCCTCTCTTTGATGGTAGTGATTATGACTACTGGAAAAAGAGAATTATGACTTTTCTTGATGCACAAAATGTGGACATCTGGGAGCTGATTGAAACTGGCTACATTGAGCCAAGAGGTGATGCTGAAGCTGCTATTCCTAGAGCTCAATGGACTCAGGAGCAATAAAATCAACAACAACTCAATCTAAAAGCTAAGCACTATTTGATGTGTGCTATCACCAAATCCGAGCATGATAAAGTCCACAGCTGTAATACTGCTAAGGAAATATGGGATACTCTTGACCTAGCTCATAAAGGGTCGTCCCAACTTAAGGAGTCAAGAATAAGCATGTTGGTTCATCAATATGAGTGATTTAAAATGACCGAGCAAGAAACTATAGATCAAATGTTTGGAAGATTCCAAACTATCACCAACAATCTTAGATCTCTTGGAAGAACCTTTGAAAATAGAGATCATGTCAGAAAAATTTTGATGAGCTTACATAAACAGTGGACACCTAAGGTCACTGCTATTCAGGAAGCAAAGAACCTCAATACTTTCACTTTGGAGGAACTTCTTGGATCTTTAAAAGTTCATGAGCTTGAGCTCAATGAAGAAGATAGTTCCAGAAAAGGAAAATCTATTGCCTTAAAGTCAGAGAAGGCTAGCTGTTCTAAAGTTCTTAAAGCTGAGGAATCATCTGATGAAGCAGACCCCTCTGACAGTGATGAAGGATATGATGAGGATGAACTGTCTTTCATCTCCAGAAAGATTCAACATATGTGGAGAAAGAAAGGTGGTTTCAGAAGGAAGAAGTTCAACAAAAATCTCATCAAAGAAAAATCAGACTCTAAGGAAAAAGGTCCGCCTCTGTGCTTCGAGTGCAAAAAGCTTGGTCATTTCAAAGCTGACTGCCCAGAACTGAAGGACAAAAAGAAATTCTTCAAAAAGAAGAAGGCTACTTGGGAAGATCTGGATCTGTCTTCATCTGATGAAGAGAATGAACCAGAGGAAGAGGCAAATATCTGTCTCATGGCTGGTACATCATCAGAAAGTGAATACACCGATGCTGAGGTAATGGATTCTAACCCTTCCATTCTTCAAGATGCTTTTGATGAATTATTGCATAATTCATCAATTCTGTCTCATGAATATAGAAGTCTTAAAAAGAAATTTTCAAAAATATCTAAAGAATTTGATAGGGTTTGCATGGAGAAAATAAGTCTTGTAAATGAAAATAACAAACTGAAATCAGAGAATGTCAGTCTAACTGACAAACTCAAGTGTGAGCCAACTGTCTACTGTGAAGTATCAAAACTGAAACAAGATGTAACATATCTGACAGACACTCTGTCTAAATTTGTAGGTGGCTCAGATAAGCTTAGTTTAATTTTAAGTTACTCTAGGTCACCACATGATAAGTCTGGCCTTGGTTATGATAAAGAAAAGCATGAAGCATCTTATAAAAAGTCAAAACCACATGTGCATAATAGAACCTCAAAAGCTCAAACACAACATGTCAAAACTAAACTATGCTCGTCCAACACTTACTGTAAAGTGTGTGGAAAAAATGGTCACATAACATCTAGATGCATACATTATAAGCATATTAAACATGCTAGTCTAGTGACTACTAACAAGAAAGGACTCAAGTCAATTTGGGTACCTAAAGATAAGATTGTACCTGTTGTAGACTTGCTTAACAACAGGAAAGAAACACACATCCTGGTACTTGGACAGTGGTTGCTCACGTCACATGACAGGAGAAGGGTGTATGTTCCAAGACCTTAAACATAGGGATGGTGACTGGGTTACCTTTGGAGGTAATCAGAAAGAGAAGATCACTGGAGTAGAGCTTGATGAAACTATTGCAAATTTGAATCTCAAGGACTCTGAAATTCAAGCAAATGTCAAACCTGATGATCAAGTGGACGACCTTCAACAACATGAGTCAGAAGCTTCAACCTCTCAACAAGAAATTTGTTCAGAGATCTTGGCACTTCAGGAATTATCATCCACAAGATCAAATCATTGGGAATCCTAATGATAAGCTAAGAACCAGATCTACATTCGAAGAACAGGATGATTATGCCTTAGTCTCTGAGTTAGAACCAAAGATAGTAGACGAGTCTCTATTGGACTAGGGATGGATTCTTGCAATGCAGGAAGAACTGAACCAATTTGAGAGAAGTGAAGTATGGACTTTTGTGCCTTTACCAAAAGATAAATCAGTTATTGGAACCAAATGGGTGTACAGAAACAAACTTGATGAAAATGGTAAGGTAGTAAGAAATAAAGTGAGACTTGTAGCACAAGGTAATTCTCAAGAAGAAGGTATAGACTATACAGAAACGTTTGCACCAGTTACTAGATTAGAGGCTACTACTAATCTGGGTTTGTTCTTTAAGAAAAATGATGATTGCAGATTAGTTGGTTTTGGTGATGTTGACTATGTTGGAGATAGAATAGAAAGGAAAACTACCAGTGGAGGATGCCACTTCATTGGAGCTAATCTAGTCTCATGGTCAAGCAAAAGACAAAGCACTATTGCCTTATCAACTGCTGAAATTGAGTATATTCCGGCTGCTAATTGCTGCTCACAACTTCTATGGATCAAACATCAATTGGAAGACTACAATGTATTTGAAAGTAGTATTTCACTTATGTATGATACTACTGCTGCAATCAATCTATCTAAGAATCCAATATTGCATTTTAGAGCTAAACATATAGAAATTAAGCATCATTTTATAAGGGATTATGTGCAAAAAGGTGTTTTTGATATACAATTTATAGATACTGACCACCAATGGGCAGATATCTTTACTAAATCTCTTGATGAGGACAAATTCATATTTATTAGAAAACATCTTAATATGATGTGTGTGGATTAACTGTGCGTCCAATGCTTGCATTGTAACAACCTCATTTTAATGATGTTGTTCAACCGGTTAAAATATAATTAAATTATATTTTAAATTTGGGAGTTAGAAAGTGTTTTTGATTAAAATAAAATCATATTCATAGTCTACTTTATGGTAATGGGTTACGGTAAAATTTTCGGTTGAAAATTCAGACGAAAGCTGGTTTGCGTTTTCACGGCCGGTACAAGTTTACTGTACAGAAAACCTAATTTTGACCCATGAACGAGATAGTTAGTGTTTTTATTATGTTTCCTTCAACTTTGGTGATTTTGAAAATTTTCGTTAAAAAATAAAATATAATATTTTATTCGGGCGAAAACGTCGGAAGAATTACGATCGGAAATGCAACCAGGTAGGAAATGAAGCAGAAAAAAAGACATAAAAGGCTTGAGGTGACATGAGGGAGTGAGGTGACTCACTAGAGGTATGACCTAAGCTACCTCCTAAAAAGTGGTCATGATGGACTTTTTGAAATATATCATATTATATTCTAAAAACCTATTTTTCTCTTTCATCTTCAACCAAACAAGGCACAAGGTCAAAACTTGCTCTCCAAGCTCATCCTCTCTCCAAAATTTCGTGCTCCCTTCTCCCTCCTCTATATAATCATCACTCATCTTCATTCTCTCATTTTCTTCCTCCATCTTCATACTTCTTCAACTTCTTCCATTTCTTCTTTCTTCAAACACTTAAAGCTTCCATTTTTATTAGTCTTTTCCACTTGAGTTCTTCATTAAAGTTCTTTCTTATACTAAGGGTAATGCTCTCATATGAATCTTCTTTCAAGTTTCATCTTTTATTTCTTAGTTTGCTTTATGTGTTCTTTATATGCTTTAAACTTCTAAAATCTCTCTAAAATGGTAGAAAACTCCTTTTGAGTTGAAACCACTTTCTATAGTCTTGTATTAAATTATATTTTCACATACTAAGAGGTTGTGTAAAACAAAAATCTCTACCTATCTCTTCCAATGAAGGCAGAATGCTTGCATTTGTGACCTAGGAAGTTTTTGTTTCAACTTTTGGAATATGATCATGTGTTTGAGTTCCTAACTATCCATTGATCTTAAATCTATAAATCTTGGAAGTTTTGATAGCTTGTTCCTATGGTGGCTGAAAATATGAATAAGTAAGCCTAGGATACTATGTTTCAACTTTCCAAGTATGATCATGGATTTAGAACTCTTAATACCTTGTGATTCTAAACCTAATAGTTATTGTTAAACAAAGAATATTTTCCTCATCATCCTATGATGGCCGAAACTTAGTGTTTGGGTGCTAGGATGTGTGAGTTTTTATTTTTCCAAAATGATCATGGACTTAAGCTCCATAAGATATTTGGATGCTAAGTCTAAGAGATTGGAAAGTTTAAGGATTTCTAACTTGTTTATTCTATGTTATTAAAGCTAGGATGTATTACTTTCATTTTTCCAAGACGATCATGGACTTGAGCTCCATAATATATTTGGATGCTAAGTCTAAGAGATTGGAATGTTTAAGTTTCCATTGTTTTCCAAAATGATCATGGACTTGAGCTCCATAAGATATTTGGATGCTAAGTTTAAGAGATTGGAAAGTTTAAATATTTCTAACCTATAACTCCTATGAATGCCGAACCTAGAAGGTTATGGACGTAGGGTACTTTGTTCTTATTTTTCCAACATGATCATGGTTTTGAGCTCCTTAATACATATGGATGCTAAACCTAAGAGATTGGAAAGTTTAGTGAATGCTAGCCTATTTTACTAGCCTTGGCCGAATACCCTAAGTTTATAACTTAGTGGGATTTTAATTCAACTTTGTTAAGTGATCATTGTTTATGAACTCCTAACACTTAAGGATCATAAATCCATGAGTTACATAATTTTTGGGAATCTCAAACCCTAAGAACTAGTCTTGGCCGAACCTATACCTTGTGGTTTAGTGTTCTTGTTTGATTTTAACTTGTGATTTTGTGTTCATAACCTTAGACTTCCATCGCGGAGAACACGAGGACGTTCGTGGTATCCCTCTTCGAGCATCTAATCTCCTTAACTTCATAGAAGGTGGAGTTAGTACTTAGTGGTGTGAAAACGAGGAGCTTCAAGTTTGAGAGTCAGGTGATAACCCAGGTGGGGGAAAGAACCAACCTATCGTCGGAATGGATAAGTAGTAGATTATATAATAATTGTGTAGGGTGACCTAAACCCTACTAGTAGTCGAGTAATCGACAAGACCAAAGTCACATTGGAAACCTTTTCTGAAAAACCAATGGCGATTTGGGGATTGTAGGTTTATCGATATTAGGTTGGTTTTATATTCTTGATGGTTGATTTGATTTTATTACCTTTATTGAATTGATTTTGTGTTATGTTGGTAATATGGGAATATTTTGATTGATATTGTGTTATGCATGATCTATCTGGTTTTTATTATTATGCTTAGTGGATTTTTAAGCAATGTTATATATGTTGTCTAAGAAATGATTGTTTTGGGTGTGAGGATAACGATGATTTAGAAGTGCCTAACTTAGATGAGGAATGTTAAAGAGGTGTTATGGCATAGAATATGTGTCAAGTTCTAATGGAAGGTTAAGGCACTAAGATGTTAAAATGGATTGGTGAGATTCAAGTACAGGTGTTGTTGTCCACAACCGTGTATTGGTAATATAATACACAAGGACAAAAGTGTATTGGTAATATAATACACAAAGACAAAAGTGTATTGGTAATATAATACGTAAGGACATCTGTGTATTGGTAATATAATACACAGTGTATTGGTAATATAATACACAGTGTATTGGTAATATAATACACGTAAAACATTTCTGTGTATTGGTAATATAATACACGTAAGACATTTCTGTGTATTGGTAATATAATACACCGTGTATTGATAATATAATACACGTAAAACACTTCTGTGTATTGGTAATATAATACACCGTGTATTGGTAATATAATACACGTAAAATCAAGAGTTCTCGCAAGATCACTTCCACCTTAACGGGAATGGGGGTGGAACACCTTAACGGGAATGGAGGTGTGCACTAGGGAGAACATCCTAACGGGAATGAGGGTGTGCCCCGATGCAAATGAGGGATGGTGACAGGAGTGGTAGTGGCCACGATAACGTAAAGACATGGTGACAGGATTAGAGAGGTTATATTTAAATAACGTGTTAGATTGCCTGTGAGTAAGGGTAGAGGATGATATATATTAACCTGAGGATGATTCGTTAGTTATGTGCGTTGTTTGTCTGTGACAATTACTGTATGATTTACTATGACTCTTTTCCGCTTTTTGATGATAGAACTGTTTCTTATTCCCTATGTTTCTGTATTTTGTGGGTTGCTTTGGTTTACATTAGAAGACCCGATGAAGGGTTATGTTGCTGAGGAGCTGGATTGAACTCTGTATGAAATGGAGATTGCTGAGGAGTTGGATGGAACTCCTTACGAACCCGACGCTGGGGGTCGAGATGTGATCCATGGTGATTAGAGTATAGACATTATGGCCAGTGTGTCTAAGGAGCATTTTTATATTTCCGCTAAGTATGTCTGTTATTAAGTTTGTGCTTGTGAGGGATCCTACTAAGAGGATACCCTCAACAGTGTTTTGGTATTGTAATGAACAACTAAGTTTGTATTTACATATGTTAAACTTATTGTGTTTTAAATTTGTAGAAGTTATATGATAATTAAATAAGTTTTTAATTTTTACGTATTTTCACGATAAGCACGCGATTAAGAATTGATTTAAGAAGGTAATTAATCTAATGACACAAAGAGGAACAGTGGGGTGTCTCATTTTGGTATCAGAGCAGTTTGGTTCTAAAACAGACTGTGGGTTATGTCTGATCAGAATCAAGGACTGCGAGGCTTAGGATGTTGTTACTGACCGTGTCTAGTTGAATCCACATCGGATGTTGACTATGCTTAGAAGTTGGGTAGTGTGTCAGAATCTGATGTGAGAGGTTAATATTAGTCGGGCATATGGTATTTATATACTTTCTTATGAAGTATTATATGTCATACTAATAAGAGCGGATGATTTCTTTTAACAGAATCATGGCTCGTGGAAGAGGACGTCCAACTAACAATGGTGACGAAACTCCAGAAAGGATTATTGGAGCTGTCAATGGTAATGCTGACAATACTGAGAATGGAGGAGGATCATCTTCGACTCCAAGTGCAATGGAAAACCTAGTTGCTGCTATGCTACTGCAAACCCAGCAGAATGCTGAGATGCTGCAGATGAACAAAGAACAGCTAGAAATTAAGAATCAGAGAAGGGCGATAGCAGCTGAAGATGCCGGATTGACTAATTTTATGAATGGAAAACCACCTCAATTCCGAGGAGAGTATGACCCAGAGAAAGCATAATGGTGGATACAAGAGATCGAAAAGATATTTGCTACTATGCGCTGCAGCGAGGAGAAGAAAGTGACCTATGCTGCCTTCATGTTAACCGAAGGAGCAGAATTATGGTGGAAGGAAAAGAAAAAACTGTTGGAAGCTAAGGATAGGAACATTAACTGGAATTTATTCACTGATTGCTTTTTCGAAAAATATTTTCCGCGTCTAGTTCGACACGAGAAGGAAAAGGAATTCACAAACCTCAAACAAGGCAACATGTCTGTTGGTGAGTATGCATCACGTTTTGAAGCTTTGATCAAGTTTTCGGAATTCTATCAGAGGTTTCCAAGTGAGGACTGACAATATAGAAGATTTGAGGAAGGACTCAGAGATGAGATGCAGAGGGCTGTAGTGTCTCTTGACAGACAGTATTTCCCAGAACTAGTCGAGAGATGCAGTGCCATTGAAATCATAGACCTAAGGATGGCCAATGAACAGAAACAACTAAGGAGTGGAGATCCTAACCGATCAAGTTTCCAGAGGCACGGAGAAAGTGGTTCTCAGTAGAGACAGAGACCATATGCTCGACCCGGGCAAACACCGACACCAGCACCAATGCCTAGAACGGGTCAGCAACCACAAGGCTTAGTTTGCTTCAGATGTGGAGGATCTCATTATGCTAGAGACTGTACGAATAGGCCTATCTGTTTCAACTGTGGGAAACCAGGTCATGTGGCACCAGATTGCAGACAAAGGGTTATGCAACAACCGACAGCTGACGGAAGAGGAACTGGAGACAATAGAGGTGGAGCTGGAAGAGGAGTCCCAGCAGCAAGACCACAAGTGGCCAAACCTCAAGCCACTGTAAGAGTGTTTACCGTGAGGGGAGATGAATCCTCTCAATCTACTGATCTTATACAAGGTATGTGTTTGATAGCTGGTAGACTCTCGTATGTGTTGTTTGACTCAGGTGCTACACATTCTTTTATTTCGCATGAGTGTGTGGATCATTTGAACTTAACTGTTTCCAAATTACCTTATACCCTCACAGTGTCTACTCCAACCAGTAATCCTTTGACTACTATGTCTGTTTGTTTACAGTGTCCTATCGTTGTTGAGAATAGGACATTCATTGTAGATCTTATCTATTTGCCTATGCAACAGATAGATGTTATTCTTGGCATGGATTGGCTTTCGGCTAACCATGTAGTGCTAGATTGTTCTAGCAAGACTTTATCATTTCTTGAACCTTTTAGTGTAGCACCTTCCAATGAAGGAGTTTCTACGAGGAGTGACAACTCTCAATAGTTTGTGATGCTTTTCGCAGTGGAGGCTAATGAGACTCCCAGCATAGATTACATGCCTATTGTGAGAGAGTTTCCTGAAGTTTTCCCTCCGGATGTTCCAGGTTTGCCACCGGAAAGAGAAGTGGAATTCACTATAGATCTCGTACCAGGGACAGGGCCTATATCTATAGCTCCTTATCGGACGTCACCGGTTGAGCTGGCAGAGTTGAAGGAACAATTGGATGACATGTTAGGAAAAGAGTTTATCAGATCGAGTATTTCACCGTGGGGAGCACCAGTGTTATTTGTTAAGAAGAAGGATGGAAGTACGAGATTGTGCACGGATTACAAGCAGTTGAATAAGGTGACGATTAAGAATAAGTATTCGTTGCCTAGGATAGATGATTTGATGGATCAGTTGAAAGGAGCAGTAGTGTTCTCTAAGATTGATTTAAGATCTGGGTACCATCAGATCAGAGTAAGAAATGAAGATATACCCAAGACGGCTTTTAGGACGAGATACGGGCACTATGAGTATTTAGTTATGCCTTTCGGTGTAACTAATGCGCCAGCCGTGTTCATGGATTATATGAACAGAATTTTCAGACCGTTCCTCGATAAATTTGTTGTTGTGTTCATCGACGATATTCTTATTTATTTTCGTACGCGGGAAGAGCATGAGGAACATTTGAGATTGGTGTTGCGAGTTTTGAAGGATAGGCAGCTTTATGCCAAACTTTCCAAGTGTGAGTTTTGGCTAGAAGAAGTACAATTCCTAGGTCATGTGATTAATAAAGAAGGAATAGCCGTAGATCCAGCTAAGGTTGAGTCAGTTCTTAAGTGGGAACGGCCTAAGTCGGTAAGTGAAGTACGGAGTTTCCTAGGACTAGCTGGATATTATCGGAGGTTCATAGAGGGATCCTCGAATATTGCGTTGCCTATGATGTAGTTAACGAGGAAAAATATAGCTTTTGTATGGACGGACAAGTGTGAACAAAGTTTTCAAAAGCTGAAGGACAGGTTGACTACATCACCTGTGTTGATCTTACTAGATCCACTAGGACAATTTGATGTATATTGTGATGTGTCATACCAAGGTTTAGGCTGTGTCCTGATGAAAGAGGGAAGAGTCGTGGCTTATGCTTCCCGACAGTTGAGAATTCATTAGAGAAATTATCCGACTCATGATTTGGAGTTAGCAGCAATAGTGTTCGCATTAAAGATATGGCGACACTTTTTGTATGGAGCAAAGTTTAATGTCTTCAGTGACCACAAGAGCCTGAAGTATCTATTCGATCAAAAAGAATTGAATATGAGACAGCAAAGATGGATGGATTTTATCAAAGATTATGATTTTGAATTACTTACCATCCTGGGAAGGCCAATGTGGTAGCGGATGCTTTAAGCAGGAAATCCTTGCACGTGTCTGCGATGATGGTTAAGGAGTTAGAATTACTTGAACAGTTCAGGGATTTGAACTTATGAATGGAATTGGTTGAGAATAAGATTTGCTTAAGTATGATCACTATTAGTAGTAATTTTATGAAAGATCTTAAAGATAAACAAGTTCAGGATCTATACCTCCAGGAAGTAAGTAAAGGAATCGATGAAGGTAAAATTTCTGAGTTTAATAGAAGAACAGATGGTGTGTTAAGGTTTAGAGATAGAATATGTGTGTCGGAGGATGCAAAACTTAGGAAGATGATTTTAGAGGAAGCACATAAGAGTAAGTTGAGTTTTCATCCTGGATCCACAAAAATGTATTAGGATTTGAAGAAAATGTTTTGGTGGACAAGGATGAAGAAATAAGTAGCGAAGTATGTTTTATCTTGTCTGGTGTGTCAGAAAGCTAAGATTGAACATCAGAAGCCGGCAGGATTACTACAATCTTCAGATATCCCAGAGTGGAAATGGGATAGTATAGCTATGGATTTTGTGGTCGGATTACCACGAACTCCTAAGAAGCATTATGCGATTTGGGTTATCATTGATAGGTTGACTGCGTCCCTCGTTACATTAGTTGCCCAAATTAATTTTCTATGAAAACCTTTAAAATATTTGGATTAAATAACCGAATCATAAAATTCTTTTTTTTTCACAATGAATTTAAGTCTGCGAGTATCTCGTATTTTCAAAATAATTAAATAAAGTAATAGTATTAAATGAACCATTATATCCAAATAAAATAAAGACTCATAAATATTAATTAATAAAATCCACATAATCCTTTTACAATTGTTTTTGTCTCAAAACACGACATCTAATAAACCCAAAATAAATAAATAAATTATAACTAATATCTTCAAGACTCTCTCGAAACGCTGCATCATGTATCTCATCACCTGTAAACTCTGAAAGACAACAACACTAATGAGATTTATAATCCCAGTAAGTAAACACAGTTCTAACACGTTTTCGAAAAGATGTTGCTTTTAGCCGGCGCGGTAACCGGAAAAACTGTCCATGGTACCCGCTAATTTTCCAAAATAATGTTCATTAAAAAAAATACATTTAATTGCAACAATCATATAACGACATCATAATCAAACATCATATATTAATTAAATAAAGTAATCACACATCACACAACAACACAATCCTCAAGTGGCTCGGAAACCCCACTCTGTGTTGGTTTCTTGCCCAATTCAGTGACTCGAGAACCTCATTAAATTGGTTCCTTGCCCCTTGTCTGCGGTGGCTCGGGAACCTCGTTTTAGAATTGATTCCTTGCCACCCTATTTATGGTGACCCGAGAACCTCGTTCTAGAGTTGATTCCTTGCCCCCCATGGTGACTCGGGAATCTCGTTCTAGAATTGATTCCTTGCCACCCTCTTTATGGTGACCCGAGAACCTCGTTCTAGAGTTGATTCCTTGCCCCCATGGTGACTCGAGAATCCCATTTTAGAATTGACTCCTTGCCCCTATGGTGACCCGAGAACCTCGTAATTAAATTGGTTCCTTGCCTCCCATTAACGGTGACCCGAGAGCCTCGTTCATAAAATGGATTCCTTGCCCTATATCTTATTTTTCGACATCCCATTAAATGGCGATGTTACAAACCAATGCCCCATTCTTAGGCGGCATATCAACAAATTCCACACATCATGCACATACTCATTCATCCATATTCCGAAGCATAAAACCATCAATCACAATTGACAAACTTTTCAAAACATATAACCACTACAATTTCTTATCATCATATAATCAACTCATAAATATCAATTGAACAAATATCATGTTATCACGTAAATTTACGAGTACAATATAATAATCATAAACACAAGGAATAATACATATCAACAAGCATATTAATCAACCAATACAAATACAAAGAATGTGTTTAATATCAAATAGTCAATTTAATCAATTTTATTTTGAAGACAAAACCCTAAATAATTACTCTTAATTTCATAATCAAACCCTTTAAAATTCTATACCATGAAAGTTTAAGAAAAGAGATGTTTACTTACTTCTCGTAGACCTGTAAAAAGCTCTAAAAATTTATATGACCAATCTTGTACATCATCTTCTATCTCGTACAGGATGACAAACATGTTATTTCCCTCACTTGCCCGTAAACCAAACCAATCTGATATTTTACGCGCCCCTGCATAAACCAAACTATCCTTGCCCCTTTTTGTTTCTTGATCGGCGCTATTGTAAACAAAACCCTCGTGGTGACTTAAATAACCTAAAGCAATTTTTAATGATAACCATTTGGGCCCCACCTCTTCCCTTAGTTATACTTTACTAATATTATTAACTAATACTAATGCCATAGGAAAGCCCCTGACGCTATCACATGATTATTTGTCCTTTTTTTTATTTTAAACTTTATAAAAAAAATTTATATTAAATTTTGTATTTATTTTAATTACTTAACAATTCTAATAAATTCACCCCCTTTTTACACTGAATCTCCTAATAACTTAATCTTTTATTAAAAAGCCTATATTAAAATTTTAGGATGTTACATTGACGAAGTGTGCTCACTTCTTATCTATTGGTGAAAGTTATAATTTGGAAAGGTTGACTCAGATTTACATCAAAGAAATTGTTAGATTGCATGGTGTGCCATCGAGCATTGTCTCAGACCGAGATCCTAGATTCACATCTAGATTTTGGAGACAATTACAAAATACCTTGGGAACAAAGTTGAGGATGAGTTCTGCTTATCATCCCCAAACTGATGGATAGTCAGAAAGGACAATTCAATCATTGGAGGATCTATTGAGAGCTTGTGTGTTGGAGCACACTGGTAGTTGGGATGAGTTCTTACCATTGATTGAATTTACTTATAACAATAGTTTCCATAGTAGTATCAGAATGGCACCATATGAGGCTTTGTATGGCAGAAAGTGTAGGACCCCGCTGTGTTGGTATGAGACTGGTGAGAACCATGTTTTGGGTCCAGATGTGGTGCAACAAACTACGGAGCAAGTCAGGAAGATACGGGAAAAGATGAAGGAAGCACAAGATAGGCAAAGGAGCTACAGTGACAAGAGGAGGAGACCATTAGAATTCAAGGAAGGCGATCACGTGTTTTTGAGAGTTACTTGGAAAACCGGAATTGGCAGAGCTATCAAATCCAGAAAACTTACTCCTCGATTCATTGGACCCTTTCAGATTCTTCAACGAATTGGTCCAGTAGCTTACCAAATTGCCTTACCACCCAATCTTTCCAACCTTCATGATGTCTTTCATGTTTCTCAGTTGAGAAAGTATTATCCAAATCCTTCACATGCCATTGAGTTTGAGTCTATACAACTACGAGAGAATCTAGAGCATGAGGCTTTACCTGTAAGGATCGCAGATAGACGAATTAAGGAGCTTCGCGATAAACAAATTCTTTTGGTGAAGGTCGTATGGGATGAAACTACTAGAGATGTGATAAGCCTCTGGCTTATCTAGTTTTATAACTAGATGGACTGTGGTTTTTGTGCAAATTATTCGAGTTCACTCTCGTTTTCGCCCAAATTTGCCTTGTTTTGTTCCTAAGTTGGACTTTGACTCGTTTTGTGTCTTTTGTGTAGTTTTTAGCTTATTTTGGATAGAATTATGCTTTTGGTTGCTTTTGGTGTTTTCAGGTCAATAAGTGAAGCTCCGGGAGTCAAGGAAGGTCAAGAAGCAGTGGAAATTGCAAGTCTGGAGACACTCGCCTCGCGAGCGGATGCTCGCCCCGCGAGCCTGAAGGTCAACAAAGCAGAAAAAGTCATCACTTCTGGCTCGCCCCGCTAAAATATTCTCGCCCCGCGAAACATAAAGACCTGGAAGTCAGAGACAATCACGGCCTAGCCGTGATGAAGGTCACAGCCTAGAATTGAAGTCTCGCCCCGCGAGAGGTGTCTCGCCTCGCGAGATACTGAAGACCCTGGAAGACAGAGACCATCACGGCCTAGCCGTGATGAATATCACGGCTGTGACAGATTAGGGTTTGGAGACTCGCCTCGCCAATCACAATTCGCCACGCGATCATTCAAACTCAGGATGGAGCCAAAACTGCAATTCGCCTCGCGAATAGACGCTCGCCCCGCGAGATCCAAGATTTGAATGCGCGCCAAAACTATAGTTCGCGTCGCGAGGATAGTCTCGCCCCGCGATCTGGCGAGAAACAGAACTCTATAAATAGATGCTTCAGATCAGAGCTTTGGGGGGAGTTTTAGAGGAGGGTTTTCCACTTGTTTTAGATCAGTAGTTACGAATCCTTGTTTCTCTTTGGAGCCGCGTCTCCTCTTTTCTTTTTATTTTACGATGGTGGTTAAGTCCGATTGTTTGTCTATGAGCATGAGGAACTAATCCCTTCGTCCGAGGGATCAATGAAGCCGCCCATGGCGGTATAGTCTTCTATGTGATGTATGTTTTTCTCTCCTTCTCTCAATTTATGTTTTCCAATTCTGAATTGAATGCGTTGATCATATGTATTGCGTGATTAACTAGTTAAACGTGTTAAGGCCAAACGGCGATTCACGTTTTAGAATTGGAATCACTAATCGAATAATGAGCACGACCGTGGAATTAGGAGATTAGTGCAACCATGTAGGGAACAAGAATTAACAGAATTCGAGATTAGGGTTATAAGACCTGCAAGTAATTAATCCAATCGTCGAATACGTCCTATTGAGCACGACAGTGGATATAGGAGAATTTGGGGGTCCCGGTTGACATTGTAATTGAACTTAGGGAGGAATACATCATCACTTGGGTACTATACATGATTGGGTAGGTGGATTTGAGACCTTGGATATTTTAATTTCAGATTTTTAGTTAATTAGTTCATTAGATTCGTTAATTTGAATTTAATCCTATTCTCTCTCCCTCAACCACCTTCTGTAACTTGACCAACGTATATGATTTCCCGCGGATTAGTCGAATTGGTAGCCCAATCCCCGAGTTCGACCTCGGTAATTACTTACCGTGTTATTTTATTACTTGCGACGACCCGGTACACTTGCCGGCGTCACAACAAGTTTTTGGCGCCGTTGCCGGGGATTGGCACAACCAATTTTCCTAATTTTTAGGAAATTTGATTGATTGGTTAAGTTGATTTTTATTTTTATTTTTCTGTTATTTCTTTATTATTTCGCTCTACTTCTTTGATTCCACTTGGTCTTGCCGTGTTTTTGTATGCGAGGTACCCTTTCACAAGAGGACCTGCTATTTGATTCGGAGATCACCAAGACCGAGAAGCGCTTAAGGAAGGAAGTCAGAGAAAGAAAGAGGCTTGAAGCGATTAATCTTGAGGACATGGCCGAAGAAAATCCTCCTCCTCCTCCTCGTTACAAGCCTCTCTTCGAGTACGATCTACCCAGCTTGGGAGATTGTGACTCTTCTATCGTGAGGGGCAACCTGAATACAGACTCTTTCAGAGTGGAAGCATGTGTCACATTCCAGATCCGTGAGAATCAGTTTGATGGGAGTGGCAAACAGGACCCTCATAGACACATCACTCACTTCCTTGAAGCTTGTGACCTACAGAAGACAAGAGGAGTCTCACGAGATGAGTTTCGCTTGCTGCTTTTCCCTCTCTCTCTTAGGGATGTCGCTCGCGATTGGGTTGACAGCTTGGATAGGAACAACATCAGAACTTGGGAGCAAATGGCACAAAAGTTCCTAACCAAATATTTTCCTCCTCATAAAGCGGCACAAGCAAGAATAGCCGTTACATCTTTCAGGCAGACAGAAGATGAAACCTATAATGAAGCTTGGGAGAGGTACAATGGCTTATTGAGAAGATGCCATTCAGCGTTCTTTGACCCCGTCTCCAAAGTTCAGCACTTCTTTAATGGGTTGAGGGGACGCTATCAGATGAACTGTGATGCCGCAGCTGGCGGTTCTTTCTCATACTTATCGGCTGAGGACGGATGGGCATTATTGGAAAAGATGTCATATAATGATTACAACCGTGGAAGGGAAAACTCAAGTGGGGTCAGTGCTGGAACAATGGAAGCCATTCTAGAGCAAGTCAAATCATTGAAGATGCAAGTTGCGGCTTTGTCAGAAAACAAGAAGGCTAATGTGATTCACGAGGGAATGCCTCCGGGTTGTGATAATTGTAATGGAGATCATGACACTCGGAACTGTCCATTCAACTTCCCTCAGGAACATGTGGACTCATGCCACAATTTCTATGACACTGTGCCCCAGAATAACTATCGGAGGAATGCACGTAATGACTACAGTCAGAATCAGAATAGGGGGTATATGAGGAGAGACCATCCGGGTTTCACTTGGAGTAATGCTAGTGGTGGTCTATCCGGGCAGCAACATCCTCAACAGAATTGGCAACAACCTCCACAGGGTCTGAGGCCAAACATTGGAATCCAGCAGTGCAATACCCAGCAGGCTCTTCCAGGGCCTAATCAGTTACAAATAACAGATGGTGGAAGACAACCGTGGGAGCTGGCTTTTGAGAAGTTGTCAACCTTTACAGGCACAACTTTTGAGAAGATGAATGCAGCAATGGAGAAATTGTCAATCGACACAAATACTGCCATTGACAAGTGGACAACGCATACAGGGGCGGCGATTCACAATCTAGAGACACAGATGGCCCAACTCGCAAAGCAACTAAATGAGCGTCTCCCAGGCACTTTCCCAGGTAATACCGAGAACAACCCCAAGGGACAATGCAACGTCATATCTACTAGAAGCGGAAGGGTGTTGGAACCTAACAGGGGTGCAACTAGTTCTCAGGATGACAAGGCCCCGGAACAACCACATGTTGAAGAAGAGCAACCTGAAAAAGAGAAGTTGGCAAGTGACAAGGAACCAGAGCAAGGGGGAAGGCTGAAACTTGTAGATGAAGAGTTCCGAAAGAAGAAGTGGGTTGAACCCCAAGACCTCCCGCCCTACATGAAGGTACCGTATCCTGAAAGATTGAAGAAGCCTCAACAGGATAAGCAATTCAATAAGTTCCTTGATGTCTTCCGAAAACTTCAGATTAACATTCCATTTGCGGAAGCCTTGGAACAGATGCCATCATATGCCCGATTTATGAAGGATCTTCTCACCAAGAAGCGGAGAATAATGGATGAGGAAATGGTTGCTTTGACCGAGGAGTGTAGTGCCATCCTTTAGAGAAAACTCCCTCCAAAGTTGAAGGATCCCGGTTCCTTTTCGATACCATGTACCATTGGAGAGATGACTGTAGGGAAGGCATTGTGTGATCTAGGGGCAAGCATCAACTTGATGCCCCTCTCTATGATGAAGAGGTTGGGGATCCAAGAAGTCAAGGATACGCGGATGTCGCTCCAATTAGCCGACCGCTCTATAAAATATCCTTATGGGGTGGTCGAAGACTTGTTAGTAAAGGTGGACAAGCTTATATTTCCGGCGGACTTTGTAGTGCTTGATATGGATGAAGATGCCGAGATCCCTCTCATATTGGGTAGGCCCTTCTTGGCCACTGGGGGTGCCTTGATAGATGTGCGACAAGGGAAACTCACCTTAAGGGTGCAAGATGAGGAGGTAGTCTTCAATCTCTTTGAAACAATGAAGCACCCCGCAAAGAGGACGGAAGTGTATCGTGTGGATATGGTGGATCCAACTGTCAAGGCAAGAGCAATTAGAGAAGCCCATGGTTCTTCACTTGCAAAAGTGTCGGTAAAATCCCATGATGGGGACAGTGAAGAAAAAGACCCTTTGGGGGATGAGGTCTATCTCGAGTGGTTGAAAGACATGGAAGCCTTACCGAGTTCCCCAAGGGATGAATGTGCAAAGGAAGAGCTCGACAACAAAGGCATGAAAAAGAATGGTAAGGCACCGGAATCGAAAGTTGGCACGACCGTGGTGGTCAATAAAAACAATAAGTTGATCCCAAAAAAGACCACCACGGAGTGGAGAGTTCGTACGGATTATAGAAGGGTCCTGAACTTAAATGAGCTGTCCGGGAACCGCATGCGAGCATATAAAAGGGCACAAATCTACAAAGAACGGGCCAAGGAATGGCATGGCAAGCAGGATCTTCGTCCGGATTAACCCTTAGGGGTGACTTGAGTCAGGCTCGGGACGTTAAACAAGCGCTACTTGGGAGGTAACCCAAGCTAGTATCCTTTATATTTAGTTTCTGTCAATTTCACAAATATTAAAAAAAAAAACTTGATTCGCCACGCGAATCCACATTGGCCACGCGAGACAGAAGCCCTGAATCTCTGGGGTTGCTCACTTTTCTGTCTCGCGTCGCGAGGACTACTTTCGCCTCGCTATTCTGGGCATCATCATCTGTTGGAATTTCAGATTCGCCTCGCGAGATACTACTCGCCTCGCTATTCTGGAAAGTGTGGAAACAGTTTTTTCCAGATTCGCCTCGCGAGTGATATCTTGCCTCGCGAATCTGCACTTAAGGTTTTAAATTGCAGGGGTTCTTCCAGGATGCTATGCAACAGAAAGGAGGCCGTGAGACTAATTGGATGAGGAGGAAACCATGGAAACTTGATCAGGGAGTATCCTCTCCTTTCCTCACTTTTGTTTTTGTTTTTGTTTTTATTTTTGTTTGTCGCTCTTGAATAATTTGAGAAGATCAAGAGTTTTTGTATGAATATGTGTCGGCAAGCTTGCTGGATTTCAATTAAATTGAGCATAGATTGATTGCATAACTTATTTTGACCATTGATGATTTCCCCCTAGGTTCTGATAATAGAAAAGTTTATCCCCACTTAAAATTGAAAACTGAACTTTGAGAATTTATTGTGATTACTTGATTTATGATAAGTTTGGGGTGAGGGGGTGCACACACTAGGAATCGTATCTCGGTCAAACAATTTGCAAAATGTCCAGGTGAGGATTTGAGCCTCCAACTCTGTTTTTGAATGTGTGAATCACTGTTAAGTTGCACTTTCCCGAATTTGCTTGAATCTCTATATGGTTTGCATGTTTATGTGTTGCATCAAATGATTTAGGCAATTTTCTTTGAATAACTACTTGCCCTAAAAAGGACCATCCCTAATGCATGTTCCCTAGTTAGCCAAATTGAGCCCAATTGACCTATTGTTTCTTGATGACCCTATATTACGAGCCAAAATCTGAAAAACCATGTTAACCCAATCTTAGGATTAGGAGAGCATGGAAGCGTAGCAAGAGAATGGTTGTGAGGAACTAAGTTTGGGGTGGCTACAAGGTGATGTGTCATATTGGGGGTGAGAAAAAGAAAAATAAAGGTTGATTAAAAAAAAATTGCCAAAAGAAAAGGGGCAAAAACAGAAAAAAAAAATAGCAAGGAAAAGGTTGTAGTCACCCGAGGCAAAAAGAAAAATGGAAAAAGGAATTTGAGTAGAAAATGTGTCTAATGCTCATGCTCTCTTAGTTCCTAGGGACTTAAGCCTAGTATCCTTGATTATCCCACCCTCAGCCAGGCCCCATTACAACCTTTAAAAGACCTTCTGATGTTGCATGCATGTTTTCGTGGGAACCATTTTTGAGATGAAAATCAAATTCATGGGAAGTGCTCTTGGAATGTGAAGTTGATTGAAAAGTTGATAGCCTAGACGAATTTGAGCGAATGAGTGAAATTTTACATACCCTTGTGAGGAAGGCAATTGTTTGAAATAGGTGATCTTCCTTTGTGTGTATCTTTGAGCCTCAACTTAGAGTAATGATGGCATGAATGATAAATTCTCAATTGTTTAAAGTAGATGAATGTGGGGATTACATTGATGAAAAAGTGGGGGAATCAAAGAAGAAAAACTGTTTTGAGTGCATGAAATTTGTGCGAAATTGATTAGATCCTTCAGGTTTGCCAAGTCTTGAGTCCTTTTTGAGTTTTAAGCTTGCTTGGGGACAAGCAAGGTTTAAGTTTGGGGTGTTTTGATAAGCCTCTGGCTTATCTAGTTTTATAACTAGATGGACTGTGGTTTTTGTGCAAATTATTCGAGTTCACTCTCGTTTTCGCCCAAATTTGCCTTGTTTTGTTCCTAAGTTGGACTTTGACTCGTTTTGTGTCTTTTGTGTAGTTTTTAGCTTATTTTGGATAGAATTATGCTTTTGGTTGCTTTTGGTGTTTTCAGGTCAATAAGTGAAGCTCCGGGAGTCAAGGAAGGTCAAGAAGCAGTGGAAATTGCAAATCTGGAGACACTCGCCTCGCGAGCGGATGCTCGCCCCGCGAGCCTGAAGGTAAACAAAGCAGCAAAAGTCATCACTTCTGGCTCGCCCCGCTAAAATATTCTCGCCCCGCGAAACATAAAGACCTGGAAGTCAGAGACAATCACGGCCTAGCCGTGATGAAGGTCACAGCCTAGAATTGAAGTCTCGCCCCGCGAGAGGTGTCTCGCCTCGCGAGATACTGAAGACCCTGGAAGACAGAGACCATCACGGCCTAGCCGTGATGAATATCACGGCTGTGACAGATTAGGGTTTGGAGACTCGCCTCGCCAATCACAATTCGCCACGCGATCATTCAAACTCAGGATGGAGCCAAAACTGCAATTCGCCTCGCGAATAGACGCTCGCCCCGCGAGATCCAAGATTTGAATGCGCGCCAAAACTATAGTTCTCGTCGCGAGGATAGTCTCGCCCCACGATCTGGCGAGAAACAGAACTCTATAAATAGATGCTTCAGATCAGAGCTTTGGGGGGGGGTTTTAGAGGAGGGTTTTCCACTTGTTTTAGATCAGTAGTTACGAATCCTTGTTTCTCTTTGGAGCCGCGTCTCCTCTTTTCTTTTTATTTTACGATGGTGGTTAAGTCCGATTGTTTGTCTATGAGCATGAGGAACTAATCCCTTCGTCCGAGGGATCAATGAAGCCGCCCATGGCGGTATAGTCTTCTATGTGATGTATGTTTTTCTCTCCTTCTCTCAATTTATGTTTTCCAATTCTGAATTGAATGCGTTGATCATATGTATTGCGTGATTAACTAGTTAAACGTGTTAAGGCCAAACGGCGATTCACGTTTTAGAACTTGAATTGGAATCACTAATCGAATAATGAGCATGACCGTGGAATTAGGAGATTAGTGCAACCATGTAGGGAACAAGAATTAACAGAATTCGAGATTAGGGTTATGAGACCTGCAAGTAATTAATCCAATCGTCGAATACGTCCTATTGAGCACGACAGTGGATATAGGAGAATTTGGGGGTCCCGGTTGACATTGTAATTGAACTTAGGGAGGAATACATCATCACTTGGGTACTATACATGATTGGGTAGGTGGATTTGAGACCTTGGATATTTTAATTTCAGATTTTTAGTTAATTAGTTCATTAGATTCGTTAATTTGAATTTAGTCCTATTCTCTCTCCCTCAACCACCTTCTGTAACTTGACCAACGTATCTGATTTCCCGCGGATTAGTCGAATTGGTAGCCCAATCCCCGAGTTCGACCTCGGTAATTACTTACCATGTTATTTTATTACTTGCGACGACCCGGTACACTTGCCGGCGTCACAACAAGATGCTACTTGGGAACGCGAGGAGGATATGCAACAACAATATCCACATCTTTTCTAAGGTACGTAAATTCCGAGGACGGAATTTTCTTTTAAGATGGTTAGTAATGTAACAGCCTGATTTTAATGATGTTGTTCAACCAGTTAAAATCTAATTAAATTATATTTTAAATTTGGGAGTTAGAAAGTGATTTTGATTAAAATAAAATCATATTCATAGTCTACTTTATGGTAGAGGGTTACGGTAAAATTTTCGGTTGAAAATTCAGACGAAAGCCGGACTGTGTTTTCACGGCCGGTACAAGTTTACTATACAGAAAACCTAATTTTGACCCGTGAACGAGATAGTTAGTGTTTTTATTATGTTTCCTTCAACTTTGGTTATTTTGAAAATTTTCGTTCAAAAATAAAATAAAATATTTTATTCGGGTGAAAGCGTCGGAAGAATTACGATCGGAAATGCAACCGGGTACGAAATGGAGCAAAATAGGAGACATAAAAGGCTAGAGGTGACATGAGGGAGTGAGGTGACTCACTAGAGGTATGGCCTAAGCTATCTCCTAAAAAGTGGTCATGATGGACTTTTTGAAATATATCATATTATATTCTAAAAACCCATTTTTCTCTTTCCTCTTCAACCAAACAAGGCACAAGGTCAAATCTTGCTCTCCAAGCTCATCCTCTCTCCAAAATTTCGTGCTCCCCTCTCCCTTCAACAACATGAGTCAGAAGCTCCAACCTCTCAACAAGAAATTTGTTCAGAGATCTTGGCAATTCAGGAATTATCATCCACAAGATCAAATCATTGGGAATCCTAATGATAAGCTAAGAACCAGATCTACATTCGAAGAACAGGATGATTATGCCTTAGTCTCTGAGTTAGAACCAAAGATAGTAGACGAGGCTCTATTGGACTAGGGCTGGATTCTTGCAATGCAGGAAGAACTGAACCAATTTGAGAGAAGTGAAGTATGGACTTTTGTGCCTTTACCAAAAGATAAATCAGTTATTGGAACCAAATGGGTGTACAGAAACAAACTTGATGAAAATGGTAAGGTAGTAAGAAATAAAGTGAGACTTGTAGCACAAGGTTATTCTCAAGAAGAAGGTATAGACTATACAGAAATGTTTGCACCAGTTACTAGATTAGAGGCTACTACTAATCTGGGTTTGTGCTTTAAGAAAAATGATGATTGCAGATTAGTTGGTTTTTGCGATGCTGACTATGTTGGAGATAGAATAGAAAGGAAAACTACCAGTGGAGGATGCCACTTCATTGGAGCTAATCTAGTCTCATGGTTAAGCAAAAGATAAAGCACTATTGCCTTATCAACTGCGGAAATTGAGTATATTCCGGCTGCTAATTGCTGCTCACAACTTCTGTAGATCAAACATCAATTGGAGGACTACAATGTATTTGTAAGTAGTATTTCACTTATGTATGATACTACTGCTGCAATCAATCTATCTAATAATCCAATATTGAATTTTAGAGCTAAACATATATAAATTAAGCATCATTTTATAAGGGATTATGTGCAAAAAGATGTTTTTGATATACAATTTATAGACACTGACCACCAATAGGCAGATATCTTTACTAAATATCTTGATGAGGACAAATTCATATTTATTAGAAAACATCTTAATATGATTTGTGTGGATTAACTGTGCGTCCAATGCTTACATTGTAACAGCCTGATTTTAATGATGTTGTTCAACCGGTTAAAATATAATCAAATTATATTTTAAATTTGGGAGTTAGAAAGTGTTTTTGATTAAAATAAAATCATATTCATAGTCTACTTTATGGTAATGGGTTATGGTAAAATTTTCGGTTGAAAATTCAGACGAAAGTCGGTCTGCATTTTCACGGCCGGTACAAGTTTACTGTACAAAAAACCTAATTTTGACCCGTGAACGAGATAGTTAGTATTTTTATTATGTTTCCTTCAACTTTGGTGATTTTGAAAATTTTCGTTCAAAAATAAAATATAATATTTTATTCGGGCGAAAACGTCGGAAGAATTACGATCGGAAATGCAACCAGGTACGAAATGAAGCAGAATAAGAGACATAAAAGGCTTGAGGTGACATGAGGGAGTGGGGTGACTCACTAGAGGTATGGCCTAAGCTACCTCCTAAAAAGTGGTCATGATGGACTTTTTGAAATATATCATATTATATTCTAAAAACCTATTTTTCTCTTTCATCTTCAACCAAACAAGGCACAAGGTCAAAACTTGCTCTCCAAGCTCATCCTCTCTCAAAAATTTCGTGCTCCCCTCTCCCTCCACTATATAATCATCACTCATCTTCATTCTCTCATTTTCTTCCTCCATCTTCATACTTCTTCAACTTCTTCCATTTCTTCTTTCTTCAAACACTTAAAGCTTCCATTTTTATTAGTCTTTTCCACTTGAGTTCTTCATTAAAGTTCTCTCTTATACTAAGGGTAGTGCTCTCATATGAATCTTCTTGCAAGTTTCATCTTTTATTTCTTAGTTTGCTTTATGTGTTCTTTATATGCTTTAAACTTCTAAAATCTCTCTAAAATGGTAGAAAACTCCTTTTGAGTTGAAACCACTTTATATAGTCTTGTATTAACTTATGTTTTCACATACTAAGAGGTTCTGTAAAACAAAAATATCTACCTATCTCTTCAAATGAAGGCAGAATGCTTGCATTTGTGACCTAGGAAGTTTTTGTTTCAACTTTTGGAATATGATCATGTGTTTGAGTTTCTAATTATCCATTGATCTTAAATCTATAAATCTTGGAAGTTTTGATAGCTTGTTCCTATGGTGGCTGAAAATATGAATAAGTAAGCCTAGGATACTATGTTTCAAATTTCCAAGTATGATCATGGATTTAGAACTCTTAATACCTTGTGATTCTAAACCTAAGAGTTATTGTTAAACAAAGAATATTTTCCTCATCATCTTATGATGGCCGAAACTTAGTTTTTAGGTGCTAGGATGTGTGAGTTTTTATTTTTCCAAAATGATCATGGACTTAAGCTCCATAAGATATTTGGATGCTAAGTCTAAGAGATTGGAAAGTTTAAGGATTTCTAACTTGTTTATTCTATGTTATTAAAGCTAGGATGTATTACTTTCATTTTTCCAAGATGATCATGGACTTGAGCTCCATAAGATATTTGGATGCTAAGTCTAAGAGATGGGAATGTTTAAGTTTCCATTGTTTTCCAAAATGATCATGGACTTGAGCTCCATAAGATATTTAGATGCTAAGTCTAAGAGATTGGAAAGTTTAAATATTTCTAACCTATAAATCCTATGAAGGCCGAACCTAGAAGGTTATGGACCTAGGATACTTTGTTCTTATTTTTCCAACATGATCATGGTTTTGAGCTCCTTAATACATATGGATGCTAAACCTAAGAGATTGGAAAGTTTAGTGAATGCTAGCCTATTTTACTAGCCTTGGCTGAATACCCTAAGTTTATAACTTAGTGGGATTTTAATTCAACTTTGTTAAGTGATCATTGTTTATGAACTCCTAACACTTAAGGATCATAAATCCATGAGTTACATAATTTTTGGGAATCTATAACCCTAAGAACTAGTCTTGGCCGAACCTATACCTTGTGGTTTAGTGTTCTTGTTTGATTTTAACTTGTGATTTTGTGTTCATAACCTTAGACTTCCATCGCGAAGGAAACGAGGACGTTCGTGGTATACATCTTCGAGCATCTAATCTCCTTGCCTTCACAGAAGGTGGAGTTAGTACTTAGTGGTGTGACAACGAGGAGCTTCGAGTTTGAGAGTCCGGTGATAACCCAGGTGGGGGAAAGAACCAACCTATCGTCGGAATGGATAAGTAGTAGATTATATAATAATTGTGTAGGGCAACCTAAACCCTACTAGTAGTTGAGTAATCGACAAGACCAAAGTCACATTGGAAACCTTTTCTGAAAAACCAATGGCGATTCAGGGATTGTAGGTTTATCGATATTAGGTAGATTTTATATTCTTGATGGTTGATTTGATTTTATTACCTTTATTGAATTGATTTTGTGCTATGTTGGTAATATGGGAATATTTTGATTGATATTGTGTTATGCATGATCAGTCTGGTTTTTATTATTATGCTTAGTGGATTTTTAAGCAAAGATATATATGTTGTCTAAGAGATGATTGTTTTGGGTGTGAGGATAACGATGATTTAGAAGTGCCTAACTTAGATGAGGAATGTTAAAGAGGTGTTATGGCATAGAATATGTGTCAAGTTCTAATGGAAGGTTAAGGCACTAAGATGTTAAAACGGGTTGGTGAGATTCAAGTACAGGTGTTGTTGTCCACAACCGTGTATTGGTAATATAATACACAAGGACAAAAGTGTATTGGTAATATAATACACAAAGACAAAAGTGTATTGGTAATATAATACGTAAGGACATATGTGTATTGGTAATATAATACACCGTGTATTGGTAATATAATACACCGTGTATTGGTAATATAATACACGTAAAACACTTCTGTGTATTGGTAATATAATACACCGTGTATTGGTAATATAATACACGTAAAACATTTATGTGTATTGGTAATATAATACACCGTGTATTGGTAATATAATACACATAAAATCAAGAGTTCTCGCAAGATCACTTCCACCTTAACGGGAATGGGGGTGGAACACTTTAACGGGAATGGAGGTGTGCACTAAGGGGGAACATCCTAACGGGAATGAGGGTGTACCCCGATGCAAATGAGGGATGGTGATAGGAGTGGTAGTGGCCACGATAACGTAAAGACATGGTGACAGGATTACAGAGGTTACGTTTAAATAACGTGTTAGATTACCTGTGAGTAAGGGTAGAGGATGATATATATTAACCTGAGGATGATTCGTTAGTTATATGTGTTGTTTGTCTGTGACAATTACTGTATGATTTACTATGACTCTTTTCCGCTTTTTGATGATAGAACTGTTTCTTATTCCCTATGTTTCTGTATTTTTTGGGTTACTTTGGTTTACGTTAGAAGACCCGATGGAGGGTTATGTTGCTGAGGAGCTGGATGGAACTCTGTATGAAACGGAGATTGCTGAGGAGTTGGATGGAACTCCTTACGAACCCGACGCTGGGGGTCAAGCTGTGATCCATGGCGATTAGAGTATAGACATTATGGCCAGTGTGTCTAAGGAGCATTTTTATATTTCCGCTAAGTATGTATGTTATTAAGTTTGTGCCTGTGAGGGACCCTACTGAGAGGATACCCTTAACAATGTTTTAGTATTGTAATGAACAACTAAGTGTGTATTTACATATGTTAAAGTTATTGTGTTTTAAATTTGTAGAAGTTATATGATAATTAAATAAGCTTTTAATTTTTACGTATTTTCACGATAAGCACGCGATTAAGAATTGATTTAAGAAGGTAATTAATCTAATGACACAAAGAGGCACAGCAGGGTGTCTCATGCGTCTGTTGTATAAGTGCGTCCAATACATGTTGCATGCACGTCTATTGCATGAGTGCGTCCAATACATGTTGTATGCGCGTCCGGTGAGTATTGCGTCTATTGATTGTTTGCATGGTTTTATCAGACTCGTCTATGCTATCTATTGTTATATTTGCATTAATTTATGTCCAAGACATATTTAATAATATCATTATGTTGAGTCAGTTATTTTCATCAATCCCATCAATAGCTTTTTATGGTGTCAAAAACATGCGCCGCATCAGGACTCATTATTCCTTTTCTCACATGTTTTCATCAATTTCTTTGGGAAAACTCTTCAAATTCGAAACCTTTTTAAGTAATACTCTTTCCCTCTGAAAAACCTTTCACAATCTTCTCTTTTGAACCCTCGAGTGTACTCCGTTTTCTTGCTTCCAAATCCTAGCTCTCAAACCTTCAACAATGGCTTCCTTTTCTGGTGGTTTCAAGGTGGACAAGTTGAACCTTACTTCTGAACATCATTTCAACATTGGGATTATGCAAGAATACAACTTGGATGTCAGCAAGAATGTTAATGTTGTTGGTTGGGGAGGACTTTTTGTGGAGAAAGTCTCTATCTACCTTAACCTAATTAGGGAGTTTTGGGGAAACCTTCAAGTTTCAATGTCCGAGATTTCTGCTGAAGTTCTCGAAAAAAGGATAATGGTCTCTGAAAAGACCATCTCTGATGCTATCAACTGCCCTCAAGAAGGAGTGGTTTCCACTGATTCATGGGAGATAGACCTTGGTGGTTCTGAAGTAATAGCAGCTTTCCTAATGAGAGAAGACATGGTAAGAAATCATTCCTGGAAGTCAGTGGAGATGAAGGATCATGTTCGCATTCTTAATCAATTACTAAACAAGGTGGTGTTGCACAAGACTGGGTCGAAGGACAACTCGTCAGCTCTGCACAAGTTTTATCTCTGCCATCTAATCACGAGACTAAAATCAACCTGCCCAGAATTCTGTATGGAAGATTAGGGATGCTGATGTTCACAAGAAGAAGCTCTCTGCAATCCTTTACTGTCATCTTCTGTCTAAGATCTTCAAGTCTCAGGGAATCTATGACTTTCTTGCTGCTAAGTCCCTTGAAGTGAAAAATGGGGTGTTACATTTATTGTAGCATTGAAGTGAAAAATGTATGGGTTGCTTAAATGTGATGTGGCATTGTGGGGTCCACAATGGGGCACTTAAGCAACCAAAGTGGGTTGCTTATCATTTAGCATTGGAGATGCTCTAAGAGGGAGAAAAAATAATATGATAGATAAATATGTTTTCTAAAAAATGTTAACTTTCACAGGAAAATATGAAAAATAAATCAAAATATTTTTCGTAAATATTTTGATAGGGTATTGAGAGAAATGTCAAATATTTAAAATAATATGATAGAGAAATATTTTTATAAAAATGTTCAACTTTGACAGGAAAATAGGATAATTAAATCAATCAAATGAATTTTCAAAAGAGAAGAAAATATTAATATGTTAGATAAATATATTTTCTAAAAATTATAATTATCACTGGACAAAGAAAGTAAATAAATCAAATAGATTTTCATAAGAGAAGAAAATAATATGATAGATGAATATATTTTCTAAAAATAGTTAACTTACATAGGAAAAAGAGTAGAAGTAAATCAAATAGATATTCGAGAGAGAATAAAAATAATAATATGATAGATAATTATTTTTAAATGATTAACTTGCAAAGAAAACAAGGAGAAATGAATCAAATAGATTTTGAATATAGGAAAACAAATAGTGTTTTTAGTATAAATATTTTTTTTTTGAAAATGGTTATTTTAAAATTTCCTTTATGTTTTTCTCCACATGCAAACATTATGTATATCTACCTTTTAATATTGGATAAATATTATGATATTCCACTTGCGTCACACATGTAAGAGGCTAGAGTGCATATTAATAAGACAATGTGTACTTACTATTTACAGTTAAGAGTCATTGTTTGTATTATAATATCAATAATGGTTATTAAGTTAATATTTGTTATACTTTGTGATCGATGATACAGACAAAATAATTTTTAAATTTTTTTTGGGATTTAATTCCTCCCAATTTTTTTTTAAATAAAAAAATAAACTCAATAATTATATATATATATATATATATTATACATATATACTCCCTCCGGTCCAATATATAAGCAAAAAAGTCTCAAGGTTTTTGGTCCAATATATAAGCAAATTTTGTTTCCCAATGACTCATTTAATGACATTGTTCCCAAAATATCCTTCATTTAATACAAATTCCAATGACTCATTTAACGAAGATTGGAGTTTTAGATGAAGGGTAATTTAGGTAACAAACCTAATTTTTTACAAGATTCAATGAGATTAATTAACTACATTAATATGTGTGTTCTATTAATTTTTTGCTTATAATATGGATCAGAGAGGGTTTTGTTTTATGAAATTCTAAAAAAGAGCATATTCCTCATGCATGGCACGGGTCCATACACTAATATTATACATGTATCATTCCCACTCATTAAATGTTTTCTTGTTTTCAGATTTTTAATTACTCCCTCAGGTCCACAATATAAGAAATATATGAGTCCTTTTTTTGTCCAAAATATAAGAAGCATGCATCAATTATCACACATATTAAATGTTAATTTTTAATATTACCCTTATTAATTACTCTCATCAATTATAGACCATCATAGTATTAATTAAAAGGGTTTTGCTAACGAGTGTCGTGGGGGCATTAGTTACGGAACCCACAAAAAGAAAATTTGTATTGAAAAAGTAAGTGTCACTCTCTTTGAAATGCTAAATACACCATTTTCCATACAAATTTTCCTTTTTTTAGTTCCTTAAACAATGCCTTAAGGACACTTGTTAGTATTTTCCTAATTAAAACTAGAAGGGGTGTTTTCGGAAATTTATTTGAGTATTAATTACAATTAAATCCTCCCAATACAATTCCTCGGTATGAATGTCTTAGGGTTTTGTTTCTTATATTGTGGATCAGAGGGAGTATTCTTTTATAAAAAAACCCAGTCAATGAATCAAGAGTTATGATATTTGAACACAATTTTTTTGACACCGTATGTGACACCGTATATGTTTATCTCTATCTCTCACTTACTTTTTATCTTCTTTGTATATACGTTCATAAAAAATACAACCAAAAAATAAAGGGGACGCCAAATGATATATAATTTTGATGTATAAAAATCATTCTTCGTGAATCAAACTCATTAAATGGTTTGATGACACTTTGACTTCAATTTAATATGTGTTTAAAATAATTTGCTTTATATTTAAAGTAATTTATAATAAATAATTTATGAAAAAGCTTTTAAAAATAATCAATTAATTTTTAAAACTAATCCTTCTTGTAATTATTTTTCAAAGTACTCCTCCGGTCCACAATATAAGAAACAAAACCCTAAAACACACTGACCAAGAAAATATATTGAAATTAGTTAATTATAATTAATATTCATATAAATTTTCAAAAACATCCCTTCTAATTTTAATTAATATTTTAATGTCCTATAATTAATGGCAATAATTAATAAGTGCAATATTGGAAATCAACATTTAATATGTGTGAAAATTAACATATGTTTCTTAAATTTTGGATAAAATAAAGGACTCATTTATTTCTTATATTGTGGATCGGAGGAAGTAATTTATAGTGCATGTGCGAGAATATGTGTTGACGTTAGCTTGAAAATTGAAATGATAGGTAACTTGTGTTGCACTATAAATAAGAGGACCCCCCAACAGAAAGCATAACAATGGCGTGCAACACCATGAAACTGGAGGTGCTTCTTTTTGTCCTCTTCCTTGTTCTCGCCACTTCGATGGCTGAGCCAGGTGGGTGGACCCCAATCCCATACGTCTCACCCTACGTGGTGTGGGTTGCGAATTTCTCGGTCAATGAATACGATAGGCAAAATGGGGCTGACCTCGAGTTGAAGTCGGTCATCAAGGGTTATACACAAGTGGGGGATGGCATCAACTACCGCCTTGCCCTCGTTGCCACTGGTCACTCTGGCACTGACATGTACGAAGCCATTGTGTGGGAGAAGCCGAAGCAATACTTGCACCTCACTTCATTTGTCCCCATTAATTAATGCTTAATGTTATAGCCTACAAGCACATTGATTAAGAAATTCAAAATACGGAATTTATATTAAAAAATGTGATTTTTAAATTTTAAAGTATTAAATACATCACTTTCAATACAAATTTTGTATTTATGATTCTGGGTCCCTCTTAACATTTGCCTTCTTTAATTATCGTATGATGACATCTATATCTCCTTTGTATTATCTCTACCAATAAAAGTTTATGTTTCGCACATGGGAATGGAGGATAAAGTGGGACAAAATTTATGAATTATGATTATTTATTTACAAATCTTCCTTTACGCTTTAGGATTTTCTGGAAAATCCATTTAACATCTCTACTTTCAAATTTTTCATTTGAATGTCTCGATGGGGGAGAAACATCAGTCTTGACGTCGTGATTGACATATTATGTGTATGTTTGAATCCACTTTTGCGAGAGGTAAAAGTGATTTCAAACACATAAAATTGATTTTGACATGTTTGAGTGTTCTCCACTAGAATTGATTTTACCTTTAGAATGAATTCTAACTTGAAGTTGAAATTTGGAGCTTTTGCCCCCAAATTTGATTTTTAGTCTCAAATTTATTGTTCAACTCACTTTTAGGAGAATTTATGCAAACATAAATCATATTACTTCAAACTCAATTTTATTAAAATCAATTATATCCAAAATCACGTTTATCAAATACTCATCTAAACACATTATGTCAATCGAGCAAAATCGGGTGTGTATGCATAAATGCATTTAGTCATTTTTGTTTTTATTTGATTTTCCTCTCTTTCATTTAGTGTGTGTTTGGATATCATCTTGATGCAACTGAAACTTACATTACAAATTCAACTTTGTTTTTTTACCATTTATTCTTATGATGTTTGACGATAAATCATTTGACCATAGTTGGAATGGCCTTGCTTGAATATGGGTAGAAGCAAAAATGTGTTGTTTTTGTGTCTATCAAAACTCATTTTTTCGTAAAAAAAAAAAACTCATTTTAGTTTTTGTTTGATTTTCCTTTCTTCCATTTATTGCGTGTTTGGATATCACCTTGAGACAACCGAAAGGTATGTTACAAATTCAAACATGTTTTTGTTTTTTCTTTTTTACAATATTTGGTAAACCTTTGAACTTGCTTAGAACACTTAATTTTGAGGCCAAACTCGAGATTCGGAAGAAGCAAAAATTTATTGTTTTTGCGTTTATCAAAACTTTATTTGAGTTCTTCAACTATTACTTTTATGATTTTACCAAACTACCTTAAAATAAACCATTTTTCATACTTGTTTTAAAAGTGAAGGACAATTTTTTAACTACTAGTTTAAAAGACATGCTTTAAACAATATTTATTCTATCAATTTTTTTATGCTAAAATGCAGTTTTGGTTCCCTAACTTTTTCATTTTGACGAAAATGGTCCCTCTATTTATTTTTTGGCTATTTTAGTCCCCCTAAAATTTTAACTTTGCAGAAAAGGTCCCTCTGTTAGTTCACCTTTTAAAAACTAACTGCAGTTGCTGATGTGTTATATTCATTTTAAAAAAATTATATGTTTCAATTAACTTAATAATAAATGTATTATAATAAAATATAACATCTGCTTTCTCCTTCATTCCTCAGTGACGAGTGGGTTCTTCTCACCATCGTCCTGGATCGTATCACTGCAACATTTGTCTGCTTCTTCTCAAAGCTTGAACTTCAAAACTAGTATCATTATAGTGCCAAAATGCTGTGAATTGATTAACATTCTATATATTTTTTTTTTACAGAACATTCTAAGTTAGAGACACATTTTCTATGATTATTGAATTTTTAAAATCAACATATGCTATAATTGGCATATCATGCTTGGCATATTTCGAACAAACATGTTGTGTAAAACACTAATGTAAACAGTCAAATACCATAGGAAGATCATCGCAGGTGCCAGGTAGTCAATTTTTCATCTTCTTGTATCTTTTTCTTTGAGACATTTTATCAAACACATAGTTACAGCACTGCGTCCATGGCCAGCGAGCTCATCCCACCCAACAAAAGTAGAAATGCCAACTTACCACAACCATGGCCACCCAACCACACCGTCCTTGCCTCCTCTCCACCGCAAATCGTTGTCGCCAGCATCGCGCCGCCTCACTCCGCCTGTTCCGCGTCAAAATGTAGAAACACAAGTGGTAGCTCATCTCTATACCTTCTCTGCACGAGGTTGTCCCCAAATTTGAAAATCATGGATTCACGAACCCTCGCCTCACCTTGGTCGATTGCGGATTGTATTGCATTAGAAGAGCTTACTTGTGATGAACCCTGCGTAATCTGATATGATATTTGTTATAATTGGTTAATTTGTTAAATTATTATTTAGTTTATTAATTTATATTAAAATATCCTTAAATTATTAAAATAAAAATTATTAATAAATTTATTGGGTGCCATGTCATGACACGTGCCTGTGTCTATATGAAGCCACTTGGCAGTAACTCGCATGTCAGCAATTGTTGTTAGTTTTTGGATAGTGAATTAACGGAGGGACCATTTCTGCAAAGTTAAAATTTTAGGATGACTAAAGTAGCCAAAAAAATAAATTGGGGGACCATTTTAGCCAAAGTATACAAGTTGTGGGACCAAAATTGCATTTTAGCCAAAAAAAATTTAAAAAAATAAAGTATCTTAATATAACCAATCACTAAAAACTCATTTTTAACCAAAATCTTATTTATAGAATTCAAACATCAAAGCACATATTTACAAACAAATTTCCAAAAACAACCTTAAACCTATATTTACTTTCTTTCTTCTTTTTTCCCTTTTAAAAAAAATTATTTCCATTTAATTTTCGGTGGCTTAATTATTCTATTATCACTAACTGGTATTTATTGAAAACTACCATCAACATTCATCCACCATCCGCACCGTCCATATATATCTATCATCCAAAATAGCTTAAGAAGTAGCAATTGTAATTTATTAGATTTATTGGATTCATGTATTTTCTAGTTCACACACTTAGGGAATATCTATATTTTTTTATATGAAATCTAGATTATTTATTTGATTTGATTACAAGTTGTAATTAATAAGTTCAAGAGTATTTGGAATTAATTTTAAGAGTATTTTTTTTAAGATTATTGTGCTCATTGATCCGTTCTCTTTTTAATTACATCAATATACCAATGAGATATTATAAAAAGGCAACGGATCGATAACTACAATATTCTTGAAATTTGTGCTAACTCTTTGAAATTTGTAATAACTTTTTTTTGACAAAAAATTTGTAATAACTTGTTACTTATATGTATTTGGAATATTAATTACAACTTATAATTAAATAAAATAAATAATCTTGATTTCATAAAAAAATATAGATATTCCCTAAGTGCATGAACTTGAAAATACATGAATCTAATAAATCTGATAAATTACAATTGTTACTTCTTGAGCTATTGTGGACGATAGATATATTTGGACGGTGTGAACGATGGATGAATGTTGATGGTAGTTTTCAATAAATACCAATTAGTGACGGTACTTCGTAAGCTAGTTCTCTTTTGAAAAGTTATCACAAATTTCAAGAGTATTGTACTCATCAATCCATTCTTTTTTTATAATATCTCATTGATAAATAATAGCTTGAAAATTTTAGATCATAACAGAGGAGAATCCACATGTAATAAATAGATAATACTTCGATTTTGTAGCAATTTTTCGGTAAAGCGATTTTGTAACAGTTATGAAAAAAAAACTATTTTTTTTCGAACAAAAATGGTTATAAAATTAGTATGGCTCTGTTTGGTAAAAATAGCTGATAAGCTAGTTGATAGTTGATAAGTTGATTTTTACCTTATAGCTGAAAAACTTGTAATCACACATTTATATATTTTGATGAATGACAAACACTAACAAAAAGGCAAGAGAATTTTTCTTATAGCATGCAGGTACCGCGTGCACAAATTCAAATTATTATGGTGTACCAGAAAATCAAGTATCAAGACCACAAGACCAAATGGGTAAATTATTAGGTCTTAGATACTTTTGTAAGAGGTTGGTTTAATTAGGTACTTAGCCTGGCTAAAAGTTTTTTTTTAATGTTGAAAATCAAAATTTTTTCAAAACTAATTTTAAAGTTTTTTTTCAAAACAAATCTCAAAGATACTTTTTCTTTCTTTAAAAAGAAAAAAAAGTAATAATAATAATAATTAATTTTCATTCTAGTGAATTTTTTTGGAAAAGAGCATCTCATGCTATAGACTAATTACATGATTGAATATTAATTTTTGAAGCGAAACATCCACGTTATGGATCAGTATGGATTCAAAACATTCACGTTATGGATCAGTGTGCATTTCCCTAGGTTTTGATGAGAACTAAACATTGGTTAATGATTTAATTAACCTTCATATTGGTTGCTAACCTATCTATCGAGTGTGCAGATTAAATAAAACAAACAGACGTCCAACAAAGTGAAACAAACAGACGTCCAACAAACTGAAACAAACAGACGTCCAACAAAGTGTAAACAAACAGACGTCCAACACTGTAGTGTTTGAAGCGCCTATCCAATAAAGTATCAGAATAGCCCGTCCAATAAAGTATCAGAATAGCGCGTCCACTAAGGTATCAGAATGACTTGTCCAATGACGTGGCAATTGGAGCTCGTCCATTAAGGTCAGAATGGCTCGTCCAATGACGTGGCATATGGAGCTCGTCCATTAAGGTCAGAATGTATCCGTCCAATGACGTGGCAAATGGAGCTCGTCCACTAGAGTAACTGAGGCTCTCGTCCACCAGAGTAACTAAGACTCTCGTCCACTAGAGTAACAGAAGTGCTCGTCCACTAAAGGTAACAGAAGCTCTCGTCCACTAAAGGTGACAGAAGTGCTCGTCTACTAAAGGTGACAGAAGCGCTCGTCCACTAGTCTTTGGACTTGTTGTGTCCTTAATATGGAGCTCGTCTACTAGATCGAATGAAAACTCAAATGACTAGATAGACGTGATTATTTTCAAGATGGAAGCACTTGTCTTATGAACGTGAATTCTTTAAGGATTATCAGAATCTTAGTTCAAGAACCAGAAAGAGACTTGAAGCCTTCTCTCCTACTTAGTTTCACGATTATCAAGAAAAGTCAGAAGCTACTTTCTCAAGCAACCTTGGATAATCAGAACCAAAGACCAGTTAAAGAATGCTTCCAACGTGTTTTATTCCCTAGTACCTCTGGTCCTTACACAAAAAGGGAAGTGTACTCAGTAAAGTACAAAAAGCTTTCTACACAACTTTGATATGGCTGTAGCACGATGAATAAAGTCATGATCCTTCATGTTAGAGTACAACCAACGACTCTATTGCATTAATGGCTGCCTAGAACGACTCTATTGCATTAATGACTGCCCATAACGACTCTATTGCAATTAATGAAGTTCTTCTTGAAGCCAACATCTGAAGAGATGTCTCTAACGGATCCTAAATGCTTGAAGACCATAAATACAGAAGTCATTGAAGATGAAGAAGAAGAGAATACACATTGCATTAAAACGTCATTACTCTGAGCATTTATTTCTTCATTTTTTTATTCTGCATTCTTCAACCATTTTGAAGTTATTACGCAGACTTTCCTAAGCCTTACATTTAAACCACTCTCTGAGTGTTAGTGAAAGATCTGCCTGTGAGAAATTGTATTTATTACAAACCCCATCTCTCAAACAAACCAGAGTGAGCCTGAAGAGGCTAGGTGTGAAAATAATACTTGTTTTGAGCCTGAAGAGGCTAGGTGTGCAAATAATACTTGTCTTGAACCTGAAGAGGCTAGGTGTGCAAATAATACTTGAGCCTGTAACCTTATCAGTTATAGTGGATAAATCTTGATGCTGCCAAGGACTGGACGTAGCTCTTTGATTTGAAGAGTGAACCAGGATAAATAATCGTGTCAATCTCTCTTCCCTTAAACTCTTTAATTGCCTTAGTTTTCTTACGTCTATCAAGTGGTGTGCTTGCAAAAGTCACCCGTCCATCCTGTATTCTTCCACTCGTCCAAATCTAGCCTTTTTGTTTGCGAAAAGATTTCAACTTTGCTTAAATTCTGATAAACACAATTCAACCCCCCTTCTTGTGTTTATAGTTGTCTATTTCAGCAGTTAGCACTGCTTGCTATGTTCTCAATAGGGTCTTAATTAGACCAATTTTAAAGAGAACCCCATATGAATTATGTAACATCCCTGGCTACTTTATGGATTGACGACTGTCCCCATAAACCAACATGGGTCTTTTCAGCATGCTTTGTCCTCACTCACACGCTTCCCGGGAAAACTTCCCAGGAGGTCACCCATCCCAGAATTGCTCCAAGTCAAACTCGCTTAACTGTGGAGTTCTTAAGTGATGGGCTACCGAAAAGAAGATGCATCTTGTTGGTATAGGTAGTACCAATCAATTCATATACGCCTTACTCAACTGTATAGTCCCATACCTACACAGTCTCAGGATCCCTCTCATTCGGGAGTGTAATCGGTTCATTCATGTGTCACCTTGGGGAGCACCAGTGCTCTTAGTGAAGAAAAAGGATGGGAGTGTGAGGTTGTGTGTTGATTATAGGCAACTGAATAAGGTAACCATCAAGAACAAATATCCCTTGCCAAGGATAGATGATCTCTTAGACCAGTTAAGGGGAGCGTCAGTATTTTCCAAAATAGATCTAAGATCGGGATACCATCAAATTAGAGTTAGAAGCGAGGACATCCCTAAGACAGTCTTCAGGACAAGGTATGGGCACTATGAGTATGTGGTGATGCCTTTTGGTGTGACCAACGCCCCAGTCGTTTTCATGGACTACATGAATCTGATCTTTAGGACCTTTTTGGACAGGGTTGTGGTGGTGTTCATAGATAATATTTTAATATGCTCTAGGACACCAGAAGAACATGGAGAACACTTGAGGTTGGTGTTGCAGATCTTGAGGGATGAGCGTCTTTATGCCAAACCAAAGAAGTGTGAGTTTTGGCTAAACGAGGTAAAGTTTTTAGGACACACAATCTCAAAGGATGGTGTAGCGGTTGATTCCTCTAAAGTTGATGCGGTGTTGGGATGGGAACAACCTAAGACAGTAACCGAAGTGAGAAGTTTCTTAGGCTTAGCTGGTTACTATAGGAAGTTCATAGAGGGGTTCTCTAGACTAGCCTTGCCTCTGACCCAGTTGACTAGGAAGGGAAACCTTTTGTGTGGGACCAGGAGTGTGAAGACGGGTTCCAAGAACTTAAGAGGAGGTTGGGGTCATCACCAGTCTTAACTATACTAGATCCCTTAGTGAGTTTTGTGGTATGCTGCGACGCATCTAAGAATGGCTTGGGATGTGTCTTAATGCAGGAGGGCAAGGTGGTAGCATATGCCTCTAGGCAGCTTAGGCCACATGAGGGGAATTATCCTACCCATGACTTAGAGCTAGCAGCCGTGGCTTTGCCCTTAAGATTTGGAGGCATTACGTTTATGGGGTAACGTTTGAAGTTTTTAGTGACCATAAAAGCCTTGAATACCTGTTCGACCAGAAGGAGTTGAACGTGACACAACGAAGGTGGATGGAGTTCCTTAAGGACTATGACTTCGAGTTGAAGTACCATCCGGTAAGAGCCAATGTGGTGGCAGATGCTTTGAGTAGGAAGTCCCTACACGTGTCAAGCTTGATGGTGCAAGAGCTGAACCTCATGGAAGAGTTTAGGGACATGAATTTGGAAGTGTTGGATGTGTCCTTAAATGTCTCAAGTTTGAAGCTGAATAGGTTGGAGAAAAAATAGTGACCTTAGAGATGAGGTTACGCGGGAACAACTTTTAGACCAAGAGTTGCAGTCTCGATTGGGACAAGAGGGTTATGAGTTGTCTGTTGACGGGCTAGTGAAGTTTAAGAATAGGACCATTGTTCCTAAGGAGGGGAGCCTTAGAGAGGAGATATTAGAGGAGGATCATAAGGGAAAGTTTACCATACATCCTGGAATAACTAAGATGTACCAAGACCTTAAGAGGATGTATTGGTGGCCAAGAATGAAAAAGGACATGGCTAGCTTCGTAACTAGGTGTTTAGTATGCCAAAAGGTTAAGATAGAACATCAGAAGCCTTCGAGGTTGTTGCAGTCCTTGGAGATTCCAGAATGGAAGTGGGAGGGAATTTCTATGGACTTTATGATGGGGTTACCTAAGACACGTTTGGGCTTAGACGCCATTTGTGTGATAGTGGATAGGTTGACCAAGTCCGCACACTTCTTGCCAATTAAGGCAACCTATAGCTTAGACAAGTTGGCATACCTCTATATCAAGGAGATAGTCAAGCTTCATGGGATACCCACATCTATAGTGTCGGATAGAGACCCGAGGTTTACCTCTAGATTTTGGAGAGCTTTTCAGCAAGCCTTTGGGACTAAGTTGAACCTTAGCACGGCCTATCGTCCCCAAACGGATGGTCAGTTAGAGCGGACTATGCAGACCCTTGAGGACATGCTTAGAGCGTGTGTCTTGGATGAAGGAGGGAGTTGGGATAGATTCCTACCTCTCATTGAGTTTGAGTATAACAATAGTTATCACGCTAGTATAGGTATGACACCCTATGAGGCCCTATATGGGAGAAGGTGTAGGTCTCCTTTATGTTGGTGTTGTTAGTATAAGCCCTAGAGGCCAATGTATTTCTTTAGACTTACATTTGTATCTTGCTATTTTATATATATATATATGATATGAGGCATTCCAGTTTATTGTGTTACTTGTTTAAACATAATAAAGTCCTTAGAATAGGGATTTCAGTTTAATAGAATATCAAGTATATGACTTGATCGTGAGACCCTATTGAACAATGAAATCCTATTCTTAAATATCCGTAGTCAAGTATTTTATTAATAAGGACAATAATAATACAATTGAGATTATTATGTGTGCAGACTGATGACCATATCTCACGGGTCATGGATATGAGATATCGAGTCGACACATAGGTACACATTAGAGTAATGATGTACTGGATTGACCCGCCATGAGAACACTACATGGAGCGTTATGTGAGTGTCATAAGTAGTTCTCATAGTGACAATGGTGTATACAATCCTTCGACCTGAAATCACTACGATCCCTACATGAGGAGTCGTGTGCTTTAATATCGTCAAACGTCATCTGTAATATGATGATTATAAAGACGGTCATTGGGCATACCACGAACCATGCAGAGGGATGTGAGTGACCTAGATGGAATTTGTCCCTCCTACATGACAGGAGTAATATCTGTGGGCCCCCTGATAGAGTGAGACTGTAAAATGCATGACCATGCTGAAATGAGTCAATATGAGATATTGACCTCATTTGTTGTTAAGTCTACTCGGGTATCAGGGAACATGATATTGAACCATACAAGGGTGACACATTCTATGCCTTGTGTTCAATATAGATATATGGACAAAGGGATAATAATGCACATGAATATTTGTCACGGAAAGGTTTCGTCAAATCACTGACTTTCTCACTACTTAGGTAGCAGTGATGTATTGCTAGATACCGCTCACTGTTTGTAACATTAAATGGGATTTAATGTTACTGCTAACGTTTTGGGAACCTATAGGGTCACACACATAAGAGCGGATTAAAAGAAGCATTAAAAGGAGAGTTGGACTTTCCTATTGGGCCTAGCGCATAGTACATGGGCTTAGGTCAAGTGCTGCTCACTAACTCACTTAAGGAGGCGCTACTATAAGTAGAACACTTAAGTTGTTGTGCACACACGGTTGATAACCTAGCCGCACAAAGAGAGTAAGTGTGAACAGTAAGTCTCGGTTTTGAAGCTAGCACTGCAAGACAGAGACGCTTCAGGTTCGTGACGTTGGACGTTCACGGAGTCCGCTCGTGTGGATACCTCTGGAGACACCATTCGTACGGTGTTCGTGATAGACGAATTTCAACCAACAGCCATCGCTTCAAGAGGTAAACTTTCTAATCATGAATCATGACCATTCGCATGGATCCTTCGATGGGAATTTTTCCGCTACGTTTTATTTTGTTTTATACGCAAATTCCCAACAGGTGTGAGGTAGGTGAGAAAACCTTGATAGGACCTGAATTAGTCCAGGAAACCTCTGAGAGAATCAAGATGAATAGGGAGAAGATGCGCACGGCGCAAAGTAGACAAAAGAGCTACGCCGACAAAAGGAGAAAGCCTCTTGAATTCCAGGGAAGTGAGCATGTATTTTTGAGAGTCACTCCTAAGACGGGGGTAGGGAGGTCGATGAAAGTCCGCAAGCTAAATCCTCGTTTCATGGGACCTTTCCAAATCCTTAAAAGAGTCGGGCCCGTTGCTTATCAATTGGCTCTTCCGCCACGGTTGGCAAACCTTCATGATGTTTTCCATGTGTCACAACTCAGAAAATATGTGCCTGATGAATCTCACGTGATAGCTCCTGAGTCTGTACAATTGAAGGATAACTTGATCGATAAGCCAAAGCCTAGTCAAATCATGGACAAGAACACTAAGACTCTAATGAACAAGACGATTCCATTGGTGAAAGTGTTATGGGATGGATTGACTCCTGAGGAAGCCACTTGGGAGATGGAAGAGGACATCGTACGTCAATATCCAGATTTTATTATCTAAGGTATGATAACCTTTATGTTTTGAACATGACATATGTTCAAATAAGTGCGTGAGTATGAGATGAATTTCGGGGACGAAATTCTTTAAGGAGGGGAGAAAATGTAACATCCTAAAATTCTAATATAATTTATTTGATAAAAAAATATATTAAGTTATTAAAAAAGTATAGTGCAGATAAAAAAATATAATTAAGAGGTTTAGTGTAAAGAATAGATAGTATAAAGATTTATTGAAATTACTCAATTATTATAAATAAAGAATACAAAATTTTAAAAAAATAAATATATATATAAATATATATATGAAAATAGTGTACTGGGCATTAAGACCAAAGTACAATTTATGACCTTTAATTTTAAAAAAATAAAAAAAAATAAAATAAAATAAAACCTATATGATTTTTCGAATCATGCGCTGCCTCTCTCCATATATATATAAAATTAGGTTCCAATGTAGTTGCAGCCAAACCATCTGCTCCATTAATAACTGTTGTGGTGTCTGTGTGGTCTTTTCTCCTCTCTACCATGGGCAATTTGAAGCTAAATTTAAGAAATTGGCAAAATTACTGCGAATAGGAAGGGATGGCAGGAGCGCCGCAAGGTAACTATAGCGAGGGAGTGAGCGAGTTGCAGTGCGACCGTTCCAGTACACTGATCTAAAAACGACAGTTAATGGGAGAAGAATTTTTAGGGAAGCGCAAATCCTTATCATAAATAATTTTTAGAGCACATTGGAGGTCTTTGAGAGGTGAGTAACAGTACCTTTTTATAACCCTTTCCATGGTACATGTGTTTGTTGTGTTGAGCGATTTACCTATGATTTCGAGAGATTTTAATTGAATGATGCATGTTATTAATAGACTAATTTTTTTAGAGGTTTTGAATTAAAATAAAAAAGATTATTAAATTGGGTATTTATTCTTGTTACTGATGGCATGAAATACATGATTGGTATTTGAATTAGTTGAATGACGTGCTTATTGGTGTATGCTATGCTATGTGAGTTTATTTGACATGCATGATAAGATCAAATATTTAATTTTTGGTAAATGAATTGTTACACGTATGAGACATGAAATTGTGCCTCATGATGAATTGTATGATGTTTGCCGCAATACCACCTATGATAGGGGTATCGAAAAGTAATACCACCGTAATGGGATATCGAAAGTAACATCCCATATAATTGGGATGTCGAAAATAAGTAATACTACCTAAAAAGGAATATCGAAAGTAACACCGCCACAGGTCGGGGTGTCGAAAAAGGAGAAATACCACCATGTGCACATGGGAGGTATCGAAATGGAAATGTCCCCGACAGGAGGGTGACATCGAAACACTCCTCGTGAGTAGGGGTGGGCAATGGGACGCCATTGTCGTGTGATGTGTGAATATATGGCAAGCCGGCAAGAGGCCAATTTAATTAGGAGGTCTTCGGACCGCTTGGATTAAACTAGAATTTATCTGGTATATGGAATGTGATGTATTGAGATGAGATTATTATTGGTATTAAAAGTATTTTCTTTTATATATGTTAATTTGGAAAATTAGCGGGTGCCAAGGACAGTTTTTCCGATTACCGCGCCAGCTGAGAACAATGCTATTTTCGAAAATATTTTTTTAAAAACTGTATTGTTGATCACTGGGATTTTATATCTCATTATAAGTATTGTTTTCAGAACACGAGGAGGACGTCATTGAAACTGAAGAGGCGTGGAGACTTAGTGGATTCCATTAGTTATTCTTTCTAGTTTGGTTAGTATTTTCTTAAATAGGGAGCCGTATGTGACTAGACACCTTTATTTATCGTTGGGATTGTAATTAGACGCCCGGTTTTGAGGCTTTGATTTTTATTTGTATTTATTTTCACTACATGGATATTTTATTACTACGTTATTTATTATGAGGTATTTTCAGACTTTAAATATTTTTTTTAAAAAAATTCTTTATGAGATGTATGTTTTAATTAAACGTTTTAAATGATTTTTTTATTTGATTTTACCTTGGGATTACTAATGTAACAAAGGGCGTTACAAATTATATAAAGGAAGGAAGCCCGATATCTCTCATTTTCGTGTGTTTGGATGCAAATGTTTTGTGCTTAATAATGGTAAAAATAATTTAGGAAAATTTGATGCCAAAGCTGATGAAGGGATATTCTTAGGTTATTCATCATCTAGTAAAGCCTTCAGGGTATACAACAAAAGAACTTTAACTGTTGAGGAATCAGTGCATGTTTCTTTTGATGAGACTAACCCCAAAAGGTTGGGAAAGGATAATGTTGATGACCTTGCAGATTCCTTAGAACATACCCACTTGGATGAAAAGAAAAATCAAGAGGACAAAGAAGGCAATGATGATGAGATCAATCAAGAGGAAGAAGAACTTCAAGATCTTCCCAAAGAATGAAGAGTTTCCAAAAATCATCCATTTGACAACATTATTGGTGATATTTCTAAAGGGGTAATTACTAGAAACTCCATTAAAAATGCTTGCAATCACATGGCTTTTGTTTCTCAAATAGAACCTAAGAACATTGACGATGCTATTTGTGATGAATTTTGGTTGTTAGCCATGCAAGAGGAATTAAACCAATTTGAAAGAAACCAGGTATGGGAACTAGTCCCTAGGCCATCAAAAAATCAAACAATTGGGACTAAATGGGTCTTTAGAAATAAATTAGATGAAAATGGTATAATTGTTAGAAACAAGGCTAGACTTGTAGCTAAATGGTACAATCAAGAGGAGGGCATAGATTATGAAGAAACGTATGCACCCATAGCCAGACTTGAGGCCATTCGCATGTTACTTGCATTTGCTTGCATTATGAATTTTAAATTAAATCAAATGGATGTAAAAAGTGCGTTTTTAAATGGCTTTATTCAATAAGAGGTGTATGTAAATCAACCTCCTGGTTTCGAAAATTTTGACCTACCCAATCATGTGTTTCGTTTAAAGAAAGCGCTTTATGGTTTAAAGCAAGCTCCTAGAGCTTGGTATGAGCGCTTAAGCAAGTTTCTTTTAGAAAATGGTTTTTCACGAGGAAAGGTTGACACAACCTTATTTATTAAAAGAAAATCACATGATATTCTTCTTGTACAAGTGTATGTGGATGATATAATTTTTGGTGCTACTGATGAGTTTCTTCTCAAAGAATTCTCTAAGCATATGCGGGAAGAATTTGAAATGTCGATGATGGGAGAATTAAATTTCTTCCTTGGGTTTCAAATCAAACAAACAGACAACGGTATATTCATAAGTCAAGCAAAATACTGCAAGGAACTTTTAAAAAGATTTGGAATGGACAATGCCAAGGAGATAGTCACACCAATGAGCACCTCATGCTACTTGGATAAGGATGAAAATGGTAAGCCTATTGAATTGACAAAATATCGAGGTAATATTGGATCCCTCTTGTATCTTACTGCAAGTAGGCCCGACATCATGTTTAGTGTTTGCATATGTGCTAGATATCAGGCTAGTCCTAGGGAATCCCACCTTGCGGCGGTTAAGCGAATAATGAGATATTTAGTTGGGACAAAAGACATGGGCTTGTGGTACCCCAAAGGCGACACATGCAATTTGGTTGGGTATTCCGACTTTGACTTTGCAGGTTACAAGTTAGATAGGAAAAGTATTAGTGGGACATGCCACTTTTTAGGTAGTGCCTTAGTTTCATGGTTTAGCAAAAAACAAGCTAGTGTGGCATTGTCAACCGCTGAGGCAGAATACATAGCAGCAGGGAGTTGTTGTGCCCAAATTATTTGGATGAAACAACAACTGTTAGACTATGGTGTCCAATTAGATTATATCCCCATTCGATGTAATAACACTAGTGCCATTAACTTAACTGAGAATCTCATTCAACATTCTAGGACAAAACACATTGAGATAAGACATCATTTTATTCGGGATCATGTACGAAATGGAGATTGTGTTTTGGAGCATGTGGGTACAACTAAGCAATTAGCAGATATCCTTACTAAACCCCTCAATAAAGAGAGTTTCTTTTACATCAGAAGAGAATTAGGCATCCTAGATTTATCTTACATCAATTAATCTTACATGTTTACTTTTATTCTCACATATCTATCAAATTTGCTCTCATCAATAATTTTATTAATAAATATGTGAGCAAGACAATTAATTTTATCATAGTTCCTGTAACTATGTGTCACACTTTTTTATAATAAATTTCCAAATTAACTGCATAAATTGAATTGCATCCAGTTGGTCAATGTGCTCATGCACCGTCCGTTCTATTGTGATAGTCTGATTTTGTTAGTTTGGATACCGTGAATCATAAAATCAACCTCCATATTGGCTACTTCACATACTTATTTTATTAACGCTATTAATGTCCCACTTTTCATCTATTTTGATGAATGAAAGTTATCATCTTTATTTATTATCTTTTATCCATAAACTTTCTTTTTGATCATGCCAAAAGGGGGAGAAGAATTGGAATATTAATCTTGCATAAAATAAATGTAATCGAACTATTCAGGGGGAGCATGCTTATAATATTCCATTGCCTAATAATTTGAATTTATGCCTTCGGAAATTAACTGACGTATCTATTGAGTAATATGTTTTAGATAGGGGGAGATCCATCCAACGCTCATGTAGTGTGTATATGACTCTGACACCACATTACATAGGTAAGAAGGTAAGGTTTGTCATAATCAAAAAGGGGAGTATGTAATCACACATTTATATATTTTGATGAATGACAAACACTAACAAAAAGGTAAGAGAATTTTTCTTATAGCATGTAGGTACCGCGTGCACAAATTCAAATTATTACGGTGTACCAGAAAATCAAGTATCAAGATCACAAGACCAAATGGGTAAATTATTAGGTCTTAGATACTTTTGTAAGAGGTTGGTTTAATTAGGTACTTAGCCTGGCTCAAAGTTTTTTTTTAATGTTAAAAATCAAAATTTTTTCAAAACTAATTTTAAAGTTTTTTTTCAAAACAAATCTCAAAGATACTTTTTCTTTCTTTAAAAAGAAAAAAAAGTAATAATAATAATAATTAATTTTCATTCTAGTGAAATTTTTTTGGAAAAGAGCATCTCATGCTATAGCCTAATTACCTTATTGAACATTAATTTTTGAAGCGAAACATTCACGTTATAGATCAGTATGGATTCAAATCATTTTCAGATAACATAACCTTTTTATATGGGCATTTGACAATTAATTATTTTAAGTGTAGATTAATTTGAATTAAATGCACATATCCACTCACAGGCACTCATGTTCAACATTATTGGCAAATTGCATAAATCCACTTTATTGGCTAATTGCCCATGTTCAACGTCATGCCATGTATGCTCTTGCGCATTTCTTGCCTACAATTCTCTAATATTGCATTTATATTATTGACTTCTCCTCACTGCAATATTCTTATTCTTTAATAGCCAAATCAAATTGCCGCACTCATGGTTAAGCCTTCAACATTACAATTCTGGCCATCCTTAATTACATGTTACACATGTTTCTTTTGTGTGGAAATTATTTGAATTTGATTTGTTTCAGCAAGTTAATTTGTATTTAATATACTCATCAAAATCTTTCATTCCAATTGATTCTTTTCATTGCAAATTAAATCATTTGAATGAAATGGCCAGCCTCACTTATGTTGTAACGTTAACAATCCTTGAATTGCAAAATCAATTCAAACTTGTTGACTGAGATTTTCACACGTTTTTATCATTTAGCCTAGCAATAAATTTTTGATTGCAAATAATAATAATAAAAATGCTTTGAATGCAATTCACTATCAGACCCGTTCAACGTTAGTATTTTAAGCTTATAAAAGACGAATTGTTGCAGCTTAAAAATACAAGACATATGCACACGGGACAGTATTGAAACATTTTTTGTGAGTGAACAATTTTGTTATTATTTTTATTATAAGCTTTTGCTAAAATTCTGAAAACATTTTGAGCAGTTACTAGTACCGCTTTAATCAATCTCATAGGACTTCAAGTTGTAATTATCTGCACTAGAAGAGTGTATCATATTGTTCTTCTTTTACTGAAACTTTGTGTGAGGGTATGGTATCCCTCTTTATTGTGATTGGGGCTTCTACACAAGGGTGGGGTATCCCTAGTGAGAAGGGCTTTGTTGTGTACAAAGGTTGCAAGCACCAGTTATAAGCTTGTTTGTTAGTGGAAGAAAATCCCACAGGTGGAGTGGGGACTGGACGTAGGTCACTGGTGGTTGGTGGCTGAAGCAGGATAAAATCCTCGCGCAAGTATTCTCTTTACCTCTCTTTTAATTTATTTCTTTTATATAATTGATTGTGTGATAAATTTTGTTAAAGAAATTTTTGTTGAAAAATTAAAAAGAAATTTGTAGACTCAATTCACCCCTCCCCTCTTGAGTCGATGCCACATATTCCAACAAAACTAACTGATTGAAATTGAAGTGTTTGGTAAAATTAGCGGTTGAAATAGTTTATAAATGTAAAATGACATAAAATGACAAATTTATGATATATATGGTAAAGTGAGAATTTCAATAAATGAATGATGGTAAAAACGAAAAAAAAAAGTCAATAAGTTATAAGCTATAAGTCATAAGCTATAATTTTAGGGTTTAGGACTTATTAGATGGAGATAATGAATACAACAATTACGAAGATGAATCGGATGACTGTTTTTTACCTTGAAATAATCAATCTTTTTACTTTTTATCTATCCAATGTTTATTGTGAAGTATTAAAATTGTTTATCCACTATAAAGGTATGACTTATCCACTATTTTTTCTTTCACGCTTTTGATTATAAATTGATTCCATTATGACTTTTGATCTTATTGCCATTCCATAGGTTTTTTTTTAACCCATAATTATTTTATTGTCTTATTTTCTCAAATGTAGTTGAAAATCTAATTATTATTATTTTAACAGATTGAGTATTTTGTTACAAGGTTTAGTTTAATTTCGAGTTTCATGAAACGGCAACATCTTTTTAAATTATTTTCTATTCTAATTAATTTTTTTCTCTTATTTGGTGCTTTTTTTTCATCTATCATTGACAATTAAAATCCATAAGACCAAAAGACCAACTAATACAAGGTGGTTAAAGAGTAGATGAACACAACAATTAGACAATGTCTATGGGAACAAAGTTGTATTGCAAAGCTAGACTTTTGATTTTATGAGAAGAATGATGAAAACATCTGATCTCTTAATAGCGATTTATTATGGTTTCATCAACTTTAAAAAGTGTTTAAATATGTTTTTCTTACTTTCTACGTGATGTGAGATAATTTCTTTATATAATCAATTGAAATCGTATTTACTTAATATCTTTAAAATAAAATAAATGAAATTTTTTCTATAAATACCACAAAAACATTTCGTTGAAGTATTTATAGTTTTTATTAACTAAGAAACAAAAAAGTCATTAATTCAGTTAAATATAGTTAATTTGAATTTAAATAATTAAACATTTACATTAATAAAAAAATTCAAAGAAATATTGTTTAACTTTCATATTTATGATTATTTTTTTACTAAAAAATCCAGTCAATGAATCAAACTCGTTTAGTGGTTTGATGACACTTTGACTTCAATTTAATATGCATTTAAAATAATTTAATTTATATTTAAAGTAATTTATAATAAATATTTTATGAAAAAGCTTTTAAAAATAATTAATTGATTTTTAAGAACTAATCCTTCCTATAATTATTTTTCAAAATAATTTGTAGTGCGTGTGCAAGAATCTGTGTCAACGTTAGCTTGAAAATTGAAATGATAGGTAACTTGTGTTGCACTATAAATAAGAGGACCCCCAAACACAAAGAAGCATAGCAATGGCGAGCAACATCATGAAACTGGAGGTGCTTCTTTCCGTCCTCTTCCTTGTTCTCTCCACCTCGATGGCTAAGTCAGGGTGGTTGGACCCCAATCCCAAACGTCTCACCTTATGTGATGTGGGTCGCGAATTTCTCGATCAACGAATACGACAGGCAAACTGGGGCCAACCTCGAGTTGAAGATGGTCATCAAGGGTGATACACAGGTGGTGGATGGCATCAACTACCGCCTTATCCTCACTGTCATTGGTGACCCCACCACTTACAAGTACCAAGCCGTTGTGTGGGAGAAGCCGAAGCAATACTTGCACCTCACTTCATTTGTCCCCATTAATGCTTAATGTTATAGCTTACAGCTCCATCTTTTTTAATGGTCTTACTAACCAGTGTTCTAAGAACATTGGTTAAAGAATTCAAAGATACAATCTTTTTTTTGTTGAAAAATGTGACTTTTAAATTTTCAAAGTATTGAATACATCACTTTCAATATAAATTTTCTATTTATGATTCCAGGTAATCCTGCCTATGTTGTGATTTGTGACAAAACTAAACATAGCCGGTCCCAAGCCCGGATAAAAGGAGAGGGTTGTGTTAGGCCATCGACAGCCAACGTAAAACTTAGCCGAATCTCTATGACATGGATCGACGACGTAATAATGCTAATGCTAGGTCGTTGCCCAGAAGCAACGCGCTGTATAGCTCGAGTACAGTGTCAAAAGAGCAAGGGCCGCTGCATCGCCGCCTGGATGTAGTGAAAAATAAGCAAGGGTTCCCACATTTTTGTGAACGAGTGTGGGTAAAGAAGCTAGCTCACGAGAGTAGGATTCGCTTTGGAACTTGGAATATAGGCACACTTACAGGTAAATCAATGGAAATAGTTGACACTATGATTAGGAGGAGGATCAATTTCATGTGCCTACAAGAAACTAAGTGGGTGGGAGAAAAGGCAAAGGAATTAGACTCTTCGGGTTTTAAGCTTTGGTACACTGGCAAAGTAAAATCGAGAAATGGGGTGGGCATAATTGTGGATAAATATTGGAAGAATGATATTGTGGATGTAAAAAGGGTTGGAGATAGGATCATTGCCCTAAAATTTGTAGTGGACCAAGACACCTTTAATGTGATTAGTGCTTACACACCTCAGGTAGGGTTAGAAGAACACTTCAAGGTAAAATTTTGGGAGGATTTAGAAGGCCTAATTCAGGAAATACCGCTAGGTGAAAAGATTTTCTTAGGAGGTGATCTAAATGGGCATGTAGGGAGGGCACCTAGAGGTTACGACGGTTTGCATGGGGGATATGGCCTAGGGGAGGTAAATGGTGAGGGCAAGTCTATTTTGGACTTTTCATCTGCCTTCGATCTTACTATAGCCAATACGTGTTTTAGGAAACGTGAGGAGCATTTTATCACGTACAAAAGTGTGGTGACAAGCTCTCAAATAGATTTCTTTCTTATTAGGAGATCGGATAGAAAGATTTGCTTGGACTGTAAAGTCATACCTGGAGAGAGCTTGACTACCCAACATAGAGTCTTGGTCATGGATGTAAGAGTTAAAAGGAGTGTGAAGAGAAGAGGCCACGAAAAGGTTTCAAGGATCAAGTGGTGGCAACTGAAGGGTGAAAAACAAAGGATCTTCCAACACAAGGTTTTAGAGGGAGGGTTTTGGGAGGCAAACAGAAGTGCAAATGATATGTGGGACAAGATGGCCAAGGGGATTAGGAAGGTAGCTATAGAGACGCTTGGTGAATCAAGAGGATTCAGACCTAAGGGTAAAGAATCCTGGTGGTGGGATGAAAGTGTGCAAGCTAAGGTTCGGGTTAAAAGGGAATGTTTTAAAGTTTGGTCTTTATGTAGAAATGCTGAAAATTGGGAAAATTATAAGGTGGCCAAAAAAGAGACCAAGAAGGCAGTGAGCGAAGCTAGAACTAAAGCTTTTGATGGGTTGTACCAATCCTTAGGCACCAAAGATGGTGAGAAATCTATTTATAGGCTTGCTAAAAATAGGGAAAGAAAGACAAGAGACTTGGACCAAGTGAAGTGTATTAAGGATGAAGAAGGTAAAGTTTTGGTTAAGGAACAAGATATTAAAGATAGATGGAAGAATTATTTCCACAAGTTACTTAATGAAGGATTTGAAGTTTTATCATGCTCACAGGTGCTTGACATCAGAGAGGAGGACCAAAATTACACTTTTTATCGTAGAATCCAAGAGCACGAGGTAAAAGAAGCTTTGAGAAGGATGGATAATGGCAAGGTAGTTGGACCGGACAATATACCTGTGGAGGTATGGAAGAGTCTAGGAAATAGAGGCATTAGTTGGCTCACGAAGTTTTTTAACGAGATTATGAGGTCAAAGAAAATGTCGGACGAATGGAGGAGAAGCACTTTAGTTCTGATTTACAAGAACAAGGGAGATATACAAAATTGCGCAAATTATAGGGGGATTAAGCTTATGAGTCATACTATGAAGCTATGGGAAAGGGTGCTTGAACGGAGACTAAGAAAAGAAACCAAAATCACCGACAACCAATTTGGTTTTATGCCCGAGAGGTCGACCATGGAAGCAATTTACTTGCTACGACGAGTGATGGAACAATATCGAAGGGATCAAAAAGATTTACACATGGCCTTCATTGATTTGGAGAAAGCGTATGATAGGGTGCCAAGAGAGGTTTTGTGGAAAGCCCTAGAAAAGAAAGGTGTTCAGATTGCCTATATTCGAGCTATCAAGGATATGTATAAGGGGGCCACGACTAGTGTGAGAACGCAGGGTGGAGCCACAGAAGATTTCCCAATAACCATAGGCCTGCACCAGGGGTCGGCTTTAAGCCCCTATCTTTTTACCTTGGTCTTGGATGTACTTACGGAGCACATTCAAGAGCCAGCACCGCGATGCATGCTTTTCGCTGACGATATAGTCCTAGTTGGAGAGTCGAGAGATGATATAAATGGAAGGTTGGAGACTTAGAGACAAGCTTTAGAAGCACATGGCTTCCGCTTGATAGAAGCAAGACGGAGTATATGGATATAAGTTTGGCAAAAGGCGAAACACCTCTAGCTTAGAGGTGAAAGTTGGAGACCACAACATACCACAAGTCACACGGTTTAAATATCTTGGGTCTATTATACAAAATGACGGAGAAATTGAGGGAGATGTAAACCATCGGATTCAATCAGGGTGGTCAAAATGGAGGAAGGCTTCAGGTTTTTTGTGTGATAAAAAGGTACCTCTTAAGCTAAAGGGAAAATTTTACCGTACAGCTATTAGACCGGCGATGTTGTATGGGACGGAGTGTTGGGCGGTAAAAAATCAACACGAGAGTAAAATCAATGTAGCAGAGATGAGAATGTTGCGCTGGATGAGCGGAAAAACTAGACGTGATAGGATTAGGAATGATAGCATTGAGAGAGAGTTGGGGTAGCACCTATTGTAGAAAAGATGGTTGAATCTCGACTTAGGTAGTTTGGGCATGTATGGAGGAGACCTTTAGATTCTGTAGTAAGGAGAGTGGACCAAGTGGAAGGCAATCCAATAGCTAGAGGCAGAGGTAGGCCAAGAAAAACTATAGGAGAAACTATTAAGAAAGATTTGGAGGCCAATGATTTAACTATTAACATGATTCATGATAGAACATTATGGCGTCGTATGATCCATGTAGCCGACCCCACCTAGTGGGATAAGGCTTGGTTGTTGTTGTTGTTGTATGATTCCGGGTCTCACTTAGCATTTACCTTCTTTAATTATTGTATGATATCTATTCCCCCATCATATTATCTCTATCCAAAAAAAGTTTATGTTTCGCAATTGGGAATGGAGGATAAAGTGGGACTAAATTTATGAATTATGATTATTTATTTACAAATTTTCTTTGCACTTCTCGCGCTTACGGATTTTCTGGAAAATCCGTTTATCATCTCTACTTTCAATTTTCTATTTGAATGTCTCGATGGGGAGAAACATTAGTCTTGACGTCACGATTGACTTGTATTACGTGTATGTTTGAGTTCACTTTTGTGAGAGGTAAAAGTGATTTCAAAAATATAAAATTGTTTTTGACATGTTTGGGTGTTCTTCATTATAATTGATTTTGTCTTTAGAATGTATTCTCACTTATTGAAATTTGGAGCTTTTACCCCCAAACATGATTTTTAACAAAAAAGTGTCAAAAAATAAGATGATTGTTTAATTGTTTGATAGAGAGAAAATGAAAAAAAAGAAAATAATTTTTTACTCACCTCTCGTTTGGGTATATAGAAAACAATATTTTTCTATCGGTGCAATGCATAGGCTTAATAACATTTTTTGTACTATTAAATAAATGAAGTAAAATAATAAATTATGAAATAATTGTTTGTAAATTATTAGAATAATTTTGTGATAGCAAGGGTAACATACTTAAACTCCTTAAGCAAGTGGTAAAATGCCCAGACTCATTAAGCAAGTGGTTAAGAATTCGACTCTTGTATCTTGCATATGAAGAAAACCTTGGGAGGGATAACCCTTAAATGTCGTCCGGGTCCTCCGATAGAATATAGTCACTATGTATGACGATAGATAGTTCTTACAAATGATATAGTAACCCAAAAAAAGGAAGAGTTTACATTAATAGTGTGATGAAATTGAATAGTGAAATAAAAGTAAGTAGAAAAAAAGAAAAAGAGAGGATGTTGTTAGAAAACGAACAGTGAGTGAGTGAATAGTATTTTGGTTCATTAGTATACTAGTACGTGCACCGTACCCGGCACGAGATAGAATGATGATGGACAATAATGAAAAAAATACAAAAATTATAAAATTTGTTTTTAATTTGAGAATTAAAAAAGAAAGCCCCAAATAATCTGATTTTAAATATAATCAACATTTCAATAAAATTCATATAAAATAAAATCAAATTTGAATACATTTAAATTAATTAAAATAATCCTTCATATAACATGACAATCTATATAACAATTAAATACAAATTCTGAAAATAAAACACCATTGATCTTGGGGACGACACATTCACATAAGATTTTCGACCTCGTATAATAGAATATAAATATAAAATATTTAAATATTTAAATATTATTTAATTTTTTATCAATAAAATAATATTTTTAGCATATCGATAAAATACTGAACCTTATAATGACACTTGTTAAAAGTTAAAATATATTCATGTAAGATTTTCCATCTCGCGCAATACTATAAACTAATCAAATGCTACATAATTATATATAGATAAAAAAAATTAAGCATATAATCATTTATTTTTATTATAACAAATTATATAAGTAAACATATGTGCCTACAATGACCACATTTTACTAATTTTGTTGTTTCTAACCAAGATTTGCGTAGAACGACCTTTTTACCTTTCATTCGATATCTTAATTGATTATATTTATTTATGTATCATATTATTTTTCTTCTCCCTTGAAAATCATTTTGATTTATTTATCGTCTTTTTCCTGTGTATGTTAAAAAAATTTAGAAAATAGATTTGAATCTCATGTTATTTTTTTTCTTATCTCTTGAAAATCTATTTGATTTTCCCATCTTTACCCTGTGCAAGTTAACCATTTTCATATCTTTGTTTCCTTGTCTGTTGATAATCAATTTGTGTTATTTCTCCACTTTTTTTGTGTAAGTTAATTTTTTTAGAAAATATATTACATTATCATATTATTTTGTATTTTCTTTTGAAAATCTATTTGATTTGTTTTTCCTCCATTTCCCGTGGAAGATAACAATATATAGAAAACAAATTTATCTAAAATCTTGAAAAATTCTTCTTATAATTTTTTATTGCATAAATAATTGTTGAACCTTCAATATCAAAAACTAAATTGAGAGTAAACATAAATAATGCAATTTTAAAACTTCAAAACATCACACCTTTTTCTCTCTTTTCCAATTTCAAACTTGATCTTTAATCCTTTCATACTTCAAATACAAAAAGACAAATGTAAATCAATAAGCATAGAGTATTTTCATAGTTCCATTGAGTGAGTATCAAATATCAATTTTTACTCCAACACATCATCAACATTCTATAATACCATCAAAAGCATATCTTCATTGCACGACTTCAAGAGGTTAGTCAAAAGAACCTGCAAGATCACTCATAAACAATAGTCTGTTATAGATGAGTTACAAACATCAATATTTAATTTAAAGATAATAATATCAACTAAAGAATAATTTTGACATTTATAAATGCAATAGTAGCATGACATAATTGTTTTCCAATTTTCAGAGCAAATGAAATTTACAAGAAATTGAAGCACATTGCTAATTCACCCATGGTAGTAGAGTTTAGAAAGATCATAGAATCAATCAAAACTATAGAAACTATCATCACAAATTCATCCAAATTCATGAAAGTAATGGATGTATTATATTTTTAAACGAAATGAAAATCAAAATGAATTTTTTAACGAAAAAATAAATAGCAATTTCAAAAAATGCATAAACCACAATATAAATAACAATTCACAAAACTTAAATATAATACAGAAAAACATGATGCAAATCACTATAGAGGAAAACTTAATAGCATCATTAAAAACATATGTAGCCATTAAAATCACATTGTTGCTTTTCATTCTTAATAGGAAACTACCAAGATAAACATGTTACATTAATCTTTCATTTTTCTTTCTCATTCCATTAAAATTATATCCACAGGATCACAGCTAAAAAATGGGATGCACTATCTCCGCCATCATAATGCAGACAATACATATCTTTCAAAAAATAAATTTTAAAGTGCTACATTTTCATCACCTTGGGAAATTACATGTCATAGAACATGTATGAAAAATCAGTGAATTTAATAGGAGATTGCAGCAACCTATGAGCCTCAAAAGGTTGATCATCATTTCTTCATCTACAAAAATCGTACTCTCACATCAACAAAGTTTTAATCTATCGTTTCCTTAAATATGCAATCTCCATCTTCAAGTTATTAAACTATAAAAGATATTGATATGAAAAGCTAATAAATGACTCAAGCCAAAAGCAAGCAATCAAATCATTGTAGAAAATGAAGTAGAATCATCCATGTAAAGTGTCTTTTATAACCTGTTCTTTATTTCAATGGAAATAAAATATATGACATCATAAAAGAAACAAAAATTCGATCCTAGCTCAGTCCTAATTATCAACCAAAAGAAAAATAGTCAATAAATTAATTAAATTAGAAGTTGCAATTTAGGCTACAAATGCATATAAATAAAACCAACAATGCTGGTCATTGCTTTCTCTTAAGAAGGCAATGACTTCATTGCTACAACTGAAGTAGAACCATCCTGGTAGAGTGACTTTTATAATCTGTTCTTTACTTCCATAAAAATAAAATATAGGCTATCATAAAAGAAAATGACAGAGAGAGTCTAAAATAAATAAATACCTGCAATCTCCATCTTTAAACATTTTTGTTTCTAATTCTTCGACAACTCTGCAATCTCCATCTTGTACCATGGTGCATACAGTTGCCTTAACTCTACAATCTCCATCTTCAAACATTTTTGTTTCTAATTCTTCAACAACTCCCAGAAATATGTTTAGAGACCCAATTTTATTTTAAAAGGTTATTGGCCATATGGTTTATTGACTTTATTCAATGAAAATACTCACCTATACAATTAAATAGAAATAGAAATAATAAATAAAAAAGCAAGGAAGAGAAAGAAGAATCGTGGCTATTTTACCATTGAAGAATCTGCCACATGCATTCTTCACCTGAAAGTAGCATCAACCATCTCCTATGTTCACTTCCTTCAACTTAGTCATAGACATATCCACATAAACCACAAAAACTCATTCAATAGAACCATGAAGAATACTATCTCATCCAATTACCATGTCCGGCAATCAACCATACCAAAAAATTAAAACAAATCATGTAGAGTTGTTCATTGTCGAACCATGAAGAATACTATCTCATCCATCTCTAAAGATGTAGAAAGTTTAATACTTATCACTCTCATTTGCCTTCAGTCCCACTAAATTCAATAATAACCTGTCCATTTCCATCAATAAACTACTTAGCATTTAAAAATTAAAACTTTTACAGAAGATATGATCAATGACAAATTTAAAACTGTACAAAAAATTATAATAATATAAAAAATAGTGCAAACTTTACCTGATAGTGTACTTGATGAATTAGGCCCATTACCTTATACGCAGAGAAGGCATAAGTGCAGACACCACTGATGAGCTGAGAATTCACCTGAATAAAAAGAAAAACATTCAAATAGTAAAAATCACTTTTAAACAAAATTTCTCACCATCAAAGTACATATAAATACCGTACAAATTGTATCAAAACCAGCATTAGTTTCCACAAAATGGTTTTTAAGATCTTAGTTCAAAGTTACAGGAACACCACCCATTAAATTTAGCTAGACATTTACCTACTTTGTTTCTTCCCAAATCTCCACTCATTGTTGTCTGACTCAAGTTACTTTAAAACAAAGAAAACAAGTTTCTTTGGTCTTTATACATTGGTATTGAAGTATAACAATTTTTAAAATAGTCATATCATTTTTTACCTTTTAAAAAAAAGGTATGAAAGGAAACATCATAGTAGCACAATAAGTTGATTTTTTTTTTTTTTTAAAAGTATACCATAAAGACGACATGCTGATGGAACACAGGTGATGTTTCGCTCGCAGCAACTGTTGGATTGCACTTGCTTATAGAGGACTTGGAATTCATCACAGCAACACAATGCAATGCTCCATATAAATTCGGCTAAGAACTTACTATGAATCTGTATTTAAATAAATCCACCAAGTTGTAGAAGAAAAGCATGTAGGGAAGAGTGATGGTTTCCTTTTCCTTGCATATGGACATGTTATAAACACCTGCACTGAAATCAAATTCAATAGCAAATTAAGCAAATCACAAATCACAAAGAAAAACCCACTCATTCTTAATGATTAAAAAAATTGCTAATGAAAACCAGACCCAACAATTAAATGCTGAAACCACTTATTCTTCCATTCTAGAGATTGGAGTGTACATGTCAAGCTCCTATTAAGACCACATATGATTATTAACTGCCCGATTGGTTTCTCAATTTTTTTAGTCCTTAATGAAAACATATGTTTAAGTATTTAAATAATAATAAAAAAGAAACAGTTAAGATACTGGATACAAATAAAAAAAATAAAGTATACATTGAAATGAAACAACAAATAGTTAAGATAGCACAGGGTGTTTTTAAAGTTATTTTAATTCCCATGAGTTTCATCACCGTTTTCTGAGTTGGTTCTGCAATAGAAAGATTGTACCTAGTTTGCATTAGTAATTCAAATTCTATGTTCCTCAAGATTTGATGATCCTCAAGATTTGATGATCCAGAGAACCTACAATAAATTTCCTTTCCGACTTCTACAAACACAAACATAAAAACGTCCCCATCAGTCTCAAAACACACCCATAAAACAAATCCAAACCCACCGATTTAAATAAAAATAAAAAAGGGGATAGGATACAAAAAAAAAACATATGACCAAACCCACCTCTGATGTATGCAGCTCCACCAGCTTCTTCACCAGGTCGTCCCTCAGCATAGCCTCCCCGGACCAGATCTCCGCCGCCCTCGTTCATCCATCCACGAGAGAAAAGCGGGAACCCAATCGCCAGATGGAGTACCTAGGCTTGCAGTGGTGGCGAGATAATGGAAAAACTGTGTGTGAGAGAGAGAGATGGAAAAGGTATGCATTGAGAGATAAATGAAATGAGAGAAAGCGATGCATCTGTCTAATGGATGCATAGGTTAAGCTGAGAGAGATGGAAAAAAAGAACCAAAGAGAGGAAAATTATCTGATTGGCTAAATTGGAGGTTGAAATTGATTCTATGTTTTTTTAAAGTAAGAAAAAATAAATTAAATTAAAAGAAGGATAAACGTTGAATGGTAATATCAAAGGGTAGACAGAAATTAAAAAGATATGAATGAAATATATTATAGTAATTTACAATGCATGGCATTGGTATCTATAAAAAAAAATTGAATTTTAAAATTTTAAATAAGAATTTTAAAACACAACGAGGAAGGCAAGTGTTTAACACATAGATAGATTATGGGAAAGACGACTGACCATCTAAAATCTTATATATCTGTAGTAAATGATAATGATAATTGGAATTAAATAAATAACAAATAAAATTAAAAAAATTCATAAACAACTTTCAAACAATTCTTAAAGTGTTTTTCAATGTCTCTTTAAATATTGAGTTTTGAAAATATTGAATAAGTATTGGAAAGACACATATATCATTTATTTTTAGCAGCTAACAATTAATTTTTTTTTATTTTCCTTTTTTTCATATCAATTTAAAATATATTTTATTTCCAATTATGGAAATGATTTAGAAGCTTATAGAGGAAGCCATTTCATGATGTCGTGACACCTACCCATACTTTTTTTCTAATGGGGATTAGTTTATATATTGTATAGATAGCAAGTATTATATGGTATAGAAGTATAAATTATTATCATTATTATTGTAAATATAATAATAATAATAATAATAATAATAATAATAATAATATTTAGGTTAAAGTAATATTTTGATCCCTATACGTCACACGAATTTTCGATTCGGTCCCTATACATAAAAAATTATTAAAATGGTTCCTCCTATACATACAGAAAGTCTCCATTTGGTTCCTGCCGTACAAAATTTTAGGGGCTGATTTGATAATGTTTTGCTCGTATAGGGACCAAGCGGGTAACGTATAGGAACCAAATGGAGACTTTCTGTATGTATGTGGACCATTTTAATAATTTTTTATGTATAGGGACCAAATCGAGAATTGTATCAGATGTAGGGACCAAAATATTACTTTAACCTAATATTTATAATTGAAAATATATTTATTGTAGCACACTATAGCAAGCACAGTAGGTTGTGGCTGCAGTGCACCAGATAGCTGCATTACATCACTTTGTTGGATGATATACCATAACATTTACCTATTATTATTATTAAATATAAAATTACAGTGATGCTCTGTAGCAGTGCACCAGATTTAATTATGATAATATAGATGAAAGCAAAAAAATAAATATAAAATGACATAAATATCCCAAACTAAAAATGTGATATAATAAATAAAATACAATACAAGATCTATATTATAATACAATTCTTTCTCCATTCTGGGGAAAGTTTGGACAGGTGTCGCCACCACCTTTAATCTTACAAGCATTCTACAATAAGTATCTCCTAAACTTTCCCAACTAAGTATTAGTTTTAATAATATTTTTGGTTTTACATTTTTTTATAAATGATATCGAATACTGTTACTAAATAGATTATCTATTTCCAATACCCTCAACACTATATTAATTGTACATTGTGTTTTCCATGCAATTTACGGCTACTTAATAACTATATCAATTGCTTCATTATTCATATTCTATTTCCCTATGCCTTGCTGAACTTAATCGTCTTCCCAGCAAACAATTATGGACCTCTTAAACCTTTTCCGAAGAGAGATTCCTTACTGTATCCGTCTTTCTATCTTCTAAGACCTAGCTATATAAATAGTACCAATGTTTGCTGTTTGTAACATTCTATTCCATCAGATCTTGAGTTGATTAGTTTTTTGGTTGAAATTTGTATACCATGGAAGCCTCTTTTGAACCCGTTTCGAAGATTTCTGCTGTGAAAGAGACATAGAGGATCTGTGTCAGTGTCGTTCGCCTTTGGGTCACTCCTGGTTTCAATAACTCAAGAGCTCCCTTCTCCATCGAGATGGTTTTCATGGACGACCAGGTGTTCTTTCTTCATCTATTAATTTTCTTTAAAGTCCACCACCTTTTCCACATTTCGTTATACTTATAAGTTGAATGGTCTATATTTATTCTTTATCTTTGTATCAAGGTTCTGGGATCCATGCTACTGTCCGGAGGTCATTGGTGTACAACTTTAATCATCTACTTAGGGAAGGGAATGTTTATGACATTCGTAAATTTGGTGTTGGACCTAATGTTGGTAATTTTAGGACTACCATACATGCTTTTAGGCTAAATTTTCAATCCAACACTAGGGTTGAACCATTTGCTCTGATGCAAATTACTCGCAGCCCTTTTAACTTAGTCCTTTTTGCTGATATTCTGGTCCCAAATTATGACTCTTCTTATTTACCTGGTATTCTTTCAAGTTTCTTGATTCTTAATTTGATATGCACCAGTAAAACCACTCACTTTTTATTTGTTACTGATTTTTTTTACATAGATGTTATCGGATTATTGACTGGTGTTGGTAGTGAGAGGGAGTACTTAAGAGATGGAAAGATGTGCAAGATGAATATCATTGAACTGGAGAATGAAGGGTGATTTCAGACTTTATAACTTTCTATTTTATTTTGGATTCATGTATATAATTTCCATCGTGTTTTACATTATTTCAATGCATTGTTTATGTTAGGGTGAAGATTGAATGTGCTCTTTTTGATACATATGTGGATGACCTTAATTCATTTTTGGCTTCTGGAAATGTTCAAAACTGTGTGGTTATTATACAATTCGCGAAGGTTAAGACATTTAACGGTATTGGTCCTCATTCATTCTTTACTCTTTCCTGTTGTATTTGTGTTTTTTTATTACACTGATCATAATATGAAACAGGAAAAATTGGATTGCAAAATGCGATGAATGCTACAAAGTTGCTCTTTAATTCAAATGTTCAGGACGTTGCTGATTTCAGGAACACGTAAAAGCCTTCTCTAATTTCATATTTGATTTTTTTTATTGTTTCTATCTAATTGGTTATTTTTTCTCTTCCTATAAGCCTTCCTGGAAAACAATGACTTAGGTCCTCATGTGCTTAGCCAACTTAGTGATTCTCCTAAATATAACTTGGAGGAGGATTTTCTAAGGTTGAGTCTTAAAAAAACCATTAAAGAGTTGAAGGACTGTAAACAGGTAGTGATTTTATTTCTAAACTCTTTCGATGACAACTGGTTTTTTAATATCTAGGTACAATCTATCGTTATAATTTTTTGTTTATTGTTTTACTTATGCTTTACAAAATTTGTTAGGATTGTTTCTACATTGTTCTGGGCACTATCAAACACATTCTTGTATCCAAATTCGAAGCTGTATTTCTGTGAGGGATGCAACCGTCACATCTTCACTGTCTATCCTAGGTATCCATTTTCATCCATTTATACTCTTTAATAAATATCTATCACAAGAGTCACTGAATCTTCTATATTTAAATAGGTACTGTATCAAAGTAAGGGTAATTGATGACACGGATTCCGTAACTTTTGTTCTGTTTGATCAAGATGGTTATGCTCTCCTGAAACAAACCTGCTTTGACATTCTTGATAAGGTTGGAGTGATTTATTTATTACTTAATTCATTATTTATTATATGAATTTGGCTATTCTCTTCTTTTTTAAAGTCACTGCCTTATGTTCCATTTTTTTAAAGGCCGCCAATGTATTCTGTGCCCAATGAAGTCGCTGCCTTGATGTCCTTTCCTACTGAGTCAAGCGAGTTGTTGATGATGCATCCCTGATTGAGAAGTTCAAACAACTTCACCCAACTACTATGGTAAATTACTAGACATTTTGTTAATAAATTTTGTTTTACACCAAGTCATTTTATTGACCTATTTGGAGTTTAGATGCAGGATTTGGACTTTTCAAGACCATCCATTGCTGCTGATAAGGATTCTGCTGAAAGAGGATCTGCTAACCAGGGAGATTCATTGAATTTTCCACCAAAGGTTTACAATTGTTCCATTAATGTTATTGTCATTTCATAAAATTTTAAAGTTTTTTGTAACGGTTCTATGTAAATTTTGCAGAACCTTGTTCCAGATTTCTCAGAAACAAGTGCTGAAAAGGATGTTTCTCTGTCTGATGATGTGCTGCGCCTTACTCCTGTTAAAAGGCCCAATGAGGTCTCTTTGGCTGCTGATGGTGAACAAAGTACCAGTGTCAACATTCTGAAGAACATCAAGAAGGAGAAAGTTTGAATACCCGTGCATTAGTTTGTTTAAGTCTTAGTTTGTTTTAGTTGTTTGTTTCTTTAAGTTATGTTGCAGGAGTCTGTTCCTTTATGTTTCCTTTCTACAATTTTAATGTCATTCCCATTAGTCTGGTAATTTTTGAATCTGTTTGTTGGAAGGGGTATTTTGCTGGAATTACAATGTATGACGCCTCGCTTTATTTAGCTAATGAAATCGTGTTTTGGTTTATCATTCCAGATATTTTTACAGTTTCCAAATTATTCTATCCAAAGTTATTTCACACCAATTTAATACTGTCTCCTTCCTCTTTGATAATGTTTCTTTTAAATATTGGCAATCTAGCCTGCAAAGAGAATCAATCTAATTTATGCAACAAATCAATATTCCTTCAACGATATATTTCACTTACAAGAGCAGGATCACCACATAAAAAGTTGATTCCCTCAATTGTTGAATTTGGATTCCTTTATAATCTGTGAACTGCATTGTACACCATTGCAGCTACCTTTTTTTATCTCCGAATATAAATAGGGAAGGTTTTAGGGTGTATTCAAGGCATTCCAATTTACTTATATGATAAGAGTATAAATGTAAAAAAACTATCGAATATATCTTCGGTTTATAAAAGATCATTCGTTTTGGAACAAAAATAAATTCTAAAATTACCAAATATAAATAACGGAGGTCATAAACATGTATAATAGCCACTAAAATCAGTATGTTTTCTTAATCTGTGAAACATATATAAATCGCCTACTTAGTGTGAACACCCATTTTTGTCCGTCTTTTATGATATTATATTTCAAGGAGACTAATAATAATAATGAAGAGAGAGAAAAAAAAGAAAAAAAAATAATAAATAAAGGAGGGGGCAGTCCAGTCCATTGCATTGACTGTTGGATGTGGTCCAGTCCAGTCCATTGGACTTGCTGGTGGAAGTGGTGATCCCGTCCATTGTATTGGACTTGCTGTTGGACGGGGTGGTCCCGTCCATTACATTGCATTTGCTGCTGCACGCAGTCCAGTCCATTGCATTGGACTTGCTGTTGGACGCGGTCCGGTCCAGTCCAGTCCATTGCACTTGCTGTTAGACGGGTTGGTCCCGTCCATTGCATTGGACTTGCTGTTGGACGCAGTCAAGTCCATTGCACTTACTTTTGGATGGGGTGGTCCCGTCCATTGCTTTGGACTTGCTGTTGGACGCGGTCCAGTCCAATCCTTTGCACTTGCTGTTGGACGGGTTGGTCCCGTCCATTGTATTAGACTTGCTGTTGGACGCAGTCCGATCCATTGCACTTGCTGTTGGACGGGGTGGTCCCATCCATTGCATTGCATTTGCTGTTGGACGCGGTCCAGTCTAGTCCAGTGCACTTGCTATTGGACGGGGTGATTGTTGAGTCACCGACAAGTGTACCGGGTCGTCGCAAGTAATAAAATAACACGGTAAGAAATTACCGAGGTCGAACACAAGGATTGGGCTACCAATTCAACCAATCCGTGGGAAATTAGATACGTTGGTCAAGTGACAGAAGGTGGTTGAGAGAGAGATTATTATCGCAATTCAAATAAGGAATCAAATAAAACTAAGGTTTTAAAATCAGAAATTAAAATATCCAAGGTCTCAAATCCACCTACCCAATCATGTATAGTACCCAAGTGATGATGTATTCCTCCCTAAGTTCAATTACAATGTCAACCGGGACCCCCAATTTCTCCTATATCCACTGTCGTGCTCAATAGGACGTATTCGACGATTGGATTAATTACTTATTAGGTCTCATAATCCTAATCTCGAATTCTATTAATTCTTGTTCCCTATAAGGTTGCACTAATCTCCTAAATCCACTGTCGTGCTCATTATTCAATTAGTGATTCCAATCCAAGTTCTAAAACGCTAATCGCCGATCAGCCTCAACACGTTTAACTAGTTAATCACGCAATACATATGATCAACGCATTCAAATCAGAATTGGAAAACATTCATTGAGAGAAGGGGAGAAAAACATACATCACATGAACACTATACCGCCATGGGCGGCTTCATTGATCCCTCGGACGAGGGGATTAGTTCCTCATGCCCGTGACGACAAACGAACAATAGGCAATAATGTCCATAATAAAATAAGAAAAGAAAAGAAAAGGGAGACGCAGCTCCAGAATAACAAGGATTCGCACAAAATCTGATCTAAAACAAGTGGATAAAACCAACCCCCATTCTGATCTGAAACAGCCTTTAAATAAGGATTTTGGTTCTCGGCCGCTCGCGGGGCGAACCATCTTTCGCGAGGCGAACATTAGTTTTGGCGCGCTTTCAATTTTGGATTCTCGCGAGGCGAGAATGTATTCGCGGGGCGAGTCTTCCAACTTCAATCTGTCACAGCCGTGACCTTCATCACGGCTAGGCCGTGATGGTCTCTGTCTTCCAGGGTCTTCAACCTCTCGCGGGGAGAGATTCTTTTAGTGGGGCGAGACTTCAATTCTAGGCTGTGACCTTCATCACGGCTAGGCCGTGATGGTCTCTGACTTCCAGGTCTTCATGATTCGCAAGGCGAATCATACTGTTCGCGGGGCGAACCAGAGTGATGACTGTTGCTGCTTTATCTGATGTTCAGGCTCGCGAGGCGAGCATCCACTCGCGCGGCGAGTATCTCCAGAAGTGCTTTTTCCACTGCTTCTTGACTTTCCTTGACTCCCGGAGCTTCACTTCTAAACTGAAACAATAAAAAGACACAAAAAGCGTAATTCTATTCAAAATAGACTAAAAACTACTAAAAATGCCTAGAACGAGTAAAAGTCTACTTAGGAATAAAACAAGGTCAAATTTGGGCGAAAACGAGATTGAACTCGAATAATTTGCACAAAAACCACAGTCCATCTAGTTATAAAACTAGATAAGCCGAAGGCTTATCAAAACACCCCAAACTTAAACCTTGCTTGTCCCCAAGCAAGCTAAAACCCAAAAACGACTCAAGACTTGGCAAGCCTAAAGGAATCAATCAATTTTGCACAAATTTCATGTAATCAAAATAGTTTTTCTCCAATGATTTCTCCCCTACATCAACGTAATCCCCACATTCATTTACTTTAAACAATTGAGAACTTCATCATTCATGCAATCATTAATCTAAGTTGAGGATCAAAGTCACACACAAAAGGAAGATCACCAATTTCAAACAATTGTCTTCCTCACAAGGGTATGTAAAATTTCACTCATTCACTCAAATTCGTCTAGGCTACCAACTTTTCCCTCAATTTCACATATCAAGAGCACTTCCCATGAATTTGATTTTCATCTCAAAAATGGTTCCCACGAAAACATGCATGCAACATCAGAAGGTCTTTTAAAGGTTGAAATGGGGCCTGGCTGAGGGTAGGATATTCAAGGATACTCGGCTTAAGTCCCTAGGAACTAAGAGAGCATGAGCATTTGACACATATTCCACTCAAATTCCTTTTTCCATTTTTCTTTTTGCCTCGGGTGACTACAACCTTTTCCTTGCTATTTTTTTTCTGTTTTGCCCCTTTTCTTTTGGCAAATTTTTTTTTTCATCAACCTTTATTTTTCTTTTTCTCACCCCCAACATGACACATCACCTTGTAGCCACCCCAAACTTAGTTCCTCACAACCATTCTCTTGCTACGCTTCCATGCTCTCCTAATCCTAAGATTGGGTTAACATGGTTTTTTCAGATTTTGGCTTGTAATATAAGGTCGTCAAGAAACAATAGGTCAATTAGGCTCAATGTGGCTAACTAGGGAACATGCATTAGGGATGGTCCTTTTTAGGCCAAGTAGTAATTCAAAGAAAATTGCCTAAATCATTTGATGCAACACATAAACATGCAAACCATAAAGAGATTCAAGCAAATTCGGAAAAGTGCAACTTAACAGTGATTCACACATTCAAAAACAGAGTTGGAGGCTCAAATCCTCACCTGGACATTTTGCAAATTGTTTGACCGAGATACGATTACTAGTGTGTGCACCCCCTCACCCCAAACTTATCATAAATCAAGTAATCACAATAAAATTCTCAAAGTTCAGTTTTCAATTTTTCACATGGGGATCAACTTTTCTAATTTCAGAACCTAGGGGGAAATCATCAATGGTCAAAATAATATATGCAATCAATTTATGCTCAATTTAATTAAAATCCAACAAACTTGCCGACACACATTCATACACAAACTCTTGATCTTCTCAAATTATTCAAGAGTGACAAACAAAAACAAAAACAAAAACAAAAACAAAAGTGATGAAAGGAGAGGGTGCTCCCTAATCGAGTTTCCATGGTTGCCTCCTCATCCAATCGGTCTCACGGGCTCCCTTCTGTTGCATAGCATCCTGGAAGAACTCCTGCAGATTAAAACCTTAATTGCAGATTCGCGAGGCGAGATATCACTCGCGAGGCGAATCTGGAAAAACCGTTTCCACACTCTCCAGAAAAGCGAGGCGAGTAGTATCTCGCGAGGCGAATCTGGAATTCCAACAGATGATGATGCCCAAAATAGCGAGGCGAAAGTAGACCTCGCGACGCGAGACAGAAAAGTGAGCAACCCCAGAGATTCAAGGCTTCTGTCTCGCGCGGCCAATGTGGATTCGCGTGGCGAATCAAGCTTTTTTTTTTTATTTTATAAATGAAAATGATAGAACTAAAAATAAAGGATACCTAGCTTGGGTTGCCTCCCAAGTAGCGCTTGTTTAACGTCCCGAGCCTGACTCAAGTCACCCCAGAGGGTTACTCCGGAGGAAGAAACTGCTTGCCATGCCCTGCCTCAATCCGTTTCCTGTAGGCTCTTGCCTTTCATATGCTCGCATGCTGTTCCCGGACAACTCATTTAAGTCCAGCATCCTTCTATAATCAGCACGAACTCTCCACCCCGTGATGGTCCTTTTTGGGATCAACTCATCGTCTGCATTGACCACCATGGTTGTGCCACCCCTCAACTTCGGTGCTTTACCATTCTTTTTCATGCCTTTGTTGCTGAGCTCCTTCTTTGCACATTCTTCCCTTGGGAGGCTCGGTAAGGCTTCCATGTCTTTCAACCACTTGAGATGGACCTCATCCCCCAAAGGGTCTTCTTTCTCACTATCATCATGGGATTTTACCAACACTTGAGCAAGTGAAGAACCATGGGTTCTCTAGTTGCCTTTGCCTTGACAGTTGGATCCACCATATCCACACGATACACTTCCGTCCTCTCTGCAGGGTGCTTCATTGCTTCAAAGAGATTGAAGACTACCTCGTCATCTTGCACCCTTAGAGTGAGTTTCCCTTGTCGCACATCTATCAAGGCACCCCCAGTGGCCAAGAAGGGCCTACCCAATATGAGAGGGATTTCGACGTCTTCATCCATATCAAGCACTACAAAGTCCGCCGGAAATATAAGCTTGTCCACCTTTACTAACAAGTCTTCGACCACCCCATAAGGATATTTTACAGAACGATCGGCCAGTTGGAGTGACATCCGTGTATCCTTGACTTCTTTGATCCCCAACCTCTTCATCATAGAGAGGGGCATCAAGTTGATGCTTGCCCCTAGATCACATAATGCCTTCCCTACAGTCATCCCCCCAATGGTGCATGGTATCGAAAAAGAACCGGGATCCTTCAACTTTGGAGGTAGTTTTCTTTGAAGAATGGCACTACACTCCTCGGTCAAAGCAACCGTTTCCTCATCCACTATTCTCCGCTTCTTGGTGAGAAGTTCCTTCATAAACCGGGCATATGATGGCATCTGTTCCAAGGCTTCCGCAAATGGAATGTTAATCTGAAGTTTACGGAAGACATCAAGGAATTTGTTGAACTGCTTATCCTGTTGAGGCTTCTTCAATCTTTCAGGATACGGTACCTTCATGTAGGGCGGGAGGTCTTGGGGTTCAACCCACTTCTTCTTTCGGAACTCTTCATCCACAAGCTTCAGCCTACCCCCTTGCTCTGGTGCCTTGTCATTTGCCAACTTCTCTTTCTCAGGTTGCTCTTCCTCAACATGTGGTTGTTCCGGGGCCTTGTTTTCCTGAGAACTAGTTGCACCCCTGTTAGATCCCAACACTTTACCGCTCCTGATTGTTATGGCATTGCAATGGTTCTTAGGATTGTTCTCGGTATCACCTAGGAAAGTGCCTGGGAGACGCTCATTTAGTTGCTTTCGAAGTGAGCCATCTGCGTCTCAAGATTCTGAATTGCCGACCCTGTATGAGTCGCCAACTTGTCAATGGCAGTATTTGTGTCGATTGACAATTTCTCCACTGCTGCACTCAACTTCTCAAAAGCCAACTCCCAAGGTTGTCTTCCACCATCTGTTATTTGCAATTGATTAGTCCCCGGAAGAGCCTGTTGGGTATTGCGCTGTTGAATTCCAATGTTCGGCCTCAGACCCTGTTGAGGTTGTTGCCAATTCTGTTGAGGATGTTGCTGCCCGGATAGACCACCACTAGCATTACTCCAAGCGAAACCCGGATGGTCTCTCCTCATATACCCCCTATTCTGATTCTGACTGTAGTCATTCTGTCTGTTCCTCTGATAGTTGTTCTGGGGCACAGTGTCATAGAAGTTGTGGCATGAGTCCACATGTTCTTGGGAGAAATTCAGCGGACAACTCCGAGTGTCATGATCTCCATTACAATTGTCACAACCCGGAGGCATCCCCTCATGTATCACATTAACCCTTTTATTTCCCGACAAAGCCTCATTCTGCATCTTCAACAATTTGTTTTGCTCGAGAATGGCTTCCATTGTCGCTGAACTGATTCCACTTGAGGTTTCTCTACCGCGGTTGTAATCATTATATGACATCTTCTTCAACAATGCCCATCCATCCTCAGTCGATAAATAGGAGAAAGAGCCGCCAGCTGCGGCATCACAATTCATCTGATAGCGTCCCCTTAACCCGTTAAAGAAATGCTGAACTTTGGAGACCGGGTCAAAGAACGCTGAAGGGCAACTTCTCAAAAGCCCGTTGTACCTCTCCCAGGCCTCATTATAGGTTTCATCTTCTGTCTGCCTGAATGATGTGACTGCAATTCTTGCTTGTGCCGCTTTCTGAGGAGGAAAATATTTGGTTAGGAACTTTTGTGCCATTTGCTCCCAAGTTCTGATGCTGTTCCTATCCAAGCTGTCAACCCAATCGCGAGCGACATCCCTAAGAGAGAGCGGGAAAAGCCGCAAGCGAAACTCATCCTGTGAGACTCCTCTTGTCTTCTGTAAGTCACAAGCTTCAAGGAAGAGAGTGATGTGTCTATGAGGGTCCTGTTTGCCACTCCCATCAAACTGATTCTCACGGATCTGGAATGTGACACATCCCTCCACTCTGAAGGAGTCTGTATTCAGGTTGCCCCTCACAATCGACGAATCACAATCACCCAAGCTGGGTAGATCGTACTCGAAGAGAGGCTTGTAACGAGGAGGAGGAGGGTTTTCTTCGTCCATCCTCTCGATAGCAATTGCTTCAATCCTCTTTCGCTCTCTGGCTTCTTTCCTTAAGCGCTTCTCGGTCTTGGTGATCTCCGAATCAAATAGCAAGTCCTCTTGTGAGAGGGTACCTCGCATACAAAAACACGGCAAGACCAAGTGGAATCAAAGAAGTAGAGAGAAATAATAAGGAAATAACAGAAAAATAAAAATAAAATCAACTTAACCAATCAATCAAATTTCCTAAAAATTAGGAAAATCGGTTGTGCCAATCCCCGGCAACGGCGCCAAAAACTTGTTGATTCACCGGCAAGTGTACCGGGTCGTCGCAAGTAATAAAATAACACGGTAAGTAATTACCGAGGTCGAACTCAAGGATTGGGCTACCAATTCGACTAATCCGTGGGAAATCAGATACGTTTGGTCAAGTTACAGAAGGTGGTTGAGAGAGAAGATAGGATTGAATTCAAATTAACAAATCTAATAAAATAATTAACTAAAAATATGAAATTAAAATATCCAAGGTCTCAAATCCACCTACCCAATCATGTATAGTACCCAAGTGATGATGAATTCCTCCCTAAGTTCAATTACAATGTCAACCGGGACCCCCAAATTCTCCTATATCCACTGTCGTGCTCAATAGGACGTATTCGACGATTGGATTAATTACTTACTAGGTCTCATAATCCTAATCTCGAATTCTATTAATTCTTGTTCCCTATAAGGTTGCACTAATCTCCTAAATCCACTGTCGTGCTCATTATTCGATTAGTGATCCCAATCCAAGTTCTAAAACGCGAATCGCCGATCAGCCTCAACACGTTTAACTAGTTAATCACGCAATACATATGATCAACGCATTCAAATCAGAATTGGAAAACATTCATTGAGAGAAGGGGAGAAAAACATACATCACATGAACACTATACCGCCATGGGCGGCTTCATTGATCCCTCGGACGAGGGGATTAGTTCCTCATGCCCGTGACGACAAACGAACAATCGGCAATAATCTCCATAATAAAATAAGAAAAGAAAAGAAAAGGGAGACGCAGCTCCAGAATAACAAGGATTCGCACAAAATTTGATCTAAAACAAGTGGATAAAACCAACCCCCATTCTGATCTGAAACAGCCTTTAAATAAGGATTCTGGTTCTCGGCCGCTCGCGGGGCGAACCATCTTTCGCGAGGCGAACATTAATTTTGGCGCGCTTTCAATTTTGGATTCTCGCGAGGCGAGAATGTATTCGCGGGGCGAGTCTTCCAACTTCAATCTGTCACAGCCGTGACCTTCATCACGGCTAGGCCGTGATGGTCTCTGTCTTCCAGGGTCTTCAACCTCTCGCGGGGAGAGATTCTTTTAGCGGGGCGAGACTTCAATTCTAGGCTGTGACCTTCATCACGGCTAGGCCGTGATGGTCTCTGACTTCCAGGTCTTCATGATTCGCGAGGCGATCATACTGTTCGCGGGGCGAACCAAAGTGATGATTTATTCTTTGCTTTATCTCGATGTTCGAGGCTCGCGAGGCGAGCATCCACTCTGTGGCGAGTATCTCCGAAGTGCTTTTTCCTTTCGCTTCTTGACTTTCCTTGACTCCCGGAGCTTCACTTCTAACCTGAAACAATAAAAAGACACAAAAAGCGTAATTCTATTCAAAATAGACTAAAAACTACTAAAAATGCCTAGAACGAGTAAAAGTCTACTTAGGAATAAAACAAGGTCAAATTTGGGCGAAAACGAGATTGAACTCGAATAATTTGCACAAAAACCACAGTCCATCAAGTTATAAAACTAGATAAGCCGAAGGCTTATCAGTGATCCCGTCCATTGCATTGGACTTGCTGTTGGACGAGGTGGTCCCGTCCATTGCATTGCACTTGTTGTTGGACGGGGTGGTCCAGTCCATTGCTTTGGAGTTGCTGTTGGACGCGGTCCAGTCCAGTCCATTGCAGTTGCTGTTGGACGGGTTGGTCCCGTCCATTGCATTGGACTTGCTGTTGGACGCAGTCCAGTCCATTGCACTTGCTATTGGACGCAGTCCAGTCCATTGCTTTGGACTTGCTATTGGACTCGGTCCGGTCCAGTCCATTGCACTTGCTGTTGGACGGGTTGGTCCCGTCCATTGCATTGGACTTGATGTTGGACGCAGTCCAGCCCATTGTACTTGCTGTTGGACGGGGTGGTCCCGTCCATTGCATTGTATTTGCTGTTGGACGCGGTCCAGTCCAGTCCAGTGCACTTGCTGTTGGACGGGGTGATCTCGTCCACTGCATTGGACTTGTTGTTGGACGGGGTGGTCCCGTCCATTGCTTTGGACTTGCTGTTGGACGCGGTCCAGTCTTGTCCATTGCATTTGCTGTTTGACGGGTTGGTCCCGTCCATTGCATTGGACTTCTTTGTTGGACGCATCGATCCATTGCACTTGCTTGTTAGGCGGTGGTCCCGTCCATTGCATTGCATTCTTTGTTGGACGCTGATCGATCCATTGCACTTCTTTGTTGGGCGCTTGATCCGATCCATTGCATTGGACTTCTTTGTTGACGCGGTCGATCCGATCCATTGCACTTCTTTGTTGGACGGGTTGGTCCCGTCCATTGCATTGGACTTGCTATTGGATGCAGTCCAGTCCATTGCACTTGTTGTTGGACGAGGTGGTCCCGTCCATTGCTTTGGACTTGCTGTTGGACGCAGTCCAATCCAGTCCATTGCACTTGTTGTTGGACGGGGTGATCCCGTCCATTGCATTGGACTTGCTGTTGGACGGGGTGGTCCCGTCCATTGCATTGCACTTGCTGTTGGCCGGGGGGGTCTCGTCCATTGCTTTGGACTTGATGTTGGACGTGGTCCAGTCCATTGCACTTGATGTTGGACGGGTTGGTCCCGTCCATTGCATTGGACTTGCTGTTGGACGCAGTCCATTGCACTTGCTGTTGGACGCAGTCCAGTCCATTGCATTGGACTTCGCAGTCCAGTCCATTGCTTTGGACTTGCTATTGGACGCAGTCCAGTCCATTGCTTTGGACTTGCTATTGGACGCGATCCAGTCCAGTCCATTGCACTTGCTGTTGGAAGGGTTAGTCCCGTCCATTGCATTGGACTTGTTGTTGGACGCAGTCCAGTCCATTGCACTTGCTGTTGGACGGGGAGGTCCCATCCATTGCTTTGCACTTGCTGTTGGATGGGGTGGTCCCGTCCATTACATTGCACTTGTTTGACGAGGTGGTCTCGTCCAGTCCACTACCTTGGACTTGCTGATGGATGGGGTGGTCTCGTCCTGTCCATTTTAAATTTCTGTTGGACGAGGAGGAACCGTCCATTGCATTTAATTTTCTGTTGGATGAGGAGGTTCCATCCATTACATATTTAAGTTTCTGTTGGACGAGTGAGCCGTCCATTGCACATCTAATTTTCTGTTGGACGAGGAGGATCCGTCCATTCCATGTTTAAACTCTTGATGGACGAGGAGGCCCGTCCAGTGTATATCTACTTTTGCATATCTAAGTTTCTGTTGGATGAAGAGACTCCGTCCACTACAATTTTATTTTCAGGCTAGAGGCTAAAGAATAAAGAAAGAGGATGATCACTTGATTAAAACAACCTTATTTCTTGGGTTGCCCTATGACAAGTGTCATGTTCAACCCTTCAGATTTTGAGGTTGCTCTGTGGACTCACGTGCCATGTTCAACCTCACATAGGTTTGATAAAAAAAATTCACAACTAAAGATGTTTCTTTCTCAAAAGACGATTTTCAGGGTAAAACAAATATTTTCAAGTTACTAATAATTTACACAACCAATTTTGGGTAACCATTTTTATGGATATTCTAGGGTGCCGTGGGGTTATGTCTCCATGCCTTCCCTAGACATAATCGACTCCTGAACCCAAAACTTTTTTCTTAAAGGGTTTTCCTACTTCCCTGAAATTAAATAAAGTTGGTGGCGACTCCATGTCTTCTCTCTAAAAGGAGAAGTAGTCTTTTTTCGGTCGCTATACTTATAACATTGAAAAACCCAATTTTTTGATGCCGAGATGCATACATTTACATTTCACAGTTTTTAAAAAATTATTTTAAACAACGTAAAGCCAATTATTAGTTTTCTGAGGTTGATTTACAAAGAAATCTCCTCATGCAAATAAACACCTTTCTAACTTGCCTGTTGAGTAGCCAAACTAAATGTTTTTCATAAACTGGTTAGTTGAATTTACACTTACACTGATTTTTAAATTATAATATAGGGTCTCATTTAATATGGGTTATTAAATAGTCTATTTTCCCAATGTATACTTGATTTCTATTGGCCAATTATAGATGTGTGCATATATTGCTGATTTATTTATATTCACCATAAAGTGACTCTTCGGAATAATTTTTTTCCACATGTTTCACAGCTATATCGGTATCTACTACATTTAATTGTAAATCCCAATCGAAAAAAAACTACATTTAATGCATTGACATAATCCCCCAGTTCTGCATTGAAAATCAACTCCCTGTCTAAACTATTATCATATTATTCTTCATAGTTAAACTTTTCACAAATGAGAATGTACAAAACATAAACATTGTAAGATGAGTACCAGTTCAAATAGAAACCCAAACGATTGTATGAAGGCTATGCAAAATCGCAAGGAAATAATGAAAAGGAAAAGTTTAGGATGCTCTTCAACCATTCGAAGCCAACTAAACATCTGTTCGACATATTCCAAAGTTGCTCATCAAAATCGGGTTCCTTTATCTCCATTATCAGTTGCAACTTCTACTCCAGATTATAGGACCAACTTTACTTTTGATCAAAGGGAATCCACGTCCCCAAGTCAGTTTGTAAAGGACATTTCAACCAACAACATGGTCAATACACCAGCTGTCATCCCTGCTTAAAGAATCCCATTATCTCCATTGTCTCCTTTAACTATTTCAAGCATACCTGCAAAACATGTTCAACGGATTGGTACTCCAACAACAATAAATGGTATTCACTGTCTTCTACTTTTTCATTTAAAATTTTTCAAATATTGTGAATTATTGCATTTAATATCGTTAACTTACTATACGCCTTTTTTTTGTTGTTTCTAAGACCAAAACGTTGCTCCAAACTTTTCTGGTTCTTCTGAATCAACAGTCCAGCCCAAGTTTCATAAGAAAAGGAAGGATGCAACATCTGCTACAATTTCCAATGTCCCACCATTATCGGTTTCAGAACTGAATGCCACAGAATTTGCAAATGGTATTAATACTGCATATGTGATTCATAGTTAATGTAAAATGCTGTCAAAATTTTAATCAGTTCTAACACTTCAATTACAGATGAAATTCAAATAATTGATCAGCAAAATACACCACAGAACATTGAACATGATATTTCAGATTTATATTCAAATGCAGAAAAACTTGGTAAGTCTAGCTGCTTCAGATATCTTTTTAAATAACTGAAGGTTGCCATTATAAGTATTTGTAATTACTAAACAGCCTTTATTCTTATTTTAACAGAGTTTTTGGATTTGGGAGAGGCTTCCTTTATTTGTAAATATTGTGATTCAGTTTTGTGGTATGATGAAAGGTCTGATAAATCCAAAAAAACCAAAAAACCCTGTTTTTAGCATATGTTGTTTGAGGGGAAAGGTCCAGTTACCAACACTCCAGAAACCTCCCCTTCTTTTGTGTAGCCTGATGTCTGATGAAGATAGCCGATCTAAACATTTTAAGGAAAATACTCGTGCATACAACAGTATGTTTTCCTTTACATCCATTGGAGGAAAGGTCCAAACATCTATAAATAATGGTTGTGGTCCTCCCCAATTTATTTTAAGTGGACAGAATTTCCATAGGATTGGAAGTTTAATTCCAGAGGAGGGCAGAGATCCAAAATTTGCCCAACTTTATATCTATGACACTTACAATGAGAACCACAATAGAATGAATAATTTCAGGTAAACTATAACTGCCCATTGTCTCTATTTATTTTGTAATTTCTTAAGTTTTAATCAGTGTACATTTGCATATTATTAATTGTCTACAGTATTCCCTACTATATACTTACTCACCATGCTCTCATTATTTACAGTTCAAGTGATAGAAGGGATTTTTTCGATGAGTCTTTGGTTGAGGATCTCAAACAAATGATTGATCAGCATAATGAATTGGCAAAATCATTCAGAAGGGTTAGAGAATTTATTTTGGACAATGAAGCAGCAAATTTTTCTTTGCGTTTGTTTAGAGGGAGAAATCGAGATCCCAGGATTTACAATCTTCCTACATCTGATGAGGTGGCTCCTTTAATCGTAGGTGATTTGGAGAATATGGATTTAGGAAGGGATATGATAGTAAAAAAAAGATACGGTGAGTTAGAAAAAATCCATGAGACTCATCCATCTTTCATTCCTCTGCGGTATCCTCTGTTATTCCCATATGGAGAGGATGGTTTTAAAGAAGATATTCCTCTGAGAGAATGTGAAATGGATCAAGGCCGAAAAAGACAGAGAGTTACATTGAGAGAATTCATTGCCTATAGACTTCAAGATAGAATCACTGAATATGGAAATATAGTTAAATCAAAAAGGTTGTTTCAACAATTTGTTGTTGATTGCTATACAATGATTGAATCTCGAAGGCTGACATTTATAAGGAACAACCAAACAGTTATTCGGGCTAAAGTTTTGAGTGGACTAGAAGAAGCTGTCAATAGAGGCGAAACTGAGCCTGCTACTGTTGGAATGTGAATTATATTGCCTGCATCGTTCACTGGTGGTTCAAGGTATATGTTTAATAACTGCCAAGATGCAATGGCTATTTGTAAAAAGTTTGGTTACCCCGACCTTTTCATTACAATTACATGTAACTCCAATTGGGAGGAGGTCCACACTTTTGTTTCCTCAATAAATCTTCGACCAGATGAGAGACCGGATATTGTATGTAGAGTTTTCAAGATGAAGCTCGACCGGATGATGGCTGATTTCAAAAAGGAACGAATGTTTGGAAAGGTTGATGCAGTCAGGTGTCTTAAATCTCTTCTACTCCTATATGATCTTATTAAATAATTTTTAATTAAATACAGACTGATGGGTTTTGTATTGCAGGGATGTGTTCTGTAGAATTTCAAAAAAAGGGACTACCACATGCTCATATTCTACTTTGGTTGAACAGAGAAAACAAACTTACTACCACTGCAAACATTGACAGATACATATCTGCTGAGTTACCAGATCCTGTTTTCTATCCCAGGTTAAGTCAAGTTGTCATAAAATTTATGCTACATGGACCATGCGGTGTTACCAATCGGTCATCTCCTTGCATGAAGGATGGTAGATGTACAAAAATTTTCCCTAAAAGTTTTCAGAATTACACTCAAATTGATGAACATGGTTACCCCACCTATAAAAGGAGGGATTCTGGAATTACAGTAAGTAGAAAAGGAATTCAAATGGATAATCGCAGTGTCGTTCCTTACAACCCGCAACTGATTGTTCGGTACCAAGCTCATGTTAATATGGAATACTGTAATAAGTCTAATGCCATCAAATATATGTTTAAGTACGTCAACAAGGGCCCTGATAGGGCTACACTTGAGATTTATGGTCAGGGTCCAACGCTAATTGATGAAATTAAGTGATATTATGACTGCAGGTATCTGTCTCCATGTGAAGCAGTTTGGAGAACATTTCAATTTGATATCCATCACAGGTGGCCACCTGTCCAGAGATTAACATTCCATTTGCCAAATAGACAAACAATTCTATTCAAAGATCATGAGACTATAGATGATATATTGAAAAGAAATGAAGATGATGAAACAATGTTCTTAGCTTGGATGGTTGCAAATCAAAAATATCCAGAAGCTAGACATTTGACATACGCAGTGTTCCCTGCAAGATTTGTTTATAGTAAAAATACAAGAAGATGGCAGCCAAGAAAAATGGGAACTTCAATAGGCAGGATCCATTATGTTCCTCCCGGAACAGGAGAGCTTTATTACATGAGAATTCTATTGACTTGCCAATGAGGTTGTACCAGTTTTGAAAGCATCCGAACTATTGATGGTGAAACTTACTCTACTTTTCAAGAAGCATGCTATGCTCTGGGATTGTTGGCGGATGACAGAGAATATGTTGATGCAATAATAGAAGCAAGTGAACTAGGTTCAGGTTTTCAAATCAGAAAAGTATTTACAACCTTATTGCAGACAAATACTATCAGCAATCCAGAATTTGTTTGGAAGGAATGTTGGCGGTTATTGTCGGATGGAATTCTCTATCATCTATGAAGAAATTTGAATCTTCCAGGTTAGTATCATTTATCAAAATTTCTTAAAACATTTTTGACACTATTCTGTTTTTTGTAACTAAATCCATTATTTTTGACTTTCAAGAGCTGCATATTGATGAAGCTGAAATTAAGAATTTGTGTCTGCTTGAGATTGAAAAAATACTTCAATCAAATGGAAGATCTTTGAGGGAATTCCCTAATCTGCCTTATCCTAACCCGAGTCAGGAGTCTCAATTCCAAAACAGATTGATTCTGGAAGAGCTTGACTATAACAAGGAAGAGCAACGACAAACTAATCATGCTTTGTTAGCCAAGCTGACAGATCAGCAGCTGTCCGTATATGACCAAATTATGCAAGATGTATCAGATGAAAAAGGAGGATTTTGTTTTTTGTATGGTTATGGTGGAACCGGGAAGACCTTTATTCGGAGCACACTTTCTTCTGGTCTAGGATCTCAAGGACATATAGTTGTCAACGTAGCTTCAAGTGGAATTGCATCGCTCTTACTGCCTGGAGGATGGACTGCGCATTCCAGATTTTCAATCCCGCTGTTGGTTAATGAAAACAGCACATGTAACATTAAACAAGGCAGTCCCAAAGCTGAAATGCTACAGGCAGCGAAGTTAATCATATGGGACGAGGCTCCAATGCTCAATAGATTTAGTTTTGAAGCTTTGGATCGAACACTACGAGATATCATGAGATCAATAAATTCAAATAGTGGCGAATTACCATTTGGAGGGAAGGTTGTCGTTCTTGGAGGTGATTTTAGACAGATCCTACCTGTTATAAACAAAGGATCCAGACAAGACATCGTTTCCGCTGCTGTCAACTCATATTACTTGTGGAAATTTTGCAAAATTTTGCTATTGAATGAAAATATGTGTTTGAGGACTCATTCCTCTAACAGCAATATCAATAAGATTGCAGAATTTGCATAATGGATTTTAGAAATTGGAAACGGATCTACCATAGCAGAAGATACAGATTATGAGGACATTGAAATTCCAGATGATTTGCTAATTCACCAGCATGTCAATCCTCTTCTCCATTTGGTTAATTTTGTCTAGCCTGATCTTTTGTAGAATATTAATTGCTACAAATTCTTTCAAGATAGAGCAATATTAGCACCAACATTAGAATCAGTTGAGAAGGTTAATAATTTCATGGTGGACATGATCCAAGGAGAAGTTAAAGAATATTTGAGTTCAGACTACATCTGCAAATCAGATGAAGATACTGATGTTGAAGGAGAATGGTTCACAACAAAGTTCTTAAATGATATAAAATGTTCCGGTCTACCTAATCATCGTCTAACTCTAAAGATTGGTGTACCAGTTATGCTTCTTCGAAACATAGACCAATCTGGAGGTTTGTGCAACGGAACAAGGCTGATTGTGAATGAGTTGGGTAGAAATATAATTGGGGCAACCGTTGTTGTAGGACCAAAAATAGGAGACAAAATCTACATAGCTAGAATGAATCTAATACCCTCTGACTCTCTTCTACCTTTTAAGTTTGAAAGAAGACAGTTCCCCCTGGTTTTGTCATTTGCAATGACTATAAACAAGAGTCAAGGACAATCTTTATCTCATGTAGGATTATTCCTACCACGACCCGTATTTACTCATGGTCAATTATACGTTGCAGTGTCACGTGTTAGATCAAGGAAAGGATTGAAAATTCTTATTCTGGATGATGAAGAAAAATTGTCAAAAGTAACAAAAAATGTGGTTTACCAAGAAGTATTCAAAATCAGAGTCAAACAGTGTTAAACAGCTTTTTTTTGTTTATGGTTCATATGTCTACTGTTCCTCTGTATGTTGTTTATGGTCTTTATGCTTATTACTTTTTATCATCAAAGCCAACTCACGTATCTAATTAACCCAAGTATATAATATAGACTTACACCAAGTTTATAATAGATTTGGTAAAAAGATAAAATAAATTAAGCTGAGATATCCAACACATACATTTCCAAATAATCCAATGATCTGTCAACATGTACAGTAGACAAAATCATGCATATGATGTTCCATATAAAATATAAGTAACCAATCAATTAATCATTCTAATCGATTTTTAATTGATAAATATTTTTAATCAATTTATTAACAAGCACAATATTAATATATTTTAATGAAATTTGTTTTTTGTTAATAAAAACAAGATATATATGACATATCTTTAAATAATTATATAATAATATGGACCATTTTTTATTTTCACGGATATTATAAATTTTTAAGAAATAGCCAAATGCATTAAAATCTAAACTAATAATTGAATATTAAGCTAACAAGATTTTGTTCCTAGAAAACTTTTATTGTTTTAGACTATTATCGATAATACATCATTATTATCATTTGCATCTAGGTTGATGCATTTATTATAGAAAGTTTCAAAACATACATTTGCATAAACGAGACCGTGTGTCTTCTCACACCGTTCTCCATGGCTTTGCACAATTTTCTACGACGGCTGCCATATAATTCTCTTAATAACTGCAAACTAATCTTCATTACAATTGAGAATTCCAAAGGACAACCCTTTCTGCTTAAATAACCAATCTTTCTTTATAATTAATCCCACATATTGCTTCCACCTTTGGAACTTCAATTGCTATGAACACCTAATTTTGCCCGGTTTTTTTTAATTAATATTTTGAAAAATAGTAAACAAAAATAATAAAAATAAAAATAATATATATATCTTTGGCCCAATTTCTTTTTGATTACAAGTTTTTTGTGCCCAAAGTCCAAACACAAATAAGAAAAGGGAATGTTTAAAATAAAATAAATTTTGTTCTCCAGCTTGTTGTGCTCCCACACCCACGCCTGTACCACCTTGGTTTGTCATCTTCATTTTCAAAGGACGGTGGTGCAGTGCACCCTCTCCTCCTGTATCACTCAAAAAAATGTAGTGGAGACAAAGGCTGATATGTTCCCCATTATTTTCACCTACACACAGCTGGCCTAACAAACCTGTTTGTTATCTTCTTCACAACCTTTTTGCTATAAATTGGGACACATCAGAAGAATAGGGTGGGGGGGGGGGGAGCAAAACGAAAATACTGAATCACAAAGAGGGGAGGAGCAAAACGAAAATACTGAATCACAGAGACATCAAACAAAGAGGGGAGGAGCTTCACAAAAAACACACACACACCATTCTTTCATCACATCTTTTCCATTCATTTCACCTTCATCAACCCAAAAACCATCTCCTCCAACTATCAGAATAAACCCATTTCTCACTATCCATAAAACTCACCTTCGCAACAATGGCAGCCATCAATCTAGCCTCCAAATCTCCCTAAATCATCAACCATAACCCATCATCTTCATCCTAATCAAACCCACATCCAAACACTTGCAGAAAACAGTACGGAACCTTGTCCAAAACTCCTCTGCCATCTCTACCATCTTCACCATCACTGCTCCTCTGTCACGCCCTCCACCCCACCGTCAACCACAGAGTCGCATCCCTCCTTCATTGCTACCGTGCTGCCTGCGAAGCACCGGATCACCACAAACCGTCGTCGCAGAGCTCCTCCATCGTTCAATCATAGCTCTGCCCGCTCCGCCGCATCACACCAGATACACCTCAGTCGGACCCACGCGGTTCAGATCCACGTCTCCATTGCCACCCACTGCAACAAACGACCATCGCCTTGCCTTCTCCGCCACACATTCGCTCCTTTGGCCGCTGCTTCAGTCTCCACACTTGCCTTCTCTTCTGAGTTTTGGTAACGTTAGAAGCAGAAAGCTTGCTCTATTTTGTTTTATTCTTTTTATGTTTTATTTTGTTTTTATTATATGTGGACAATGTATGTGATCGGGCTTCTCCATTTGGGCTGATGTTGGGTATTATTTGGGGTCAGTTTTAGTTTTAGTTGGGTCAAAGCAGTTTTGGTTTTAATAATGTTGCAGGCCATTTTATTTCTTTTCTTCTAAAAAATCCTTAAATAAAAATATCTTTTTGAATTCACACAACGATCTACAATGTTGATGTATGATTTTTCATCCTCAAGTGTTGTATGAATTGTAAGGGTTCATCGTATAGCTTTGCTATCTTTAACCCTGTGCAAGAATGAATTCCCTTTTAAAAAAATATATTAAATGTTTTTTTTTCAATTTATACTTTTAACCAATTTTACCCAATTTCATTTTTATAAAAATATCTTTTGAATTCACGCAACAATCTACGACGTTGATGTAGGGACTTGTTCATCCTCAAGTGTCGTATGAATTGTAAGGGTTTGTCGTATAGTACTGCTATCTTGGATTCTGTGCAAGAGTGAATTTATAAAATCCCCTTTTTTAAAAAAAATCAAATCCTTATCAAAATTAAAATCAACCAACCAATCAAATATTTTCAAAAGAACTACGTGACTTTGAGTTTCCCATCGCACCCGCGAATACGTAGGAGCAAGATAAATCATCTTGTCAAGCCAAAGCTAAATTTTACTTTTTTGTGTCTCCTTTTATGCTAAAATAATTAATCAAAATAATTAAACTTTTATATTTTTAGGGATGCTCTATGGATATGGTGCCATGTTCAGTCCCTTAGATTTGAGGTTACCTTGTGGACTCATGTGCCATGTTCAACCTCATTTAGTTTTTATAAACAATAAATTTAAAAATATAAAAATTAATAAAAATTTAAAATATTAAAAGTTAAAAATAATTCTTTCTTGTAAATAATTTTGGGGTAAAATAAATATTTAAAAGGCTATTAAAATGTTTTGCACAATTAACTTAAGGTACCGTTTTTTGAACGGGCGATGTGGGGTGCTAATACCTTCCCTACTCGTAACCGACTCGCGGACTCATCTCTCTCTTTTTTTTAGACCAATTTCCTTAAAATAAATTGTTTTTCCAATATTTTTTCGAAATAAAATATTGGTGGTGACTCCTCTGTTTTTATCTTCCTTTCTCGGCTCCCGAACAGGACGGTCGCGACAGTTGGTGACTCCACTGGGGAATTTGAGAGTCAGGCCTATCATAGTTGGTTGTGCAATTTTTTTAATAGCTTAGAAAATATTTGTTTTACCCATATTTGTTTTATTTGTTTTGTAAATAGTTTTATATGCTCTTATAAAGGTCTTTGTATATTCTTGCAACCCTAGGGTAGAGAATTATTGTGTTGTTGGCTGTTCCTTTTGCAAGTGTGGTGTAGTTTGTGTTTTATTTGGTTTTGTGCAATTTTATATGCTCCCAGCACACACATCACCATCACGTACTTTACACACTTTGGGCTCTATGCCTGAGTCTTGGAATGCCATAGGATTAGATGGGGTTTCGGTGGTGTTATTGTGATGCTTTTGCATCCCTGGCAGTCACTGATTCTCCCGCTCAGATTGTTTCTGGTAATGTGGACAGCCATATTGTGACTCATTTGTCCCTGTGGTGAAGATCATGGATCCGGGTCCTTATCTTTTAGATGAGGGCAATCTGGGGGTCGTGATTTTTAGGATTCTAGACCCATCCTATAATTCACTCATAGAATAAACTTAGTGAGCAACCGGTTAGAGTCATGACCTTAGGTGTGTGCGAACAAAAGTCTTACCCGTCTTAGGACACAAAGGGAGCAGTTTTTTATTTTATACTCACGTTCATGTTTTTTTTGTCAAAGAAAAAGTTCACTTTTTTTTAGTTTTTCTGAAAGAAAAATGATTTACACAAGTCCTTTTGCTTGTAATAAAAAAAATCTTTTTTTCATATTTGGTATCTCATGCATTTCCGTAAATAATAAAAAAGAGATTTGTGTAAATCATTTTTCTGTAACTCATTCATATTCTTTGTAGAAGAATAAAAAAAAAGATCACTCATTTTTTTAATGCATCTCATTCATTGATTTTTTTTTTGGGTTAATGAAAATAAAAAAATCATTTTCATGCATTAATTACTTTTCTCATAAAAAAAAATCATCTCATGCGTTCATTACAAAAATCATTTATCTCAAGCATTCATAAAAAGGAAAAAGGAAAAATAAGAAGACATGCATCTCCTTCATTTCATGCATGCATCACTAAAAACTTTTCGGATCAGAAAATTAAAAATTCATACATTTCATGCATCGATACCTCTTTGGTTTTGGGTAAAAAAAAAAAACCTTTCTTCTTGCATTTCATATACTCATTTCTGTTTAAGTTGAAAGTTTATTAAAAAAAATTCATTCCGTGCATTGTGCTCCTTGAAAAAAATAGAACCATCACGCTTTCAAAGAATGCCAATCAAACCATGGATCACGATGTGAAGCTGGAAATAAGACTTGCTCAGGTGGTCTGAAAATGTGGATCACAACCTTGTACCCGATCATGCAGGTTTGGATGCCAATGAAGTTGAGGGGCACGCTTTCACAGTCATTTCTCCGAAGTCAAGTAGGGCATGTCAATTTTGAGACCTCGCTGAAAAGGTTATTTTCTAGTGGACTACTCAGACTTTAAGAAGAAAGCTACAGTGACATCACCATAGATTCACATTCTAGTGGTTGTGAGAAGTGTCAACACTTTGCGATCCCCGTCTTGGGAATTTCTAAGCAGCCCAGGCTAGATTGGTTCATTAGTGGTTTACCTTGAAATGGTGATTACATTGTATTTTATCATGTAATACTTGAACCATGTTCACTTTCTTGAAGCATTAATATAATGGATTTGCATCCATACCTTGTCTCATCCATTCTTTACATCATCTTCCACATCATAATATTTCTCTCACCATTCTCATATCTCAGCTTCTCTTTTTCTTCCCCAAGTATCATCCTTGGTTTTGTTCATTAAGCTCGCATTATTAGAAGTTCTTTGTGGGCAATTGATCAGCCCACCTATGCCCACGCCTTTTCAAAAAAAAAAATGAAAAGAAAAAGAAAAGGAAAATAAAAGAGGAGGAAATAAATAAAAACTTAGTGAGTACCATCTTTGTCTCTAAAATAAAGTTTTTTTAAAAAAATAAGCAATCATGATTTGAAATGAAGATTGGTCGTCTTTCTATATCCTTAGCAAAATATCATCATTATCCCTTGTTACCCCTTTTGAGCTTGAAACTTTTCTTCAAAGAACCTTGGACAAGGATCGCCCCTAAATAAGGGGTAAGTATGAAAGAAATGATGATGAAGCATAAAGTGAGAAAGTGAAAAAAAAAATAGAAAAGAAAAGAGAAGAAAAAAGAAGAAGAAGAAGAAGAAGAAATAAAGATGGAGAAAGAAAAAGGATGAAAAACCTCATGCAAAAAAAAAGAGGAAGAAAAACAGTGGGAAAGTTAGAGGAAAACAAATGTTCTTGGAAATCGAAAAAGATCATGGATCCTTGGTCCTATTCAACCTTAACACATTTATTTGAGCCTTATATCCTTCCTTTCATGACCCTCTATCATTGGCCGAGCTTCAAAAAGTCCATTCTGATCAATGAATGATTGTTACTTTTTCATCAACTTTATTTTTGAGACAAAAAAGTTTGTCCTTATCTGAGATTTTAACTAATTCCTCCTCTAAAAAAAAGAGAGAGAAAGAATGAAAATAAAAAAAAAAATAAAAAGGGGGAAAACTCGCTAGACTGAAAGCCCTCAAAGGCAGTCTAACCAAAGTTAGAACAAGATCTACATGGGGCAAAGCTGTTCTTTCAAGGGGCAAAGCTGTGCTTTCAAGGGCCTTACCCAAGAGCATTTCCGTTATTGGATACCCAACACTGGGGCAACACTATTCTCAAGTTTTCCTCATCAAGTGCCCTACACCGGGGCAACTTTATTCTGGGAACCCTACATTAATGCCACTCAATTCTCAAGGGAATTGTTCTGAGGCAATTTTGTTCCCAAGCAACATATGTCGAGTCAATCGCCATGATCAAATAAATCCAAAGGGGGCAACACCCTTCTGATCTTCATATCACCTCTTGTGCATCATGCTTCATTTCTGTTCTCTTGAATACCATTTGAGTTGTCAAACTTCCAACACAAATCGAGAAGTTGTTTAGGCCATACTGTCCTTTCCTGTCATACTTTTGAATCCATGCAAGTTTGTTACATGATGCTTCAGGTAAGGTAAACATGAGTTCAACAGTACAATTTAACCATCTAATGGTAAATCTTTGATGAATAACTCTGGCCAGAAGAATTCTTAATACAAGGGGAAGGTGGCATCTCAATTGGCAATCAAGCAAGAAGCTTTGATCTTCACAAATAAGGCTGGAAAAATTGTCCACATCAAAAGAAAAAAAAAGAATAAAAAGAGAAAAAAATCAAAATCAAAAAAGAAAAATAAAATAAAAAGTAAACAAAAAAGACTCACTAGACTGAAAACCTGAAAAGGCAGTCTGGGCAAAAGTTAGAGCGACCCGGTAGGTTGAAAACTCGCAAAGAGCGACCTACGCAAAATTAGGATCAAATACAAACAAAGTACAAGAAGTCTCCTCAAACTGATAAACTGGGGCAGTTTAAGAGGACAAGGCACGAAAAGCTCCCAACACATGAAGGTTGGGGCAAGTCACATACTTGAAAGTTGATAAGACAATCTAATCCATTGGGATAATCATCACAAAGAAGCGTATCTCAAGCAAGAAGTAAAACATCAATTTAACAAGCAAGTGATGATCGAAATCAAGGAGTCTCACTCTAGCTCATCCTCAATCTTTGCTGCAATCAAGACTCCAAGGAGCCAAGGATCAAAGAGTTGTTTTCATAAAAATAAAATAACAATCAGAGTTTTCATCAATGATAAAAGCATATCATGCGTCATGCATAAAATAAAATTATAATCAAGGTTTTCATCAATCATAAAAACATCTCTGGCATCATGCATTGCAATTGTTTATCTCTTGTGAGCACAAAACCCAGTAAATTGCACAAACATCGTAGGTTTTTACCTTTCATGTCAAGCTTCAGTGGATAACCGACTCCGCAAGCTTTTCGCATTTCCTTTCATGCTTCAGCGGATACCCGACTCCGCATGCTTTTTATTTTTCTGTCAAGCTTCAGCGGATACCTGACTCCGCATGCTTTTTATTTTTCTGTCAAGCTTCAACGGATACCCGACTCCGCAAGCTTTTAACCTTTCTTTTCAAGCTTCAACGGATAATCGACTCCGCATGCTTCTTATTTTTTTGTCAAGCTTTAGCGGATACCCGACTCCGCAAGCTTTTAACCTTTCTTTTCAAGCTTCAGTGGACAACCGACTCCGTAAGCTTTTAACATTTCTTTTCAAGCTTCAGCGGACAACCGACTCCGTAAGCTTTTAACATTTCTTTTCAAGCTTCAGCGGATAAACGACTCCGCATGCTTTTTTATTTTCTGTCAAGCTTCAGTGGATAACCGACTCCACAAGCTCTTTACCTTTCCTTTCAAGCTTCAGCGGATAACCGACTCCGTAAGATTTTAACCTTTCTTTTCAGGCTTCAGTGGATAACCAACTCCGCAAGCTTTTTAATCCTTTTGCTTTCAAGCTTCAGCGGACAACCGACTCCGTAAGCTTTTAACATTGCTTTTCAAGCTTCAGCGGACAACCGACTCCGTAAGATTTTTCACATTTCATTTCAAGCTTCAGCGGATAACCGACTCCGCAAGCTTTTAATCCTTTTGCTTTCAAGCTTCAGGCGACAACCGACTCCGTAAGCTTTTAACATTGCTTTTCAAGCTTCAGCGGATAACCGACTCCGCGTGCTTTTTATTTTCTGTCAAGCTTCAGTGGATAACCGACTCCACAAGCTTTTTTACCTTTCCTTTCAAGCTTCAGCGGATAACCGACTCCGTAAGCTTTTAATCCTTTTGCTTTCAGGCTTCAGCGGACAACTGACTCCGTAAGCTTTTAATCCTTTTCTTTTCAAGCTTCAGCGGATAATCGACTCCGCATGCTTTTAATCCTTTTTCTGTCAAGCTTCAGCGGATACCATACTCCGCAAGCTTTTTACCTTTCTTTTAGGCTTCAGCGGATACCCTACTCCGCAAGCTTTTAACCTTTTAATTTCAAGCTTCATCAGACAACCGACTCCGTAAGCTTTTAACATTTCTTTTTAAGCTTCAACGGATAATCGACTCCGCAAGTTTTCCATCTTTTGTCAAACTTCAACGGGTACCATACCCCGTAAGCTCTTTTATCTTTCTATTCGAATTTCTATGGGCAATCCATCCCGTAAGCTCTTTTAATTTTGCATCATTTTACTTACCCCGACCAAAATTAGAGTTCATGTCTTTACTCGTTTCTTATAACGATAATAGGTTAACTACGGTTATACCTACTATCTAATAAGAAGCAAGTAAAGAGGGGCAGCTGTGAATACCTAATTTTGCCCGGTTTTTTTTTAATTAATATTTTGAAAAATAGTAAACAAAAATAATAAAAATAATATATATATATCTTTGGCCCAATTTCTTTTTTATTACAAGTTTTTTGAGCCCAAAGTCCAAACACAAATAAGAAAAGGGAATGTTTAAAATAAAATAAAATTTGTTCTCGAACTTGTTGTGCTCCCACACCCACGCCTGTACCACCTTGGTTTGTCATCTTCATTTTCAAAGGACGGTGGTACAGTGCACCCTCTCCTCCTGCATCACTCAAAAAAATGTAGTGGAGACAAAGGCTGATATGTTCCCCATTATTTTGACCTACACACAGCTGGCCTAACAAACCTGTTTGTCATCTTCTTCACAACCTTTTGCTATAAATTGGGACACATCAGAAGAATAGGGGGGGAGCAAAACGAAAATACTGAATCACAGAGACATCAAACAAAGAGGGGAGGAACAAAACAAAAATACTGAATCACAGAGACATCAAACAAAGAGGGGACGAGCTTCACAAAAAAAAACACACACACCATTCTTTCAGCACATCTTTTCCATTCATTTCACCTTCATCAACCCAAAAACCATCTCCTCCAACTATCAGAATAAACCCATTTCTCACTATCCACAAAACTCACCTTTGCAACAATGCCAGCCATCAATCTGGCCTCCAAACCTCCCTAAATCATCAACCATAACCCATCATCTTCATCCTAATCAAACCCACATCCAAACACTTGCAAAAAACAGTACATAACCTTGTCCAAAACTCCTTCGTCATCTCTACCATCTTCACCATCACTGCTCCTCTGCCACGCCGTCCACCCCATCGTCAACCACAGAGTCGCATCCCTCCTTCATTGCTACTATGCTGCTTGCGAAGCACCGGACCACCACAAACCGTCGTCGCGGAGCTCCTCCACCGTTCAATCATAGCTCTGTCCGCTCCGCCGCATCACACTAGATACACCTCAGTCGGACTCACGCGGTTCAGATCTGCGTCTCCGTCGCCACCCACTGCGACAAAAGACCATCGCCTTGCCTTCTCCGCCGCACATCCGCTCCTTTGGCTGCTGCTTCAGTCCTCCACACTTGCCTTCTCTTCTGAGTTTTGGTAACGTTAGAGGCAAAAAGCTTGCTCTGTTTTGTTTTATTCTTTTTATGTTTTATTTTGTTTTTATTATATGTGGACAATGTATGTGATCGGGCTTCTCCCTTTGGACCGATGTTGGGTATTATTTGGGGTCAGTTTTAGTTTTAGTTGGGTCAAAGCAGTTTTGGTTTTAATAATGTTGCAGGCCATTTTATTTCTTTTCTTCTAAAAAATCCTTAAATAAAAATATCTTTTTGAATTCACGCAACAATTTACAATGTTGATGTATGATTTTTCATCCTCAAGTGTTGTATGGATTGTAAGGGTTCATCGTATAGCTTTGCTATCTTTAACCCTGTGCAAGAATGAATTCCCTTTAAAAAAATATATTAAATGTTTTTTTTTTCAATTTATACTTTTAACCAATTTTACCCAATTTCATTTTTATAAAAATATCTTTTGAATTCACGCAACAATCTACGACGTTGATGTAGGGACTTGTTCATCCTCAAGTGTCGTATGAATTGTAAGGGTTTGTCGTATAGCACTGCTATCTTGGACTCTGTGCAATAGTGAATTTATAAAATCCCCTTTTTTAAAAACAAAAAAAAATCAAATCTTTATCAAAATTAAAATCAACCAACCAATCAAATATTTTCAAAAGAACTACGTGGCTTTGAGTTTTCCATCGCACCCGGAAATACGTAGGAGCAAGATAAATCATCTTGTCAAGCCAAAACTAAATTTTCCTTTTTTGTGTCTCCTTTTATGCTAAAATAATTAATCAAAATAATTAAATTTTTCTATTTTTAGGGATGCTTTTATGGATACGGTGCCATGTTCAGTCCCTTAGATTTGAGGTTACCTTGTGGACTCATGTGCCATGTTCAACCTCATTTAGTTTTTATAAACAATAAATTTAAAAATATAAAAATTAATAAAAATTTAAAATATTAAAAGTTAAAAATAATTCTTTCTTGTAAAATTTTTTGGGGTAAAATAAATATTTAAAAGGCTATTAAAATGTTTTGCACAATTAACTTGAGGTACCGTTTTTTGAACGGGTGATGTGGGGTGCTAACACCTTTCCTACTCATAACCGACTCCCGGACTCATCTCTCTCTTTTTTTAGACTAGTTTACCTTTAAATAATTGGGTTTTCTAAGATTTTCCCAATAAAAATTTTAGTGGCGACTCCTCTGTTTTTTGTCTCTTTTTTCGCGGCGCCCGGACGGGACGGTCGCGATAATTGCTTTTGAGAGCTATATCACCATCTGATCGTACGTAGAACCTTGCTCCTTCAAATATCTGTGTTTTACAGTTTTATGCTTTCTTCGTTGATTTTTTCTGAACTGCAAAACCTGCAACATAAATTTTGCTAACTTTGCAAACAAATCGCAAAACCTTTCATTAAACATTACGAAAGGAAAAACAAATTGGTTACCTTCTGTGTTCTGTTACCCTTTTGGCAGATCCACCATAGTTTTCTTTTTTCGAATTCATATTTGGAAATTTTTTTTGTAGATGTCTTGCGATTCCTCCTCCAACACCGGTCCTACATATGCTGCCTTTTATGCATTTTTGTCACCTGATAATGTAATATTTTCATCCTCTATTTTACTTAATTATCTATTTTTATATCTAATTCTCTGAAAAGACATCTGGCACACAAAATGGTATACGCATGAGGACTTTACCGAGACACGCTTTATCCCATCTACAATTGTTAACGTTACATTTTTTTATACAATATAATATAAATATTAAAATATTATTTTTATTCCAAATGTCTGCTTTGTAGGGATGGATTCAAGTTCCAGAATACTTTTATAACAGATACAAACCTATGGTGCCTTCAAGAGTTTTATTATTTTATCGTGTTGGTACCAAATTTGGTATTATTTTACACAAATTCACCAGCAGTGGGTACTTTACCCATGGATTGGAAAATATTCTGAACCATTATCGAGAGCCTCAGGGAGTTTGGCTCAAGTTAATATTTTCAGGTGGAAATGAATTCTCCATGAGTGTACAGGATGTGGATACCCAAGATATCCATTATCCACTGCAGAAAGTTACATATCCCTATCAGATTGAATATCTTCCAGAGGAATTTTTGGAAGCCACTGCAATACCTGGAGATTGGGAGTCTATGACTAAATTTACGCTGAGGTTGACCTGGGTACATGCAACCACAAACTGTTTGGTAATTGATACCCGTATAACATATTTATTAAATATTTCAAATATTTTAATACATTTCGTTATTGTTAAATTTGTAATTAATCATTTTTTGTACGAATTAGAATTTACCTGCTGCCTTTGCAAAGCATTTTCATGATATTGGAAGACCTGATGTCATTATTTTGGAAGATGATGTGGGGGGCAAATTCCACTGCAAGCTCGGGTGGGGGAGGAGAAATGGTGAGGCCTATTTACCTGGAGGATGGATTAGCTTTTGCAGCGAACATTTCTTAAGGGGAGGAAACTCTATTCTCATTGGGTTGGATCCGGAAGATAATACCCTGTGGTATGGACATGTCGTGTCTGTGTGATTCACTACAAGTGTTGAAGAAATCCCCTTAAACTTGATGCGTCAAGTTCCCTTTTGTTTATCCTATGTTATTTGTTGTTTGTTTAATTTACTTTATGTTTTTTTAAGTTTTGTGGACAATGCTATTGTCATGATACAAACTTTTCTTAATTTATGCTATATGTATTATGAGAGATTTCTAATTAAAGACAATTATAAAATGTTATTGCCATGGTGCAAACTTTTCTTTATTTTACAAACTTATCTCATACTCCATTTTAATTTTCGACATATATTTTAACTTTTGCAAACGCATAATTCCCGTGCAGCGCACGGGTAAGAACTCTAGTTTACTCTACAAAGTACTAATAAAAAAACGTAAAAAAATATGGTGACAGTAGCTTGTCACTTTCTATCCCCATCTTCCTGGTTCTACCCACCGTTACTCGAGTTGGACAACGGGCGGGCAGATTCAATCGGATTTGGGTCCAAACGGCCCAATCTGAACCAACCCGCCTAACTATATAGACAACCCATTTCCATCCGGTGGGTCTATTGGTTTGGGTAGGTCTCGGATTGGCGGGTCACGAGTTGGGTCGGTTGGGTTAGAACAGGTTGGAAACTTTTATTTCTGAACCATTTCGATTTTGGGCCTAAATCCGGATCCACTTTTCAATCTCGCATATCAACTTCCCCTTGCTAACCCAGCTGCTCCCTTCAACCAGAGCCACCACTCAAGCACTCACCAGACTACCAGAGACGGATGGCGGCGCATCGCCATCGGAGGTTGAAGACACGAAGGTTCCTCTCGCATTCTTCTCGCGTTCTTTCGTCTCCTCTTCTCTCTCGTAGATCTGGTGAGCTCACGGTGGAGTGAAAGACGAAGACAGAGCAGAACAGCGCAAAGATGAAGACATGTATGGCAGAACGGCGCGTCGGTTGGAGAAGAACGGATCGGAGGCGGTACTTCCGAGAGAGAAGGTGAGTAGGGTTCAGAGTCTGAGAAGAGAACATGATTCAAGACACGAAGGGTTGGTTGGGTGAGCTCGTCTGTTATGGTTTTCACTTTTCTCAGACTGGATAAATGATATATGGGATATTGAGAATGAAATATTAACCCCACATTCGGTCGGTGTCGAGAAAATTTTAGCCAATCCGAGATCGACCAAGTGAAACCATTTCAAACTGAGAATTTTACACCGATCACCTGGGCAACCGATTGAACCATCTCATACGAGGATATCTCAATTAGGATTTTACAATTTATAATCAGTAGTTTGTTATGTTACGTGTTCTTGGATAGTTAACGATAGGCTATTTGTTATTTGTAAATTGATTGTAAAAACACAAAGTAAGGAATAAAAATGCAAGAAGAAACTTAAGCAAAATCTCACTATATCTCTAAGCTTTTGTATTTCAATAGAAATTCAACTTCTTTTTAAAATCCTCTCCTTATCATTGGTGCTTTCATCTTTGCAACTCTGTCTCATTCGTCAATAAAAATAAAAAATAAAACAATGCATAATCATTTTAAAAAATCAGACCTCACCCAACTCCTAGAATCCATTAATGCCCTCACTAAAACAATTAAGGACTACGCCCTTTCTTAGAAACTTAAACATGAATCCTTTCTCAATTCATTTCCATCCCTAAAAACCAAGATTCATCATCAATCCTATCCACCTATAAGGCCACCCATGTCACGATAGCATCAACCCTTGTCCCCATCAAACCTTAGCCCTGCAGCCCCCAAAGCCTAGATCAAGCATATCCCAACCACCACCCCAATTCTAACAAACCAGGTTCAGCAAAAATCATGCCCATCTTTCGCCAGAGCACCCTCTCCACATTGCATATGTGTCCCGGTTTTTTATCCAACAGCGAAGGGCGACGTCGAGACGGTGAAATACCTGGAGTCCACAGTCGATGGGATCAACTCCTCCGCCATCGTCGACGATGAAAACGCCATCTCCGTCACCGCCAACTCAGTTGTTGACGAGGTCTCCTTGGTTTAAATCATTCCCCTCAAGGTGATAGTCATCGACTCCACAATCATAATCCAAAAATTCGACCCTCGACAGAAGTAATCCGAGAGCAGTTTAGTACCCAGAGTCGAATAGCATTGTAACATCCCTGACTGCTTTATGGATTGACGACTGTCCCCACAAACCAACACGGGTCTGTCCTCACTCACACGCTTCCCGGGAAAACTTCCCAGGAGGTCACCCATCCCAGAATTGCTCCAAGTCAAGCACGTTTAACTGTGGAGTTCTTAAGTGATGGACTACCGAAAAGAAGATGTATCTTGTTAGTATAGGTAGTACCAATCAATTCATATAAGCATTCCTCAACTGTATAGTCCCATGCCTACACAGTCTCAGGATCCCTCTTATTCGGGTGTGTAATCGGTTCATTCATGTGTCCCTCCACCTAGAAGCCTACCAGGAGTCGCTCCTTGTCCGTGCCTTCTTGCACCAGCGACCACTCCCCGTCATCGTCGGCACCCGGGTGTTATATGCCCGCCGGCTTCCGCTTGGTTCGTCCCCGAACCACACCGTACTGGGAGAGGTGCCGCTCTGATACCATTTGTAACATCCCTGACTGCTTTATGGATTGACGACTGTCCCCACAAACCAACACGGGTCTGTTCAGCGTGCTTTGTCCTCACTCACACGCTTCCTGGGAAACTTCCCAGGAGGTCACCCATCCCAGAATTGGTCCAAGTCAAGCACACTTAACTGTGGAGTTCTTAAGTGATGGGCTACCGAAAAGAAGATGCATCTTGTCAGTATAGGTAGTACCAATCAATTCATATAAGCATTCCTCAACTGTATAGTCCCATACCTACACAGTCCCAGGATCCCTCTTATTCGGGTGTGTAATCGGTTCATTCATGTGTCCCTCCGCCTAGAAGCCTGCCAGGAGCCGCTCCTTGTCCGTGCCTTCTTGCACCGACGACCACTCCCCGCCCTCGTCGGCACCCGGGTGTTACATTACTTACTATGCTCATTCGCATAAACATCAAACTTAGTCTGTTTGACTTTTCCCAAGCCTTAAAATGAGCATTCTTTTCATTGCTACTAGCATCAGTAATAATAGCAGGCTTCTCAACTTGAAGAGCCAAATCAAGATCCATTACACCAAGGTGAAATTGGATTTGTTCACTCTATTAAGAGAAGTTCAGCCCATTAAATGTTGGAACAGACGTAGCATGCGAATGTAAAGACATAGGAACAGATACGACAATTAACACATGCTTCACATTAATGTTTTGAGTCATAAAATAACATACAATCAAATTCAGACAATAAACATTAAACATTTAATGCACATTAATATTCTCCTTTGGGTGATACATCAATGCACAACAAACATAATGATGCTAATACAGTCAATATTATTAGGCAATGAAATATGCACTAACTAAGAATATTTATTATCTTTGGACATATAAATAAAACTAATAGTGCATTCATATCACCAACAATCATGTCCATTAATTATAAGAACAACTAATCAACCTTTGGGTGATCCATAAATGCCTTATAACAATGAACTTCAAGTTACCCATAAACTAACAATCATCATGTCATTTATAACATCACATTCTATGGGTAATTGAAATAAATCATCATTCATTTGGAATTAAATAAACTTTCATATTTGACCGCTTTGGCGATTAACAAATCTATCATACACTTAATTCCAAAAATACATACTTCACAATAATTAAGGAATATAAAATTCCACATTCTAAGCATATTGATTTCAATTCAATACCATCTCTGCATGAATACCATTACAATTAAATAGACAATACATCTTTGTCTTTCATTCTTAAAAGTTCACGCACGGGAGACTTCATTTTCCGTGAACAGTACATTTGGTTTCAAAAATTGGTATTTGAAATTACATACAAGAAAAGCACTTTATTCAAATAGATGATATTTGAAAAGCATTTAAAAATTAGAAGCAATTCATATATGCAAAATGAAAATGCACAGGGAAGCGGCATCAATCATCACGGTCCCGAATTGAGAAAGTACAAGAAGATTATGCAATTCATTCACATAGGACAAAAGACATATACTTTCATTCATTTGATCCCTCTCATTCATAGTAGCACCGAAAACATCAATAAGTACAGCGGAAAATCATAATTTAAAATCCTAATTTTTATAATTAGGGTTCATGCAAGTTGGGAATTCAAACATCATCAATGGAAAACTATAAATTCCTTAACACATGCTCTGATACCATATGTAAACTCTATCATACATGAGCCATTAATAAGGATCTTAAGAATTCATAGTCTTCACTAATAGGATGAATAGAAACACTAACCTTTCTTCATGCTTAAAAGTTAATACTTTTTTGCTTGAACTTCAATCAACAATGGAAACTCTTCTATCTCTTTCATTCCTCTTTATGCCTCTAACTTTGATGGAAATTAGGAGACTTTCTTTCTAGGCTTCCTTTTATAATTGCTTCCATCAAGCAATATATCATTTTATGAAATGACTAATTCCCAAGAGTCATAACCATTTATTCAAATATTAAACAATATGTTCTTTCATTCAAATATTAAACCACCACTAATATTTGTCACACACATGAGACATTAATTCTTACGTTTACCTCTTATACAATCCCTTTTAAATTTACAGAAGAAAAAAAAAAGGGAATAAAACCCCCTTCTGCAGACTGCAGACTGCAGACTGCAGAGAACTCTCCAAAGTCCAAACTTTCAATCTCCACCATGCACTCATTGCTCGCCGTTTACAGCCTCGTTTCTCTTCCTCATTTTCACTTGCTAAACTGAAGCATATATACCATTACTTTTACAAAATTAGCTGTTACTTATACTTTTTTAAGAAGCAAAAGATAAAAACCTTTTTGTAACCTGCAGAGGTTGATTATTCATGTTAGGAAATGACGCTCGCCGGCTTCTTAGTTAATAAATATTGTTGTTAAATGCAGTCTTTTTCCACATCTGCATCTTGCCACAAATAAGTTCTCACCTAAACTTTTATTAATCTAATAAAATATCTTACAACAAATAATTGCAGGCATAATTCTAGTCTAAAATTTTTTTGCAGGCATAATCCAGTATAATTATATTATTATGAGTTTAATTTTGATATATTGTTGGTGTTAAAAAAAAATTATATTATTAATCAATCATAAATAGTTTATGCATGTCTTTTAATTTTTAATATAGTTATAATAATAGTCAAACAATTTCATTAATGTGATAGTTTATGATTAATTGATAATATAAAAAATATTTCATATACTGGTATATATTAAATAAATCTTATTGTTATTTATACCCCCCAAAAAAATGTTTTTCAAGTTTTGGAATGTATTCTCTAAAAAAAGGTTTTGGAATGTATACATTTTGGCAAAATTTGTCCCTAAACTGTAGCTTTCGTGATGGAAACATTAATTTCCTTGGCAACTAATTATATATAATTAATTATGAGATACAGTATATTTAAAAAGTTATAAATCAGCATCAAAATTTACTTAGAACTGAATTAATAAATTTAACGTAAAAATTAGCCCTAATAAGCATTTTTAATTTTTTATGGCCATAATGAACTCTATGACTATCTTTTTTTTTTTCAAATGGATTTTTTCGGTGGCATGATGGTTATGCGTTTCTTTTTTTCTTTTTTTTTCCTTGACGATTATATTAGAGAGATATAAATACAAATTTCAATATTCATGGACCTATCATTATTAATCGTAGGACTCGCTAATTATATTATAAAGATTTTTTTTTTTTGGACTGGATTATAGAGATTTATTTCTTTCTTTTTTGCAACATGATTGTATCCTGATTTATTAATGTAAATTGGGGAAGATCTCAATTTTCTTTTTTTGTTAATTGAGATTTGGTTTGTTGAGTTCGGCAGCGAAAGGAAAGGGAAAGGTTCTAGATACGTGTGGCGAATTTTAAATGCAGCAACTGGATAGGGTACATGTGTGCACCAGTTAATCATCACCGTTAATATTTATTTTACGGTCGAGATTGTTCCAGACGACCCAATCGAAGGCCCACTGGAGGTAACTTTCGACGGTGCACGCATGCACGCACCGCATCCAGTATATATTGTTGCATCGATCGAACGTGTTTAGTTAATTTTATTTTTAGAACAAAAGATACGTTGGTTCGGCAGAGTGAGGGGAGAGTAGTTGAAACATAGGTGGATGATGGGTTGGGGTAGGGGGGAAGAAAGAATGAAAAGGTTGCGAATGTTGTAGGGTGAACGGAATTCAGAATCAGAATCAGAAAGTGTATTATGATTATGATATAATCGAATCGAATCAATCAAGATAGGATTGTGCGTGTCGAAACCAAGCGGGGTTCGAAGAGGTTCTTCCTCGGAGGTGGTGGTTGCTTCACAACCTCCGCCTCCAGAGATGAAGAGCCTCTTCAAATCCAAACCCCGCACCCCTGCCGATATCGTTCGCCAAACAACACATCTTCTCCAATTCCTCGATACCAAGCGCCTTGACAACGACAAGGTATATTATATTACATTATATATGCCATTTCAACCAATGAATCTGATTGATTTCTAATGATTTATCACATTTACATTTCATGTATTCATATATGTAGGTATGTATCTAATAATTATTCATAAATAGCAGATGTCCGAGTTATCGAAAAACATGAGGGAGCTGAAGCAAATCCTTTATGGAGATAGTGAATCTGAACCTGTCTCTGAAGCTTGTGCCCAGTTGACTCAGGAATTCTTTAAGGATAACACTTTGCGTCTCCTTATCAATTGTCTTCCAAAATTGAACTTGGAGGTAATTACAATTTTCATCAACTGAATTCCTCCTAATGCTTGTTTTGTGTCTGTCTTCCTATGTTTTATGTTGGCGTTTTGTTTTTCCAGGCCAGAAAAGATGCCACTCAAGTTGTTGCAAATTTACAGAGACAACAAGTTCAGTCTAGGTTGATTGCGTCTGATTACTTGGAGAAAAATATGGATCTTATGCGTATTTTGATATCTGGGTAAGGATGCAACTGTTGGTTCAGCATTTTGGTTTATTCATGTTTGTTCTGGCAGGGTTTCTAGTCAGTAGGTGGACTCTCCACAAACTGCACAATGGCAGAAGCCACATGTACTGTGCTTCCTTTTTAACAATAGCTCATTTTAGTGTATCTGAATCAAACATAGTGAAGCAATTGCTCTTGATTGCCAAATGTAGTGTGTTTTAGGTGAAAATTAGTCATGTGGAGTCCATTTCTTACCACGAGCATGTGCCTTCTGTCTCTTATTGTGAAACTATGCTTTCCCTGGTAACGATTCTAGCATGTTATTGACTAACCGTGGTTTCTTTTTAGCTATGAAACAGACATGGCTTTACACTATGGTACAATGTTGAGGGAGTGCATAAGACACCAGATTGTTGCAAAGTAAGGAAAAGGAGCAGATAATTTCATGTGTGTGTGTGCGTGCATTTTTTATTTTGGTAATTTCAGGCATAAAACAATTAATGCTGGCATCTGGGAACTCAACCATTTTGGTCAGGATTGTAATCTATGTTAGAATAGTTCATTGTCTTTAAGTCATATATAGGTGCTTTTGATTCCTGTACTTTCATATAATTGCACCTCTCAGAAATTTATGTTAATTGCCAAATGAGAAGGGTACTGTGTAGGAAGCTCAAATAGAAAACTTAACCATAGATGTAGAAATTTTTTCTAAAAAATATCTAAGTCTGTCTGTTCTTTCTTGCATAACCTTTGTGAATTGTGATGCTATGATTCTTCTTGGTTTTATATAAGATATGTTCTGGTGTCACCTAACATGAAGAAGTTTTTTGACTACATTCAACTTCCAAATTTTGACATAGCTGCAGATGCTGCTGCAACTTTTAAGGTAGTTTTTAGTCTTTGGTGCCATGCCATCTTTAAACAAAGTTGGATGTTATATCATGTCATTTTGTTGCAGGAACTCTTGACAAGACATAAATCAACTGTAGCTGAATTCCTCTCTAAGAATTATGAATGGGTTGGTTCTTCTTCCCTTCTCAACTTAAGTAGAAAGTACCATTTTTTTTATTTATACACTTGTCTATTGACATTGTCACCTTCTGTCCTATCCTGCCATTCTTTTTCTAGCGTGGGTGGTATGCTTGATTGGTAAAGGTTCTTATAATATAGTTTGTAGCTTGGCGCTAATGTTGGCATGGGTTAGATTAGGATTTCAGTTCTTGGGTTACTCTTGAATGGATATTGCTTCTGGTTTTCTGGTAATATATTATATTTTAAGAAAGATAATTTTATAATCTATAGTTCTGACTATTATTTTAATCTTTCCATCCTTGGTTGTTGCTATGGTCCAAATAGATCTGTGTTTTTCTGTTTCTTTGCTTTCAAATGGAAATTTCTGTCATAGATAAAAATATTAAACTTAGAAAAAATAGTTCTTACAATGTGGTGGATTTAAAACTCAATTCCAAGGAAAAGGTGGATGAGAACATTTTCTATGTAGCACACATGTAAATAAGTAACCACCTTTTTTATGGTTATTAGTATTAACCACACAAGTGCATTGTTTCTCCATATTCTTGGAATTAAGTCTAAAACCATCACTTTTTAAAGAAATTTTGTTAATATAAAAACTTTCTGTTGCTTGCATATGCTTTACTCACGAGGTTGTTGGTTTATCTCAATGAGCTTTGCTTTGTAGTTCAATTTTTAAAATCTCATTATATGTTAGGCACCAACCATTACTGACTATCTTTGTTGTTGCTTTTCAGTTTTTTGATGAATATAACTCTAAGCTATTGGAATCCTCCAATTATATTACAAGGCGTCAAGCTGTCAAGGTATGAATATGATATAAGTTATAGCTTTTCAGAATATATTGAATGAAGCAAACATGCAGAAGTGCCTGGGCTTCTGAGATTCTTCTCTTGAAAATCATTTTTGGGTTTTAAGAAATCTTTGCTTGTTTGTATATGGCACATTTGTAGTTCATTTGACAACAAGCCATCACAAGCAGTCAGTGATTACCTTGCTGTTACAATGACTGTCTAGGTCCCCCTCCCCCCGCTGAAGTTAGGATCATTAGTCTTTGCAGTCCTATTTTATAATGTGTCAATCGGTCAATCCACTAGCATTGCCGCTTTTATTATGTTGATTTTTGTAGCATTGATGCATCTATGCATTTGTTGAGTATGTTTCTTTCTCTTTTACAGTTGTTGGGAGATATGTTACTCGATCGCTCAAATTCAGCCGTAATGACACGATATGTCAGCTCAAGAGACAACTTGAGGATTTTAATGAATCTTCTAAGAGTATGGTCCTTTCTGTAAATCTTCATGATATATTTTGTGACTTACTTTCCATCCTACCTTGATTGTATCCTCCCCCACAAAAAAAAGAAAAAAAATTGAAAGGAAAGCAAAGGGACAAAACAATTATATGAACTTCAGATACTTCTCTTGCATTGATGAAGTAGGGCTATTCAATTGCTGTTTTTAGCACGGGAAAATGTATATCGGTTTTGTCTAAATATTTAAGCTTTCACCCCCATTGTCACTGTTCCACCCTTTTCTAATCATAAAGATTACTATGCACTGATATGTTCAATATTGAGTTTTTGATGACCATACATTTTAATGTTGAACAGAGTTCAGAATTTAAATATATGTGATGTACTGACATTTAATGGATTGTTGCCAATATCTTTCTGCAGGAGTCAAGCAAGAGCATACAAATAGAAGCATTTCATGTTTTCAAGGTACTATTAGAGTGTGTTTGGGAAAGCTGGAAAAAAAAGATTATGCTGATAATTTGTTTTCAAATAATCGATTATTGTGATAATCGATTATAATCAGAATCAGTTTTTGTTTGGGTATGTTTGCTGAAAAGCGATTTTAAGATAATCTATTTCGTTTGGGTGATGCAAAAATAATCACTTTTCTATAGTAAATTACGGAAAAGGGTATGGAATTATTTGTTTAGCCAAGGAGCAGCGTGAGTGCGTATCATTTGGTGAGGGGTTTTAGGGGAAACGGAAAAATGCCTTTAAAGCACAAAAAGCTTTTTAAGAAAACAGTCCTGGGTATCAGCTGGTAAGAAAACAGCTTAATTTGCCAAAAAAAAGCTTTTTAAGAATTTCAGCTGTAGACCCAAACACCTCAGATTATTTACAAAAAGCTTTTTGGACCAAAAAACAACTGAAACTAAATAATTTCAGCTGTCCCAAACAAGCACTTATTATAGAATAGCGCACATTTTGAAGTGGTGATTCTTAAATCTTAACCTTATGCCTCCCAAGTTTTGTTTTTCTGTATTGATGTGTGCTTGTCATGACAGCTTTTTGCTGCTAACCAAAAGAAACCCGCTGATATCATCAGCATACTTGTTGCAAACAGAAGCAAGCTTCTGAGACTATTGGGTGACTTAAAAATCGATAAAGGTAAGGAGGTGATAGTATTTCTTAAGAGATTGTACTTGTTTTTATGGTTTCATCATCCCATGATCTCATATTTATTGGGACCATGCAGAGGATGAACAGTTTGAAGCTGACAAAGCTCTAGTTATGAAGGAAATTGCTGCTCTTGAACCTAGGGACCGCCCTTGAGCTGAAGATTGTGTCAAGTAGCTAGTTGCATTGTGCATTTTACTTCATTGATGTATTGTTAGAGGTCTTTTAGTCCTCATCAAGATGGGAGTAACACTAAATACAAAATGTTTTCAATCTGTATTTTTATTTCTGTTCTGTAAATTATATGGCTAATTTATTTTATTTTTGATAGAAAAATAAACTCTTCTGAAAAGAAGAGGATTACAGGATATGAGAATCGGATATCCTCCATCAAAAAAACTGCAGAGAAATATAAATACAACAACTGCCAACTAGTTGTTCCAGAAAAGACAATGCAAATGGAGTCCAATTTCTGTGCATATCCTCCTAAGAAAACAAAAAGAAACAGTTAGGAGCTAAGATATTTTGTCATATATCAAGGCACGTTAATAGTTCTATATATCTATCAAGGAAAGACCTCGAAGAAATCATGGACTGAACACCACAGACAAGCTCACAAAATGACGCTACTACAATTTGGTCCTGCTTTACAGTCTACACTGGCTGCTCGAACCATGTTCCTTTCACGGGGATATGTTGGTATATATTTGAAGCATTATACTCTCCCAAATCCCACGTACTTGAGGAATAGAGGATATTTATTTCCTCTGATGAGGGATACAAGAACGAGGGGCCGTGCCAAACTTGATGCAAAGTGTATCAATCAAGACAGGCACAGTTGCGAAACAAAGCACCAGCATCTCATGGCGGCATATTCCATACGCATTTCCCTCTTAAACCTTAAATCCACACAGCCAAAGACTACTATACCCTTCATTCACTTCACATCCACAAAATCATAAATTTGCTTGTAACATATAGCACCTCCAATAATGCAGAAAGGAGGAGCTCTATCTGTGACGCATGTTCGCGGTTCGGTTTGGATCGATTTTGAGGTAAAAAGTCATTCGATCCAAAGATAAAAAAAACATGCAGTTTGGTTCGGTTTGGATGACTTCCTTAAAAATATTCGATCCGATCCGATAAAATGCGGTTTGGATCGGTTCGGTTGATTCAGTTTTTACCGACACATCATTACATATTTATATTACGTCAAAGAATAAAAATTACAAGCTAAATTAAACAAAATCTTAAACCTATATATACTTATTGATATATTCATGTAAAAACATTTCATAAAATATGTATAAAATAAATAAATATCATCATCATCTATTATCAAAACATCTTTTATTTATGTTTGGAACAGTAGAAATAATTAAAATTATGTCAAATAAAAAATTAACAGTGCAAAAAATAGAATAAACATATATTAAATTTATATATGCGGTTTGGTTTGGATTGGTTCGATTTTAGAAAAGGATTCAAAATCCAATCCGATCAAAGTAGTTTTCACAAAACAAGATCCAAAAAAATCCAATAGACATCAGTTTTGTTTGGTTTTTGGTTTTTTTGATTTTTTTTTGATCGTTTTGGATATGAACGCCTCTACTATATGTGTTATTTATCACTTTATACTTTCCTATAAATCTAAGGGGCAATTTGGGGTTTGTAAAAAGTAAAATCCCAAAAGGAAAAAAGGCAAATATAACCCAATATGGTGCTGTATAATAGAATAGAAAAGACTAGACTAGAGCAGATAGTGTGTTTGAGATTGCGGGTGATTGGTGTTATCACCCTTCTTCATTGCGAAAAAGAAAATGGCTGATAATGGTAGGAGTAGAAGTAGGACTCAATCAACATTCAATAATCTGTGTCCCTTGCTTGTTTCGTGAAATGCTAATTTTATTAGTTTGATTTGTTGTTTTTGATTTGAAATATAGATTCGCTCTCCGAATTCCTCGCATCTGCAGTAGACGCTGCTCACAAAGCTGGTGAGGTCAGTAGCTTATTTCTCAAATTTCTGTTCTCTTTATTTATATTATATGTTACGTAAATGGATGGAATGTTTTGATTTCATTCCAGATTATTCGAAAAGGTTTCTACGAGACCAAGCATGTCGAGCACAAAGGACAGGTATACATATATACACACATACATACATACATACGCGCCACTCTCTTTTCTTTTTAGGTTCTGGATTCAAGTCTTGATAGGAACAATTATTATTAGGCACCACTGGTTGTTCTGTGCCAAGTATTTGTACCACGCAAATATGAGCATTTTTGAACTTATACCTGTTTTACTTTTGTTGTGATGCACAGGTTGATTTGGTCACTGAAACTGACAAAGCATGTGAAGAACTCATATTTAATCATCTCAAGCAACTCTACCCCACTCATAAGGTTTATGCAGCTTTCCCTCACAGTCACACATGTCACCTTTACCTATACTATATAATCAAGATTATTAAGTTTGTTTTCTTTTCTGATTAGTTCATTGGGGAAGAAACCACTGCTGCTTTTGGCACTACAGAACTTACAGATGAATCCACATGGATAGTTGATCCTCTCGATGGAACCACTAATTTCGTCCATGGGTAAATATCCATCTGATGTTTTCATTCATATATTCGTGTTTCCATATTGATTGACTATAGTTCTACTTTTTCTAGGTACCCCTTTGTTTGTGTCTCCATTGGTCTTACAATAGGTAAAATTCCTACAGTCGGTGTTGTTTACAACCCAATAATTGATGAGGTGAGAATCTTTTTCTCTGTTGACGCTTTAGTGGAGACCACAAATCCATTTATAGAGTAAATAGTCAATATGGTCCCTGAAACTGTGAGGTCGTGTCAAGTTGGTCCCTCAAATTAACGAAATATCAAAAAGGTCCCTGAAACTGTCAAATGTTGATCAAGTTAGTCCCTCCGTTAGTCAGGGTTCGTTGACGGCGCTTATGTGGCACGTTACACGCATATTTGAGGGATCAAATTGATACAGGGACAAAATTGACACTCAATATTTTTTCAAAAACCCTAACTTTATCTTCTTCTTCTTCTCCCCCAACGTCTATCCAACTACTGCCTGGACTCTTTTTTAGTCCTCACTTACCGATTTTCTCTCGTAACTTTTTTACTTCTTCCCATTTTTCTGCCTCTGCGTAGATGTTCGCTAGAAGAACATAATATCCTGTATTCTCTGGCTCTAGCTCAAAAACACGCTCTGCCACTTTTTCTGCTAACTCCACATCTCGATGGATCCTGCACCCACAAAGCAAAGCTCCCCAAATTGTAGCATCTGGTTTAATTGGCATTGTCTCGATGAAATTGTAAGCCTTGGATAGATTTCCAGTACGGGCAAGGAGATCTACCATGCAAGCATAGTGTTCTAACTTGGGCTCAAAACTGCATTCACTTCTCATGGAATTAAAGAACTCCCATCCCTCATTCAGTAATTCAGAATGACTGCAAGCATAGAGTATGGAAGTGAAGGAGATCTCATCAGGCTCAATACCTACATTCCTCATCTTCTCAAAAGTGGCAATTTCTTCTTTTCCAAACCCATGCATGCCATATCCAGCAATCATAACAGTCCATGAGATCAGATCCTTTTTTGGAATCATATCAATGAGTACCTGCGCATGAACTAGTGACCTGCACTTTACATACATATCAACAAGTGCATTGGCTACATGCAAATCTGAAGAGTACCCATTTCTCAATGTGTGTCCATGTATCTCTCTGCCTCTCTCCAGAGCTGCTATGCTTCCACAAGCTGGAAGGACACGGGCCATCGTAATGCCATCAGGTCTTGTTTCCTCTTGCATCTCAGCAAAAAGTTTAAGAGCTTCATTGGGAAGAGAGTTTTTTGAATAACCTCCTATCATTGTATTCCCACGAGACAACATCCTTAACTGGAAGTTGGGAGAAAACTGAATGAGCTTCTTCCATGCTTCCACATTTTGCATACATATCCATGAGAGCATTAGACACAGGCAAGTTCATGGCCATATTGTTTTTTCTATCTCAGATTTTCTCACTGAAAACCATCAGTTCACCGGCAGGTTTGTAATTTGAAGCTTTGCCTCAGGATTATCACTTGCTTGTCATGCTACAAATTCTACACATTAAAAAATTTGAAGTAAATAAAACAAGAAGAAACTCATGAAAACGGAGGAAAAAAAACTATTTTGGTCATTTCTCAAACACCTTGTGTGCATAACAGTACAGACATTTGTTAAACAACTACCCACCTTACATTGCTTCATTGCAAAGCTTGTTGGCAGTTGCCTCACTTATTTTGGATGTCTAGAAAATATTTATATGATCATCAAAAGATAACCTTGATTCTAAAAGTTTCAAGATAGATCCAACATTATATGGCAAAGCACTAAGCATGGGAGAATCAAACATTTCACCAAGGGTCTAAGGTGAAACTACCGCATGTTCATCAATACTATGTATGTACAAATACCAAATCGTTGGTGAAAGAACTTTTCAAGATATGATATGTTCCACATCTCTGAGCCAAATCATTGCTTTGCAGGGGTAAGAGAAATTTGAGATCCAAGTTAAAGATTTTTGATGAGTAATCTGAGACCGAAAATGATGCTTTTCAGTGAGAAAATCTTAGATAGAAAGGACAAACCTTTCCTTCTCTGAGTGTCAATTTGGTCCCTGTATCAATTTGGTCCCTCGAATATGCGTGTAACGTGCCACATAAGCGCCGTTAACGGAGTCAACGAACCCTAACTAACGGAGGGACTAACTTGATCAACGTTTGACAGTTTCAGGGACCTTTTTGATATTTCATTAATTTGAGAGACCAACTTGACACGACCTCACAGTTTCAGGGACCATTTTGGCTATTTACTCCCATTTATAATTTTCTCTAGTTTGAAAAGTATACATTTTTATTCCCTGGTAAACATAATTTTGCTTGTATTGTTTTTATTTTTGGTTCTGGAACACTGCAAAAGTAGAATCAGGGAAATAATGAATATTTTAGGCAAAGAGTAATTCATTTGTTCTTTTTTTTATCATCACTATTTTCAATGACCTTCATGTAACCAAAATGACTTGTTGAAAGCTGAGGACTTTGAAGTAATTAATTTAGGAATAAGAAAATGGCAGCTTATAATTCATGTTTCTATTAGTGTTATTGGTATGGAAAGTTGTATTATTTGTTCTTATTTTCCTCCCTTGCTTAGTATGCAAACTGAAATTCGAGATTGGTGTATGTAGCTTTTCACTGGAATTCGTGGAAAAGGTGCTTTTCTGAACGGGAACCCAATAAAAGGTTTTTTTTTTCTGTTCTCTGATCTTTTGATATTTATCATTAGTAGAGTTTGGTTACCTCATGGATATGCCTTGAATTTTTGCAGTATCATCACAAACTGAACTAATGAGCTCTCTTCTTGCAACTGAGGTATGTCAACTATGTTAGAGTTGATTATGTAAAAGCTATTCATTTATCTTTTTGTTTGTAATTTGCATCAATATAGTGTATTTCCCTCCCTCCCGTTATTGAGAATTTGTGGCATCGATTACAAACATTAAGTTGGGACAATTATCAGTGGCAAATAATCACATAGGTAACACATAATTCTTTTGGTTAATCAAAACAGCTACGTACCAACTACTTGGACAGTAAGAAACCTGGCTTATGACCTGTATTTGGTCTAAGCATCCAATTTGTATATATGGCATGCCTTTTTTTCTTTCTGTCAAGTAGACTATCCTAACCATGACAGTCTTGTTCAACTATCAACACTCTGTGCCATACTAACTGGTCTGTATCTATAGTAGTGTAACATTTTTATTCTCAGTCGCTAGCATCTTCCATCACAACTTGCCGAACCCAGATAAATCATACTGGTCACTTGTTTTTTAAATTATGATCAATGGGTGTACCTTGATATACTTCAATGATTTTGTCGGTTCTTTTATTTCAAATACAGTGAAGTAGCCACCCTCTATGAAGAGTTCTTCTGTACTTCTACTTCAACAAAATTTAAGAATACTAAAAATTTGCATTGCAAAGATGCTCGAACTCTGTATATTTGCAACTTGTCCGTGTTGGATTTATAAATTACCTATACTCCTCAACATTTGTATGCTTTGAAAATTGTTTGACAGTATGCTGGGGTAGGCAAATTAGAGCCTTATGTTTTCATTGCTATTTTCCACACAAATATTCCTAGTTGTAAGTTCATGCTGTATATATGCATTTCATAACCTTTGTAATCATGAGCTTTGTGTAAACTTAAATGCTACAAAATTTAAATAGTACCTTTTAGTCAGTAATAACTGTCAGTTGTTGAAGAAATTATAAGTAATGTTGAAATTGAAGTTTGTCTTTTTTAGGAGATACATCATAATCTTCAAAAACTAATAACATATCTGAATCACAAAATTATCATTTAGCAGATTGTTACCTGTCAATACTAAGTCTGCTCTAAGGTCTATCCCCACTGACTTACCTTTTTTTGTCCCTGCACTGTTGTGCCATACACTTGGGTCAATACTAATGCTAACTTGACATGGGATGACCCAAACATATACACTTGGCTCAAGTTCACATTCACTTGTAAACGTGTTGTTATTTTGAATTTTGAATCATGCCTGATAGATTTGAAATTTATCATGGTTTATACTTCTGAAAGAGCAGGCTGGAACAAAACGTGACGAGTTAACAGTAGACGCCTGTACAAAAAGGATCAATAGCTTACTTTTCAAGGTAAAAACCAGGACTTCCAAAACATATCAGACTAAATATGATATGTTTGTGCCGTAATCATGCCTTTATAATGATGATCAGGTGAGATCCCTTCGAATGAGTGGCTCCTGTGCTATGAATCTTTGCGGAATTGCATGTGGAAGGCTTGATGTATGCTTTGAACTTGGCTTTGGTGGTCCTTGGTATGAGTTCCACATCCTGCATAAATGTTGGGCATTGTGAATTATGTGATATGTGGTTTAGGTCTCTTCCTTTTTATCAGGGATGTAGCAGGTGGTGCTGTCATTGTTAGAGAAGCCGGAGGTGTTATATTTGATCCGTAAGTGACATTAATTAAATACCCTTATAAACATGAGAATACGTTATGTTTTTTAGCTACGTCTATTTGGTTACTTGCATAGATCTTCATCATCTGTGGACATTTATGCAGACATCATTGGATGAACATGCAAAGTGGCAATTTTTTATGCATGATCGGCTGGCCTTACTATTCACAACGAACTATAAAACACAGACTTGCATAAATATGTTTAAAACATCTGTTAAATGAAGTTTCTGGTCCCTGTAGTTTATGTTGGTTTTTGATTTGGTCTCGACACTTTCCATCTTTTAGACAAGTCCTTATAGTTGTAAATTTTCATAAGTCTTACATCTTTACTCCCAGTTATAACCCATTACAATTTGTTAAGATGGCAAGCGTTTGAATGACGTGAGATGTTGCTATTCTATGCCAAATGCCAAATAGGCATATCATCCAACATTATATTGTAACGGTGTTTAACTCGGAGCAACGAAGAGAGACTCGTTTGAAAATGTCTATAACTATAGGAACCCATCTGAAAAGAAAAAAAGGTACAGATATCAAATTAAAAATCAGTGCAAACTATAGAGATCAAAAAGTTAATTTAACCTAAAATATTTTATTCTTTAGTCAAAATCTGATGTCCATTTGATTCAGGTCTGGTGCAGATTTTGACATCACTTCTCAGCGAGTAGCAGCTTCCAACCCTTTCTTGAAGGATGCACTTGTTGATACCCTGCGCCAAATAGGGTGAGAAACTTGCCATTAATCAATGACAGGGAGAAATTGCCATAACGGGTTAGCCTATGTTAAATCATCTTGAGGTTGCTAATTCTCATGTGACCTTAACCGTCACCGAAACATTATTATACTCTAATTCTTAGAAGAATCTCACATTGTTAATGATGTAACTCGCTTTAGAATAATTCCATTCCCACAGCCTATGAGCGGCTGCCAAGAAACTTCCATCTTAACTATGCTCTGTTTCTTTTATCTCTATCGTTACTCCTATTTTAGTTTCTTTCAGTTTAATTATTATATGGCCAAGATTTTTGGTAGTTGGTGTGATCTTAAAAATTAAAAAATTGACAGAAATATTAGAAAAATTGCAAGGAGTAAGTCATCCATCATAGAAGGAGTTGGCGTGCGCGTCTACTCGGATTCATAATATATGGTGAGCGCGAATGATTAAATATAGAATAAAATGTCTGATCTGGAACAGAGAAAAAGTATAGTTTGAAGAAGAGAATTGTGCTGAGAGAGGAATAGAGAATTAAACAATGCATTCCTCTAGTCTGACCAAGTCAATATATATTCTAATTGAAGCTGGGTCAATGTTCACCTGTGTATCATATTCAGGGAATCAAAGCTGCATTGCTTCACACTTCAATTTTAAACACTTATTTCCAACTAAGCAATTGATGTCAAAGGTCGGGAAAGAAATTTAAAATGCTACAATTTATTAGTTGTTTTTGGAAGTGCTTTAATTCCAAATTTCATAGTGAAAATCCCAGTCTTTTGTTTTGGCACGACTGGAGCTAGATTGGCGGGGCGGAGAGGAAAGGCAATGCCTTAATTGCTCTGAGAGAACGTAAATACACATAATTGAAACTCAAAGTATGTAGAAAGACTAAGATATGAGTAAATAACAAATATATCGAAGACCAATACAATGTATACTCTGTAACTACATACTCTGTAATAGCATGTAGAAAACCACATCCCATAAAGTCACCATCCTATGAAAGAATTACCTAAAACCGAGACTCTAAGCAGTTGTGGTGCTCTAAATACACTGAAATATGTAAGAAATATACAAAGTTGCCCAACAACAAAAACCACAACGAAAGGAGTATATATATGGCACAAAATAACAAAAAAAACCAATATCCATATCCGGCTACACATCCTACACCTGCTGTGGCCTAGAACCATGCCCATTAACCCCATTTGCTCCATTTATGCCATGTGGCATCTTACTCTCTAACTGCCTCCTCTTCAAGACTATAATCCATGTGTAAGCTTCCAAAAAGACAGCAATGCCTCCCAAAGCTCCAATAATGCCAATGTACGCATGCTTCCAATTATTGTAGCGATCCCCTACGTAATTCTCCAATGTGTCGAACCCTTTAAAAATGTTGATGATACTGATGATTATGGTGGTGTATCCGACTGCGTGGTGGTAGACATTCCAGTAGAATCTGTGTTTATGATCTTTGTTGAGCCTCAAGAACAGAGCAAACACCTGAATCCAATCATGTAGGTTTCTTGTATTAGTGCATACCCATTACAATTACAGATACAAATAGTAGCATAACATTCAGCACATGTATGGTTTCATAAGCTATCAGATCATGAAGATGATGTCGTACCTGAAGGGTTCCAAGACAGAAGAGGACAATACCAAGTGCTCTATGGGTGTCATACTCAACACCCTCGGAGTCACTGCCGAGTTTGAGACCAGTTCCAAATCCAGCAACACCAACTATGTAGGCGGAGGCTTGGCACGTGACATGAAGGTAAAACCAAGCAGGGTCTGCGGATTTGAACACCTTCAAGTACCTTGCTATTACGGCACCCGTGGGCATCAATATGCCCCAGCTCACTGCATTTAGCACTCCATGCCTCTGAAATTAACAATCTTTTTATCAATCTCTCCAATTTAAATTTACAAAAGTGTTGAAGAAAGCACAAAAATGAAAGATAAGGTAGTTACATTTCTTCTTGTTTGACGTGAGTTGCCGCCTGCTGATGCTTGAGTCTGACCAGAAACAAGATCCAACGTTTCCTTGGAGTTGAAGTGGGTAGGGCTCTGGTTATGTTGTTGAGGGGTAGGGGTAGAGGTAGAAGCAGAGAGAGGACCATCTTGCCAGAGGTGGACCAAGGAGGTGGTACCATTTGGAAGGGTCAGAGTAGCAAAGATGGTTACCTCGTTATTCTGATAGGTTGCACTCAAACCTGAGACAGGGTAACTGATAGTTCCCTCTTGCAACTGGGTGTTGGTGTTGGCGATGGATGAAGTATAAGCTCTTGGACTTCCATTGGATAGTGGAATAGCCACAAGAGCTTGTGCTCCAATCATGGCTGGATCAAGCACATTTTTGGGGTTGATAGCCCAAGCCACCCACTTATCTGTCGACGTGATTCCGCTATGCCTGAATGCTATGTCCAGCTTCCCAGTGGCCTGTTCATAACTCCAGTGAAGGTAAGAGGTCAACTCAGGAAGATCACGACATGTTGTAAACTGCTTGTTGTTGGAGAAGGTGTGGCTTTTACATGTTTGTCCACACGATGTCAGAAGCACGCAACTCAACACAGACAACCCCAACACAACCTTCAACATGCTTCCCATCAACATGTATGGATTGCCTTCTTAGCTAATGTCAAAGAGGATACCCTCTGATCAGATCAATTTTGTGAGATGTTAATTCCCAGATGGCTTTTGAGAACTCAACACGATTGTAGTGTTGTTTCTTTGTGATGCAAGCAAACTCTCTTATTTGAATAAAATGGAGCAGGTGGCTAGTGGAGGCAATGAGAGAGAGGTTAATTATTTATAAGAGTTGGTGGGTTTGGTTGTTAGAGTTGTTGGATGTACAACGAAGGCGGATATATTTTAAATTATTACAAAATAAATCTTTAAATCCCTATTTACAAGCTTTAATCATCAAATCATATAAATACCTTAATATAAAATAGTTCACCAGTACTTAATCATAACAATTACTATTTCCTATTAGGAGTCCTCGCCCGTTGTGAAGAAGCTTCCTTCCATGCGTAAGCAGTTTGATTTATTCCATAAAGACACCAATTCCTACTTCCCCAGTTGGGAAGTTTTTCTATCATCTGATCTGTTCTAATCAACTATTGCCTCTTTGCCCAACTCAAACTTCACAGTTCACATACAATATACTCTCTAATAATTTAGTTGGTACATGAATTAAATATTTGGCTTTGCTTAATTTTTACTTTTTTTGAAATCCCCTTCTGTAAAATTTAGATATAATTCAGACAATCACAGAATTGTATATAAATTCTACCTTGAATAGTGTTCAAAAGTTGTATGCTTGATTTTGATGGATAAAGTTGAGTAGAGGATCAGAATTTTGTTAGCCGGCTTGATTGAACGACTTTGGCAGTAGGTGCCACATGTCTAGTTTCCCTTTTGTCTTTTTGCTTTGCAAATGCCTCAACTCCCTCGGTATGCTTAGATAATAAGGGATCGAAATTCACTTTCAATCTTGCCAGGATACACGGTATGGTAGCGGTATTTGCTAGTTATATTTAGAATCAGTAATTTAATGAGTATATTGATGAAAAGTGGGAGCACTACCAGCTTATGCTTCAATTTCAAGCTTAAGTTCAAACTTAAAATCATATACAATTTCATTATATGGATGGAAATGTTTGTTTTGCTTTGTTTTTTTAAAAAAAATCTTAAGAGGTATATAAAAATTTAGAAATCCAAATGAGCTTGCACAATAACAGTGAAGTTGTCCTGAAGAAATCAAATACTATATTTTGTAGGTAAAAATTGTTACTAAATCGAAATTAAATACCAACAATATATGAGCTCTAAAGGAGACTCTACATTTGGAATATGGGAATCACATGACAAGAAATACAATTTGCATCTAATGATTCTTAACAAAGTCAGTAGTTAAACATATTTTAGGATCCTTATGTTTTTTCCCTAATCATAAATACATTAGCGTGCAATGAAACTGTGGGTGTTTTGGGTTGTTGGAATGCATAGAGTGAGACAAACAACGTTGGACATGGTACCTGGTATGGTAATAAAAAACAAAGTGAAGAAACCAATGCTAACTACGGCAACGTATAGGTGGAATGGATTGGCGTGTGGAGGTGGACCCACACTGACTTGATCTTTTCATTGTGGGACCCCACTTGTCCGGTTGTCCACCTTCATCTACCGTGTCGTTCTACGCCGTCGTTTCTTCCACGACTAAGTATTACTATTAAACCACCAACCCCCCAAAAAAACACACACTAAAAAACAGTAATTTCAGACGTCGATTTATTAATTATGATCGAACAAGTCATTGTGGCGTGTTGCAGAAACGTTACATTACAAGCTCTACACAGCTTAACACATTAAAAGAGGGAATTTATACTGGTTTTCTTTTTAAAATTGATGAAAATTTCACTTGTTATTTATTTTATTTTATTTTAAAACTTATATTGACATTTCTTAATAATGCGCAGAAGTATGAGCATCATGAGACATACATGAAACTACAAAATTGTTTTCAAAATAGTGGCTTTTACATCAAAAAAGAAGGGAAAAACAGAGAAGAAAAACAAATGAACAAAATGAAAGGAAAAACTAGTTGGTAGCAAAAAGTCGGTGTTAGAAGGAAACACTCCATTTTGACCGGATCTTTCAGTCTTCACTGAAAGTTTCAAAAAATAAAAAAATAAAAAAATTGCAAAGAAAATAAAAATAATAAAAATAATAAAAAGATTTTTAATTGGGTCAGGCCAGTTAAACCTATTTCATCCTCCCAACAAACCCTGACAACCACTTTATTTTGAATTTGAATTTAATTTTTGTAGATGAGGCTCGATAGATTTTGATTCTATTTCAAATCAGAGATAGAAATCTTAATCTTGACATGTTTTTATGATCAGGATCAGATAACAATCTTAATCTTGGCGAAATTTTATGATCAAGATCAGAGGAATGGGCATTATAAAATGACAACGGGGATCAAAAAGGGGAGACGACAGTGAGAAAAAAAAGATTCCAAAAATATCTCTGAAACAATATTGAGAGCAAAAAAATTAATAGAGGAAAGAGAGAAAAATAAAAAATACAAACAAGGAGGAGAGGGAGGCACCACCGTCAGTATACCTTCCAACCAGAGTACTCCGCCACCGCCACTCAGAACCACACCACTGCCCGTCTCCACCGTTTCTGCTAGTCGCACCACCGTATCAGTCGCGCCTCGCTCCACCACCGTTTCGTTCAAGGATGCAGGCCTGAGTCGCGTATCCGGATCCAAATCCGCCGCTCCACCACCGCCTCAGCCACGAACTCCACTGGTACGCCGCCTCCCTCGCAGCCGCCCGCCAATCACTGTGGCTTTGCCATCGCACGAGACCACCGCGCACGAATAGTCGGCGCTCCACCCAGATCCGGCCTCGAGCCCACCGCCAGGACTTCCAACCCCACCATGTGCGAGTCACGCTGCAGTTCTGCGCCGGAATCGTCGCGTCGGATCCCAAGCCGCCACCTCCTTCCTCGGTTTCTCTGTGGCATCTTGCCCCTGCCAGTTCTGTGTAGTTGTTGTTAGGAGAAGGTTCCGCCTTTCCCTCTTGTTTTATGCTTTCATTTGGTTTTTTTTATATTTTTAATTTTACCTTTGTTTCCCTTTTTTTAGTCTGACCTAACCTTCTCTTTTGTAGTATATGGGCTTGGTTTGAGTGTCTTGTTGGGTTAAATATAGTGTTGATCTTGATATGAGTATTTTAGTGAGCTGGTCACTTGGCCCAAGTCAAAAGAAAAAAAATGCTATAAACACTTATATGAAGTCAAACTTTATCTCTATTCTTTAATTTTCAATTCGTAAGCAATAAGTTAAATAAAATAGATTGTTTCTTTATAGATAAATTTTAGGATTACTTTGTGAGCAGTATCACATTTAATCCCTTAGGTCTAAGATCGTTCTGTGGACGTTTGTGCCATGTCCTATCTCACTTAGGAGTTTTCGATAATAAAAATGAGATATATAAAAAAAAATCTTTTTTTTAAAATAAAATAAAATAAAAACTTTTTCATAAAGTTTAAAATAAACCAACAAATAAAATATTTTCTACAAGAACTACGTGGCTTTGAGTTTCCCATTGAAGTAGGGAATACGTAGGAGCGGAATCAAACATCTCGTCAAGCCAAAATTAATTTTCCCATTATTTTTGTGTTCCTTTTTAATTTGTTTAATGTGGATAATTAATTAATTAATAATTTGTTTAATGTTTTTGGGTTGCTCTATGGCAAGTGTCATGCTCAATCCCCTAGCTTTGAGATTGCTCTATGGACTTACGTGCTATGTCCAACCTCATTTAGGATTTATCAATAATATTTTCTTAAAAAAAAAATTTAAAATGCAAAAAAAATAATAATAAAGAAACATAAAATAAAAAATATTAATAAATAAATAAATAAATTCTTCCTTGTAAATATTTTTGGGGTAAACAATAAATAATTTAACTTCGTGCAATTTATTTAAGGTATCATTCTCAGAATGGACGATGTAGGGTGCTTAACACCTTCCCTACTCGTAACCGACTCCCGAACTCAATTTGGTTCCAAAGACCATTTTTAAAGGTTTTCCAATTTTTCCTAAATTAAATAAAATTGGTGGCGACTCTACTTTTCCATAAAATTTCTTTTTATCGCCGTCCTCGTCGTAATTTTTGGTTGCGACAGATGGCGACTCCACTGGGGAAATTTTCGAGAGTCAAGTCTAAGTAATGAGTTGTGCATTTTGGTATTTATTGTTTACCCCTTTTTATTGTTTTCTTTTATTTTTTGTATATATTTGATTCCTTTTTGCTTTAATAATTATTTTTTTTACATTAGGATAAAAGACCATGATATTTTTATTTTTATTTTGTTTGCTTGTCGAGCAGGTTCAAGTAGTTCTGTATTAGGATTGTACAGGTTTGTATGCCTCCAGCACACACAACACCGACACTCATTTTCACACACTTTCAGCTCTATACCCGAGCTTGTGGGACCTTAAGGATTAGGTGGTGACTCGGCATTGTCATTGAAGGCTTAGTGCCTCTCTGATATTTGTTGACTCGCCACTCGGATTGTTACTAGTGTCATGGACTAGTCATCCTGGAGGGTTTATCCCTACTTGTGATTAGGTTCATGAACTAGGTCCTTGACAAGGGCAATCTGGGGACCTTGACCTTTAGAAGTCTAGACACATCCTAAAGTTTATACTCCTAAATTGACTTAGTGGCCGCTCGACCTAGAAGTTGCCATCATAGGTACCCTTGATTAGGCCCTACCTCTTAAGACACTTGGAGGCGTACCATATCTCCCTTGTGTTTTTCTATCCATTTACCTATTTATTTATTTTTTACTTCATTTCCCTTTGTGTTTTAACAAACGAATGATAAATAAATAAAATACATGTTATATATATATATATTGTTTTAATTTTTTATATTTTTTATAATATATATATATATATATATATATATATATATATATATATATATATATATATATATATATAGGTGATTCTCTTTGGTGGAGGAAAGACACTATCTGCGTAGAAAGGAACGGAAATGTTTAACTCTAGCAATGCAATTGGCCTGAAGAAGAATATTAGAATTGACGTGAAAATCAATGATGTGAAGACTTTAATGGAAATCAGTCGCTTGATGCCAAAAGAAGTATGTTTAGAGTTTGCAAGCAAGCATGGGAAGATTTTGGACTTGTTACACATACATGTAGATGCTTTGGGCTTGAGTGCTTTGGCCCAATATTGGAACCCAAATTTGAGGTGTTTCGAGTTGCCAAATTTGGATACGACACCGACTATAGAAGAATATGCATACATGCTACGGATGCCTCTTCCAAGGGAGTTTCGTGTTTATTTCTATTATGGCCAACATGTTAGTGATGGGAAGGTTGCAGAGTTGTTGGGAATTCTATCGAAGCCATCAGACAAAATGGAAAAAGGAGTTGTCAGAGGTCTGAGGCGGAGATTCCTTGAAGTTTATCTCCAGGAACTAGCACGACAAAATAATTGGGTTATCTTCAAGCGGGTATTAGCTTTAACCATTTATGGGATGGTGCTTTTCCCCTTTATACTAGACATGGTGGATTACGCAGCCTCGGATGTCTACTACAAGGTCGAAGAATATACTGTGAACCCTGTTCCCACAATTTTGGCAGAAACTTTCCTATCATTGCAAGTTTGCCATGAAAATCAACAAGGCAAATTACGATGTTGTGAACAAATGTTGTATGTTTGGATTGTGACTCACATGTATGCTCGAAATTATGTTAGTGGGATTGATGACCCTTTGAGGAGATTCCATCACATTCCGATAAAGCCACACAAACCCAATGAATGGAGACAAGAATTTGATGAGGTTGATTCGAAAGCTTTTTGCTGGATGTGTCCTTGGTATAAAGGAAATACAGTCATCTTCAGTTGTGGGAATTTCTCGAATATTCCTTTGATGGGACCAAGGGGTTGCGTGTCATATTCTCCGGCACTTGTGATTCGACAATTGAAATGGACTCAACAGGAACCACTGGAAGAAGTGTTAGGTGGAATTTCATTCTTATATCAAGAATGCGAGGTTGTCAAGAATACAACAATAACTGTTAGATCCGCCTGGAGCAACATCAGGGTACTAGGATCAAATGAGTTGGGGAGACAAATTATTTCTCGTACTAAAAACTACGAGGCATGGAGGAAAGCAAGGAAAGACAACCTTGTTATTTCGAAACCAATCCCGCATGAAGATGAAAATCCGTAAATGGAAGCAGAAATGCTAAAGAAGATCGAGATTATGATGGCCCAGATGGGAGTGCTAGAGGAAAAGAATAAAACAGATCAAATCACCATCGTCACGCTCCAACACCAAATCCAGAAGTTAAACATGAGGATAGAACATTTGAAAGATGAATGTGCCGATGCATATGAAGCTGCAGCTCCAGCAAAGAGAGCAAGGAAGGGGAATATGAAAGAGTCAGAAGTTCAAGGACTACTAGCAAGGATAGAAGATCAAAAAAGGGCGTTGGCACAAATCTTCAAAGAAAAAGAAGACTTGGGGGCAGAAATCGAAGTGCACGTTCAGACAATCCGGATGTTGGAGGAAAGCATAGGATCTCTACAAGAAGCCTTAACTCATGCTGAGCGCTACTCTGATGAAGGTTGGAATGCAGTTGCAAATATACGCGAATCATTGAAAAAATCACAAGAGAAAGAGCAACAGTTATGGATGAGGGTCCGGATGTTCGAAAAGGAGAAAAAACAGTATGAGGATGAGATCAGACAACAGGAAGAATGACTAGAGAACTGGGAATCCGTGGCAAAAGATTTGAAGGCTGACAGAGATGCTTGGAGAAAAAGATATGAACACCTCTCAGGAAGTTTGCAATACCATACCTATCAATTTGTGGGTCACCTCGAGGAAGCATTAGTCCAAACTCGCATGAATGACGGATCTACAATACCTCCAAAAATAGCCCGCTTCATGAAGTATTGTAGGGGTCTTGCTAGCGGATTCAAAAGGAAGACTTTAAAACTTTTGATGTAATTCTGTTAGATGGGAGACATTGTATATTCTCTTCAAAGAAATAAAAGCCATTTTTTAGAGTTACATCCATCAATGAATTCCGCTCTATCTTATGGTGTGTTACAAGTAGGCCTGTATGATTGCATTGCTAGTGAATGATGCTGTCTATTGAGGGACACATGTTCCCATGGATTTATCATCAACCACGCATTAACCTAAAGGGGATGTGCCCCTAGAGTTATGTGTCGGGATGAAGTTGCTTGCTACAAAAATGGTCTTTCCTTTGCAAAAGAAAGAATTCATGGTCTTTTCGAAGCATACTTTTATCTTTCTTAATAATAAATAATAATGACAAGAAAAATTGTATATATATATATTAAAAAAAGGGGTTACTGATTAGAATAATTGACAATTTTTTCGTAGAAGAGCTAAAAACACGAATTTGAGGATTCGAGAATCATTGCGCGACTTAAGAAAGACAATACCAATCAAACCCGAGTTTACAACACAAGATCCCGGACCAGGATGGCTGCCAACAATCCTGAGACAGGAAGGAACTTGAGTTTAGAAGTAGACGAAGTGAGGGGAAGGGTGACTTAAATCTCTGAAACTCAAGCAAGGTTGGAGGCTATACTACTGGATATGAGGGAATCTCTTAGCAGGCTTAGTGCAAATAGAAGTGGAAACGAAGATGACCCACATGTGAGCGTACAGCCGACCCTCTCCATGGTAACGGCGCCAATGTTTTCAAACATAAACCATAGCTTTACTTAGGGAATGTTGGGTTACACATAACCCATAGTAATCCCCATCGGGGAAGGATATCGCCCCATCGAGAATGTGTATCATGAGGCAGCTGGCTATACATGGGAAAAACCCCATGCATTCATTCTTGAACAATCAAGAGGAGTCCAGTTTGGACCCGATAAGATGAAGGAAGAGTGGATGGAGAAGGTAGAAGAATAAATAAAAGAGATCAAGGGCTCAAATTCTTATGGCCTTCTCAAGATTGAAGAACTTTGTCCTGCCACAAATGTCGTGATTCCTAAGGATTCCAAAATTCCTGATTTTTCCAAATATGACGGAAGTGGGAACCCACGATTCCATTTGATTAGCTATGCCAACAAAATGGCCATATGGTCTAAGGATGACAAGTTCCGCATTGGCTTTTTCCATGAAAGTTTGACCGGAATCGCACTAGAGTGGTACCTTCAGTTAGACCATTCTAAGATCTCTTGGTGGACAGAATTAGCCGATTTGTTCATGGATCAATACAAATTCAATTTGGACATAGCTCCGACCCGTGAACAGTTGACTACAATGCAGAAGAAGAGTGATGAATCCTTCAAACAGTATGCACAAAGGTGGAGGAGTTTGGCTGCTCAGGTTCAGCCGCCGCTGATGTTGTTCGAAATGTGCTCATACTTTTTGGGAACCCTGGGATCCCCCTTTATCGGAGCAATGGCAGGAGTAGCTTATAGGGATTTCTCTGACTTGATTGCTGCAGGGGAAAGAATTGAAATCTAGCCAGAGCCGGGAAATTGCCAACTGACATGGAAGGCAGTGCATCCAAGAAGGGGTTCCAGCCCAAGAAGAAGGAAGCAGAAGCAAATTATGTGCAACACCAGCAAAACTTTGGACCTCGACATGTCCCTTCATACCCAAGGTACCAAGCACCATATCAGACCCAAACACCATTTTACCCACCTCAACAAGCCTCGCCAACCATAACCCAGCCACAAAACCAAATAAATAACATCCCTACCCCTCAACCATACAACCCCACTCGCCCAACATATACTCATTATCCATCTGCACCTCAACAAAACCATCCAAGCTACCCTCGACCTCGCTCAAATTTTCCAAATCAGGGACGTTCCCAATATCAAAATCTACCTCCTTTCCCAAGACTGTCTATCTCCAATGCAGATTTGTTCAAACAACTATTTGATCGTCACCTAATCGTTGGAAACCCTGTACGACCTATGGAACCACCTTTCCCTGCTTGGTACAATCCAAACTTGACTTGCAATTATCACATGGATGCCCTGGGGCATTCCATTGAAGAATGTGAGGCCTTCAAGATAGCAGTAAGAAAATTGATTGCTTGTGGAAGATTGGGTTTCGAAGAAGATTCTGGGCCTAGCATTGTTAATAACCCAATCCCAAACCATAATGCGGGAAATAGTGTGAATAACTTGGAAGTGAAAGGGCCTCAAGTTAAGAAGGTTTTGGAATTGCGAACCCCGATGCAAGAAGTATTTGCGGGGCTCAAGAAAGCAGGATATGATATTGTTGCACCGGTGAAGCTGATTGGGGAAAAAGAGAAGTATGATGGTGATTTAAGTTGTGATTATCATCATGGGCAGGTAGGGCATGATATTGAAACTTGTTGGGACTTTAAGGTTCGAGTCCAAGGATTACTTACCTTGGGGGTGATCCAAGCTAGGCGAGGTACGACTGAAGAAGTTAATGTGGTTGAAAAGGTTGTGCTCCGGATGCCACCTATGAATGATGCGCCAGCGCCATAAAAAGTGATTGTAAAGGTGAAAAAGCCAACTCCTTTTGCTTATAATGATACACACGTTGTACCATGGAATTATGAACAGAAATTGAGAGGAGGGGAAGGAGAAACTTCGAAGGCCCAGGTTACTAATGTTGTGAGAACCGGAGGCATCACAAAGAGTGGGCGATACTATGACCCGGTAGAAGAAGAAGCAAGAAAGAATACCAAAGATGAAGGAAAAGAGAAGGAAGAAGAAGAAGAAGAGTTCCTGAAGATCATGAAGGAGAGTGAATACGATGTGATGGAGCAGTTGAAGAAAACACCGGCAAGAATATCCCTTTTGTCGCTTGTCCTCACATCAGAGATGCATCGTAAGGCATTATTGAAGGTGTTGAATGAAGCTTATGTTAATCGCGACGTCACGCCAGAGAATGTAGTAAACATGGTGGATCCGGTGAGATGGATCAACATGATCAATTTCTCGGAAGATGAGGTGTTTTTGAAGTTTAGAGGTAGTCCTAAGGCACTCCACATTACCCTAAGGTGCAAAGGATTTGTGATTGCGAAGGTGCTTATAGATGGTGACTCGGCATTGAATGTGATTCCGTTGTCCACTCTAGAACAACTAAACATAGGCTTGACGGATTTGACACCCCAAGAGATGATTGTGCGAGCCTTTGATGGGACAGCAAGAGGGATCTTAGGGGAAATAACTCTGCCCCTCGAAGTAGGGCCTAGTTGTTTTCATGTTCTCTTTCAAGTCATGGAGATCCAGCCAGCTTATACTATGCTCCTAGGAAGGCCTTGGATTCATGAAGCTGGTGTTGTTCCATCAACATTGCATCAGTGTCTGAAATATATTCAGGATGGGGCTGTAATTACCATCCGCGGTGAAGAGGAAATCATGCTTTCAAAGCCTGTTTCGGTACCATACGTAGAAAGTGCAGAGCAAGTCGAGGATGATTCCCTACGTAGTTTTGAAATCCTGAAGCCAGAGAGTAAGAAGGAGGAGCTGCCAATGCAAAATGTGAATGAAGTGGCAGTCCGTATAATGGAAAGGAATGGGTATCAGAAAGGAAGAGGCCTATGGGCAAACCTCCAAGGGATCCCTCAACCGATTGCAGCAGTTACAAGAGATGGAAGACATGGACTAGGATACAATCCTTCTCTAGCGAAAAATATGAAGTACCTGACTCTCAGAGGCAAGAAAGAAGAAAGAAAGGAATTTAATTATATCCCTCACTTGACAGATACTTTCTCATCATCAACTGAAGTGATCTCACCAAAAAAGTTGACTTCCCCTCATTTCACTATCAGTGCACTTGAAGAGGAACAAGCAAGAAACCCTGTTATTTATCTCTCTGCTGACAATGAGGTCCTTGGCAATTGGCAGTCTGAACCATTTGATGATGTTATTTCCATGAAGTAATTATCTTTTTGTATCTCGTATAAACTGATGTTTACTTTAGTTGAGAAATGAATAAAATGAGTTAGTATGATTTTTCAGCATTTTTCTTGGTGTCTTCCTTTCTCTATCCTTTATCTCATATCAATTGCGATTCATTTCTTGAATAATATCCTTGCCTATATTTCTCTTGTTTCAAACATCTTCTTTCAGGAACCTCACCACCGTCGAAGGTTTGTCTCACAAAAGGAACCTTGAAACCTCATTTACTGATTCCCTTGCTACTGTGGGACGAAGACGATTCTGGGATTAGTGAGGAAGAAGAAGCCATTGAGGAATTTACAAAGATGATAGAGCGCTCAGAAAATGGGTTCACTTCAAATGATGAAGTTATAGAAGTGATTAATATGGGGACCGATGAAGACAAGAAGGAGTTGAAAATAGTGGATAATCCAGAACGTGCAGAAATGGTCGCGCTATTTAAGGAGTACCATGATTTGTTTGCATGGTCCTACAAAGATATGCCAGGATTGGATCCAGAGATAGTGATAAGCCTCTGGCTCATCTAGTTTTATGGCTAGTATGACCAGGGTTTTGTGCAAATTATATCCTATTTTCACCCAAATTAGATTAGATTGTCCTCAAGCAAGGTTTTGAGTCTATAAAGTAGTTTTAGGTTAAATTATCCAGTTTTGAGTCAAAATAATGCACTTATAGTTAATTCCTTGTTTTCAGGTTAAGTAGAAGTCAAGAGAATAAAGAAACAGGGGATTCGCCCCGCGAATATCTCTTCGCCTCGCGACCCCGAAGCTGACTGTTCCAAGAAAATGCAAGGTCTCTGGTTCGCCCCGCGAAGAAGTTCTCGCCCCGCGAGTAACCCAACCCTGAAAGTCAGAGACGATCACGGCTTGCCCGTGTTGAAGGTCACGACTGTGGCAGTTTTGAAGTTGAAGAGTCTCGCCTCGCGAGCCTCCAGTCGCCCCGCGAGCATGGAAGTCATAAAGCATCACGGTTAGCCCCTGATGTTCATAACGGGCGTAACAAGAAGACTCTTCAGTTCCTCGCCTCGGGAAGGTGTGTTCGCCTCGCGAGAATACCAAAGGTTGCAGACTGTTCACAAGATTCGCGTCGCGAGATAGGCTTCGCCTCGCGAGTTGGCTAAAATTCTGAATAGTATAAAAGGCTGTTCTGAACAGATTGTAAAGACTTTTTTGCTTCTCCATTGTTCTGTTTACATTTTTTTCTGTGTGTTTTCGTTTTTGTCATGGAGAACTAAGTTTCTAGGATTGATCTATTGTAATTGATTTCCATACACTTGAGGTTCTTGTATTTCCTGTTTTGTATGCTTTTCCCTTTTCAATGCCATGCTTTATATTTATGTTTGCTTAATTCAGGAGTATATTGTGTTGTGTTGATTTATTTCCGGTGATATCATGTTCCTATAATTAATCGCGTCTGCTTAATTCGCGTGTGTACGTTTCGTGTTCGCTTAGTTCACGAAGGGCTTAACCCCGTTTGCTTAATTCGGGAATAGGGACATGTATCTGTAGTAGTGGTTTCGCTTGTAAATTGTTGCTACAACCGGGAGGGGATTAGAATCTGCTTAGGGCTTGGAAATTGCATGAACCTATGATAGTTGGGAAATCAAGAACAATAGATTAATCATTTTTTGGCTATTTGACAATCTCTTTGAACTGTCTTGTTTTATTGCTCTGTTTTCATTATTTTGTTTTCTTTGATTGCATCCCAATCCAAACCCCCCCAAAACTAATTTGTGTAAAATAACACTTTAAGAGTCCTTGAGAGACGACATCCGAGTTGTCGCCCTAAACTACAGTTTTGAAACCCGCTCGTCCTTTTTGGCGCGTGCGCGACAGCGCGACCAATAGCATCACATAAAATCCCATTGTACCCAGATACGGTGGTGAAGAAACAAAGGCTGAGGAGGATGTATCCGGATATGTCACTAAAGATCAAAGAAGAGGTAACTAAGCAGTTAGAAGCTGGGTTTGTGGAAGTGTCGAGACACCCAGAGTGGGTTGCTAATGTCGTACCAGTACCAAAGAAGGATGGAAAAGTAAGAATGTGTGTGGATTACAGAGATATGAACAAAGCAAGTCCGAAGGATGACTTCCCATTGCCTCATATTGATGTCCTCGTAGACAGCACAGCAAGGAACCACAGATTCTCCTTCATGGATGGGTATTCGGGATACAATCAGATTCTCATGGACGTCCATGACAAAGAGAAGACGACTTTCATCACCCCTTGGGGAACTTTTTGTTACAGAATAATGCCTTTTGGGCTGAAGAATGCCGGAGCTACCTACCAGCGTGCGATGGTAACATTGTTCCATGATATGATGCACAAGGAAATAGAGGTATACGTGGATGACATAGTGGCAAAGTGTAAGGAGGGGGAAAGTCATGTAGCAGTTTTGCATAAGTTATTTGAGAGATTAAGGAAGTACAATTTGAGACTCAATCCCACCAAATGTGTGTTTGGAGCCTCAACTGGGAAATTGTTGGGTTTTGTGGTCAACAGGGAAGGAATACAAGTACAGTCCGAAAAGGCAAAGGCGATCAGGGACATGCCAACTCTCAAGAATGAACGAGAAGTAAGGGGTTTTCTAGGGAGATTAAATTACATTACCCGATTCATTGCTAACTTGACAAGCACGTGTGAGCCTATTTTTAAGCTATTAAAGAAGAATAATCCGGGGAAATGGAATGAGGAATGTCAGGAAGCCTTTGACAAAATAAAGGCATACCTACTAAACCCACCAGTGTTGGTGCCGCCCACTCAAGGTCGTCCTTTGATACTGTATCGCACGATCCTCCCAACCTCAATGGGGGACAATGTTGGGGCAACATGATGAGTTTGGCAAGAGAGAACATGCAATTTATTATCTGAGCAAGAAGTTTAATGACTGCGAAGCCCGATACATGGCAATTGAGAAGACTTGTTGTGCATTGGTATGGACCTCCAAGAGACTCAGGCAATACATGTTATACTACACGACTTGGTTAATCTCTCGAATGGACCCTTTGAAGTACATCTTTGAAAGTCCTCACATATCATTAAGGGTCTCAAAGTGGCAAATGATATTATCAGAATTCGATATTAAGTATGTGACCCGGAAATCCGTTAAGGGAAGTGCAATAGCTGATCACTTAGCTGAAAACCCTCTTGAGGGAGGACAGCCAATTATATCCGAGTTCCCTGATGGAGAGATACCGTCATTGGAAGAAGGTGAAACAGAGGAAGATGATATGTGGAAGATGTATTTTGATGGAGCAGTTAATATGCATGGAAGCGGGGCGGTGGTTGTTTCTCCGGAGGGCAAGCAATACCCAGTGGTTGTTAAGCTCGAATTTGAATGCACTAACAATATTGCTGAGTATGAAGCATGTGCAAGTGGATTACAAGCAGCAAATGATCTTGGAATAAAACAGCTAAAGGTCTTTGGAGATGCAACCTTAATCATTTATCAAGTCAATGGCGAATGGCAAACTAAAGATCCCAAGCTTATCCCGTATCAGAAATACTTGACTCAGTTAGTTGCGAAGTTTGATGAGATTACTTTCTCGCACTTGACTCGAGACAAGAATCAATTTGCGGATGCTTTAGCCACATTAGCCGCTATGACCAAGCTGGGTCTCCATACCACCGTCCAGCCTATTCGAGTGAAGGTACAAGATGAGCCAGCATATTGTGCACATGTGGAAGAAGAGCTCGATGGTAATCCTTGGTATCACGACATCAAGCAATGTATGAAGAATAGAACGTACCCAGCTGGAACAAATGAAGTGAATAAGAGGACGATTCGTAGATTATCAATGTCCTTTTACTTAGATGGCGTAATTCTATATAAGAGGAACTATGATGGGGTCCTCATAAGATGTGTTGATGCTCGTGAAGCTCGGACTATTATGACAGAAGTTCACGAAGGGATATGTGGAACACATGCCAATGGTCATATGATGGCACGCAAGATCCTACGAAATGGTCACTATTGGCTAACAATGGAAGCCGATTGTCTGGAGTATGTCCGAAAATGCTGTAAATGCCAAATATATGCAGATCAGATCAAAGCTCCATTGTTCCAACTACACAATCTGGCGTCTCCATGGCCATTTTCTATGTGGGGAATAGACGTCATTGGACCAATCAATCCTAAGGCTTCAAACGGGCATCGCTTCATCCTGGTTGCAATAGATTACTTCACTAAGTGGGTAGAAGCATCATCATATGCCAATATAACTCAAAAGGTGTTTACCAAGTTCCTAAAAAGAGATATTATTTGTCGCTATGGAATACCAGAAAGAATCATTACAGATAATGCTGCCAATCTTAATGGGGCGGATGTAAAGAAGTTATTAGAGACTTTTAAAATCAAGCACCATAATTCCACCCCATATAGACCTCAGATAAACGGGGCGGTAGAAGTGGCCAACAAGAATGTCAAGAAAATTGTTGCTAAAATGGTCGTAAATTATAAGGATTGGCCCATACGCTTTGCACGCGTATCGTACCAATATACGATCAAGTACTGGGGCAACGCCTTTCTTATTGGTGTATGGAATGGAAGCTGTTTCTCCTATAGAAGTTGAAATCCCTTCATTAAGAGTGCTGATGGAAGCTGACTTGGAAGAATCAGAATGGGTGAAAGCTCGATATGATCAGTTAAACATGATTGAGGAAAAAAGACTGGTGGCCCTTTGTCATGGACAACTATATCAAAGAAGAATGGCTAAAGCCTTTAATAAGAAAGTCCGTCATAGAGATTTTCAACCAGGTGATTTGGTGTTAAAGAAAATACTTCCCAACCAAGAAGATGCTCGAGGAAAATGGGCACCCAATTATGAAGGGCCATATATAGTAAAGCAGGCATACTCAGGCGGAGTCTTGGTCCTGACAGATGAAAACGGACGAGAGCTACCGAGACCTGTAAACTCTGATGCCGTGAAAAAGTTCTATGCCTGGTAAAAAGAGAGAAAAAAGAAAGAAAGGGAGAGACCGTTAGGTTGAAAACCCGCGAGGGCGACCTAAGCAAAAGTTAGGGCATAAATAAAATAAAATAAAAGAAGTCCGTTAGGTCGAAAACCCGCGAGGGCGGCCTAAGCAAAAGTTAGGGCATTAAAAAAAAAGAGAGAGAGAAGTCCGTTAGGTTGAAAACCCGAAAGGGCGGCCTAAGCAAAAATTAGGACAAAGAAACTGAATCTTAGTCTGAAAACCCGCAAGGGCAGTTTAAGAGATATCTTAATGTTCACCACACTGGGGCAATTTTGCTCACGACTTGCTACATTGGGGCAATTTTGTTTGTGACTGGCTACAATGGGGCAAAGAAAATAATTGAAATGTTAATGAAAGGATGTATGTGGAAGCTGAGACCAGGATCTGCGACGTCAAACAGTTATTGGGAATCAGTTAAGAGGATCAAGGAACCAATACTGGGGCAAATTTTTATGCGGTTTTCTTTTGTTCCATTATCCTTTTTCATACAATTCCCATAAACCCCTTTGTATTTCCCCTCTTTCTTTCCAATTTCTTTGTGTGCAATGTAAATTCTCATATTAAGGCAAGGATTTTATTCATCCATTTTTCCCTATTGTGCTTAAATCATGCTTGCGCATTAAAATCATGTCTCAATTTAGGTAAATTTAAGTTTAATAGTATGATTGGATATTTCTAATGGTTACTTCAACGAATGGTTTGAACCAAAGAAAACCCAGCATTTCAAAGTCAATAAGAAAGATAACGGCGCACAATGAGGAGAAAAGAAAAGCAATAATGAAAGTCTCCACGAGTCCTAGTCTTGAAGGAAATAATCGCTCTCTGTGTCTTCACCGCTTTGAAAAAGAAGCCCCTCTAATCGAAAGACACTGACTCAGAGTTGTTGATAAAAAAAGGTTTGATTGGTCGAAGTCTTTTAATGGAGCGTGTGGTTCGGTTGTAATCGAGACAAAGGTAAAAGAAAAGTTTTTAAGAGAAAGTAAATTACCATCATTTTATTTTTGAGATCTGAGGCCCGCTGCAATTTATTTTTCGAGCTCCAAGGCTCACCGCAAATTTACTTTTGGGATCTGAGGCCCGCTGCAAGTTTGTTTTTCGAGCTCTGAGGCTCACTACTAATTTTATATTTGGGATCTGGGGCCCACTGCATTTTATTTTTCGAGCTCTGAGGCTCACTGCAAATTTATTTTTGGGATCTGAGGCCCACTGCATTTTATTTTTCGAGCTCTGAGGCTCACTACTAATTTTATATTTGGGATTTGAGGCCCACTACAATTTATTTTTCGAGCTCTGAGGTTCACTGCAAATTTATTTTTGGGATCTGAGGCCCACTGCATTTTATTTTTCGAGCTCTGAGGCTCACTACTAATTTTATATTTGGGATCCGAGACCCACTGCAATTTATTTTTCGAGCTCAGAGGCTCACTGCAAATTTATTTTTGGGATCTGAGGCCCACTGCAATTTATTTTTCGAGCTCTGAGGCTCACTGCATTTTATTTTTGGGATCTGAGACCCGCTGCAATTTATTTTTCGAGCTCTGAGGCTCACTGCATTTTATTTTTGGGATCTAAGGCCCGCTGCATTTTAATTTTATATTTGAGATCTGAGGCCCACCGCAAATTATTTTTGGGATCTGAGGCCCACTGCAAATTAATTTTTTGAGCTATGAGGCTCACTGCTAATTTTATATTTGGGATTTGAGGCCCACTGTCATTTTTATTTTCCAAGTTCTAAAACTTAATTTTCTCCAGCCTGTTTCCCATCCCGGCTAAAATGTGAGTTAATTTTCTTTACTAGTTCCTTACTACTATCACATGAAAAAATCGTTCTTTCTTCATGTATTCTAGTAATGAACAAGAAAAGAGGGGCAACTGTGAACACCCCATTTTGACCGGATCTTTCAGTCTTCACTAAAAATTTTAAAAAAATAATAAAATAAAAAAATTGCAAAGAAAATAAAAATAATAAAAAGATTTTTAATTGGGTTAGGCCAGTTAAACCCATTTCATCCTCCCCAACAAACCCTAGCAACCACTTTATTTTGAATTTGAATTTAATTTTTGTAGATGAGGCTCGGTAGATTTTGTTCTATTTCAAATCAGAGATAGAAATCTTAATCTTGGCATGTTTTTAGGATCAGGATCAGATAGCAATCTTAATCTTGGCGAAATTTTAGGATCAAGATCAGAGGAATGGGCATTATAAAATGACAACGGGGATAAAAAAGGGGAGACGGCAGTGAGAAAAAAAAGATTCCAAAAATATCTCTGAAACAATTTTGAGAGCAAAAACATCAATAGAGGAAAGAGAGAAAAATAAAAAATACAAACAAGGAGGAGAGGGAGGCACCACCGTCAGTATACCTTCCAACCAGAGTACTCCGCCACCGCCGCTCAGAACCACACCACTGCCCGTCTCCACCGTCTCTGCTAGTCGCACCACCGTATCAGCCGCGCCTCGCTCCACCACCGTTTCGTTCAAGGATGCAGGCCTGAGTCGCGTATCCGGATCCAAATCCGCCGCTCCACCACCGCCTCAGCCATGAACTCCACTGGTACGCCGCCTCCCTCGCAGCCGCCCGCCAGTCACTGCGGCTTTGCCATCGCACGAGACCACCGCGCACGAATCGTCGGCGCTCCACCCAGATCCGGCCTCGAGCCCACCGCCAGGACTTCCAACCCCACCGTGTGCGAGTGACGCTGCCGTTCTGAGCCGGAACCGCCGCGTCGGATCCCAAGCCGCCACCTCCTTCCTCGGTTGCTCTGTGGCATCTTGCCCCTGCCAGCTCTGTGTAGTTGTTGTTAGGAGTAGGTTCTGCCTTTCCCTTTTGTTTTATGCTTTCATTTGGTTTTTTTTTCTTTTTAATTTTACCTTTGTTTCCCTTTTTTAGTCTGACCTAACCTTCTCTTTTGTAGTATATGGGCTTGGTTTGAGTGTCTTGTCGGGTTAAATATAGTATTGATCTTGATGTGAGTATTTTAGTGAGCTGGTCACTTGGCCCAAGTCAAAAGAAAAAAATGTTATAAACACTTATATGAAGTCAAACTTTATCTTTATTCTTTAATTTTCAATTCGTATGCAATAAGTTAAATAAAATATATTGTTTCTTTATAGATAAATTTTAGGATTACTTTGTGAGAAGTATCACATTTAATCCCTTAGGTCTAAGATCGTTCTGTGGACGTTTGTGCCATGTCCTATCTCACTTAGGAGTTTTCGATAATAAAAATGAGATATATAAAAAAAAATCTTTTTTTTAAAATAAAATAAAATAAAAACTTTTTCATAAAGTTTAAAATAAACCAACAAATAAAATATTTTCTACAAGAACTACGTGACTTTGAGTTTCCTATCGAAGTAGGGAATACGTAGGAGCGGGATGAAGCATCTCGTCAAGCTAAAATTAATTTTCCCATTATTTTTGTGTTCCTTTTTAATTTGTTTAATGTGGATAATTAATTAATTAATAATTTGTTTAATGTTTTTGGGTTGCTCTATGACAAGTGTCATGCTCAATTCCCTAGTTTTGAGGTTGCTCTATGGACTTACATGCTATGTCCAACCTCATTTAGGATTTATCAATAATATTTTCTTAATTTTTTTTTTTAAAATGCAAAATAATAATAATAAAGAAACATAAAATAAAAAATAATAAAAAATAAATAAATAAATTCTTCCTTGTTAATATTTTTGGGGTAAACAATAAATAATTTAACTTCGTGTAATTTATTTAAGGTATCATTCTCATAATGGACGATGTAGGGTACTTAACACCTTCCCTACTCGTAACCGACTCCTGAACTCAATTTGGTTCCAAAGACCATTTTTAAAGGTTTTCCAATTTTTCCTAAATTAAATAAAATTGGTGGCGACTCTACTTTTCCATAAAATTTCTTTTTATCGCCGTTCTCGTCGTAATTTTTGATTGCGACATTAGATATTGCATTCCTCAATTTTAAGGATGTTTTATTGACTCGAATTAGGAGATTGGCCCTAGAATTTTCAGTGAGAAATTCCAAGTACTGATATTCTCAATGGTTGCATGTTCCTGTACGTGTTCTATTTATTTGTTTGTTTGTTTGTTTGTTTTTGGCTATGGACGATCCCTGATCCTCTAAACTCTTTAAATTTTTCTTCTGTTTGTCTTGATATTTTTTTTAAAAAAATAAATGAATATAACATTGTACACCAATAACAAAATATATTTATGCAATAGGTTTTTCTTGCAGAGTGGCTTAGAGATAATTATGAAGGAATTTAAAGTAAAGTAGATAGTATTAAATGAAAAGCAATGCACATGAAACTGAAAAGGACTAATGTACTTTTCATCAAATACTATCAACATCTGTTAGGATTCAAAAACCCTATATAGATCGATATACAGAGAGAAGAAGAAAAACAAATATGGATCTTAGTTTTGAAGAAAAGAAAAATGGTTAATTACAGCATTAATGCGTGGCGTGGTCTTGATCAGCCTGAATGTCATTGTCGTCTTTGTTGTTCTTGTTAAAAGGGAAAGGTGTGAAGCCTTTTTGAAGCAACTTCTCGACCTCCTCGAACTGAAGGCCTTTGGTTTCAGGTACAAAGGCATAGATGCAAACGAGGCCAATCAAGGAGAAGCCAGCGAAGAGGAGGAATGTGCCTGAAGAGCCTAAAGCCTTTGTCAAGCTTAGGAATGACTCACTCACAACTAGATTAGCACACCAGTTGGAAACTGCAGCTATACCTCCACCTAAACCTCTGTATCTCAATGGGTATATCTCAGAATTCAGAATCCATGGCACGGTTCCCATTCCAGGAGAGTATGCTAAGATATACAATCCAAGAAGGACAACTGCGAATATTCCTATTTTGCTTGGACAACCCTCAGAAAACCATACTCTATGGTTTCCACGACACTCACCTCGGATAACCTTTTCTGCAGCCAAGCATGCTCCTGGAAGAAACTGACGTAGAGAGAAACACACACAGTGAGTCAGTTTCTGCTTAATTATATTAATCAACCCATCATATGTCTATATATATGTTCATACTGAAGTCTTGCACATTAAATTGATAAAGCTAAAGAAATTAGCAGAGGAAGTTGGTAGAACTTACTTCACTATGGCCATTGGCACAGAAGGCACATTCTGCTTTCAAACATTGCGTACAGGTCCAAGAAGAGAGATTCGGGGCAGTTGTGTAAGCGCTGCATGTAGAGTTGGCACCAAAATGGAGTGTGTCCTGGTTACTAACTGCAGGAGCATGGTGAGCTGCATGAAGAAATATACCACTTAAAACTACGAGGCAAACAATGATCCCAATCATGGAGATGAGCATCAATTTTCTTCTTCCATATCTATCAACGAACATCATACTCATGATAGAGCCCACAGCATTGAGGCCGGATGTAACAAGAGAAAGTGCGAGAGCGGTGGAGTTGGAGGCAATTCCAGCATACTGAACAATGGTTGGGCTGTAATACATGACTGTGTTGATACCCACAAACTGCTGAGCAACTTGAACAGTGATACCTGCATACAGCCCTCTTCTAACTACTGGATTACTTAAGGCTCCCTTTAACTTCTCTCCAAGAGTATTCCCAGTCAAAGCTTCCTCTTTCTTCTCAATCTCAATGGATTCTTGCATGGCTCTCATCTCCTCTTCAACCTCACCGGGGTTATAGATTCTTGATAGGATGTCCTTTGCCTCCTCTTCCTTCCCCTGGGGGATGGATTATTTCACAGGGTAGTAAATGAGATAAATAAAACAATAATTCATTGGCAGGGGGATTTTTTATGCTTGAAAATTTGCACTACCTGATTGAAGAGCCATCTGGGTGACTCAGGGAGGGACAACATTAATATGAACTGAATCAAAGCGGGAGCTCCAGCCACTCCAAGCATCCAACGCCAGGTTCCTGGCGTCTGAAACAAATAATAAATTGAAGATTAAGAAAAAATAAATACTTGAAGAATGATCCAAAAGTATGGAGTGTGTTGTTGGATTGCATACCCTGGTGAATGCCAAATTGATAAGGTAGGAAATAAACTGGCCACCAGTGATAAGCAAACCATTGAGAGAGACTAGAGCTCCTCTGATCCTAGCAGGGGAAGCTTCTGAGATGTATAGAGGAGCAGTCATGGATGCCATACCAACTCCCAAACCAACTAAAATTCTTCCAAGAATGATGACCCAGGGAACTGGAGCAGCAGCCATAACTATTGCACCAATGAAGAATAAAACATCAGCCATTAAGATAGACATTTTTCGCCCTAGCCTGTCATTCATCCATCCTCCAAATGCAGCACCAATGATGGCTCCTGCAACAGCCATGCTCACAATGGTTCCCTGAAGCCATGTTTTCTTGTCAACTTGCTCAAAGTCCTCACGGATGTATAGCAAGGCCCCAGAAATCACACCTGTACGTTGTCAAGGTTAACAAAAAAGTAGATGCCATTTCATTAAACAAACAAACATGTGTTGGATAAACACCTTAACTGGGTGTCCATTGGATATGTTTTTTTCAAATCTATATATATATATAATTGATGGATCCATTTTTTATTACACGTGTCCCTTACTGTAGTGCTAAAGTAACGATCCTCTTTTCATTTTTTTTTCAAATTGTTTTTTATAATTAATTTTTCCCCCTAATTTTTTTTAAATAATTTTTATTTCCAAATAATTTTTTTAAAATATATTTTAAATAAAAATTTTTGTAATTAAAACAAGTTCTCGAAATTTTCTTTTTCAATTTTTTTTTAAATTTTTAATTTTTTATATAAAATATTTTTTTAGTTAAATATATTTTTTTTAAAAACATTTTTATATTAATTTTTTTTTTCAAATTTTTGTTTAAACATATTTTTTATTTAAATTTTTTTTATATAAAATATTTCTTAATTAAACAAAAGAATTTATTACAATTTTTTTATTTAAAAAAATTCCGAATTTTTTTAAAAGTTTTTTTGCCGCCTTATTTTTTGTATTAAAAAAATATTATTTTTATTAATTTTTTTAAAAAGTAAACAAAAGTTTTCTTTTAACATTTGTAATTACAAAAATTATTTTTTAAAGTAAAACGTTTTTTTAATTAACAAAACAAAATTATTTTTTTAATTCGATTTTTTTAAAAATAATAAATTTTTTAATTAAACTTTTTTTAAAAAACTTAAATTAAAAAAAATTAAAGGCTTAATTGCATTTTTGGTCCTTTAACTTTTTCAATTGTGTGATTTTGGTTCCTCAAAAATTTTAATTGCACTTTTGGTCCCTTAATTTTTTCGATTGTGCGATTTTGGTCGCTCAAAATTTTTTATCGCACATTTCGTCCCTCGACTTTTAAAATTGTGCAATTTTGGTCCCTCAAAAATTTAATTACACATTGGCTAGTCATGGACATGAGGACTGATTTTGCACAATTCGACAAATTAGAGGATTAAATGTGCAATTAAATTTTTGAGGGACCAAAATCACACAATTGAAAAAGTTGAGGAACTAAATATGCAATTAAATTTTTTGAGGAACCAAAATCACACAATTAAAAAAGTTGAGGGACCAAAAGTGTAATTAAGCCAAAATGTAAATTAAAAAACATTTATTTTAAATTGTTAAATATTAGATAATTTTTTTAAAACAAATTGTAGCTTGATTTATTGTTAAATATCTATATCTACTCTTCATAACAGGTTGGTTGAGTATCTGACACATGGCACTGTAGCGCTAATGTAGTTTTATTTTATTTAAAATTTTTTTGTTTTAAAATTTTTTATTTATTTTTTTTCTAGTTTTTCTAACTTTGTTTTTTATGAAAATTTAACAATTTTTTTTTAAAAAAAACTTTTCTTATTTATTTAAAATCTTTTTTTTAAAAAATGTCGAAACTTTTTATTTATTTAATTTGTTTTCGCATTATTTTTTATACAATTTTTTTATTAAAAAGTAAAATTTTTATTAAATTTTTTAAAAATTAAACAAAATTTTCTTTTAAATTTTTTTAATTAAAAAATTTAGTTTTTGAACTGAAACTTTTTTAATTAACAAAAATAATTTTTTTATTAATTTCTTTTAGCATTTTTAAAAAATAATAATTTTTTAATTAAGTTGTTTTTTAAAAAAACTTTTTTTAATTAAAAATATTTATTTTAATTTGTTAAATATTAGATAATTTGTTTGAAACAAATGTTAGCTTGATTTTTCGTGGACGAATAAACGAGTAACACGTGTCATCGATGGGGTCCACATATATTTTAGCCATCTGACATTTTCTTAAAAAATAATTATTTAATATTTAAATTATTGTGTTATTCATACTAGGGTCTTTTCTTAAATTTAATTTGTAGCATGATTTTATTGTGGACGAATAAACGGACGACACATGTCACTTTCTTATGAAAAAATAAAATTATTGTGTCCCGCCTCTTGGTTTTTTTATTTTCATTTTCTTTACCTTTGATTTGTAATATTTATTGCTTTTACAATAGTTTTATGATATTTATTTTAAATTGTTAAATATTAGATAATTTGTTTGAAACAAATGGTAGCTTGATTTTTCGTTGACGAATAAACGGGTGACACGTGTCACCGACGGGATCCACATGTATTTTAGTCGTCTGGCATTTTCTTAAAAAATAATTATTTACTTCATTATTTTAATTATTGTGTTATTCATACCAGGGTCTTTTCTTAAATTTAAATTGTAGCATGATTTTATTGTGGACAAATAAACGGGTCACACGTGTCACTTTCTTATGAAAAAATAAGATCATTGTGTCACGCCACTTTGTTTTTTTTTTTTCATCTTCTTTACCTTTGATTTGTAATATTTATTGTTTTTACAATAGCTTTATGATACTTAAATTGAACATAACAATCCAAGATTATAACTTATCATAAATAACAGGATCATACAAATTTAAAATACTGTTGAATATCAAAGTATGATTGCTTTTTTTTTTCCATCAAACTATCTTCTGTTATTGTTGTTATATAAATGTTCAATACAATAATATATAATATCATGGAAATGTGTATTCTTTTCATAAACATTAAAGATTAACATGTTGCATATCATGAACTCATATCCGTAATGAAAAGACAAGCTTTTATTAAACCTACTATAATTTTTATCATACACATTTGTCATATAGCATGTTATTCATTAACTATCGAATATACGAATCCAACTGTTGCAAGCAATAATATTATTTTATATTTAAAAAAATAGTACATTTAATGTTGTTCATGTTGAATTTATTTATAATAAACTATTACGAAAATAATCATCTAACGGATGCTCGTTAGTATAAGTTAAAAAAAAGGAATTTGACTCCTCTAAAGCGAGTAAATATGTAAAATAAGAAAGTAATGGTATATTCATCCTTCGTTAGGCAAACAAGATTATATTTTGATAAACAACTTAATTATGAACTCATTTGATAAGCTTTTTGAAATAAGTTAAAAACAATTTATTTTCATAAATTTATGTGAGAAGTGAAAAGGGCTAAATGAGTTTATATAAAGATAATAACTACTTTTTCAAACTATTTGCATAAGTTTATTTTTATAATCATAAGCTTAAATAAGTCATCTATAAACTCTTTCAAACACATTCTAATTAAATAAAAGAATGAATGAAAAGGGTTTGTTACCTGTATCGTAACCAAATAAGAGACCTCCAATACCAGCAGATAAAGCAAGGCGCATAATGTAAGGTGATCCGGTTGCTCTCTTCCAACATTCCGTGAACTCCGTCTTGCTGGCAGCCTCGTGACCCCCTTCCATCTTCACTTAGCCGCCTGAAATTAATTATGGACCTAATTCAATTATACATACATACAACACAACATGCTGCTTAATTATTTTGATTCAACTTCAATGCCACAACCACAAACCACAATGGTTTTCATATCATGCAGTACAAAAACCACAGATTTAGGGAATAAATAATAAAAATTGATTGTAGCATGTTTACTAACATTAATTCGTTTAAATAAAATTTCCTCAGAGCTTTATGGACAGAAAATTATAAATTGAGCGAACCACTATCTTAATTAAAAGCCGCGTCAACCTAATTTTCTTTTTAGTTTTTACCTGCTTCCCTGCCGATAAGTAATAAAAACATGAGAATGTTAGGAGTCATTTTATAAAATTTTAAAAAACAATTTTGTAGAAAAAATATAAAGTGATTCTCTCTTTACTTTAAAAAAAACTTTTCCTCATATTCTAAAATATTCAGCTTCTCCTAATTTTTTTTTCTAACAATTGTTTTTTTAAGAAGGCTAACCGAAAAAGTTTAAAAAATTTCGAAGTAATTTTTTTTGAAAGACAACATCTATTTAAAAAAAATCCTAAATTCATGGGTTCTAAAAGAGTTTAATTAGTATGCACTTAATATAAATTAGAATTTACTGTTATTCTTTTAATTAAAATAAAATTACAATAAGTTATTGCTTTATCCTCCATACAATTATATATATATATATATATATATATATATATATATATAGTATTAGAATCATTTAAAACAAAAAATTCATATAAAAGGAAAAAAAACTCGTTATGGAAAATTATAATTAATTAAAAGAATAAAATTTAGATTGGTCAAAAATCAATTTTCATATTTTAAATACACTAAATGTAAATTTAATTGATAATAATTTATTTAATTCCATTTACTTATATATATATATATATATATATATATATATATATATATATATATATAGGTAAATGTTAGTAGTTAGTTCTTATGTTAATTTTTTTTTATTGATCCTTATACCCTTAGCTCAAACCACTTGAGTTATCCCTCTTACTTAAAATGTATATTAAATAAGCAATAACGGTCTAAACAACAATTTAAATAATCAATAATAAATATTCAAATATAAAAACAAACTACATTCACTCAAATTCAACCAATCTATGCTATACTTAATTATTTGGTTTTTTATCGGGTGTCTCATCGGAAAAGTTATGAGACTATTCCTCCCATTGGATAATGGTTAGATAATGTCCTCCTCAAAGGTGAGGACTACATGATTTGAGCGGATCTGGATTCCCTCCATCAGTTCCCCCTCCATCATCTTTTTTCTCTCTTAACTCATTTCTCTCTCTTCATTATTTATCATTTTCTCTCTTATGATCCAACCCCCCCTTTAATTTTTTTGCTGGACTGCCTCCAACGCTGGAGGCAAGTCTGATTCGATTTGAGCCTCTCAACTTACGGATTTTCTACATAATTATATTTGTACACAATTAAACTTAAAAATGATTTCCAAATTAAATCAATTTTTATTTTTAACCTTCCAAACAAAAACAATTGATTTACAAATAAATGAATTCCTAAATTATATCATTTCAAGAAGTTTAAAGAATTTATTGTCTTTAGAATTTATTAAATTATTTGATATTTTATCTATAATTCAAATAAAAGAAATATTTTATTCTTTAAGAGGATTTAATGAGTTGCCGTAGACCATTTTTTTTTGCTGGATAGAAATGTAAATAATCTTTAAAATTTTTAAAAAAAGGCTAAAAAAAAAAAAAAGTCAAATTCGGGAGTAGTTGTATGCATGAAATGATAAAATTCTTCCCATACAATAATATAGGAAGCCAATGATGAATAAGGAACTGATCAGAAAGCAAAAGTTAAATGACAATATCCATCAGCAAGTCAGGAAATAGATATAGAAGAGCATTAGGCACACAAAAAAACACAGAAGATATAGAACAGAATTAAAATATTTACGAGTCTTTACCCAAAAATAAAATAAAATTTACGAGTCAAGATTTAATTAATGGTAAACATCATTCAAAAAAATTAATAGTAAACATCAAAAGATTAAACTATACAAATTTATAAGTTTAACAAAAATAAAGACAAAAGGTAAAACATTTTTTTTTGGTCCGGGATGGAACCCAGATATCCCCATAGCTGATAGTCGTGGAACTAATTCCTCAAGGATGTAGAGTGTCAGTTAAAGGGCAACTCCTCTACCCATAAATACAGCTTTATTCCCTTCACCAAGATTCGAACCCTAGACACATGATTAAAGTGCCCAAGTTACTAGTCATTTGGACTACACCTCGTGGGTGTAAAACATGTTTTTTTAAGTTTTGGATCTTTCATATTTATGTTTCGGTATTCCCGAGTGCACTAAAAAATAAAGTGTGTTTGGATGGGCTTTTGACAAAAGTGATTTTGAATGTAATTGATTTTATAAAATTGATTTTAATAGAATTGAGTTTGAAGTGAAGTGATTTATGTTTGAATGTTTTTATTTTGAAAGTAAGTTTGATGTAAAACATAATGCAATTTGATGCTAAAAATCATGTTTGGGGGCAGGAGTTACAAATTTTAACTTCAAGTATGAATTGACTCTAGAGGCAAAATCAATTCTAGAGCACACAAACATGTCAAAATCAATTTTTTATCTCTGGAACCACTTTTGCCTCTTACAAAAGTGAATCCAAACATGCATAAAATCACAAAATTCATTGAAGAAATACTTTGTATATTAATTGGTTTTAATTAAAAAAAATTAAATCGACAAACTGCCACAAGATTTTTGTTGCAGGTAACGTGATGGAGATGACGTTGTTAAGGAAGATTGTGATGGTGAAGATAAGTCTGTGTGCAGCTACATTGAAATCGAAATATTTACAAATTTAACTCAACCGGATGACATATAATAGTCATCATCAGAAGGGAAATATTCATGAAACTTTAGACGGATGAAAGCACTAACCTTTGCCAGGAATATCGTGGTTAAGGAAACTGGGACAAAAAGAAGTTTCCTTTGGCTTTGTGTGGCTTTTCTCTCGTGAATCGTGATATTCTCTCTATTTTCGTGTTTTACTGTTCCGTGTGTCTAACTGTCTGTTGTCCGAAGTGTCAATTTATAATCAAGGTTGCTGACCTTATCACAATAATAACACCACTTCAATTGGTTTTATTTTGTTTTCATCCTATCCATTATTTATTAATTTTATAGAATCTATCCTTAATGTTATATTCTTTTTAGCATTATCTTCAATAAAATACCCAAATCAAAAAAGATAGTATACCTTTCACACTTCCATACATTAAATGTTCTATTTTTTTTTCATTTAATACTTACTGTTTTTTTACCAGTAATACATTTATTTTTGTCACTTAATGTTAATTAAATAGTATTAAGAAGATTGTTAAAATAATATTTTAAGACGATATAAGATTTTTGTAAAAAACAAAGATATAATAAAACTCTTTTGAAGATAACGATCACAGCAGAGCCAAGATGAACATGAAATCAACAACATAAAACAAATTAAAGTTAAGAGTTTACTAACATAAAAATACATAATTGGGAAGAAGAGTTATTTCATATAATTTTTTCTTACCTAAAAGGATGACAAATAAGCCTTTCCCCTGATAGGAGAATGTCGGTTGGTTCAAAGGCTGATTCGTCGTTCCTTTCCTTCGAACCTCCTCCTTGTTCTTGATTTTACTCTGAGCAAGAAAAAGGGTGAAGGGAAGATATAATTATGGCTTTATGAAAATCCACGATCAATTCAGTTTTAAGCTTCAGATTTGGGAATCGATAAGAATGTTGACCACAATTATTCTCCATTTTCATGGGTTAACTAATTAATGGTTGTATGTATTTAGGACAAATTCCACAAAACACTCGCATCACATGCTTTCATCTGACTCGTAGCGACTGAATAGAAATCACTCGCTGCACTCATGCTTATCCTTTTTATGTTATTATTTTGGGTGCAACTGACATGTATATATATCTTATGATTCTAATCTCTTGCTGAATGTTGCGTGCATGTGGCTGTAATGACAGAAACAACAACAAAACATCGTGCACTTTTCACTAAGACTTATCCCTCAATTAGGGATAAAAATGTAAAGTCAGCAAAACACCCAGTGAATCAGCTTCTTCTCTCTTGAGCAGTTTCTATTCTACTCTCCCAAGCACTTTCCAACTGTCCATTTGTCCACGTCTCTTTGGCATTCTTGCTACTGCCATTCAAATTCAATAGCGATTTTACTGGGCACAACCCTCACCTTCCGGCGGGGGATGGAATTCATGTTGGAAATGACGTTTGCATGCTTAAGGTACATGTCTCACACTTATAGTTATATCTGCTACTATATATGATATTTCCTCTTTTTTATTTAGTTCTACAATGTTATTATGTTCCTTACTTTCCGAGGATAGAAATGCCCGCCTAATGATGGGTGGGAGCTCAAGATGATCAAAAGGAGTGTTGGATATGTGCTTTCTTTAACAATATGTTTTTTAGACTTGTATTCTCTGCCATCATTTATATTATACAATGGATTAAATAAAAATTGTATATAATTTAAGAAGATTGTTAAAATAGTATTTTAAGAAGATATAAGATTTTTATAAAAAAAAGAAGATATAAGAAAACTCTTCCAGAAATAACGATCATATCAGAGTCAAAATGAACAAGAAATCAACAGCATAAAACAAAAATCAAGAATTTACTAAAATAAAAACACAGAAATAGGAAGAAGAGTTATTTCATTTTTTGTTACCTTAAAAGGATGACAAATAAGCCTTTCCCCTGAGAGGACAATGTTGGTTGGTTCAAAGGCTGATTCGTCGTTCCTTTCCTTCGGCCCTCCTTCTTGTTCTTGATTTTACTCTGAGCAAGAAAAAGGGTGAAGGGAAGATATAATTATGGATTTATGAAAATCCATGATTAATTCAGTTTTTAAGCTTCAGATTTGGGAACCAATAAGAATGTTGACCACAATTCTTTTCCATTTTTATCGGTCAACTAATTAATGGCTGTATGTATTTATGACAAATTCCACAAAATACTCGCATCGCGTACTTTCATATGACTTGTAGCGAATGAATAGAAATTACTCGCTGCACTCAGGCTTATCTTTTTTATGTTATTATTTTGGGTGCAACTGACACGTATATATATATCTTATGATTCTAATCTCTTGCTGAATGTTGCGTGCCTGTGGCTGTAACAGACAGAAACAACAACAAAACATCGCACACTTTTCACTAAGACTTATCCCTCAATTATGGATAAAAATGTAAAGTCAGCACAACACCCAGTGAATCAGTTTTTTCTCTCTTGAGCAGTTTCTATTCTACTCTCCCAAGCGATTTTACTGGACACAACCCTCACCTTCCGCGGGGGGATGAATTCACGTTGGCAATGACGCTTGCATGCTTAGGGTACATGTCTCACACTTATAGTTATATCTGCTACTATATATGATATTTCCTCTTTTCTATTTAGTTCTATAATGTTATCATGTTCCTTACTTTCTGAGGATAGAAATGCCCGCCTAATGATGGGTAGGAGCTCAAGATGATCAAAAGGAGTGTTGGATATGTGCTTTCTTTAACAATCTATTTTTTAGACTTGTATTCTATGCCATCATTTATATTATACAATGGTTTAAATAAAATTTGTATATAATTTAAGAAGATTGTTAAAATAGTATTTTAAGAAGATATAAGATTTTTGTAAAAAAAAGAAGATATAAGAAAACTCTTCCGAAAATAACGATCATATCAGAGCCAAAATGAACAAGAAATCAACAGCATAAAACAAAAATCAAGAATTTACTAAAATAAAAACACAGAAATGGGAAGAAGAGTTATTTCATTTTTTGTTACCTTAAAAGGATGACAAATAAGCCTTTCCCTTGAGAGGACAATGTTGGTTGGTTCAAAGGCTGATTCGTCGTTCCTTTCCTTCGGCCCTCCTCCTTGTTCTTGATTTTACTCTAAGCAAGAAAAAGGGTGAAAGGAAGATATAATTATTGCTTTCTAAAAATCCACGATCAATTCAGTTTTTAAGCTTCAGATTTGGGAACCGATAAGAATGTTGACCACAATTCTTTTCCATTTTTATCGATTAACTAATTAATGGCTGTATGTATTTAGGACAAATTCCACAAAACACTCGCATCGCATGCTTTCATTTGACTCGTGGCGACTGAATAAAAATCTCTCGTTGAACTCATGCTTATCCTTTTTATGTTATTATTTTGGGTGCAATTGACACATATATCTTATGATTCTTATCTCTTGCTGAATGTTGCGTGCCTGTGGCTGTAACAGACAGAAATAATAACAAAACATCGTGCACTTTTCACTAAGACTTGTCCCTCAAATAGGGATAAAAATGTAAAGTCAGCACAACACCCAGTGAATCAACTTCTTCTCTCTTGAGCGGTTTTTATTCTACTCTCCCAAGCACTTTCCAACTGTTCATTTGTTCATGTCTCTTTGGCATTCTTGCTACTACCTTTCAAATTCAATAGCGATTTTACTAGACACAACCCTTACCTTCCGGAGGGGGATGGAATTTATGTTGGCAATGACGTTTGCATGCTTAGGGTACATGTCTCACACTTATAGCTATATCCGCTACTATGTGATATTTCGTTACTATTTCAGGATAGAAATGCTGGTCCAATGATATGGGTAGGAGCTCAAGATGATAAAAAGGAGTGTTGGATATGTGCTTTTTTTAACAATATGTTTTTTAGAGTTGTATTCTCTGCCATCATTTATACCATGATTTAAATAAAAATTGTATATAGTTTTTGAAAATATATCGTAGCTATAGAGAAAACTGACTGCAAGGAATCTAATTCCGAGCTTTTTGTTACAGTTTGCGAAAACATGAAGTAGTTATGTGGCAAGTTCTACCGTGGAACACTTTCATGGGTGGTACCACAGTGAACCATAAGTTTTCACCATCAGATTTATGTGGACCATAATAATATGGTGCATCCTTCCACACCCTTTCACCGTTGGAGCACAATACCAGCATTTATGTTCCCTAGCTGCCCCTTTGCACGTCCTTCCGAGCACCGCCTGTAACACCCCATTTTCTGGATTAGTATATGAGGAAAGGATTAAGCAAATTTGAAGGCTTAATCACGTTTCTTAAGTGTTAGTGAGCTTGTGTTTCAAGTTTGAGGGGAATCAGAGTTAAAACGGGTTCAGAACGCAAGGAAACGCAAACCGATAGATTAATTAATTAGTTGAGAGTTGGGATATTAAAATTAGATCGGGCTTGAGTATAAAAGGCTTTTGGGAATGGCCTAAAATAATTACAGAAAAATATTCCAGTAGTAGGTTACACAAGATGATGCGGAAGAAAACACCCAGTTGTGCCAACGGAACAACACGTAGTGACATGTGTCGTGACTAGGAGGAAGGTGGCCATGGTGACGCCACCTCACACTCCACTACCATATCCTAAGGACACTTGTTCAACTACCCTTTGCATGCATGACACCTAAAATGCATGCATGACACTTGTTCCACTACCCTTTGCATTTATAACACCTATCTCCCACAATCCTTTTGCATGTATGACACTTGTTTTCCCACTAACTTACCAAAAACTTACCTAAATTCATATAATATAAAAGCAAAACCGCAAAAGTGACTTCATTTTTCCTCCTCCAGACTCATTTCACTAATCCTTCCATAACCAATTTCGTTCCCTCACCTCTGCATGTGTTGGCTGAATAGTTAAGTGAAGGAAAGAACAAGTTGCACACTCATTCACACCCAAAAACTCATCCTATCCTATCTCTGTAAATCCCTCAATACACCTTCCTCTGCTAGATCGTATTGAAATTATATAGGGAGGTTCTGGACTGATAGTGTTTTATATCCAAGGGTTGGAATTTCTATATAACCCTCCGAGTGTGAGTTATTCAGCTCAGAAGAGGGAGAAAAACTCAGCTCGTCCAGCTCCTGACCAGTCACCTTGGAAGGTTCATCTCAGGCTTGTTAACCGTTGGATCGAGCTGACATTTTTGGAGAAGGGAAAGGAAATGTAGCTCTTTAATCTTACCGTTCATTTTTTAAATAAAGGTATAGATTGTGAGATATAGTGCCAAAACAGTGGCGGATCTTGTGGTGCTTACTGCAAATTTTGAGTTTCTTATTTTGGTGTCTTTCAAAATGTGATGTTTTGGTGGGATATCAAAGATTCGGGGACCTTGTTCGGTGTGAGGCAGATTCGAGAGGAGTCGAGTAGGAGTGATCTCGTAGCGTTTCCGAGGTTGTACGTTCTTCACGTGGGGGAAAGAAATTATTTAACGTCGAAAATGGTGTGGTTGCATTTAATTCGGTAATGATGATAAGATGTGATGTGTGTTATGATTATGCTTAGAGGTTGAGTAAGTGATAAGTTAGGTTGAGACATGATGATGTATTGGGGAATTCATATTATATGTGTTAGTAGTGCCTAACCGAGATGATTACAGTGAGATTATGATAATGAGGTTACTTAATGGATTATGATGTGCGGTTAGGGCACTAGGGGGTGACCTGAAACATGGTTTGTGATATGGTTGACCTGAAACATGGTATGGTGGACCTGAAACATGATCGTTGGGGTCTATTCCTCGGAGGGAGAATTCCAGGGGATTAGGCTAACGGCAGACCGTCCCAGACATTATTTCATTTTAGTTACAGCTATAGTTCATGCTTTGCATGAGCACTCTGGCCATGGTTCAGAGGTGTGCACCGGATTGTGTAGCTATAGTGCCATTGCTTTGCATGGGCATCCTCCATCCGGATATGGCTGATACCTGATGAGATGATTCATACAGCATTTGCATTGCATCATAATGGAGGGTAGAGGAGAAATCTTAGACGTGGATTGAGGATGGTTTGTGATATATATATATATATATATATATATATATATATATATAATATAATATAATATAATATTCTTGGAGACGGATGTTTAGTGTGCTGTTATAGAATTAAATGTTGATAAACCCTTTCCACGTTTGACGCTAAATAGTTTCTTATCCCTTTTCTTCTTGCCGTTGTGTGTATGTTTTATTTATGTGATCATTATAAGAAGACTCGGTGGAGGAGCCAGCTATGGAGGATCTAGATGGAGTCCCTTATGAGCCAGATGTTGGAGGACGAGCGGTGGACATGAGTAGTTGAGTAGAGAGTCTATGGCCAGTGTATCTTGTCTCTTTGTGATGTTGCTCTTATTTTCAGTTTGATTATCAGTTTGTACTTATTTGGGGTCCTGCTGATGGGATTCCCTAGATAGTACTTTATGACTGTATGCTGGATATGATGTCTATCTATATATGTATATGCATGTATGTTTAGACATATTGATACCTCAGTACGACAACGGTTTAAGTTTTAAAATTTTCCGTCGTTTTAAGGTAACTGCTTATGCCAATAACACGATTAGGTTTTAATAATTTTGGGTTTTTCTTTAATGGGACGTCGGGGTGTCTCATTTGGTGGTATCAGAGCATTTCGCTTCTAAACGGACTATGAGGACTGTACTGGCCAATTAGTCGAATCCACACCGGATAACGACTATGCTTAGCAGTTGGGTAGCGATTCCGAATGTGACATTTCTATGACATATAGTATATATATTCCAGTTTTATGTAGTATTATATGTCATATTGATGTGGGCTAATGATTTCTTTTAACAGGATCATGACTCGAGGCAGAGGTCGAGGACGCGGTAGATGAGGTGGTAGAGTTATAGAGGGTATTGAGGAAGAGCCTCATCAGCCAAAGGCAGGAGTTGGAGGTGGAGGAGAGTCATTCGAGACTCTCCAGACTATCCGCGAGTTAGCATCCGTTCTATTACAGCAGGCGCAACAGAATGCTCAGAGGGTGCAAAGAGAGGCAGAGTTGTAGGAGAGGAAGATAGGAGGAGAGCCGCGGAGGCTAAGGATGCTGGATTGGCTACCTTTCTCAAATGTAAGGTACCACAGTTCGGAGGAGAGTATGACCCAGAGCGAGCAGAGTGGTGGATACAGGAGCTTGAGAAGATCTTTGACACCATGAGATGCAGAGATGATAGGAAAGTGACTTATGCCGCCTTCATGCTGACCGGAGGTGCTGAGTCTTGGTGGAGAGGCAAGATGAGATTGCTTGAGGCTGAGAGCAGGTTGATCAGTTGGGAGCTGTTCAGAGAGTGTTTCTTCGAGAAGTACTTCCCACGGTTAGTCAGACGCGAGAAGGAGAGAGTTTATGAGTCTCCAGTAGGGAGACAGGTCTGTTGGTGTGACAGCCTTTCCCTAGGCATCACATTAATTAGATCGTTTTACGGAAAAATAACATTATTAGTGACACGTCGATTTTTTTCGGAAAACATATGTAACGAAACATAAATAACACCATGAAATATACATAAACACCTTTTTACATTAATAAAAACCTTCCTGACGTCAGGATATTTTGACATAACTTACATTGAGTGGTTCAACATAGTCCTTCACAAGAACTAGTTCAAACATTAACACACTTGATAGGGGTTAAACAACTTAAAGATACGTAGTCAGATACAAAAGCCAGAGCAACTACACATATACTACCATCATAAAAGAAAAGAAAAACCCATGACTGGTCTAGTCCTAGCGGTATCCGTTAGGGAGACCACTATGGTTATCTCCACCCTGTGGAGATACAACTGGTGGATGGTTATCCACATCACCTCCCTCATCGGGAGCATCATCATCCTCGTCAAGTGGATAATACTGAGGATCCTCGTCTATCTCCTCAACGGGATCATCCTCCAAATCCTCCTGAGGGTCCTCCTCCATAATTTCTTGTGGATCCTCCTCAATAGGCTCGACAGGTGCTACCTCCTAAGGAGGTGGATCCTGGGGCTGCTGAGGACCTAAGACCACCAAACCCTGGGCAGCCCAATGCTGTAAGCAAATATCCACAGGTGGTAATGTGATCCGCACCGTCTCTGTGGTGTGAACTCTCTGAACGAGTCCATCCAAGACTCTACCCTCCACAGTACACACCGGGCCAGTATAGTAAATTGTGTGAGCTCTCGGTTGAAACTCCCACGCAACAGGGTCCTGATAGTTCTCAAATACGAGGGCTCGCACCCGAAGGTGAACCAATGGCGTGTCCGGGTCCATCTATTTTTTTTCCCAAACAAATAAAATATACCACACAGAAAAGAAAACCAACAAAATGCAAGGGTGAGATACCAATATATGGATAACCATGATAACCACATACTTGCAACACATAACATCAGATACAACAGATATCATACATACATGGCATAAAATATTCAAATAAAATATAACATCACACAATTCATCGTAGTTTTTGAAAACACATGCATCTTTAAAGTTCAACGTGTAATGGAAATCTCCGGAGAATTCAACTTCGTTTAAAAGTGAGCTGATCAGGCTCGATTGCCAATAAGGCACAACGTGATTTTTCACAGCACTGTCAAAAACTCCTGGCCTAGTGATCAACGTGTGCGGATGTCCATAGCAAACTATCCAACACAAGGCACAATAACCTAGGCATATGGACTTCATTGTCCATAAAGCCACAATGAAACAACTTAGCACGAGATACCTGACCCTTCAAGGTATTCATACGAAACAACTTGGGCACGTCTGCCAAAAATGAATGCATGAGAAAAATCATTTTTATTTTCAACTTTTCTTTGTGCTTTGTTATTTCCTTTGTCGAGGCTCAAGGCTCACGACCTTCCAAGGTTTTCAACGTCTTAAAACTTTTATTATCAACACAGGACCTTAAGATCGAGTGTCTAATCACGACAGTCCTAGACCTGTGCACTAGTCTAGAACTTTGTGGTCGTGGAAAACAACTTTCACCTTTTTATCGCTTTCACCATGTTTCAATTCAACGTGTTTAGGACAACAGTCCATAGTAACGTAGCACGGATTATAAATCAACGTGCTTTTAAAACACTAGTATCCCGACGTCTCGATTACTAGGTTCAACTTTTCTTCTTTTTCGCTCGGTGAAAAACAATAATCCGGAAACAAAACTTTCGTAACTTATCCAAGTTATTGGATATTTTATTTTGAAAGAAAACCTTCTAAAAGACATTTTTCCTTTGAAATCCATTTTGAAAACCTTGAGTTAAAGAAAAATTCTTTCTACTTTAGAAATCCATATTTTACTTTGGAAAAAGGTCTATCATTAAGAAAATGTTGAAAACGTTTTGAGCAAAACTCTTTCTAAGACATTGAGAACTAAAATTTCTCCAAAAGAACTTGGAATTTAACTTGTTTTCCTCTATTGTTTTTCATCATAAAATAATCTCAAAAAAATAATTTGAGTTTCTCATAGAACAACATCTTTAAAAAAAATTCCGAAATAAATTTCTCTTATCAACATGCTACTTAAAATTTAAAACCTTTGTTTTGTGGTTTTCCACGTAAGTCTTTTAAGGCTTTTATCTTTAATAGTTGAGCTCTAACCAAGGTTAGGCTTCTATGCAACAACCAACACAACTTTCAGTAACTTACAACATAAACAACATAATATGTTCAAGCATATATTTCAATTCAACATTTCATCAAAGTCATATAAATGCAAGTAATTCCAAAACAGCCACTTAAACAACAACTTCAGCACAACTTCATAGACTTAACACACAATCATATAGCAATCCAACTTTTTCACCCATGTAGCAATAACATCAACATAGCCAAACAATTCAAACATACAAGCATATAGTTACGACAATTGTAACATCCCTCGGGCTTTCTCCCCTTACCTCAGAGTTCAACGATAAAGGATTCGGTTGAATATTTTAAAGAGACTTACTCGGTTCTCGTGACGATTTCCAATCTGAATAAAATAAATGTTTTCCATAAATTAAAAATTATATAAAATCACCCTAAAACTTCCATGCATGTTTCGGCCATGCAAAAAAAAAAATCATGCTAGAGATTTTCAATTTTTACAAGCTTTTGGATTTAAACTTATTAAGCATTAAAAAGGCCAAATACAAGCTCAAAACTTGAAAATTAAATTTTGAACTCCTAGCCTCATTAACCATAGGTTTCGGCCCTCACATAATATAGTGGAAAATAATATTGTTCAAGAATCTAATTTCTTGCATGTACTAATATAGTGTTTTTAAGCATCATTCAACTAAAAAAAATGAGCGAGACTTCATCAACTCCTCAAGTGAGTTTCAGCCTCATTAAAATAAAAAGGCTAGGGATTTTAAAATTTTCAAAACTCCACATTAAATCATTCAAGCAAAGGAATTAGATTACCATACATGCATCCTTCCTAAAGATTCAAATTTAGGCTTCACTAACTATATTTTATTAGAGTTTTAGCCATAAAATCATATTAAGGAAGGCAAACATATTTTTGATAAAATCCATGAGTTGAAAAATACATGAATCAAAGTTCTTAAACCAAGCATGTGAGATTTTTATCAAAGTTCGTCCTTTTCCCTCTTGGTGTTTTCGGCCAACACCATGATCATAGGGTTTGATGAATTTCTCACTACATGCAATACATAAAAGCAAAAGTGAAGATGATTAAGGTTTTGTGAAAATCATTTTTATGTGGATTTTTCTTAAAAACATAAGTTGAATTTATGAACATATAACATTGGTAACTAACATGCATGTGAAAATTTTTGTAAAACCACAACCTTTCCTCTATTTGGGTTTCGACCACCCATCATCAAGGGTCATACGAAGGTTCTTTTTAACATGCAAAGGTTGAAGATGGTTGTGAAGATGATGATGAACTTAAATAAATTAGTTTCATGTACATGCACTAAGAAAAAAAATCAACTTTCAACAAAATCCATAAACATGTAAGTTGATATTAGGAACTTGAAAGAAATGAGCAAGAGTTGAGAATTTATACCCTCTAAATAATAATGGTGATGAGCAAGAGATGAAGATGAGGAGGAGTATCAGCTTCTAAACTTAAAAGCTAGAGGTTGGAGATGATGAATAGTAGCCTTTGTGAAAGAAGTAAGTGTTGGCTTAAGTAGGAAAGAAAAGCAAATGGAATGAAGTGTTGGAAGGGGGTATTTATAGAGGGGGGCGTTGCTGTCTCAGTCAAGGGAGAATGGGATTTTTAAAATTTTTAACAATTTTGAAACCAAATTTTGAAATTAAAATAATGGGTTTTTCATTGTAAATTGAAATAATAACCGCCATAAGTGATGAATAGTATTAAATAGTGACAAGGGTCACTATTTACCTCAATCACATCTTTTCCAAATCTGGAAAAAATCTGGGCTTAATAATTTTGGTTCGTTCCGATTTCAATTGGTTCCCATCAGTGTAAATCGATCATATTTTTCTTTGTAAATTTTCCACTAGAAAATTCATATTAGAATAAATAATTTCTAAAATCATAAAAATAATCATAACTAGGTTAGAAAAATTAAATTTTCATTTTTGTATATAAAAATTAATTTTTCGGGTCAGTAAAGTCTAACAGCGAAAAATCAGATCGTAAATGTCTGAAATTTTCTATCGAAAATTCAAATGCATTTTTCTAGAATAAAATAATTTATGATATTTACAATTGGGTTTATCAAAATAATTCTTAATAATTTATTATAATAAACACTTAATTATCCCTATAATCACAGATTACAGACAAGCAGAAAAATCAGGGTGTTACAGTTGGTGATTATGCGGTCAGATTCGAGGCCCTGATTCAGTTTTGAGTACTACCAGAGGTTTCCAGATGAGGGCTGGATGTGCCAAAGGTTTGAGGAGGGTTTACGGCACGAGCTGAGGAGGGCTATAGTGCCCTTGGATATTTTGAGCTTCCCAAAGCTTGTAGAGAGGTGCAGTGCCATTGAGAGTATAGACCAGAGACAGGCTGCAGAGAGGGCCAGCAGCAGAGGGGCCCAGTATGTTTCAGATGCGGGGGTCCGCATTATATCAGAGATTGTACAGATATATCTGGTTGCTACATCTGTGGCAAACCATGTCATTTTGCTAGGGATTGCCGACAGAGAACAGTACAGCAGCAGCCAATTGACGGCAGAGGAGCCAGTGGTTCTAGAGGTGGAGCTGGGAGAGGAGTTTCAGCGGCAGGATGACAGACGGCCAGACCTCAGGCCACGGGGAGAGTGTTTACAGTGAGAGGATCTAAGTCCTCTCAATCTACAGATCTTATTCAATGTATGTGTTTGATATCTGTCAGACTCTCGTCTGTGTTGTTTGACTCAGGCGCTACACATTCATTTGTTTTGCATGAGTGTGTGGATCATTTACATTTTCCCGTTTCTCAACTACCATATACTTTGACAATATCTACCCTTACAAGTGATCCTTTGATCACTATGTCTGTTTGCCTATAGTGTTCTATAATGGTTGAAAATAGGACATTTCTTGTAGATCTCATCTGTTTGCCTATGCAACAGATAGATGTTATCCTTGACATGGATTGACTTTCGGCTAACCATGTAGTGTTAGGCTGTGCCCAAAAGACCTTATCTTTTCTTGAGCCTTCTAGCATAGTATGTGCCAATGAAGGAGCAGCTATGAGGAGTGACGATTCTCAACAGTATGTGATGTTTTCTCTTTGGAAGCTAAGGAGACTCTGAGCATAGATTCCTTGCTAATTGTGAGAGATTTTCTTGAGGTTTCCCCTCCTGATGTTCCAGGTTTGCCACCAGAGAGGGAGGTGGAGTTCGCTATAGATCTCATACCAGGACCGGACCTATATCAGTAGCTCTGTATCGGATGTCACCAGTGGAGTTGGCAGAGTTAAAGAAACAACTGGATGATATGATGAAGAAGGAATTCATCAGACCGAATGTGTTGCCGTGGGGAGCATGGGTGTTGTTTGTCAAGAAAAATGACGAAAGTTCTAGGTTGCGCACGGATTATTGGTAGTTGAACAAGGTAACAATCAAGAATAAATAACCGTTGCCTAGGATAGATGATCTTATGGATCAGTTGAAGGGAGCTTCGGTATTTTCTAAGATAGATTTAAGATCAGGATGCCATCAGATTAGGGTAAAGAAGGAGGATATACCAAAGATCACTTTCAGGATGAGGTATGGACACTATGAGTACCTTGTTATGCCTTTTGGTGTAACTAATGCTCCAGTGATGTTCATGGATTACATGAACATGATCTTTAGACTGTTCCTCGACAAGTTTGTTGTGGTGTTTATAGATGATATTCTCATCTATTCCGTAGCAGGAAGAAAACGAGGAAGATCTGAGAGTGGTGTTACAGGTGTTGTGTGATAGGCAGTTGTTTTCTAAGCTATCCAAGTGTGAGTTTCCGTTAGAGGAAGTGCAATTTCTAGGGCATATAACTAACAAGGAAAGGATAGTTGTTGATCCAGTTAAGGTAGAGGCAGTGATTAAGTGGGAGAGACCTAAGTCAGTGAGTGAGGTGAGGAGTTTCCTAGGTTTAGCTGGTTATTACAGAAGGTTCATCGAGGGTTTCTCGAAGATTGTGTTGCCTATGACACAGTTAACGAGGAAAGGTACGGTGTTTGTTTGGACTAGAAAGTGTGAAGAGAGATTTCAGAAGCTAAAGGAGAAATTGACTACATCTCATGTGCTGACATTACTAGATCCATTAGGACGGTTTGACGTGTACTGTGACGCGTCATAGCAAGGATTGGGTTGTGTTTTGATGCAAGAGTGAAGATTTGTGGCTTATACTTCCCGACAGTTGAGGGTTCATGAAAGGAATTACTCGACCCACAATCTGGTGTTGGCAGCCATAGTGTTCGCATTGAAGATATGGCGACACTATCTCTATGGAGTTAAGTTCAATGTGTTCAGTGATCGCAAGAGTTTAAAGTATTTGTTTGATCAGAAGGAACTGAGCATGAGGCAGCGGAGATGGATGAAATTCATTAAGGATTATGAGTTTGATCTTCAGTACCATCCTGGGAAGGCTAATGTAGTAGCGGAAGCACAAAGTAGGAAATCTTTGCATGTGTCCGCAATGATGGTGAAAGAGATGGAGTTGCTTGAACAATTTAGAGACATGAACCTAGGTATAGATTTGACTGAGGATAGAATATGCTTAAGTATGACCACCATCAACAGTGAGTTTCTGAGAGATCTTAAGGCTAAGCAGGATCAGGATGAATACTTGTTAGAGGTGAGTCGAGGCATAGATGAGGGAAAGGTTTTAGAGTTTAGGAGAGGATCAGATGGTGTGTTAAGGTTTAGAGATCGGATATGTGTGCCCGATGACTTAGAGATTAGGAAGATGATCTTGGAGGAAGCACATAAGAGTACGCTGAGTTTTCAACCAGGAGCCACCAAGATGTATCAAGATTTGAAGAAGATGTTTTGGTGGCCAAAGATGAAGAAAGAAGTGGCGGAGTATGTTCTATCATGTTTGGTGTGTCAGAAAGCTAAGATAGAGCATCAAAAACCCGCAAGGTTGTTGCAATCTTTGGATATCCCAGAATGGAAATAGGATAGTATAGCGATGGACTTTGTGGTTGGATTACCATGAACTCTGAAAAGGTTCAATGCGATTTGGGTTATCATTGATAGGTTGACGAAGTGTGCTTACTTCTTACCTATTGGTGAGAGTTACAATCTTGAGAAGTTGACCTAGATCTACATCAAGGAAGGGGTAAGGTTGCACCGTGTGCCGTCGAGTATTGTCTCCGACCGAGATCCGAGATTTACATCCACATTTTGGAGACAGTTACACAATGCTTTGGGAACAAAGTTAAGGACGAGTTCTGCTTATCATCCTCAGGTGGATGGACAGTCAGAGAGAACAATTCAGTCATTGGAGGATCTTCTAAGAGCTTGTGTGTTGGAACATGTTGGTAGTTGGGATGAATTCCTTCCTTTGATTGAGTTCATATATAATAACAGTTTCCACAGCAGTATCGGGAAGGCACCGTATGAGGCTCTGTATGTGAGAAAGTGCAGGACTCCGTTGTGTTGGTATGAGATTGGCGAGAGCCAAGTGTTGGGTCCTGATATGGTACAGCAAACAACGGAACAAGTCAGGAAAATCAAAGATAAAATGAAGGAAGCACAGGATATATAGGCAAAAGAGCTATAGTGACAAGAGGAGGAGACCCTTAGAGTTTCAGGAGGGTGATCACGTGTTCTTGAGAGTCACTCCATAGACCGGAATTGGCAGAGCTATAAAGTCTAGAAAGCTTACTCCCCGATTCATTGGACCATTTCAGATTCTTCAACGAATTGGTCCAGGAGCTTACCATATAGCCTTACCGCCTAACCTTTATAACTACACGATGTCTTCCATGTGTCCCAGTTGAGAAAATACTACCCAGATCCTTCTCATGTGATTGAGCCTGAATCCATACAACTCCGAGAGAATCTAGAATATGAGGCTTTACCGTCTAAGATTGCAGATAGAAGGATTAAAGAACTTCGTGGTAAACAGATTCCCCTGGTTAAGGTCATCTGGGATAGTGTTACCAAAGATGCTACCTGGGAGCGTGAGGCAGACATGCAGCAGCATTATCCACATCTTTTCTGAGGTACGTAAATTCCGAGGACGGAATTTATTTTAAGGGGGGTAGTAATGTAACACCCCATTTTATGGATTAGTATATGAGGAAAGGATTAAGCATATTTTAAGGCTTAATCACGTTTCTTATGTGTTAGTGAGCTTGTGTTTCAAGTTTGAGGGGAATCAGAGTTAAAACAGGTTCAGAACGCAAGGAAATGCAAATCGAGAGATTAATTAATCGATTAATTAATTAGTTGAGAGTTGGAATATTAAAATTAGATCGGGCTTGAGTATAAAAGGCTTTTGGGAATGGCCTAAAATAATTACACAAAAATGTTCTAGCAGTAGGTTACACATGATGATACGGAAGAAAACACCTAATTGTGCCAACGGAACAACATGCAGTGACACGTGTTGTGACCAGGAGGAAGGTGGCCATGGTGGCGCCACCTCACACTCCACTAACATATCTTAATGACACTTGTTCAACTACCCTTTGCATGCATGACACCTAAAATGCATGCACTACTAGAAAGCTTGAATTTTCAGACGGAAATACACCCGTCTGAAATTTTCAGACGGATTTCACACGGATTTGTTATTTTTTATATTTTCCTTGATTTATCTTACATCCGTCTGAAATCCGTCCGAAAATTTCACACAGATTTCACACGGATTTGTGATTTATCTTACATCCGTCTGAAATCCGTCCAAAATATCAGACGGATTTCACACAGATTTGTTATTTTTTATATTTTCCTTGATTTATCTTACATCCGTCTGAAATCCGTCCGAAAATTTCAGACGAATTTCACACGGATTTGTTATTTTTTATACATCTGTCTGAAATCCGTCCGAAAATTTCAGACGGATTTCACACGGATTTGTTATTTTTTACATTTTCCTTGATTTATATTACATCCGTCTGAAATCCGTCCAAAAATTTCAGACGGATTTCACACAGATTTGTTATTTTTTATATTTTCCTTTATTTATCTTACACCCGTCTGAAATCCGTCCGAAAATTTCAGACGGATTTCACACGGATTTGTGATTTATCTTACATCCGTCTGAAATCCGTCTGAAATCCTCTAGACGATTTTTTATATTGGAATGATCATTATTTGGACATTAATTTTTAATTATTTTATGATGCTTAATCTTGAGTAACTTTATTTACTCTTTTAAAATTATTTTATTGAGTGCGTTAGCACTGACTTATTGCAGAGTAAGCACGCTTGCTAGACAATAATCTTATGTTATTGTCACTATTAGTATTTGTTTAGAAAAATATTTTAAATATGATTAAAAGAAATTTATTTTATATTTTACTCTATTTAAATTTAGATTTGAAAATAAACTGATTTAGAATAAATCGGAGATTTATTTTAGGATCATTGATTTTATGGGTTGATCAATTCAACTATCAAACTTAACTTTAATTCAATTTTTGAAATCATATTTTTGTTACTCATTACTTTTAGATCCAAGGATCAATATTATTTATCTTTTTAGACTCAATCTCAAACACTCATTTTTGTACCTACTCACTAAGTAAATAAAAACTTGTGCTTTTATCTTTTCTCTCTCACACGCTCGATGCCCCCCTCCCCCTTCTTTCCTTCTTCTTTCTTTTTTTTTTTCTCTCTTCTTCAACATCCGAATACCACTCTCCTTCTTCCTCTCACCATAAGTCTCTTCCTTCTCTCCTTCACTCAACCGCACGCCACCATCCCTAGGAGAACCTCCGGCCGCCGCACGACGTAAGGGAAGACGCACCACACGTTCTGTTCGCGTCCTCTGTTGTGTGTTCGCGTCATCCGCCATTCGAGTCGCCTTCACTGCTTCTACGCTGTCGTGGTAAGCTCCTCACCGCCTTCCATGGTGGTTTTTCGCCATTTGAATTTGATGAGCCTCTGTTTGACTGGTTTTATAACTAGTCAAGACCTTGGCTTTGTGCTTATTTTATATCATTTTCACCCAAATTAGACTTGATTGTCCTTAAGTAGTATTTTGAGTCTGTAAAGTGTTTTTAGGTTAATTTAGTTGATTTAGAGTTAAATAAAGTACTTATGTTATTTTCTATTTTTCAGGTTAATAAAAAGGAAGTAATACTGGTTCGCCCCGCGAAGAAGATCTCGCCTCGCGAGTCACCCAGCCCAGAAAGTCAGAGACGATTGGTCGCGCTGTCGCGCACGCGCCAAAAAGGACGAGCGGGTTTTTTAAAAAATGTAGTTTATGGCGACAACTCGGATGTCGTTCTCAAGGACTCTTAAAGTGTTATTTTCCACTAAAATAAGTTTTGTTTGGGGGTTTGGATTGAGATGCAATCAAAGAAAACAGAATAATAAAAACAGAGCAATTAAAAACAGGCAGTTCAAAGAGGTTATCAAATGACCAAAAACAGATTGATCTATTGTTCTCAATTTCCTAACTATCATAGGTTCATACAATTTCCAAGCCCTAAGCAGATTCTAATCCCCCCGGTTGTAGTAAAGCAATTTACAAGCGAAACCACCACTTCTGAGATACATGTCCCTATTCCCGAATTAAGCAAACGGGGTTAAGCCCTTCGTGAACTAAGTGAACACGAAATGTACACACGCAAATTAAGCAGATGCGATTAATTATAGGAACATGATATCACCGGAAATAAATCAACACAATACAGTATACTCCTGAATTAAGCGCATGAAATATAAAGCATGGCATTGAAGAGGGAAAAGCATACAAAACAGGGAAATATAAGAACCTCAAGTGTATGGAAATCAATTACAATAGATCAATCCTAGAAACTTAGTTCTCCATAACACAAACGAAATCACACAGATAAAAATGTAAAACAGAAAAATGGAGAAGCAAAAGTCCTTCTAAACTGTTCAGAACATCGATTTATACAAGTCAGAAATTAAGCTTATTCGCGAGGCGAAGCCTCTCTCGCGACGCGATTCTTGTGAACAGTCTGCAACTTTTGGTATTCTCGCGGGGCGAACAATCCTTCGCGGGGCGAGGAACTGAAGAGTCTTCTTGTCACGCCCGTTATGAATATCAGGGGCCAACCGTGATGCTTTCTGACTTCCAGACTCGCGAGGCGAATGTATGCTCGCGAGGCGAGACTCTTCAACTTCAAAACTGCCACGGCCGTGACCTTCAACACGGGCAAGCCGGGATCGTCTCTGACTTTTCAGGGTTGCAAGACTCGCGGGACGAGACCTTCTTCGCGGGGCGAACCAGAGACCTTGCATTTTCTTGGAACAGTCAGGCTTCGGGGTCGCGAGGCGAGCATAGCTTTCGCGGGGCGAATCCCCTGTTCTTTATTCTCTCAACTTCTACTTAACCTGAAAACAAGGAAATAATCATAAGTGTATTATTTTGACTCAAAACTAGCTAAATTAACTTAAAACTACTCTAGAGACTCAAAACCTTTGCTTGAGGACAATCTAATCTAATTTGGGTGAAAATAGGATATAATTTGCACAAAACCCTGGTCATACTAGCCATAAAACTAGATGAGCCAGAGGCTGATCAAAATACCCCAAACTTAAACTTTGCTTGTCCCCAAGCAAACTAAGACTCAAAAATCAAAAAGACTCAAGACCTGGCAAGCTTAAAAGATTCAATCTACATTGCACAAATTCAAGCAATACATCAAAACAGTTTTCTTTAATGTCCCCCCTTTTTTCAAGCAAAGCAATCCCCACATTCATTTATTCTAAACAGTTGAGAATTTCATCATGAAAACAATCAGAAATCTAAGAAGGGGATCTAAGTCACACAAGAGAGGGAGATCACCAAATCCAAACAACTGCCTTCCTCACAAGGGCATTATTTGTTCACTCAATCACTCAGTTTGTGTCAGGCTATTAACATTGCACTCAATTTCACTTTTAAGAGCACTTCCCAAAAATTTGATTTTCATCTCAAAATGGTTCCCACAGAAAACATGCAAGCAACATCAAAAGGTCTTTTATGGGATGTAATGGGGCCTGGCTAAGGGTAGGATATACAAAAGGAACTAGGCTGAAGACCCTAGGAACTAAGAGAGCATGGACTATATTTACACTTTGAAATTCACTCAAGTTCCTTTCTTTATTTTTTTTATACTTCTGGGTGACTACAGCCTTTTTATTTCTTTTTGGCATTTTTGTATTTTTTTTTTTAGCAAACATTTATACACTTTTTCTTTCATAAGCCTTTGGCTCCAACTTTTCTTTTTTTTTTTTTCTACTCAGTCCCAACAACATATTGCACCTTGCAGCCACCCCAAACTTAGTTTCTTGCACCCATTCTAAGATTACATGCTCTCCTAATCCTAAGATCGGGTTAACATGGTTTTCCAGATTTTTGGGCTTATAACATTAGGTTATCAAGAATTAACAGGCTAATAGGCTCAATGGGGCTAACTAGGGAACATGCATTAGGAATGGTTTATTTTAGGCTAAGTAGCTATTTACAAAGAACATGCCTAAATCATCTGAAGCACACACATAATCATGCAAACCAAAAAGAGATTCGAGCAAATTCAGGAAAGTGCAATCAAAAGTGATTTCACACAGTCAAAAACATGTTGGAGGCTCAAAACCTCACCTGGACATTTATGCAAATTACTTGAAAGAGATTCTATCCCTAGTGTGTGCTCCCTATCACCCCAAACTTATCATAAGTCATGTCATCATAACAAAATCCCAAAGTTCAGTTTTCAATTTCACATGGGAATCACTTTTCAAAAAAAAAAAAAAAAAAAATTTCAGCCTAGGGGGAATCATCACATATTAATCATGCAAGCAATCTGTGCAACATCAATCAAAATCCATCAAACTTGCCAACAAAAGACTCAACACACAAATACTCCTGAGCTTCTCAAATTATTCAGGAGCTTTATTCAAAGAAAAGGAAAAACTACAACTAGTTCCCTCCCCCACACTTAAAACATGCATTGTCCCCAATGAACACAACTATAAAATCATAGTGAGGGAAAGGAAAAGAGTACTCCCTGATCAAATGCAGTGTATGCAGAAGCTGCCACCTGGATCCCATTCCTTGCAGTCTAAGGCTAAAGAGGTAGAGTTCATTTCATGGTCCCATAACTTGTAGCCTTGATATATGAGTAAACACTTGACAATGATGGCGATCTTGCTCAATGCGGCGGACTCATCACCTCCTCTTGGGTCAAAGACGACCGCTTCATCAACAAAGTCCTCCCAATAGAATTTGGCTTCAATCCCTTGAACTATCCATGGTGCAAAATCTATTTCCTCTAGTGGTTTCGCAGGGGGAGGTGGCAGATAGGTAGGGAGGGCCTCCGGTGCTGCTTCATCTTTTGCATGTTTCTCATCCACTGCACTGACAAATTTATCACACCGCTAAACATGCAGCAATCTCAAGACAAACCACACAATGGTTAGCGTTAGTACAATCGGGGCAAGAAAAATATCATCACAAATTTAATTAAGTGGAAAATTAGAAAACAAGTTCTCATGGGTGTCCTCAATAGTCTCAGAGATCAGCTCTATGTGGAATACAGAGTGCTCTTCCACTGGATGTTTCATAGCATCAAATATGTTAAACTTTGCAACTATATCCCCAAACTTCATAGACATGGTCCCATCATCAACATCAATGTTAGTCTTGGCTGTCTTCATGAATGGTCGGCCCAGGATGATTGGTGATTTACTGGAATGTGTCTCTCCTGCCATGTCCAGGATGTAGAAGTCAGCTGGGAAGATCAGATCATCAACTTGCACTAGCACATCTTCCACCATTCCTATGGGGTGGGCACTGGTCCTGTTGGCCAACTGAATGGTGATACCTGTATACTTCAAGGGACCAAGATCAAGTTTGTTAAAGATGGAGGTAGGCATGACATTGATAGAGGCTCCCAAGTCCAGCATGCAATTTTCAAACTTCTTGTCCCCAATAGTGCATGGAATAGTAAATACGCCTGGATCCTTGCACTTCTGTGGTAATGCCTGAGTAGGGGCTATAACAGCAACTCTTTCTGGTTTAGACTGGATAAGCGCTGAGACATTCATTCCCAAGTCAACCCTCTCATTAGTCTTCATCTTCCTCTTGTTGGTGCATAGATCCTTCAGAAATTTGGCATATCTGGGCACTTGCTTGATCACATCTAGGAGAGGAATATTTACAGCTACTTTTCTGAAAACATCAAGAATCTCCTTCTCCTTATTTTCACCACCAATCTTCTTATTATTCTGCAATCTATGTGGGAATGGAATGGGTGGTCTATACACTTTCTCAGCTTCAACTTCAACCATAGGCTCAGAGGTAACCTCAACAGTAGGCTCAGGAGTTACCTCAATAGTTTCTTCATCCTTCCCAGAGGTAGCCTCAACAACTTTTCCCGATCTCAGAGATATGGCACTCACATTAGGGTTGGAGGCATTGGGATTTATCACTTTGGTTGTCTTTGGCAATTGGGTTGTTCTTTGAGCTTGCTTTATGTTATTTATGTCTGTGGCCATCTGTCCAATCTGTATCCTCAAATCTTGAATGTTAGCACTTGTTTGCTGCTGATACTGTGCCTGTGATGCCTGGAACTATGCCTGGAACTGTCCCATTTGCTGATGGAAAAGTGTAGTCATTTGTGCATTCAATTGTGAAGTTATTTGCTTGCACATGTCATCTACTGAAGGTCCGGAAGGTGCAGAAGTGGTCACTGGAGGATTCTGAGGTGCCATCGGTTGTTGTTGGGATGAGTTCCCATACCGCAAATTAGGATGATTACCCCAGCTGGGATGGTACCTATTTGTTGAGAGGTCTGGAGTGCTGTATCTGTTCTGGTTATTGCCCTGATTATACGGATGGACTGCAAAGACTTGAGGTGATTCAGTAACTGATCCTCCTTGCAAAATGGGGCATGCTTCATATGGGTGCTCAGGAGAACTGCACATGCCACACAACACCGCAGGCTGAACCCTATCCATTGCCAATTTCTCTACCAAAGAAGCGAGCCTATCAATTCTATCATCACGGTCATGGCTGGAAGAGGAAGTGCGGACCTCATGTACACCTCTAGTCTCAACAGAATTTCTTCTGGTAGTGAATTGCTGAGAATTCAGTGACATGTTCTCAATGAGTTGCTTGGCAGCAGATGGAGTCTTGTCAACCAACGCTCCCCCACTAGCAGCATCCAAAATATTCCTATCCATCGGAAGTAGCCCTTCATAAAAATATTGGATGAGAAGCTGTTCAGAAATTTGATGCTGGGGGCAACTGGATGTCAACTGCTTGAACCTCTCCCAATACTCAGCTAGCGACTCATTTCCTTGCCTAATTCCACAGATTTCTTTCCTGATTGAGGCGGCTCTGGAGGCAGGAAAATATTTCTCTAGGAAGAGCTTCTTCAAGTCGTTCAATGTGGTAATGGAATTCGGTTCAAGGTATAATAGCCAATCTTTTGCAGCTCCCTGGAGTGAGAACGGAAAAGCCTTCAACTTGATATGATCCTCAGTTACTCCTTCTGGCCTCAAAGTTGTGGAGCAGACGACTTGGAATTCCTTGAGGTGCTTGTGTGGATCCTCACCTGCAAGACCATTAAATCTTGGCAACAAATGGATTAGCCCAGATTTTAATTCAAAAGGAGTGTCAGCACCAGGATAAGCAATGCACAAACCATTGTAATTCACATCAGGGGCAGCAAGCTGCCTCAATGTCCTTTGGTCTCCCATGTTTTCAAAAACAGACTTGGAATTAGAATCACTACTAGAACTAGCCCGAAATTCTCTACGGAGTGTATGCAATGTTCTTTCTATCTCAGGATCAAATTCACACAGTTCAGGGCAGTTAGATCTAGTAGCCAGACTAATTCAAAACAAACACAAAAATAAAAGAGAAAAAATAAAAAATAAAATGCGAAAATAACAAAACAAGAGTCCCCGGCAACGGCGCTAATTTTTTGGTCGCGCTGTCGCGCACGCGCCAAAAAGGACGAGTGGATTTTTTAAAAAATGTAGTTTATGGCGACAACTCGGATGTCGTTCTCAAGGACTCTTAAAGTGTTATTTTCCACTAAAATAAGTTTTTTGGGGGGGGGTTTGGATTGAGATGCAATCAAAGAAAATAGAATAATAAAAACAGAGCAATTAAAAACAGGCAGTTCAAAGAGGTTATCAAATGACCAAAAACAGATTGATCTATTGTTCTCAATTTCCTAACTATCATAGGTTCATACAATTTCCAAGCCCTAAGCAGATTCTAATCCCCTCCCGGTTGTAGCAGCAATTTACAAGCGAAACCACCACTACAGATACATGTCCCTATTCCCGAATTAAGCAAACGGGGTTAAGCCCTTCGTGAACTAAGCGAACACGAAATGTACACACGCAAATTAAGCAGATGCGATTAATTATAGGAACATGATATCACCGGAAATAAATCAACACAATACAGTATACTCCTGAATTAAGCAGACAGAAATATAAAGCATGGCATTGAAGAGGGAAAAGCATACAAAACAGGGAAATATAAGAACCTCAAGTGTATGGAAATCAATTACAATAGATCAATCCTAGAAACTTAGTTCTCCATAACACAAACGAAATCACACAGATAAAAATGTAAAACAGAAAAATGGAGAAGCAAAAGTCCTTCTAAACTGTTCAGAACATCAATTTATACAAGTCAGAAATTAAGCTTATTCGCGAGGCGAAGCCTCTCTCGCGACGCGATTCTTGTGAACAGTCTGCAACTTTTGGTATTCTCGCGGGGCGAACAATCCTTCACGGGGCGAGGAACTGAAGAGTCTTCTTGTCACGCCCGTTATGAATATCAGGGGCCAACCGTGATGCTTTCTGACTTCCAGACTCGCGAGGCGAATGTATGCTCGCGAGGCGAGACTCTTCAACTTCAAAACTGCCACGGCCGTGACCTTCAACACGGGCAAGCCGTGATCGTCTCTGACTTTTCAGGGTTGCAAGACTCGCGAGGCGAGACCTTCTTCGCGGGGCGAACCAGAGACCTTGAATTTTCTTGGAACAGTCAGGCTTTGGGGTCGCGAGGCGAGCATAGCTTTCGCGGGGCAAATCCCCTGTTCTTTATTCTCTCAACTTCTACTTAACCTGAAAACAAGGAAATAATCATGAGTGTATTATTTTGACTCAAAACTAGCTAAATTAACTTAAAACTACTCTAGAGACTCAAAACCTTTGCTTGAGGACAATCTAATCTAATTTGGGTGAAAATAGGATATAATTTGCACAAAACCCTGGTCATACTAGCCATAAAACTAGATGAGCCAGAGGCTTATCAACGATCACGGTTTACCCGTGTTGAAGATCACGGCCGTGACGCGCGGCCCTCTTATAAAAACAGAAACGCAGGAGTCAGAACAGGAAAGCTAAAAGGAAGCCCAACAACTTTCATGAAGAACTCAGATGCTGAATTGGATGTATAGTGGGTCACATTGGGCCTTGAAGTCAGAACATAATTGTTGTCACTGGAACCTGAACTGGTCATGAAGATTGGGCTATAACTTGGGCTGTAGATGTCGGTTGGAACTGAAACCGGTGGCAAATGAAATATCAAACAAAGAGCTTTAACTCTCATGAAGACCATTATTCCAAATAGAGCCGTTTTGAAGGGCTTTAATCCATGTGAAGTCAGAGGCGTTTCAGCTGCCCTATGAGTTGAATGTGGACATAACTCCCTCATCTTAATTCATAATTAAGCAAATTAAGTGGCTTTGGAAAGCTAAGAGGCAGAGGTTGAAGTTAATAAAAGGAGCATTCAGATATTGAGAGAGGAGTTAGTCATAGTGAGGGGAGTCAGAGAGTTAGCCAGTTTTGGCTAGTCTTTGATAGTCAGTAGTAGTAGTTTATTTTCCTTCCTTTTCTTTTATGTTTATTTCTGTAATGGAGAATTAGTCTCCTAGATTAATCTACTGTGATTGGTTTCTATTACATTTGAGGTTCTATAATTCCTGTTTTATTTGCCTTTCTCTTTTCGATGCAATGCTATATGTTTCTGTTTGTTATTTCAGGAATGTATAGTGTTGTATTGATTCATTTCGGTGATGCCATGTTCTTACACTTAATCGTGTTTGTTATTTCGTGTGTGTTCATTCATGTTCGTTTGTTCATGAGGGCTTAACCCCGTTTGTTATTTCGGGAATAGGAGCATGCATCCGTAGTAGTGATTGCGTTGTTAATTGTTGCTACAACTGAAAGGGGATTAGAATCCGCTTAGGGCTTGGATTTATTTGAACCAATGATAGTGGGAAACCAAGAACAGTAGGTTAATCGTTCTTTAGTTTATTTGATAATATTTTAATTGCTTGTTTTCTTACTCTGTTTTTAATTTGTTTTCTTTATTTTAATTGCATTCAATCCAAAACCCCCAAAAACTAACTTTTGATTTTCTGTTAATAATAACAACAACTAAAGAGTCCTTGAGAGACGATATCCGAGTTGTCGCTCTATACTACATTATTTTAATAATCGCTCGTTCTTTTTGGCGCGTGGCGACAGCGCGGTCAGAGTTCATTATAGTTTCCTTCCTTTTTCCTCAGAACATATTCTCTCTCTTTTGGCTCTTGATTGAGGTAGAACCACCACAAACCGCTACTGGTAGCCGTGTCGCCACCGTTCCGCTGCTTTTTACGCCACCACAAGCTCATCTTCTTCCTTGTGGGTGAGTGACTCTCCCCTTATCATGTTAAGTTTCAAAACCCCAAATCTTTGAAAACCCTAACTCATGATTTTGTCTTTAAACTTTGAAATTAACTGTGTATTGATGCAATTGGGACTATCAATTGATGAATTCCAATGCCAATTTCATATTCCTATGAGCAAATCTCATTTTCCCCAATTTCACTCAAAACCCTAACTTTTCATTTTACCCAAATCATGAAATTGGTTGTGTTTTAGTGCAATTAGGACTTTCAATTGATGATTTCTAAATTCAGTTTCATGATTCTCTAATCAAATCAATTTTTCTCCAAATTGTGTTATGAACCATAAGCCCCAAATCTGATTTTCTTTGAAATTGGCCCTGTTTTGTGAAATTAAGCATTCAAATCCAATTAGCGTGTGTGTTTGATGGTGAGTAATTGATTGCTTGATTTTCTGGTTGTTGTAAAATGTTTGGACTCCCTCGCTGGGACGTTGATTGTGATTGTCTTGCATTGAGAAGCATGTTTTACGTTATTGGTTGCAACGTACCTCCTTATTTTTAGGCTTTGCTGTTTCACTTTATTTTGCTTTTAGTTTTTGGCACCTAACTAATGAGACCAGCTCATTATTTTTAAAAAATAACAAATAGTTTATAAGTTACAACCATGAGTAAATCTAACGCCGCTGCATCATATTTTGAATTCTGAAGAAATCATCAGCTTCTTGATATAGCAAACCACTTTGCAGAATATGCTGCCTTTGAATGTGACTACAACTTGTAAGTTCTTTATGCTTGCGTCTGTTCCTTTGCTCAGTCATGATTTATTTGTTAGTTCTTGAACAGTTTTTTATTGAAGGTACCCAAATAAGAATGAACAATAGTCCTTATTGTGAAATGTGAAATGAATTGTTAACCCTAAACAATTATTATTTTGTAAGCATTATTATTAATTGATAAAACTATGAGACGTGATGCTTTATGTTAATGTTGGGCAGTAAAAAGCCAACAAGAGCATCAGCTCAATGTTGCAGCTATGAGGATGTTGTGTTGGACATGGGGACATACAAGACAAGATAAAATTAAGAACGAATGCATTAGAGAGAATGTAGGGGTAGCCAAATGGTTTGAATATCCATATTTTCTATCTTGTTATTTAAATTAGTTATAATGTCTATTATCTTGTTACAGTGTGATGAATGCTTTCTCGGAAGGACTAATTATCTTTTATTTGATTATAGTAACATCCTTATCGTTTATGATGGTGGCCACGAATTAATCAATGACGACGATGATTAGATGACAACGACGATGATATGATGATGAGGAGGAGATGATGGATGATGTGCTAGATGAAGATGAAGAGTTTAGTGATCAAAGTAACAATGAGGAATAAATTTATGTCTTTGATGTTTGTAATGATATTTTAATGCTTTGAATCTTAATAGATCATTCTTGTATTTCAAGATACTTTGTGTTTTTGTTTATTTTGAAGCTCGATACTTGTCTAGAGTGGTACCTTAATAATAATTATTTTTTATTATATTATATTAGATTCCAAGTCCAGGTACCTAATTTGGTATGCATAATTATTTAAGTTTGGCCCTTTTTTATTAATAAACATGATTTGCTTATCAAAAAATATTATTTAAATATGATTATCTAATCCGTGGGAAATCTGTCCAAAATAATATCATAACATTCGTCTGAAATCCGTCCAGAATTTGCATGAATAGCAATATTGAATCCGTCTGAAATTCGTCCGAAATTAAGTCCAATATAACTACTTGAATATGAAAACTGAATACTTTTACTTGTATATTATTGAATAGGAGTACAAGATATATATATACTTGACTCTAGACTTGATTCCTAGAACAATAAAAGTCTATACTAAGTCCTAGGAGAAATATACAATGAATCATAAGAATATAATGGATTGGACTCCACCGCCGACACCGTCCACATAAATCCACCGTCCATATATTAATTATATTCAACAACCGTCCACACCGTCCACCTCGTCCACATAAATCCACCGTCCATATATTAATTATATTCAACACTCCCCCTCAAGCTGGAGCATATATGTCTGATGCAATCAGCTTGTCACATATGTATGCTATTCTAGGACCCCGTAAAGACTTAGTCATCATATCTGCAAGTTGATCTCTAGTACCCACAAAGGAAGTTTTAATGATGCCCGAGGGGATCTTTTCCCGGATGAAGTGACAATCAACTTCTATATACTTGGCTCTTTCATGGAAGATAGGATTTGAAGAAAGATACAATGCTGATTGGTTATCACAAGCTAGTTTCATAGGACCTATCTCACAAAACTTCAACTCTTGGAGCAAATATTTTAGCCATAGGAGTTCACAAGTAGTATTAGCCACAGCACGATACTCTGCTTCTGTGCTTGATCTTGCAACAACATTCTGCTTCTTACTTTTCCATGAAATCAGATTACCTCCAATAAGCACACAGTAGCCTGAAGTAGACCTCCTATCACTAGCATCACCTGCCCAATCTGCATCTGTATACCCCATGTTATTAGTATGACCCCTGTCCATATAAACAATCCCTTTACCAGGTGATCCCTTGATATATCTTAGGATCCGAACAACAACATTCCAATGACTGTCACATGGTGAGTTGAGAAACTGACTTACAACACTAACCGGAAAAGCAAGGTCTGGTCGAGTCATGGTGAGATAATTTAACTTCCCAACTAATCTTCTATATCTGCCTGGGTCAGGATAGGGCTCCCCCTCATTATGTAGAAGCTTTACATTTGGGTCCATAGGAGTATCAACAGGTTTACAATCTAGCATCCCCGTTTCTTCAATAATGTCAAGGGCATATTTCCTCTGAGAAATGGCAACACCCGTTCTTGATTGGGCTACTTCAATCCCAAGAAAATACCGCAATTGTCCAAGATCTTTGGTTTGAAAATGTTTAAACAAGTGTTGCTTCAATTCCTTAATGCCTTCTTGATCGTCACATGTAATAACAATATCATCCACATACATCACGAGATAAATACGTTTATTCAAGGATGAGCATTTAAAGAATACAGAATGGTATGCCTCGCAATGAATCATGCCAAAGTGCTGGATGACGTTATTGAACTTCCTAAACCAAGCGCGAGGTGACTGTTTTAAGCCATACAAGGACTTCTGTAACCTGCAAACAAGATCTGACTCCCCCTGAGCAACAAACCCAGGTGGTTGCTCCATATAGATTTCCTCCTCCAGATCACCATGTAAGAATGCATTTTTAATATCCAGCTGGTATAATGGCCAGTGTCTCATGGCGGCCATCGACAAGAACAAACGAACAGATGCCATCTTAGCAACGGGAGAAAAAGTATCACCGTAATCCAGACCATAGATCTGAGTGTACCCCTTTGCGACCAGTTGGGGCTTCAAGCGATCCACCTGCCCATTAGGACCAACTTTAACTGTAAATACCCATCGACAACCAACTACTGATTTCCCAGCAGGAGGGGAAACAAGGGTCCATGTATGATTAGATTCCAAAGCCATCATCTCATCAACCATTGCCCGTCGCCATCCTGGATGAGATAGTGCTTCCTGAACATTCTTGGGAATGGTAACAGATGACAAGGCAGATACAAAGGCATAATGGGAAGGAGATAATCGATGGTAACTAAGGAAATTGTAAATGGGATGAGGATTAAGAGTAGAACGATTACCTTTACGAAGGGCAATTGGTAAGTCAGCAGAAGCGACTGGTTGGACCGCAGTGGGAGAAGCGATTGGAGCGGGAGCTAAATCAGGAGGATCAATACTGGGTGTGAGCTCAGGAAATTTAAGAGCCCGACGCTCATAAAAAATACCATATCGATGAAACGGGCGATCATCCTGTGGCTGTGCAAGTTGAGGAATGGGCAGTACCTGAGATGGAGTAGAATCGGAAGTAGCTGATGTGACAAAGTAGGGGGTATCTTCAAAAAATGTAACATCTGTAGATACATAAAAGCGATGTGTAGAGGAACAATAACATCGATATCCCTTTTGCACTCGAGAATACCCAAGAAAGACACATTTAACTGCCCGTGCAGACAACTTATCACGACCAGGAGAAAGATCATGGACAAAACAGGTAGAACCAAACACACGAGGGGGAACAATATAAAGATAATTGTTAGGAAATAAAATAGAGTGAGGGATTTTATTACCCAAAACAGAAGTTGGCATTCAGTTTACCAAATAATAGGCCGTAAGAACAGCGTCACCCCAAAACTTCAAGGGTGCCTTGGCATTTATTAAAAGAGTCCGAGCTGTATCAACAAGATGACGATGTTTGCGTTCAACAACACCATTTTGCTGTGGTGTGTGAGGACAACTGGACTGATGTATGATGCCATGAGAACTCAAAAAGGATTTAAAAGATGTGGAAAAATATTCTTTTGCATTATCACTGCGCAAAATATGAATTGTTTTTCCAAACTGATTCTTTATTTATGAACAAAAGGTTTGAAAGACATCAAATAACTCAGAACGATTTTTAATTAAATATAACCGAGTGCATCTTGATAAATCATCAATGAAAGTAACATAATACCTATATCCTCGAACAGAAGGAATACGACTAGGACCCCAAACATCAGAGTGGATAATATCAAAAGGACATAGTTCGACTACTGGCACTACTAGGAAAAGATACTCTAACATGTTTTCCAAGTTGACATGACTCACAGTTCAAGGTCTTCAAATGTGAAAGATGAGGGACCATCTGCTTTAATTTTTCTAGACTTGGATGACCCAGACGACGATGTAAGAGATCGGCAGACTCTGAAACAGCACATACGGTGGATGAGGAAGATCGAAGGTAGTAGAGGCCCTGTGATTCAGATCCAGATCCAATCGTTTGTCCCGTACTCCGGTCCTGTATAACAAAGGAATCAGAATTAAAGGTTATGGAACAATTTAGAGTGCGAGTAATTTGGCTAATTGAAATTAAATTAAAGGGACAATCCGGTACAAACAAGACTGAATTTAAAGGTAAGGATGGAAGAGGTGAAGCTTGACCAATACCAGCGGCTTGTGCTTTAGACCCATCGGCAAGAGTAATACTGTGAGATGTTTTAGGGAATGACAATTTAGAGAAAAGAGAAGGATTACTAGCTAGGTGATTAGAAGCACCAGAGTCTAAAATCCAAGATCCAACAGATGTAGAATGAGAGAGACAAACTTTAGAGTTACCAGTGTGAGCAATGGTGGCCGAAGGAAAAGACGAAGGAAAAGCCTGTTGAGTGGCTTTAAATTGAAGATACTCTTTATACTCACTGACCGAAAGTAGATGATCTTCATTTGACTTGGTAGTAATAGTGGGGGAACCAGAAATCAAACAGGGGCTCAAGCTCTTCTTTTCTGCCATGGAAGAAGAGCAACAGAATACAAACAGCAACAAGATTCAATGAAGGGGTAGCACAATGGCAGACCCACAAACCAAACAGGGGCGGAACAGAACCGGGAGAGGACGGCGATCACAGCGGCGGAATCGGCGGCGCAGCTTGGGCGGACGTCCGGTCGGCGACGTCTGAGGTGAACGGCAGTGTCACTCCGGTCACCAGACAACTTCAAAAACTTGGGCCAGTGTTCACAACAGCTGAAACCCAATGAACATACCAAACAGGAACCAACAAGGCTCTAGATACCAACTTGAATATGAAAACTGAATACTTTTACTTGTATATTATCTGTCTGGAACTAATTTCGGACGGAATTTCGGACAGAATTTTCAATTTGCAACGGGGCTTTTTCGGATGGGGGATGTTCTGTCTGAAATTCGGCCGAAATTAATTGTCCGTCCCAAATCCGTGGGAAAAGTGTCCAAATTCCGTCTGAAATCCGTTCGTAAATCCGTCCGAAAATAACAATTTTCTAGTAGTTGCATGACACTTGTTCCACTACCCTTTGCATGTGTGACACCTATCTCCCACTACCCCTTTGCATGTATGACACTTGTTTTTCCACTAACTTACCAAAAACTACCTAAATTCATCTAATATAAAAGCAAAACCACAAAAGTGACTTCATTTTTCCTCCTCCAGGCTCATTTCACTCATCCTTCCATAGCCAATTTCGTTCCCCCACCTCTGCATGTGTTGGCTGAATAGTTAAGTGAAGGAAAGAACATGTTGCACACTCATTCACACCCAAAAACTCATCATATCCTGTCTCTTTAAATCCCTCAATAGACCTTCTTATACCGTTAGATTGTGTTGAAATTTTACTGGGAGGTTCTGGATTGATAGTGTGTCATATCCAACGGTTGGAATTTCTGTATAACCCTCCGAGTGTGAGTTATTCAGCTCAGAAGAGGGAGAAAAACTCAGCTCGTCCAGCTCCTGACCAGTCACCTTGGAAGGTTCATCTTAGGCTCGTTCACCGTTGGATTGAGCCGAAATTTTTGGAGAAGGAAAAAGAAAGGTAGTTATTTACTATAACCGTTCACGTTTTTTAAAAAAGTTCTAAATTGTGAGATATAGTGTAGAAACAGTGGCGGATCTTGTGGTGCTTACTGCGGATTTTGAGTTTCTTATTTTGGTGTCTTTCAAAATGTGATGTTTAGGTGGGACATCGGAGATTCGGGGACCTTGTTCGGTGTGAGGCAGATTCGAGAGGAGTCGAGTAGGAGTGATTTCGTAGCGTTTTCGAGGTCGTACATTCTTTAGGTGGGGGAAAGAAATTATTTAACATCGGAAACGGCGCGGTTGCATTTAATTCGATAATGGCGTAGGGCGACCTAAACCCTACTCGAGAACGATTAACGGACAATGTTCATATCACATTGGGGACTACCTAGTGGTATCTATGATGATATGGAAATTGCACGTTTATCTTTGTTACGATAAATATATATTATTTTATTATTTGAAGATTGTTTGCTTGACTAATATTGACTGATTTATTTGAATTTGGTATTTGATGGATGATATTATGAGTGTTGGAATTATTTTAATTATTTTTATATTTTTTTATTATTATTATTATATTTGGTAATGATGATTATTTTGGAAATGATGATATGAATAAAATGATGATTTTATGACATGATGGTGTTAATGATGATTATGATGAATTTGATAACACGATGATATGATGGTATGGTGTGATGAGTGTTATGATTATGCTTAGAGGTTGAGTAAGTGATAATTTAAGTTGAGACATGATGATGTATTGGGGAATTCATATTATATATATGTGTTAGTAGTGCATAACTGAGATGATTACTGCGAGATGATGATGATGAGATTATATTGAGGTTATTTATAAGATTATGATGAGCGGTTAGAGCACTAGGGGATGACCTGAAACATGGTTTGTGATATGATTGACCTGAAACATGGTCCAGTGTGTCTTGTCTCTTTGGGATGTTGCTCTTATTTTCAGTTTGATTATCAGTTTGTACTTATTTGGGGTCCTACTGATGGGATTCCCTCGATAGTACTGTATGACTGTATGCTAGATATGATGTCTATCTATATATGTATATGCATGTACGTTTAGACATGTTGATACCTTAGTACGACAGTGGTTTAAGTTTTAATTTTTTTTGCCGTTTTAAGTTAACTACTTACGCCAATAACACGATTTGGTTTTAGTAATTTTGGGTTTTTCTTTAATGGGACGTCAGGGCGTCTCACCGCCCCGTCAAGCTCCGGTTGTCCTCTACAGTTAGCACCTATTTTCTGTCTTTTAGGAGGCATGGCTAAGGAGTGAAGCCCAAACCAAAACAGAGGGTGAATACGAGTGGAAGACCATAAACAAAACATGGAGTATTGTGATAAATGAAAAAATTCAATCAAAACATGGAACAAAAAGCCACTAACCAGAATAGGGCGTGATACTTTGAATCAAACGAAGAACGGTGGTGCTTGGTCTCTGAAAAGATATGCGAACAAAGAATAAAGTACCACAAGCCAGAAGAGAACCACGAACCAGTGATGAAACTCCAACCTGAATGGAGGCGTTTTGGGGGGTGAAAATTCCAAAATGCATAACTGGGATTTGGGCGAGTATTTTGTTTTTTTTTTTGTTTTTCGTTTTTTATGAAATGATGGTAGAAAGATGATGGAACTGTGAAGAAATTGGTGGGTTTGGAAGGATTTGACTAAGGTTGAACCTAACTCAAGGGGGATTAGAAATATCGCAGGTTAGGGTTCTTTGAAGGAAGAAAATGGGTTTTTGGATTTGGAAGAGATTTAGAGGAGGAAACACGATTTAAGAGCAAAGATGGAGGTTCGGGAGGCACACTGTAGCAAGATGGAAGTCGTGCTCTGATGGCTGGGTTGCAAATAGTCGCACGTGGACTATGTAGACGCAGCAGAGGCTAGAAGCCGATGGTGATGACATTGAGTGACGGCTAAGTTCGCAACGGGAGCAGTGGCAAGCATCACGGCGGGGACCAGTGGTGGCGTCTGGACGACGAAGGGGGTAGATCAGTCGTCGGGGCGAGAGATGATAGAGGGAGGATGAGGAAGAGGAAAAAAATTCAGTGTGGGAAGGTGTACCATGTTACTATAAGATCATATGAATCAAATGGTGAAAACTTATGGATCATACCACCTATGAAAGTGGTCCACGGTAGAACTTGCCGTAGTTATGTGAATTAGTGTAGCAATGAGAGTTAAAGAGAGAGACATTACAGGCTTTTTGAACAAACCGATATGTTTAGATTCTTTTAAATCATGTTATCAAATTTTAAACACCGTTTATTTCTATATCTTACTTACTTTTTGTCATCTTTATATGCATACGTTAAAACATATGAAGTCCCCATTCTAATATTAAAAAATCATCCTTGTTTACAGCATTATGTTATTTCTTTCATGTAGGCATTTTTATTTGGTGAATTCTTGGACACCCCTTAAAATTGAGGGTAATGTTTACCCTGCATATGTGGCTCATCTATGAATTAGTCAAACCTCCTAGATGGTATAATTGTAAAAACAATTGTAAACATTATAAGCTTCTCGCTCCTTCGCATCATCATCGTCATCTTCTATGATTCCCCATAATTCCTCCAAGAGTTATGATTTTTGAACACCTCCCCCATGGACATGTATCCACACAGGGAGTGTGTTTTTTAGGTGTTGGGACTTGGGCGTTGATTTTGGAGAGAATAAAATAATATAAGTATAGAAAAATATAAATATATGGTGTTGGATGTGGATTTTTGATGTACAGATATCATAACTCTTCCTCCAAATACATTTCTAGTTTCCATACGTTGATCATGGATCATTCCAACTTCCATCATCTCTTTACTATCCTTCTCCTATTCTTCATTGCCCCCTCCTTAGCTCAACAATCTTTAACCTTCTTTAACATGTGAAGTTGAGATCTTAGCATGACGAAAGTGAGGAGACCATATCCAGGGAGGCGACAACATGACTCTGACATATTTAATAAACTATATATAGATCTTAACCCATTTAAAAGCAAATTCCCACTTGCTCGACCATTTGAAAAAGACAAAATAAGATTAGTCTATACGTATATATATATATATATATATATATATATATATATATTTTCACATCGATCATTTTTTTTTACATTAGTCCTATAAGTTTTTTTTTATATATTTTTCACATTTGATCCTATAATTTTTTTTTCTTTAAATTGATCCTACACATTACATTATGTTTTCACTTAGTCCTTTTCAATTTCGACGTAACGCCGTCAGATCAAAAGTCACATGTCAGACCAACGTAATAACCATGTGAGATCAAAACTGACGGCAAATTGACGGAAAGGAATAACATCAATTTGAAGAAGAAAAAAATTAAAGGACCAAAATTGCAGAATTACAGCAAGGCATGGAAGCCATTTAGTCCCGAAAGATGGTATTTTCTGATTGATATCATCATCGGCTAGATTTTCAGAAGGGACTTAAATTAGAATTAAAAAATACCGCGAAAGATAAAAGCTTTAACAAGAGATGCAATTAATTTTCACAAAAAGAGAATAAACTGACATGATTGAAAAAACAAGTAAAATGAAAATGTAAGCCACATGGCCAGTCCCAAGAAGTAAAGGCAGCAAGGCTGCTCCACAAGGCCATGGAATATGAGACAAGCATCAACGGATGAACACCCACCAAGGAGTGAGGACCGTCAACGTCAATGAACATTTGTATGCGACATTAACTTAGGATTATGCAAACACAACATGATTTGCCCCCAATTAAGTGAAGGAATTTTGGCAAATCCCCCGTCACATAAACAATTACAGACAAAAAATAATTAAAAAATAAAACTAAAATAACATAACAGGGAATCAATTCACGTGTCGAATCGAATGGGCATTAAAGGAAAACCATTCTCAGATCCAACGGAATGCTAAGGTTAGGCAGCAGCATATCGTGAAATAGTATAAAACCCTACATAGATCACGACAACTTGAAAAGAAGAGAAGCCAACTGAAAAATAAAACTCATGAAACAGTTTTATACTCGTTCGATAATTGTCATTCATAAGCTAGGTTTTCTCTGAACAAGTAAAATGAAAATGTAAGTCACATGGCCAGTCCCAAGAAGTAAAGGCAGCAAGGCTGCTCCACAAGGCCATGGAATATGAGACAAGCATCAACGGATGAACACCCACCAAGGAGTGAGGACCGTCAACGTCAATGAACATTTGTATGCGACATTAACTTAGGATTATGCAAACACAACATGATTTGCCCCCAATTAAGTGAAGGAATTTTGACAAATCCCCCGTCACATAAACAATTACAGAAAAAAAATAATTAAAAAATAAAACTAAAATAACATAACAGGGAATCAATTCACGTGTCGAATCGAATGGACATTAAAGGAAAACCATTCTCAGATCCAACGGAATGCTAAGGTTAGGCAGTAGCATATCGTGAAATAGTATAAAACCCTACATAGATCACGACAACTTGAAAAGAAGAGAAGCCAACTGAAAAATAAAACTCATGAAACAGTTTTATACTCGTTCGATAATTGTCATTCATAAGCTAGGTTTTCTCTGAACAAGTAAAATGAAAATGTAAGTCACATGGCCAGTCCCAAGAAGTAAAGGCAGCAAGGCTGCTCCACAAGGCCATGGAATATGAGACAAGCATCAACGGATGAACACCCACCAAGGAGTGAGGACCGTCAACGTCAATGAACATTTGTATGCGACATTAACTTAGGATTATGCAAACACAACATGATTTGCCCCCAATTAAGTGAAGGAATTTTGACAAATCCCCCGTCACATAAACAATTACAGAAAAAAAATAATTAAAAAATAAAACTAAAATAACATAACAGGGAATCAATTCACGTGTCGAATCGAATGGACATTAAAGGAAAACCATTCTCAGATCCAACGGAATGCTAAGGTTAGGTAGTAGCATATCGTGAAATAGTATAAAACCCTACATAGATCACGACAACTTGAAAAGAAGAGAAGCCAACTGAAAAATAAAACTCATGAAACAGTTTTATACTCGTTCGATAACTGTCATTCATAAGCTAGGTTTTCTCTGACTCCGAATATGGGGTTTTACATATTTTTGTATGGCCCATATCACTTTTGGAGAAAATAACAATGCTATTTTTTTATTATAGAACAATGCTATTAAATATTAATTACTAGGGTTAAATATGTTTTTATCCGTATAAAATTAATAAAATTTGATTTTAGTTCATATAAAAATTTTATTCGTTTTTAATCTCAAAAATATAAAAGCTGTTTTTAATCCTTGGTGAAAGACTAAAAACATACTATTTTTATTAAATTTAAGGGCTAAAAACGAATAAAATTTTTTATAGGGACTAAATTCAAATTTTATCAATTTTATAGGGATGAAAACATAATTATTAATAAGTTCACTTTTTATTTAGTTGAACCAGAATTTGACATATATTATTGGAATTGTTTAACTTCCATAATAACTATATACATATATGATTAGATGATTATATATATATATATATATATATATATATATATATATATATATATATATATATAAAATTAACAATATAGAAAACTAATAAAACTCACATAAATAATCGTTCATCTAGTGGAGTATGACAGGGTCTCGTATTTGGTAGGTTACAGGTTCGAATCTTCACTAGTCTCCTTCATAGAAGATAAATGTAAATTCTTTTGTAAGTATTTATAGAGCTCGAATATTTTCCCTGTCTTGGACTGATGCACAATCCCCTCATCCTAAATTTTATCCAAAAAGAAAAAACTCACATAAATAACTCAAGGAAGATGTAAACTTTTGCATGCTTAAAATTATCTAACTCCCATTACTCATAGAAATAGGGAACGAATGTAAAAAGGTAATAGCAACCAAAACCTTGAGCTCCTGCTCCATGTACTTGCACATTTGTTATAAGGAGAAAGGAATTAGGACATATTTGAGCATATCTAGTGAGAGGGTTTTTCTTGTATGAGAGTGAGAAGAATAAATCTTGACCATACAACCATAAATAGATGGTCAAGATTAAAAGTTATTTAATAATAAATGTCACGTGACTAGCTAAAAAAGTCACATGATTTTATGTTTTAATCTTGAACATTCATGATTTGATCTAATGACTATAATGTTTTCATCTCACTCTTACATAAACAAGATCATCTCACTTGATAGGTCTCCTATGAAATATTTAGATAAATAACTTAAGTATGTTTGTTTTGATGTTCAAAATATTACATTTACTATCTAAATCACGTTCATGATAGCAAAGTTGTAATTTTATCAACAACAAATGCAGAAGTTGCTTTAAGCATATTCAGGTCACATCAAAAAAATACGAAAACAAACGCAAACTTAATTAAATACTTATTGTATTTATAACATGTAATACATAAACTTCTTTGACAACTTATTGAAAAAAACTAATAAAATTTCATAAGAACGTCATATATATATATATATATATATATATATTATTTTTACAAATTCTTTCAAATACTTTTTTAAATACGTAATGATAAGCCCAAAATTAGCTTTTCCAAACACCCATCAAACAAGTAAACAAATCAACGGCTTGCTCATCTCAAATTTATAAAAAAACTCAAAAAGGCTGTGAAAGGGGGCAGGAAAATAAGTTTCATTACAGTATTGACATTTATAGCAAGTTTTGAGATTTTGCAGACTACATTATAATTCCCAAAAAGGTAGAGAGCTAAACCTCAAAGTGTCAAGTCCTGTCCTATGAAGCAACTGCGGATACCACTGACTTATGCTGAAGGTCAAAACAGTAAAGTTTCACCTCCAAGCAGAAGAGGTGACCAAAGCTCTCTTGATCCACCCAAGATAGAGAGCGGCATCTGTGTGTTCAACCCTATAATTTTCATTGAACTCCTTCAAGAGGTCTCGGACAGCAGCTATCACTGAAGAACTCAACGGACACTGCTTAAATCCAGCCATGGAAAATCTTAACCTCCACTTTCCTAAAACTTCATGCCTTTCCACCCTCTCAACCCCCTCACAAGCAATCATGTTGACAATGTCCCGCGCCACACAATGCTGTTCTGCACTAATCCGCTTCTTATCATCTCTGGGGCAAGCCACATCTATTGATTCAAACATAGCAGTATAATAATCCAGGGTCTCAACAAACCTGTGAAAGAAAGGACAAGTGTTGGTGTTGGATTCTTGCTCAACAAGGGTGACAACCTTGGGAGATAAGCTCTTGACCAATCTCAACAGTCTGTCTCTATGGTTCTCCGTGCTCACACTCTCATCTGGCATGTGGTGCAAAACATAAGGAAAATTTACAGCCAGAGCTTCCCCAGGTCTAACTTGAAGATTCTCTTTTTTAACCACACAGGCAGACATTGCTGCACCATGGAACTCAAACGGCACTCCGCAAGACCTGGCAATATCTGAGAGTCGTTCTCCTACAACCTGTAGTCCTCCACCCCGAGCATCAAATGATTGGGAATCATCAATACCAGTTATACGGACGGAAGGGGGTCCACCAGGCCTACAAGCAAGAGCCTCCAGAAGTAAATGCCACTGCGTGCCCTGTGCAATTTGGAAATCAATTATGTGAATCCTTGATTCATTTGCCATTGCTTCTGCAATCACAGTATTTGCAGATATGTATGCAAACTTCCAATATGGGCATATCTGATACAGGATGTGCATGTAACTCATCAGTTCTTTGCTTGTTGGTTGTTCACACTTCAATGATTTGTAGATCAAACTCCCTGATGATTCCATCCTTGCTCTAAGCCCCTCATACAAGTAAGCACCCAACCTTTGAATTGGATCCCCAGCTACTGATACCATCTTCCCCAACACATTATCCACCCAGCCTATTGCTGTTGGAATATCATTTTCAGATACAGCCTGTGCGCAAAGCATGAGGACTTGTCTCAAGTTTAACTTTGGAATCATTTCTGCAATATGATCCCAGTCATATTTAGCTATTGGAGATGCTCCGTGGAAGCCATCATTGAGGCAGCAGCGACCACTGTCAACAATATCTGATTCATCAGGCCCCAACAACGAAATCTCCAGTTCTCTAAGTTTGTACTTCAGCTCAGACCCATCATCAGAACTAGAGTAGCCGCTTATTGGTGATCCATAGGTGATGTCAGATGACTGGTGGTGATCTGAATGGCATGACTGAGAAAATGGACTCCCATTAGATGATACGTTGGCATAGGAAGGGGTATCACAACCCATAAGACCAGTGGTTGCTGGGGATGATTCCAAGGTAAAGTATTGCTCCTTACAGGTTTCAAAAGAAATACTAGTTCCCCAGCTGTTGTCATGGCATAGATTGCTTTGTAATATTTGGTAGAAATGGATACCAGCTGAAGCTGGGTGTTTCCAAGATGTTTGCATCTAGAAAGAAAATATTTACTCAGTTGGGAGAAAGTAATCAGATTAAGGAGTAGTCAATCTTTCTAATTGTGAAGCTTCTTCCTAATTAGGACACTTTTGTGAAGGTTCAGCATAATATTGCCAACAATTGTTCACAGATGTATTAAAGAAAAACAACCTGCATAATCAGATAAAATTATTAATAAAGTTTTAGGTTGCCTTTGATTTGCAAAAGGTATCAGGACAAAGACAGACAAATCCCGAAGATGATGATTAACTTTGTCTCAGACATTATTTGATGGATAATGGACAACACAAACAAAATAATATTAAATTTATCGGAATACCCTTTATAATATATATTATTTAATATATAAATATACAATATATAATTTTGTATAATCATGTATAGAGAGAGAGGACAGAGAGGAGAGAGAAAGAGATAGAGAGGAGAGAGAGAGGAGAGGAGAGAGAGGGAGAGAGAGAGGAGGGAGAGAGAGAAGAGAGGAGAGAGATGTAAGGACAATTTTGTCTTTTGTTAGTCTGTCCATGGGACAACTTTTTGTCCCATGGTTTGGTGGAGGACAAAATTTTGGGTTTTTGTCCTGTCCCTCACCACCTTTTTTGTCCTGTCCCTGACCACTTTTCAAATCAAACACGGCACAAAAAATTTTGTATTGTCCAGTCTCCTGAATTTTTGCAAATCAAACGCACCCTTAACGTTGACTAAACAAACCAAAGAAATAAATTAGAACGGCTTGGTATAACAAGATCTAACAATGAAGCAATGCTAAAGAAAAGCATATTCAGACGATTGTTACATTATCATGGTTCCTGATCAAATATAGATAAATACATAATTAAAAACGCATTATGATCTACCAGTACTATTCTGAAGGCTATACAGCTTGTTCAGGAATTACGAGATGCAAATTTAATTTAATGTGTCACATTCAGGGGTTGCTCAAAAAAAGAAGAATTGGTTGCATACCTGGTGTAACCCGTCTGTGTGTGGAGAGGAGAAGAGAGAGAAACGTGATGATTGCCGTCTCCCACAGGCCACAGCTATCCTTTTTCAACTAAAAACAATACTAAGGGTGGATATACATATAATACACACAAATAAACACGTGTCTATTGTGTAATTAATCCAAAGCCGAGTAGGATAAGTTGAACAGAACCTTCTACACCAATCAAAACCACTCTACTCCCATGTGCTTTCTAACTTCTAACGTTTTGATATCATATATTATGATTTGGGTCTTCTAACGACCATGATTAAGAAATCAAAATATAATTTTTTATTTTATTTTATTGAAAAGCATTCTCTTTATTGCTACACTCATTCCAAGTGTTAATGGACGTCACCATTGCCTTCTTTATATCAGTATCAGAAAATTGCCAGTATCAGGCAACAGCACAGCGCACTCAGCAATCCTTTATCTTTTGGGACAAAAAGGAAAAGCAGAAGCCATGGTGGCGGCAGAGAACGAAGGATATTTTTATTTAATTACTTTAAGTGCGTCACACTGGGACATGGGTGGCATAATGTTTTCTGTAGAACCCACCGCCCATCCTAAAATGCTAAGATTGACATAATTAAAGTGATGCTGCCTCTGTTTATGTAAAATATGCAAAGGATGATCATAGGTGTGAACATGTTCCTTGAAGCTAACTCAACAACCCATGGTTTGTCTTTACATGCACATACATAAAAAATACACTCGGGGCAGTATGTAGTTTTAGTTGTAACTTCTAACTCCATCTGTTGATGATATTATTTCGACCACTTCTGATTTTGAGCCACTATACTCTGCCTCAATTCTGTGTTGCTGATATCATGGGGCTGAATACCCCCACATACTAAGAACTCTGATGGATACTGGATATGGTTGATTAATGCAGACATTTAATAAAAAAACGAAGAACACTTAATGAAGAGGATTCGTTAACAACAATGACACTTCCCCCACCCAACTACAAAGCAGGACAATACTTAGTTGAACATAAAGCAATAATCTACAATTTTGAACTAGACTTGTTATCTGTCAATCTATCTCAAAAGGGGAAAAATTAAACCCAAACAAAGTATTGGCCACTCACTTTGAAGTGTTGGGTTCCATTAAAAACATGCATTGGTAATCAAGACATCTTCACTAAGCAAAACCAACTACTATTGCTATGATCTTAACAAAAACAGCAAGAATCTGTTAGAACTGGTTCAACAATTAGGGATTTAGATGAATTTCACTATAGTATAGATGTAATTCTTTGGGGAAATGCTCCCAATTCAGAGAAAGTAACTATAAGAGAATGAGAAAAGTAGAAAGGAAAACACAGAGGGCTTCCCTTCAAGATTTGAGAGCTTGGCCTCTCCCTCCTAATTCCAATTCCAACTAAATTCCTAACTGATTCTCCCCTTCTACTCTTTATTTCTATCTTTCTAATTAGTTACAATAGGAATAACCAACTAGTCTGTAGCTGGCCCAATAAGCTTGGGCTGTTTCGGCCTCCTTCTCACGTAGACCTTATTAATAGGGGGTCTAACAATACTCCCCCCCAAAAGATCCACCTTGTCCTCAGGGTGAAAAGAGGGAAACTGAGTTGCAATCGTTTCATAAGGCTCCCAAGTAGCCTCAAAATCAGGAAGACCCTGCCACTGTATCAGAACCTCAGCTGCACTATAAGTGGTGTTTCGGATGGCTTGGACTGCATTTGGAAAAACCTGAAGTTCCAGCTCTTCAGAGAGCATTTTTGGAAGAGGTTGAGGTGTGACCGAAGGAGAAAGAGCCTTCTTCAACAATGATGCATGAAAAACAAGGTGGATTTTGCAATCAGCAGGGAGTGACAACTGAAATGCAACCGGACCAATCTGTTTGCTGATTTGATAGGGACCATAATAGAGAGGACTTAGCTTCTCATTCCTCTTCTTTGCAAGAGATTTCAAACGATAGGGCTGCAGCTTCAAATAAACCCAATCTCCCACTGCTAGAGTGACTGGCCTGCGAGACTGATCCGTATAATGCTTGATCTGAGCCTTAAGCAAATTGGCTTTTAGATCATGCAACAATTGATCACGAGCCTCAGTCATGCTGTTCACTTCTTCAACTGAAGATGGAATGGTGGTACCTTTAAGGAGGTGGGGAGGCTCCCTGCCATAAAGGGATTTGAAAGGAGTCAATTTGGTTGAGCTGTTATAGTTAGTGTTGAACCAGAATTCTGCCCAACTCAACCAACGGGGCCACTGTTTCGGTTTAGAACCTGTAAGGCAGTGCAAATAGGTTTCCAAACAACGATTCATAACTTCAGTCTGCCCATCGGTTTGAGGATGATAAGCAGAGCTGAATTTGAGTTTAGTGCCAGCTAACCGAAATAGCTCCATCCAGAAATGACTGAGGAAAATTTTGTCTCTATCGGATACAATGGTAGAGGGAAATCCATGTAATTTCACCACTTCAGCAATAAAAACTTCTGCCACATCCTTGGCAGTAAATGGATGGCTAAGAGGGATAAAATGAGCATATTTTGTGAGCCAGTCTACAACCACCAGAATAACATCATTCCCTTGCACTTTAGGGAGTCCTTCAATAAAATCCATGGACACATCAGCCCAAACTTGAGTGGGAATAGGTAGAGGTTGGAGTAAACTTGCTGGTGACAATGTCTGATATTTGTTCAGCTGACATATTTCACATGAAGCCACGAATTGCTGAATATCCTGTTTCATTCCCTCCCAATAAACCAGTCCAACAATGAGCTTATAGGATCTAAAAATCCTGAGTGTCCCCCTAATGCTGAGCTATGGAATTCTTTTAGTAAGATAGGAATTTTAGAAGAAGATTTTGGCAACACTAGCTTTCCTTTATAGAGTAGTTTTCTGTTCTGAAAAGAATAGCCAGGATGAGATTGCGAGTCTTGGATTAAGTCTTGTATAATTCTCTGCAGTTTAGGATCTTGCTGGACTTCCTCTTCCCATTCTTCCAATTCTGAAAATTGGACAGTAGATAAGGCAGCAAAATTCATTTTCCTGGAAAGGGCATCTGCTGCATTATTCTCTGCCTCGGGCCTATACTGAATCTCGAAATCGAGGCCCATCAACTTGGATGTCCACTTGAATTGCTCCTCACCCAAAACTCGTTGATCTGTGAGGAACTTTAAACTCTTCTGATCAGTAACAATGACAAAATGCCTGCCCAATAGGTAATGCCTCCATTTCTGCACCGCCATCACAATGGCCATTAACTCACGTTCGTATATAGATCTTGCTTGAGCTCTCTCTGATAAAGCCTGGCTAAGAAAAGCCACAGGCCTACCCTCTTGGAGCAGAACTGCTCCAAGACCCTTATTCGATGCATCTGTCTCAATGGTGAAAACCTTAGAAAAATCAGGAACTGTCAGAATTGGTAAGTCAACCATCAAGGCCTTCAATTTATCAAATGCACTTTGAGCTTCTACAGACCAAAGAAAATTATCTTTCTTTAACAACTGAGTCAATGGTCTAGCAAGCTTACCATAGTCTCTAACAAACCTTCTATAATACCCCGTAAGACCCAAAAAACCTCTAAGTGCTTTAAGGTCCTTGGGAATTGGTCAATCTAACATTACAGCCAACTTCTTAGGGTCTGCAGCTACACCCTTAGCTGAAATAATGTGGCCTAGATATTCCAGCTGTTGTTGTCCAAATTGGCATTTCTTTTTGTTTGCAAATAATTGGTGTTCATTGAGAAGAGCTAGCACGGCCTGCAAGTGTCTCTTGTGATCATTTTCAGTTTTACCGTACACTAAGATATCACCAAAGAATACAAGAGTGAATTTCCTCAAATATGGCTTCAGCATCTCATTCATAAGAGATTGGAATGTTGATGGGGCATTAGTCAAGCCGAAGGGCATGACAACAAACTCATAGTGCCCCTCATGGGTCCGGAATGCCGTTTTTGGAATATCTTCTTCTCTCATTCGAATCTGGTGATAACCAGATCGAAGATCCAATTTAGAAAATACCACTGCTCCTCCCAGTTCGTCCAACAACTCATCAATAATAGGTATAGGGAACTTGTCCGGAATGGTAATTTTGTTAAGAGCTCGGTAATCAACATAGAAACGCCATCCCCCATCTTTCTTATTAACCAAAATGATCGGGCTCGAGTAACGACTCACACTCGGCCTAATGATTCTCGAACTAAGCATATCATCTACCAACTTCTCAATCTCATTTTTCTGATAGTGGGGGTATCTATAAGACCTGAGGTTGGGGATATTAGATCCTTCCTTCAGGACTATGGCATGGTCTTGGCGCCTCGGCGGTGGTAACCCCTGCGGTTCCTGAAATACCTCAGCATAATCATCAATAACTGAAACTAACCACTGAGGAATAGAGTGCCCTTGTTCTGCCTCAGTTTGCATACTGTGATATTCTAATAAGAAACCCTCCCCTTGATCAGCTACAGCTATGGCCTTGAGGATTGATTTAAAAGAAGCCTTAGTTCTGGTTAGTGCAGGCTCTCCCTTCAACAACTTCACACCTTCTTTAGTGGGAATCTTAAGTGAAAGTTCTTTTAAGTTAGCCCGGATCTCACCAAGGCTAGATAACCGTTCCATACCCAGCAGTACATCAACTCCCCCCCAATTCGAAAACAAAAAAGTCTTGCTGGATCTCTAACCCTTGTGTTAGAAGTGTTAATTGTGAACATACGCCTTTACATATAATTTTTCTTCCATCCCCTACTTCTACTGAGTATTGAGGGGTTGGAGATACCTGTAAATCACAGTCTCTTACTGTGGTGGCAGAGATGAAGTTGTGAGAGGCTCCACAATCCACCAAAATTACCACCTGTCTACCAGCTAAGGTGCCCAAAATCTTGATTGATTTTGTTGAGGTCAAACCAGTAATACTATACAAGGATAACTGTAACTGTTTCATCTCCAATTCCTTCTTTGTCTCCTCTGTTTTATTAACATCTTCATCTTCGTCCAGGATCAGAATTTGTAGTTGTTTGTTAGCAGAGATGTGGCTTGGGCCCCATTTCTCATCACATCTGAAACAAAGGCCTCTTCTAGATCTCTCTTGGAGTTCTGCATCACTCAATCTTCGAAAATTCCTTCCCATAAAATATCCTGTAGATTTCAGATTATTAGAGTCATTCACTGAACTCCCTGTCACTGATACTGACTGAGTTTGGTTTTTGTTCCCTGGTTCCCATGTGACCAGACGTGTACTACTTGCACTCCTTGTAGTGGCCCCACTCCTTTGCACCGACTGACTCCCTTTATTAAGTAGCAAGTTTTTCTCATCAATTCTCTGGGCAAAATCCATCAACTCAGCTATAGTGTCAGCTTTGTGTAGCTTTAATTCAGCTCTAATCACCTCTTTGAGTCTATTAAGAAAAATTCCCTTTAAGTAATCTGGTTGAGCTTCTTTCATAAGCGGTCCCGCATACAACTCGAATTGTTCCCTATACTCCTCGACTGTACCGGTTTGTTAAAGGCTCAATAAAAGTTCAAAAGGACTATGGATCATTGATGGCTGAAACCTTCGGATCACATCGGAACGAGACTCCTGCCAGGTAGGGTTCTGAGCGCAATATTCCCACCACTGATACCATGTCAGAGCCTTACCTTCCATAACCACCATCACCGCTTGAAGCTTCTCTTCGTCACTCAGTCCCTTCAACTCAAAATAACGCTCCACACGATTCGCCCAACCGTATGCGTCACCGCCGTCGAACACCGGCACCTCCAATTTCCTCCATCGTTCATCTCGGATCTGAGATTCACCGGAGGATCCTCCTCCGTTTCCACTCCTAGTGTTGCGACTTGTCAATCCGCGTGTGGCACCCTTCTACCCCGCATGATAAAGGACATAAAATCCAAAAGTCAATTAAACAGACATGCATAACCTGAATAAGAATTCGGTGAGTTGTCCATGGGTAGAAAAGTCCCACATGAACCAAGTTTCAAAATCGCGGAAATAAATAAGTTAAAGCAAATAAACATAATAAGACCCAACCCCGATGTCACATACAGAGCTGGTATAATCCTTCCGTATAACGGAAATACATCTAAACCAAAAGAATTAAAACATAAAAGCAGGCCCTAACTATGAGTGGCGGCTCCTCAGAGTCGCTCCTCTCCGGGCTGCTCGTCATCCTCTGCAAATGCCGTTTAGGCCAAACACAAGCAACAAACGAAGGGGAGTAAGTTCATGTATACATAATCAGCATAGAGGTAGGAAGTAAAGTAAATCATACAAGCATGGCATCAACATGGGCATATAGTATTTAGCATGTATCAACGTACATCAACAACAACATCATCGAATATGCTATGCAATGCAAGGCACCAACTACTCCACTACTCCAACTATGCATGTGGATCCAACTAACTCAAGATGAACGACTTCGAAGTTACATATCAGTATTGGCCAATAAACACCAACACCAGCAGTCCACCTAACCTCGGGTAGACCCTATGGATAGCCAACGCACCAAACCATGGATGCCTCATCACGGGGGGCCGCGGTTATCAAACCTTGGGTAACCTACCGTGGATGGCCGGATCGCCTTACTCTCGGACGATCTCCCCTATGTCGAACATCTCCCAACAACATCTCCAATGAAATGCATGTCAAACAGCAATCAACGGCAAACGCCACCACCTCCACTTGCACCAACAAGTACTCGAGACTTAACAATAACGTTGCTTGGGCCAATAAGCACCCAAGACTTTACCATCAACAGTCATAACAACAACAGCGTTATCCAACACATTATTATATCAACATATTCATATTAACAACAACAGCAGCAGCATAATCACAAACCAAACATTATGAACACAAGCATGAATAATCAAATATCCAACAACGACCACTAACATGTTATAATCAACAATCACAACCTCATACGTATTAAAATCATTTAGTAACACATAAATACGGGGTTATGGGGACCCCTTTTACTTTACCCTAACTCCAAGCCTATGTAAACACTACCCTTCTCCCCATACCTGGATTGAAGTTCACGTTTAAAAAGAAGAAATAAGATCCACTAGGGTCCCTGAGCTTCAAGATTCACCTACGAAACACATTGTGAAAGGCACATTGTAAAGAACTTAAAATCTGTAGCAAATACCACAAAATCAGACACTGTGTTTGCCTTATATCTCAAAAACCAGACATTATGTTACCAATTTGAACGGTAAGAATAAAGATATACCTTTAATTTATCTTATACAAAAGTTTCAGCTAGATCCAACGGTTAATGAGCACAGGATGATCCTCTCAAGTTGACTGGTTTGGAGTTACCCGAGTTGCACTCAAATCCAAATTATAAGATGAATAACTCTCACTATATGAATTAAACAGAAGTATCCACCGTTGGATATGAAGTAATATAAGCCTAAGAACTCTATATGAATTTGGAACAAGATCCAACGGTATATGTAGAAATAGTGAAGGATTTACCGAAACTGTTCCACCAAGTTTCAAGCTTTCAGCAATGGTTGTTTTGGTCTATAGGTTAAGCTTTCTTCTCTCCTCTTTAAGCATCAATAACCATACTTTATATAGGCTTAGAAACTATATAAATCTGACCAAAATTTGTGCTCCTTGGTGGCCTAATTAATATTCCGTGGTTGGTGAATGTTCTTGCTTTTGTCTCCCACTAAACTTTGATTATTGGTTTTTCTTTCATGATGGGCTCCACTAATCCATAAATCACTCCATGATTTGCTCCACTATGAGTTGTTTTGAGGTGTTATCTGATTGTGGGATGGTTGGTGGAGTTGGTGAGTCAAAAAGAATGAAACAAAAAGCATTGCACTAATTATCCCACCTAATCTTGCACTAATTATGCCATATGATTCCTTCACTTTTCACCTAACCCATAAATGATATTTCTGACCAATATTTCGAAATCAATTCAATCCTAACAGATATATCTTCAAATAAGCTTTCCAAGTAGTGCTCATATACTTAATTTGGGTTTGAAATGGGTGAGATAGGCCCAAATTAGTGGAGGTATGTCCAAAATCCGCACAAGCTGGCCTGCTCCAAAATTGATTATTTTTGACAACCTAAACTTCCGAATTTGATTTATATCTCTTCATTAAAGTTGTATAAAATTCTCTTAGCTTTCCATTGCCACAAAGATCACCTGTATCGGACATCTAGAACTCAATATATGACCAAAACGGTGAAACATGTTACTAGGACTCTGAAAGGTTTTAGTCTTTGTAAGGCTAAACTTTCCAAAAATGAACTTAGATGCCAAGCACAATCTAAAAACCATATTCAAACACATATGTCATATATATATAAATATATTAAGGTTATTTATGAAAGAAAATGGGGTGTTACAATTCCACCTCCCTTAAAAAAAAATTCGTCCTCGAAATTTCTACTAACCTGAACTGAACAAATGCGGGTATGCTTCCTTCATCTTGCTTTCCAATTCCCAGGTAGCATTTTCCTCAGCCGCCCCTCACCAAACCATCTTGACCAAAGGGATCTCCTTTCCCCTAAGCTGCTTCACCCTCCTATCATCGATCCGAATAAGTAACACCTCAAACGTGAGGTTCTCCTTTAATTGTATTGTATCGAGAACTATCACGTGACTAGGGTCATGGATATACTTTCGGAGTTGGGAAACATGAAAGACATTATGAAGGTTGGATAAAAACGGGGGTAAGGCTATCTGGTAGGCGACTTCGCCGACTCTTTTAAGAATTTGATAAGGACCGATGAATCTGGGAGTAAGTTTCCTCGCCTTCATCACTCTACCAACCCCAGTTGTCGGGGTAACTCTCAAGAACACCTGATCACCTTCCTGGAATTCAAGTGCCTTCCTCCTCTTGTCATGGTAGCTCTTTTGCCTACTTTGTGCCACTCTCATCCTTTCCTGGATCATCCTTATTTTCTCAGTTGTTTCTTGCACTATTTATGGTCCTAATACCAAACTATCACCAGGTTCACTCCAACACAAAGGTGTCCTACATCTCCTTCCATACAGAGCCTCATAAGGGGCCATGCCAATGCTGGAATGGAAACTATTGTTGTAGGAAAACTCTATCAGGGGCAAAAACTTGTCCCAACTACCTGGCTGTTCAAGCACACATGCCCTCAACAAGTCCTCTAAGGATTGGATGGTCCTCTCAGACTGCCCATCGGTCTGAGGGTGATAAGCTGAGCTAAGCCTAAGCTTCGTGTCTAAAGCATCTTGGAAGCTCTCCCAAAACTTCGAGGTAAACCTCGGGTCTCTATCGGACACTATGCTGGAGGGTACACCATGAAGCCTAACTATCTCTTTGATGTACAACTTGGCTAGTTTTTCTAAAGGATACTCCATGTTCATCGGGATGAAATGTGCAGATTTCGTGAGTCTATCTACCACAACCCAAATCGCCTCAAAACCTGCTGGAGTCCTAGGGAGTCCAGACACAAAATCCATGGAGATGTTGTCCCATTTCCAAACTGGGATTCTTAAGGGCTGCAACATACCTGATGGCTTCTGATGCTCTATCTTAGCCTTCTGACAGACTAGACATGCATAAACGATTCGGCCACATACTTTTTCATCCTAGTCCACCAGAACATCTTCTTAAGGTCTTGATACATCTTGGTGACACCTGGGTGCACACTCATTCCGCTCCTATGCCCTTCTTCTAAGATCATCCTTCTGAGCCCGGAAACATCTGGTATGCACACTCTATCCTCAAACCTCAAGATATCATCCGCTTCAACTCTAAAGCTACTGGCTCTACCCTGTGCGAGCGATTCTCGCTGGTCGAGGAGAAATTGGTCTAACCCCGGCCCTCTCTAATTTGATCCATCAAATTGTTATTAATCTTTAAGGTTCCAAGCCTAATGCTCTTAGGGGTAAACTCACAACCTTGGTTAAGGTCTCTAAACTCCTCAATTAGGTCCATCTCCCTAACCATCAGGGCGGAGATATGCAGGGTCTTTCTACTTAAGGCATCGGCCACCACATTGGCCTTACCCGGGTGATAGATCAGTTCGAAGTCATAATCCTTTAGGAACACCATCCATCTACGCTGTCTCATATTCAACTCTTTTTGATCAAAGAGATACCTCAGGCTCATATGATCACTAAACACTTCGAACCTCGAGCCGTACAGGTAGTGCCTCCAAATCTTTAGGGTGAATACCACAACTCCTAACTCTAGATCATGGGTAGGGTAGTTCTTCTCGTGGGTCTTTAGCTGCCTAGAAGCATAAGCTACTACCTTACCATTCTGCATCAGTACACCACCTAAGCCTTGCTTTGAAGCATCACAGTACACTACAAAAGGCTCACTAGGGTCTGGCAAAACTAGCACTGGTGCTGACGTCAACCTATTCTTAAGGGTCCGGAAACTTTCCTCACATCTGGAGTCCCAGATGAATAACTGCCCTTTTCTGGTGAGACAGGTTAAGGGTAAAGCTATCTTGGAAAAACCCTCTATGAACCGCCTATAATACCCAGCTAACCCCAAGAAACTTCTAATTTCGGTCACACATCTCGGCGCTTCCCACTGGAGCACTGTTTCCACCTTGGCTGGGTCCACCGCAATGCCACCCTTAGAGATGACCTGTCCTAAGAAACTTACCTCTTCCAACCAGAACTCACACTTAGACAACTTAGCGTACAACTTCTTGTCTTTAAGAGTTTGCAATACAACCCTCAGGTGTTCTTCATGCTCCTCTATTCCCTTGGAGTACACTAAGATGTCATCTATGAAAACCACCACAAACTTGTCCAAGTAAGGGTGAAAGGTCCTATTCATGTAATCCATGAACACAGCAGGAGCATTGGTCACACCAAAAGGCATAACCAGGTACTCGTAGTGGCCATAGCGCGTTCTAAATACAGTCTTCGGGATGTCCTCAGACTTCACACGAATCTGATGGTACCCTGATCTCAAGTCTATCTTCGAGAAGACGCAAGCGCCTCTCAACTGATCCATAAGGTCATCAATCCTAGGAAGGGGATACCGGTTCTTTATCGTCACCTTGTTGAGCTGTCGATAGTCGACGCACAACCTCATACTACCATCCTTCTTCTTTACCAACAGCACAGGTGCTCCCCACGGGGACACACTCGGCCTAATGAACTGCTTCTGCATCAGGTCTTCTAACTGCTCTTTCAACTCAGCTAACTCTAGAGGGGACATCCTATCAAGGTTTTGAAAACCGGACCGGACCGGCCGGTCCGACCGGGAACCGGGACCTTGGCTGGTCCGGTCAGCTGGCAAAATCGGCCCTATGGTGAACCGGTGCAAAAACCGGAAAACCGGTAAAACCGGTCATAACCGGTAGTGAACCGGCCTGAACCGGTTTTCTAAAAAAAAAATTAGTATAAAAGGATTTGGATCATCCTAGTCAAAACCAATTCTTTTGTTTTCTAACATATGTGGGCTGATTGTTGATTTTGGGTTGGTTTTCCCTATGAATATGATTTTAACATATATCTTTATATTTATTTAGTTTAATTTCAAAATAAAAAAAATTGTGCTTAATAATTTTAGTTGTTATGTTGTTTTTTTGTTTAATATTGTTACAAATATTATATTAAAAATTAAAATAATATTATTTAATTATAATCGGTTCAACCACGGTTCAACCTCGGTTGGACCATTGAACCTCGAACCGCTGCCTTCACCGGTTCGATGGCCGGTCCGGTTTTGTAAATCTTGCATCCTATATGGTGCTATGGAGATCGGCCCAGTGCCATGCACTAAGTCTATGGCAAACTCTACATCTCGTTCTGGGGGTAGTTCGTAAACATCTCCCGGAAACACTTCAGGAAACTCTCGCACTATCGACAAGCTGGAGACATTGGAAGGTTGGCTCTCTACTTCCAGAGAAGCTAACATCATGTATAACTGGGCTTCATCACGAATCGAAGCCTGAACTTGGTTGGAAGATAGAAGGTTCGGATTCTTAGACTCCGTCGAGGTAGCGAAAATCAAAGTTTTGTCAAAACAGTTCAACAGGACATGGTTGGAAGATAACCAGTCCATGCCAAGGATCACGTCAAGGTCTTTGAGGGGAAGGCATACAAGATCAACAATGAAAGTTCTATTATCAATGGTGACACGACAGTTCTTGCATGCATGGGAAGTAAGGACAGGCTTATTCGTAGGAGTAGACACTAATAAGTCAAGGTCCAACAAAACAACAGGTAAACCAAGGTTCTTGACCCTATCAGGTGATATAAACGAATGCGAAGCACCCGAATCATACAATACGATTAAAGGAACGTCATCAATTAAACACGTACCTTGAATCAGATCATCGGACTCGGAGGCTTCCGCTCCACTCAGAGTAAAGACTCTCCCAGTAGTCTTCAATCTGTTGGCTTGCGACGACTGAGTCTTGCCTACACTAGGAGGTTCTGACTTGCATCGCTGCCATCACCACCGCACTCCTGCCGATGTGCCCGGCTTACCACACTTGAAACAAATGACCGTGGGCTCCTTGCACTAAGATGAAAAATGATCGGTAGCTCCGCACTTTGCCGCACCTCATAGGCACGGGAGTACTAAAGGACCCGCTCCTAAACCTATCCTCCGGGAATATTGGGGTTTCTTGCCACTATGCTTGAAATCCCGCTCGATGGAGCGTAGCGCCGCTTTCCCTTATCCCCGACTTCGTCCTCTCGCTACCCTGACCATCCGACCCCTTAGAACTGGCTGCCCGGAACAAGGATGCATCTTCATAAATCCGGCACTTGTTGACCATAGTTGGGAACACCCTGATCTCCTGGTAGCTAATAGCTTGCTTGATCTCCGGATTCAGACCTGCCTCAAACTTTACGCACTTAGATCTCTCATCTGCAGCATACTGATATGGCGTGTTGTATCTAGCCAATTCCTCAAACTTGGCAGCATATTCTCCCACAGTCATCGATCCCTGTGTCAGCCTCAAGAACTCTATCTCCTTCTTGTCCCTTATATCTGCCGGAAAGTACTTCTCCAAGAACCTCTGCCAGAACACCACCCAAGTAACCGCTGTGTGTTCAGCCTCCAACCTGTGGCGACAATTATCCCACCAATGTTCTGCCTCCTCTGTCAGCATGAAGGTAGCGAATATCAGCTTCTGTTGATCGTTGCAGCCCATCGCTCGGAAAATCTTCTCAGTCTCCCGCAACCACAGCATGGCTCCTTCTGGATCATACGCCCCCTTGAAGGAAGGCGGGTTGTTCTTCTGGAACTTATCAAGTCCCTGGAACTCAGCCGTCCCACCGTTGTGATTCTGATTATTCTGTCTGATAGCATGGGCAAGCAGTGCCAAAGCATCGGCGATAGCTTGATCGTTTCGTCCGCGTCCAGCCATCAATTCCTGTACGAGACCAAGCCAGTCCTTTAGGCACATAAACTCGCACACCAGCTTCTACTTGAGCATCATTGTCTATACAAGTATAGACATTTCAAACAAGAGTACACATCAGACTCATAACAGACTCATACCAAGGCCTGATAGGACAGACCTGCTCTAATACCACTAAATGTGACACCCTTCTACCTCGCATGATAAAGGACATAAAATCCAAAAGTCAATTAAACAGACATGCATAACCTGAATAAGAATTCGGTGAGTTGTCCATGGGTAGAAAAGTCCCACATGAACCAAGTTTCAAAATCGTGGAAATAAATAAGTTAAAGCAAATAAACATAATAAGACCCAACCCCGATGTCACATACAGAGCTGGTATAATCCTTCCGTATAACGGAAATACATCTAAACCAAAAGAATTAAAACATAAAAGCAGGCCCTAACTATGAGTGGCGGCTCCTCAGAGTCGCTCCTCTCCGGGCTGCTCGTCATCCTCTGCAAATGTCGTTCAGGTCAAACACAAGCAACAAACGAAGGGGAGTAAGTTCATGTATACATAATCAGCATAGAGGTAGGAAGTAAAGTAAATCATACAAGCATGGCATCAACATGGGCATATAGTATTTAGCATGTATCAACGTACATCAACAACAACATCATCGAATATGCTATGCAATGCAAGGCACCAACTACTCCGCTACTCCAACTATGCATGTGGATCCAACTAACTCAAGATGAATGACTTCGGAGTTACATATCCGTATTGGCCAATAAACACCAACACCAGCAGTCCACCTAACCTCGAGTAGACCCTATTGATAGCCAACGCACCAAACCATGGATGCCTCATCACGGGGGGCCGCGGTTACCAAACCTTGGGTAACCTATCGTGGATGGCCGGATCGCCTTACTCTCGGATGATCTCCCCTATGTCGAACATCTCCCAACAACATCTCCAATGAAATGCATGTCAAACAGCAATCAACGGCAAACGCCACCACCTCCGCTTGCACCAACAAAGTACTCGAGACTTAACAATAACGTTGCTTGGGCCAATAAGCACCCAAGACTTAACCATCAACAGTCATAACAACAACAGTGTTATCCAACACATTATTATGTCAACATATTCATATTAACAACAACAGCAACAGCATAATCACAAACCAAACATTATGAACATAAGCATGAATAATAAAATATCCAACAACGACCACTAACATGTTATAATCAACAATCACAACCTCATACGTATTAAAATCATTTAGTAACACATAAATACGGGGTTATGGGGACCCCTTTTACTTTACTCTAACTCCAAGCCTATGTAAACACTACCCTTCTCCCCATACCTGGATTGAAGTTCGTGTTTAAAAAGAAGAAATAAGATCCACTAGGGTCCCTGAGCTTCAAGATTCACCTACAAAACACATTGTGAAAGGCACATTGTAAAGAACTTAAAATCGGTAGCAAATACCACAAAATCCGCCACTGTGTTTTGCCTTATATCTCACAAACCAGATATTATTTTACTAATTTGAACGGTAAGAATAAAGATATACCTTTAATTTATCTTATACAAAAGTTTCAGCTAGATCCAACGGTTAATGAGCACAGGATGATCCTCTCAAGTTGACTGGTCTGGAGTTACCCGAGTTGCACTCAAATCCAACTTATAAGATGAATAACTCTCACTATATGAATTAAATAGAAATATCCACCGTTGGATATGAAGTAATATAAGCCTAGGAAATCTATATGAATTTGGAACAAGATCCAACGGTATATGTAGAAATAGTGAAGGATTTACCGAAACTGTTCCACTAAGTTTCAAGTTTTCAGCAATGGTTGTTTTGGTCTATAGGTTAAGCTTTCTTCTCTCCTCTTTAAGCATCAATAACCATCCTTTATATAGGCTTAGAAACTCAATAAATCTGCCCAAAATTCGTGCTCCTTGGTGGCCTAATTAATATTCCGTGGTTGGTGAATGTTCTAGCTTTTGTCTCCCACTAAACTTTGATTATTGGTTTTTCTTTCATGATGAGCTCCACTAATCCATAAATCACTCCATGATTTGCTCCACTATGAGTTATTTTGAGGTGTTATCTGATTGTGGGATGGTTGGTGGAGTTGGTGAGTCAAAAAGAATGAAACAAAAAGCATTGCACTAATTATCCCACCTAATCTTGCACTAATTATGCCATATGATTCCTTCACTTTTCACCTAACCCATAAATGATATTTCTGACCAATATTTCGAAATCAATTCAATCCTAACAGATATATCTTCAAATAAGCTTTCCAAGTAGTGCTCATATACTTAATTTGGGTTTGAAATGGGCGAGATAGGCCCAAATTAGTGGAGGTATGTCCAAAATCCGCACAAGCTGGCCTGCTCCACAATTGATTATTTTTGACAACCTAAACTTCCGAATTTGATTTATATCTCTTCATTAAAGTTGTAGAAAATTCTCTTATCTTTCCAATGCCACAAAGATCACCTGGACATCTAGAACTCAATATATGACCAAAACGGTGAAACATGTTACTAGGACTCTGAAAGGTTTTAGTCTTTCTAAGGCTAAACTTTCCAAAAATGAACTTAGATGCCAAGCACAATCTAAAAACCATATTCAAACATATATGTCATATATATATAAATATATTAAGGTTATTTATGAAAGAAAATGGGGTGTAACACCGCGCACCGTCTCGAGAAGTTCTCCGAGTTGCCTTCTTGTTTCGATTCTGTCGAGTCGTTCTTCATCTACGACTCTTCTCAGTTCCTGCAATTCTTCGCGCGTCGCCATGAATGCCTCGTACCCGTGCTCGAGAAACTCAAGTCTGGTTTCCATTCCTCTCGTCGAAACCATGAATCTTCTCCCAAGATCTGAGTGCTTTGATACCAGTTGTTAGAACTGGTTCAACAATTAGGGATTTGGATGAATTTCACTATAGTATAGATGTAATTCTTTGGGGAAATGCTCACAATTCAGAGAAAGTAACTACAAGAAAATGAGAAAAGTAGAAAGGAAAATACAGAGGGCTTCCCTCCAAGATTCGAGAGCTTGGCCTCTCCCTCCTAATTCCAATTCCAACTAAATTCCTAACTGATTCTCCCCTTCTACTCTTTATTTCTATCTTTCTAATTAGTTACAATAGGAATAACCAACTAGTCTGAAGCTGGCCCAATAAGCTTGGGCTGTTTCGGCCTCCTTCTCACGTAGACCTTATTAATAGGGGGTCTAATAGAATCCTTCTCATAGAAAAAGGAAATGGTCCAGAATCCAGATTAAAAGAGAACGAACTCCAACCAAAGGTACACTTCTATAGCTAATGGAAAATATCAAGAACACATTATGACATATTAGTATTACTCAAAATATATATAGGTTTTTAATATAGTATGTGCAGGTAGAGAACCTACTGATCAAATTGCTGTTACTAGCAGCAGAGCTTCAATAAGGCAGAAGCAGAGCTGAACTAGCATGAAATCTCAACTGCAGAACTAAACCAACTTTCAAAACCTGATCTCTTTAGTGCCACCATATTCAATCAAATGCCATCATCAAGTATTTTTTTTTACCTTTACAAATTATGGCATATTCTTCTGGCAGAATACAAAATTCAATCTGTACACTCCAAAACGTAACACTTACATCTCACCATATCCTCCAATGTAGTTATTCTGAAGTACAAAGTCTCACTAGTTGAACTTAGCGATTAAGGTTAGCAAATGGACACAAGTATTGAGATGTTGAATCAGAAGCGGGGAAGCATTGATGAGAATAGAATAAATCTACTACATTGTTATGCATGTTTAGATATCTTTCAATCAGATAATCTCTTTTAGGCTGACTTTATAGTTTACTTCGAATCTACATAACATAACAGCCATGTGCCACTGAATGGTGTTTCTTTGCTCTCAATTTTCTGGTCTCGTGGCTCATGGCAGAGAACAGCTGGACCAAAACCACGTTTACCATTGCCATTTAACTTGGTAATTCCAGATCCATATTCACCAATAGCCCTTACAAGAGCATGAGCCTCCATCAAAATGATGGAAACGATTTCTGTCCCTTACGATGATTTTCCTGTGGTGGACCTTGGAAATAAATTTAATGCTCAAATGGCAATCCTCACACACTCGCAAGTTCTTAAAAATCCGGATGGGAGTCCCAGGAGCAGTGGTGAGAAGCCCAAAAGCAATTGCTAACTTCTCACTGTGGGTAGCTAATGAAGTCTGTTTCTCTTGTTCATCAAAATCTTGTATGTTTGAAGCTGTCAATGGCTCATATCCACAATGTTGAATTCTATCGAGTATTTCATCCAGCATTTCATATATTTCAAAGGATTTTGGATGAATTTTATCCCCAGAAACAAATTCATGAACTGTATTATCAATTTCAATTGAGCTACTTCCCGGGACTTTCTGAATATTTGAATATTTCATCCTCCTTCTCAGGTTCACAACCCTGTCCCATTTCTTTGCATGGGAATATATATTTGACAAGAGAACGTAATTCCCATCCACATGGGGCTCCAATTCAAGAAGATTTACTGTGGCTTCTTCTGCCAGTTCAACATTTTTGTGGATTCTACAAGCTCCAAGAAAGGCCCTCCACACTATGGCATCTGGTGCAAAGGGCATAGACCTAATAAGTTCCCTAGCCTCTTGAAGGCGCCCTGCTCTCCCCAATATGTCAACCATACACCCATAATGTTCAATCTTTGGAGTAACTCTGTAAACACTACTCATTGACTTGAAGCATACCCATCCTTCATCAACCAATCCAATATGGCTGCATGCACTTAATACAGCAATAAAGGTAACATCATTTGGCCATATTCCTTCAGTTATCATCTTGGAGAAATATTCTAGAGCCTGCTCACCAAATCCATGATTCGCAAGACCCATTATCATGACGCTCCAAGTAAAAATATCCTTCTTATCCAAGAGGTCAAACATCCTCATTGCATTATCTATGTCCCCACACTTGGCATACATGTCTAAAAGACAAGTCCCTAGCTTCATGTCCATTCGAATTCCATTCCTCTCAATGTACTCATGAATCATCTTTCCCATTCCAAGGGCACCCACATTCCCACACGCAGATAAGACAGTGATTATAGTGATCCTATCAGGCACCACATTTGCTAGTTGCATGTCATGAAACAGCCTCAATGCCATACCAGATTGCTGTCTGTGTTCAGCAGCAATGTCAAACACTTTCCGAGCTGCGCCAACATCATCACCAAATGAGGCATACCCATGAATCATGGTGTTCCAAGAAACCAAGTCTCTGTCAGGCATATTGTTGAACATTTGGTGTGCCATTCCAATCTCCCCAATTCTAACACACTCAGCCAACAATACATTATAGGAAACCAAGTCAGGTTGTTCCATGTAATCCAAAACCTTGCCTGCATACTCTAAGCAACCACATTTTGCATACATCTCAATGAGGGCAGTTTGGACAAACAAATCAGGATCAAACCCAAGTTTGAGGACATGGGTATGTATCTTTCTGCCATTTTCCCAATCCAGTAACCTCCCACATGCCTGAAAAACCAAGGATAGGCTGAAACTATCAACGGAAACGTCATCGCGGAGGATCATTTGGAAGTAAAGGGTAACAGATTCTTGAGGCCTTTGAGCAGTGAGGTACGCGCGCATCATGGTGTTCCAAATGAACGTGTCAGGCATGGAAAACGAATTGAATATAGAACGAGCGTATTGCAAATCAATCGGCGCGGGAAGCGAAACAAGTGTCCCCAACAACTTGCCTTGGAGGAAGTTGTTGTGCGAGTAACATGTTTTGACGTAAAAGGCGTGGACTTGAAGGAAGTGTGTTGAGGTGGTGCTGTCTTTGAGAAGGGACGTGATCATCTGCTCTATGCCCCTTATGGTGTGTTGGTGGACAAGCTTAGAGTTACAACATAGCCTCATCACTTTCTTAATAGCTCCTCTCCGTTCAATTACCAATTTTGAGACACTAAACTTCATACATATATGCATATCTTTTATGTATTTTACACGCATCAACTAGTTGATAAGCTAATACTACAAAACACTTCTAATTGAATCAGTTAACAACTTCCTGCTTTCAGCTAGCTAGCCGAGTTTGCAATTTTCAGCTAGCTTTTCAAATTTAAGTTTGTTTTTAATCCAGTTGTGCCACAGAGAGTTTTTTATGCGGATGAGGTGCACTGATCCAATCAACACTAATCACGCCAGGATTTACTGCAAAAGATGCAAAGTCTGTGGCAATAAGGGAAAATAAATTAGATGAACAAAAGTGGATACCGTCAGCTACAAGTTTACCATGTCAAAGCATAAGTGGATCTGCGCAGAATAATAATTAAACAATGATGCTTTATTTTTGTACTCTTGTAGCTTTATTTGCAATTCCTGTAAGGATCCTGACTTCTGCTTTATATTCCTATGGCTTGCTTGGAAAATTGGTCATCTAGATTCGTCATTGCAAAAGATAATATGCTTAGAATGGACTTACTAGACTGTCAGTTTTTTATTTCTTGTAAATAAAGACCACTAAAACCAGAATCATCACTTGGGGTGGAAATAGGCCAGGCCAGGCTTTGATTAAATAGGCTTGGCCTGTTTGAAAAATTAAAAGCCTAAGCCTGACCCGTTACCTGTCAAAGAGCTTAGGCCCGTTATCTATCAAAGGCTTTTTTTTAAGCCTGTCCTGGCCTTTATAAAAGCCTAGTCTGGCCTGTTAGTCTTTTTAAGGGCCTATCTAATTTTATAAAAAGGTACCCAATTGCTCTCTATTTATAGAATGATGGTCTGCTTCACATGTATAGTTTTAGCAATGTGGGACTAACTCCTAGCAATTGCCTTGCCGTTTCTATCTGAACTGGCTGACACCTTTGTTGTTGTTGAATGGCATCAATGGACACAATGGCAAATTCAACTACATTAACATGAATAGGAAGCTCTAAACCCACGAGCCTTAGATTCACACCCAGTAAATCTGCAGTGTCATGGTGTAACACACGGCCATTGGCCATTAACAGCAACTTCACTATTCTGAACATTATGGTTTCTTCAATTGTAAGTCCCACGTCTCTCAAAGTATACATGTGGAACAAACCAACATTCTATAAATAAAGAGCAAATTGTATATCTTTAAATTATATAAATCATATTATATATATATATATATAAATAATTTTATTTTTAATATTATTTATTTATTTATTATTTATAAGTAGGCCGGCCTATCAGGCTTAAAAGGCTTCTTTAGAAGCCTGAGTTTGACCTATTTATCTAAAAAGACTTTTGAAAAAGCCTGGACCTGGCCTTTTTATTAAATAGGCAAAGCCAGTCTAGGCCTTAAATAGGTCGGGCCATAGGCCCCTGACAAGCGGTCTGACCTACTTCCACCCGTAATCATCACCAAAATAAGAATTACATAATATGATTGATTTTATCCATGCCACATAATCATGGATCCCTCTAAGTACTACTATGGAGGTTCTCTTCATCTACTTTCTATGGCATATTCAATTATCTACTCATATTAGGCAAGTTATCAGTAGATTAAAAAAAAAAGAAGAAGCTAAGATGCCATACTTGAGATCTCCATATCTAACACTTCGCTATGAGAAAAGTGAAAAATAAGTATGACAAAATCATGGTGATAGAGACATTCTAGAGAAAGCATGACACCAAAGGAACGAAAGTAGGACCATAGCTTGGTGTTTCAGCCTCTAAAAAAAGAGTGGAGTTTCTAGACTCAATAGTAAGTCACTACTTGTTGGGGCACACGCTAACGGATTTTCCCGGGCGCCCAAAGAATCTTAGACGATAACACACACAAACACACCACAAAGAAATCAATAGAAAAACACGTAAAGATTTACGTGATTCCACATCTCTTATCTACGTCAACAGAAACATCTCAACAAAATATTTAATATGATTAAAAGAATTGTAACTTATCCAAATTGTGTATCACTCTACAAACTCAATTATTCTACTAAGAGCTTGTTTGGTGGTCAGGATAGGATAGAGGCGGATATGATAAGAGAACAGGATAGGAGTAAGATAGGATATGAGCAAGATAAATTGTTATCATATCCGACGTTCGGTGTTCACTAGATAACCAACCAGACAACATTATAATTTAAGTATGAATTTTAAATTTTTCGTTTGTATTCTAAATGTTTTCATCTTTTATTAGATTTAAGTTTTTTTAATTTTTATTATTTAAAATTATATAAAAAGACAAAATTATCCTTGTGATAAAATTACATATAATTTTTTAAATTTTTAAAATATTGTCTAACTAAAATTAATTTTTTATATTTTTAAATATTCATTTTTTATTTTTACTTTACATTTAGTTAAATTATTAGAATACTTTTTTTTTATATTTTACAGTTTTTTAAAATAATATAAATAACAAAATTAGCATTGTTATAAAATAAAAATAAATTTTAAAATGAATTATTAGTTTTATTATTATTTTAAATATTTTATATTTTATTATACCTTTTTTTGGTAACCATATTAAATTTTATTATACTTTAAATTATTATTTTATTATACTTTAATTATTTTATGTATTATATATTTTTATATTTTATTATACTTTAAATCACCCTATCCTACTCGTTACCAGAAAAAAAAATCTTATCATATCCTGTTGAGTGCTAACCCAACTCTCCCCTCATGATAGAATTTTAACTAGATGGATAAGATATGATAAGTGACAGGATTGTCTTATCCTATCCTGCTGGCTCACCAAACAACAGTTTCAGATAGGATATGATAGCTTATCCTATCCTATTTCTCTTATCATGACCACCAAACGGACCCTAAGGGCTCGTTTGGTGGTCAGGATAGGATAAGGGCGGATAGGATAAGAGAACATGATAGGAGTAAGATAGGATATGAGCAGGATAAGTTGTTATCCTATCCGACGTTTGGTGTCCACCAGATAACCAACTGGACAGCATTATAATTTAAGTATGAATTTTAAAATTTTTCGTTTTTATTCTAAATGTTTTCATCTTTTATTAGATTTACTTTTTTTTTATAATTTTCATTATTTAAATTTATATAAAAAAACAAAATTATTCTTGTGATAAAATTACATATAATGTTTTAAATTTTTTAAATATTGTCTAACTAAAATTATTTTTTATAATTTTTAAATATTCATTTTTTGTTTTTACTTTACATATAGTTAAATTATTAGAATAATTTTTTATATTTTACAGTTTTTAAAAATAATATAAAATAACAAACTTAGCATTGTGATAAAATAAAAATAAATTTGAGAATTGATTATTAAGATTTTTATAATTTTAAATATTTTATATTTTATTATACCTGTTTTGGTAATCATGTTAAATTTTATTATACTTTAAATTATTATTTTATTATACTTTAATTATTTTATATATTATATATTTTTATATTTTATTATACTTTAAATCACCCTATCCTACTTGTTACCGGGAAAAAAAAAACCACCTTATGCTATCCTGTTGAGTTCTAACCCAACCCTCCCTCAGGATAGAATTTTAACTAGATTGACAGGATATGATAAGTGACAGGATTGACTTATCATATCCTGCTGGCTCACCAAACACCAGTTTCAGACAGGATATGATAGTTTATCCTATCATGTCTCTCTTATCCTGACCACCAAACGGGCCCTAAGAGTTACAATAAATGATAACACACTCACACTACAAGAGAGACTCTCTCTCTCATTGACCATTCATAGACTTGCTCTCTTCTCGTGTTTTGGTTGGGATATCCATCTTTCTCACGTGATCCCTTTATATATAGGAGGAAAGTGACTTCTTCCTAGGATGGATAAATGTCAATTAATTGTTTCTCATATTTTCAACACATTTGAAAATCTCCATCTTCATTTTTTTAAAGATGAATGTAGTCTTCCAACAAGTAAAATATTAAATTACAAGAACATAATAATTTATCGAATCTTTCACTTCAATTAATTGTTTGAAAAATTGAATTGCTTTTCCAACACGATATTGTGTGTGCTTTTTTCCTTTTCTTTTTCAGGAGGAAACCATATTCTGAGAGCGGCACATATGAGAACATCTGTCTGCCATAATGTTAAATATAGCTGCAGCCTTCCTAGTTAGATCCCGAGAAGCTCCTGAAGAACAATGATTTCTCCCATGCTCAAAATTTTGATAGCTCTGCTCTTTTTTACCCAATCTTTTCAAGCATCTGGTATAATCAGCATTACCTCTATCAGTGTTCTGCTAAGTGTATCATTTTCTGCCAGAAACTTAGCTTTGTTTTTAAATGAGTTATATTAAAAGCATAGATTTTGTTGTGCTTTATAGGTGGCCACTGATTTTTAAATATAAAACTATTAATTTATTTTTATTATATGTTACTTTTAGAAACCAAAGACACCTTTAATATCTTATTTGATCCCTGAGTTATTGGAAAATTTCAGGACAATTTATGGAGTGGTGCATTGCTGATGAGCAGACCCCAGATGAGGCGTTGCAGAGGGCCCTGGATTGGGCATGTGGAAAGGGTGGAGCAGATTGCAGCAAGATACAAGTGAACCATCCATGTTACTTACCAAATACCTTGAAGGACCATGCCTCTTATGCCTTCAACAGTTACTATCAGAAGTTTAAGCACAAGGGAGCCTCTTGCTATTTCAATTCTGCTGCAATCACCACTGATCTTGACCCAAGTAATTATACCTCATCTTTTGATATATTGCTATCAAACCTTTTGTTACAACAAGTTGTTTCTATGCTTTATGCTTTCTTTTATAAAGTGGTAGTTTTTAATTATAAGACTATCAATTGATTCTTATTGATCTGATTTGTAATATTATCATTGCAAATGATGTCTCTTCTTTTTGTTCAATTACAGGTCATGGCTCCTGCAAGTTTGAGTTTCTCCCTTGAATAAAGTTTGAAGTAATTTCTTTAATTACTGTGAAGACAGTAAGCGGTTGAACTTTTAATTTATGTGAAATAGTGCTATGGCAAAATGACTTTGAGCTTGAATTTTTATATTTTTGCAATTTCAGATGCTTCAAGTTGTTTACCAAGTAATTGGTACTAGAAATATAAAAAGTTTTTATGGAAATTATATCAAACTCTCCATCTGATATCCTGAAAAATTAGTTTCTCATTCATCTCTTTTAAAACTCAAAAAGATTATAATTTTGATTGGGGAAAAAATAGTATTAATTCTTCAGTTGAATCATTCTATCTTTCATTCTCTAACCAGTATCTTTACAACCTTAGTTAGCATTTGAATTGAACGGTGATATTCTCACTGCAAAATAGGTAAAACCATTTTCTACAAGTTATGCATCACTGGTGGCTAGCCACCACTGTTGTCCACTGCCGCCTCTCTGACCATCATTCGCACTGCCACCTCGTTGTTGAGTCAACAATGTTTATTTTTTTTGATCGCTTATAAAAAGATGTGGAAAATATAATAATATGAAAATGATGGTGTGGAAAAAGGAAACTAGTGATGTAGAATGGGTGTAAAAAATAATATTTAAAAAATGTGATAAGATGATAATTTTTCACTTGCCTTAAACAATATATGTCAAAAAACAATGTCATTTAAACAATATCGCTTAAATAATATGGGGAGGGAGAAGGGTGGAGCGCACTGTAATCTTAAAATCTTTATTAAGTTTAGTTGGATCCATGTTAATTTTAACTCCATTTACTTTTGTTGTTGTGACATACATCAACTGTAGCGGAAGGTAACTGGGCAGCAGGCATGGCAATAGAAATCGAACCCATGGGTACCCGCCCGAACCCTCCCCGATTTTGACGAGGAAACCCCGCTTTGAGTGGGTTTGGGTTCTGGGAAAACCCGCTTATCATAGTTGGGGGCGGGGGCGGGGATGGGAATGCTAATACCCACCGCGACCCCGCCCCGTGATACGATTTCGGCAAGTATACCTAGTCGCAAACAAGTAATACGGTGGTGAGACCGGATATCGTCCTCAGGGATCGCGGACAAGTACCACTTCGCAAATTGGACTACTATCTAGATGATCGTTTGGATGGAGGGGAGTTCTAACATGTAGCAAACAAACAAGAATAAAATGTTTTTGTTCTTTTAGGAATTTTCACAAACACTTAGCAAGCAAAAGAGATGTGGTTGACAAATGAATGAAATTGTCAGGGTTAGATTACGCTAATCATCCCTTGATTGCAATGACATGATCAATAACACAATTCCTAATTCAATTATGACAATCAAATCTTCTAAAATACTCAAACCCTAATGTCTTAGGCGGAATGAGCCTAAAACCCCAAATTAAACCCTAATGTCTTAGGTGGATTAATATGAGATTTTGCATGAAGAGTCAAGATTTATAAGATTGCAAGCACCCGAAGACCTATGTCTAGGTTCATGAACTACTTGGCATTTGATTCATGAGCATGCCTTAACATCAATCTTTCAATTGTCTATTAAAGCAACAAATCATTCCAAGGATGATCAAACCTAGGAAAGCATTAAGCATGGAATCAAATACTCATAAAGAAATAGGAATTTGTATTACAATCAAATCATGAAACAACCAAGTTCAGAAAAGTTATCATCTAACCCCAACAAGAGGGGGTTTAGCTACACATAATCAAAGAGAAAAACAAAAGAAAAGATACAGAGATGAAGGAAGGAAAGAACTCCATGGAAGAATCCACAGCAGCTACAGCAGCCAGAGAGTGTGTTTTTAGGGTTCCGGATGGTGCCTTTTCTGTTCTGCCCAGAGGTCTTTTTATAACTTAGGCGCGCGTCACGTCTGTGAGGGCCATCACGGCCAGGCCGTGACGGGTTCTGCCTTGGGCGCGCTTTCAAAAACTTGTCTGTCACGGCCGTGACACTCATCACGGCTAGGCCGTGACCGGTTCTGTCTGGTCCAACTAGCAGGTCACGGTCGTGATAGGCATCACGGCTAGGCCGTGACAGCTTCTGACTTTTGGCTTCTTTCTCTTTAGTTATTGCTTCATCACGGTCGTGATGGTCATCACGGCTAGGCCGTGACGGGCTCTGCTTGGCTCATTTTCTTCTCTTTTTAGGCTCTATCTTCATCCAAGATTCATCATGGCTAAATCTTGGGCATTTAATCATAAATTCCTGCAAAACAACACACAAAACCGCCTCACCTGTTCCAAGATAAAAACTAACTAATAATCAAATTAAATATGCCTAAACTATACGAAATTGCATGCAAAATGTAATGAAATATGAGGTGAAATCACACTCATCAAATCACCCCAAGCTTAAGACCTTGCTTGTCCTCAAGCAACCACAAAGGCCAGAAGAAACAAAGACAGAGCATGGATAGTGAACTAAGAACCCGAGTAACAACTAATCCAAGTAACAGGCATTTTCAAATAATTCACCAAGAGACGATCAATTTCAAGTCCAATTAGACGCTTAGGTTCCTAGACTCACATTCTCACTGATTCGGGCACTCTTTCTCACCTCACTCAAGTGTTTAAGGACATATAGCAATTCGCTCAAGTTCCTCAAGGAATGAATTCTACCATAAGCTTGACTATTAACCGAATCTCTACTTTATTAATGAAAACAATTAAGAATCAAGAGGTCTTTTACTTTGGTTGTAGCGGGGCTATGGGATTAATCGTTAGGTGGGGAAATCAAGAAAAGGAGATTTCAAAAGGTCTAAACAAAATATCAAGCATTGCAAAGCATGACACCTTCTAAAATACCTTTTTTTGAGTTTCGATTCACTTTTCCACCTTTCTTTCTTCCCTTTCATTTTATTTCTCACTTTCTTTTTGTCATCCCATTCTCTATAATCTCTCTTTTATTTTATTTTCTTCTTTTCTTTTGTTTTTTTTTAATTTGGAGAAGGGGAGATTTTAATTCAAGGGAAATATTTTTCTGATTTTTCTCATCCCAAAATTTTTCAACTACCTTTTACCCTTTTTGTAATACTTTACAAGGTGCCATACCAATCATATTCATCAAAGTAATTTAAGGTGCCAATAAAAATATTTATTCTTTCAGGCTCAAAGTTGGGCAACTAAGGGGTAGCATTTAGTCAATCGAAGCTCAGAAGGCCGAAAAAATCCCTAGTGCCTCAATCATTTTCAAAAATGTTTTCAAAAATTTTTAAGCTTCAAAACGGTTTCAAGTCAAGTTCTAGAGAAATACAATCCAAGAGGAATAACACTCTATCACAAAGAATGTGGTAGATTTAGTGAGTATCCCTTTTTGGTTCAAAATCTCACATTTTAGTAGTTTCAAAAAAATCAGTAAGAAACACAAATCTACGAAACCATATACTAATTATCAACTATCAAAGATCATCTCAAGAATTTTTATTTGTAGCCTTATTACAAGAATAACCAAAATAGGGTTCAACAATTCACTATCTCAATTTATTTGACACTCGGTTCTCGCAATTGGATGCAAAATCTAAGCAAGGGGCAATCAAATCATGTGATCATGCAAAACTATGCCTATATGAATGCAACATGCAAAATGCAAAAATTCAAAAAAAAAATTCAAAAATTTGCAAAAATACCCTTACCCCAAGCTTAAAAACTTACATTATCCCCAATGTAAATAATTAAGTCAGAGAGAGGAGAAAAATTGGAACAACTCACCGAGGCGATAGCGGGTGTTGGCTTACAAGGCTAGTCAAAGATAGGTTGCAAATTGTGTCACGGCCGTGATGCTTATCACGGGCAGGTCGTGATGCATTCTGGTACATAGGGGTGGCCTGTCACGGCCGTGACCTCCATAACGGCTAGACCGTGATGCTCTCTGTTCCTCAAGGTGCTCTCATCACGCCCGTGATGCTGACCACGGGCAGGCCGTGATCCTTTCTGGTCTTCACATTAAGCTCATCACGGTCGTGACCAGTGTCACGGCCTGGGCGTGATGGTTGCCGACTTTGTTCCTCCCTGGCCTTTCTTGCTCTCCTTCCTTCAGAACCTGAAAATGCTTAAGAAATCTATTAATCTATGATCTTATTACTCTTGGTCTTCTCAAATTATTCAAGAGTTGAAATCAAAAACAAATGGAAAAGGAAAAGAAAACTTGGGTTGCCTCCCAATAAGCGCTTCTTTAACGTCACTAGCTTGACGGGTGATTTCTAAGAGGGTGCTTTAAGAGGGATGAAGACTGTTTGACGATCAAAGTCTCCTCCATGTTAGTGCTTGAGCCTTTGCCCATTAACAGTGAAAGTGTCTCCGAACGATGGATCTTCCAATTCAACCGCACCAAATGGGGAAACTGACTTGACATAGAATGGAACCGACCCCCTTGATCTCAACTTGCCCGGAAATAGCTTGAGACATGAGTTAAAGAGCAAAGCTGATTGGCATTCTTCAAAATGCTTGGGAAGGATGTACTTATCATGCCAAAACTTTGTCCTTTCCTTATAGATTCTTGCACTCTCATATGCCAAGAGTCGGAATTCATCCAACTCATTCAATTGCAACAATCTCTTGTCCATAGCCAGCTTCGTGTCAAAGTTCAAGGCCTTCACTGACCAAAAAGCACGATGTTGGAGCTCTACCGGAAGGTGACATGATTTCCAAACACTAATTGGTAGGGTGACATACCAATGGGTGTTTTATATGCAGTCCGATAGGCCCAAAGTGCATCATCCAGCTTCTTTGCCCAATCCTTTCTTGCATTATTCACTGTTTTCTCCAAGATCCTCTTTAATTCCCGATTGGACAACTCCACTTGCCCACTGGTTTGCGGGTGGTATGGTGTGGCAACTTTATGATTGACCCCAAACTTGGCAAGCACTGCATTGAACTCTTTGTTGCAAAAGTGAGTACCCCCATCACTAATAATGGCTCTAGGGGTTCCAAATCGGGTAAAGATGTTCTTACTCACAAAATTAACCACCGCTTTTGCATCATCTTTCATAGTTGGGACAACTTCTACCCATTTTCTCACATAGTCAACCGCAACCAGAATATACTTGTTGTTGTGGGATGATGGGAAAGGACCCATGAAGTCGATCCCCCACACATCAAAGAGTTCCACCTCTAAAATACCCTTCAAGGGCATCTCATTTCTCTTGGATATGCTTCCGGTTCTTTGACACTTATCACACTTCATCACCCAAGCTCTAGAGTCATTGAAAATGGTGGGCCAAAATAAACCACTTTGCAAGACCTTCATGGCGGTTCTCTCACCACCAAAGTGTCCTCCATAGGGTGAGTTGTGACAATGAGTCAACACCCCATTAACTTCTTCTTCCGGAATACATCTTCTCAGAATTCCATCTGAACCTCTTTTGAAAAGGTAAGGTTCATCCCATACATAGTATTTAGAATCATGAATGAGCTTCTTCCTTTGTTGTGCATTGAAGTCCTTCGGAACCTTGTTTGCGGCCTTATAATTTGCAATGTCCGCAAACCAAGGTGCCACTTGCACCATAGACAACCTCTCATCTGGGAATTCTTCTTGAATTGGCAACTCATCCTTTGCATGAACATCTGCTTGTGAAAGCCTAGACAAATGGTCGGCTACCACATTCTCCACTCCTTTCTTGTCCTTTATATCTAAATCAAATTCTTGGAGCAGTAGTACCCACCTAATGAGCCTTGGCTTGGCATCCTGTTTAGTCATGAGATACTTCAAAGCAGAATGATCAGTGTAGACAGTGGTTTTAGAGCCAATCAAGTAAGATCTAAACTTATCAAATGCAAAAACCACAGCAAGCAATTTTTTTTCAGTCGTGGTATAGTTTAATTGAGCATCATTCAGCACACGACTGACATAGTAAATAACATGCAACACTTTATTTTTCCGCTGACCCAAAATGGCTCCCACCGCATAGTCGCTTGCATCACACATTAACTCAAATGACAAACTCCAATCTGGAGGTGCAATGACTGGTGCGGTGGTGAGTTTTTCTTTTAAAAGTTGGAAAGCATGCATGCAATCATCATCAAATACAAAAGGAGTATCAACTACAAAAAGTTTGCACAAGGGTTTCACAATCTTTGAAAAGTATTTTATAAATCTCCTATAGAAACTCGCATGCCCTAAGAAGCTTCTAACACCTTTCACATTTATGGGAGGAGGGAGTTTTTCGATTACTTCAATTTTTGCCTTATCAACTTCCATCCCTTGTGATGAAATCTTATGACCAAGAAATATACCTTCCCTAACCATGAAATGACATTTTTCCCAATTTACAACAAGGTTAATTTCTTGGCATCTTTTCAAAACACATGCAAGATTTTTCATACAATCATCAAAAGAGTTACCAAACACGGAAAAATCATCTATAAATACCTCAATGAATTTTTTAGTCATATCAGAGAATATGGAAAGCATGCACCTTTGAAAAGTGTCGGGTGCATTACACAACCTGAATGGCATCCTCCGATAGGAATAGACGCCATAAGGACAAGTAAAAGCAGTCTTCTCTTGATTCTTCGGGTCAACCACAATCTGGTTATACCCTGAATATCCATCAAGGAAGCAGTAAAAGGCATGGCCCGCCAACCTCTCTAGCATTTGATCAATGAAAGGCAAGGGAATGAGTTCATTTTTTTAATTTGCAACAACCGTCATCCCCCCTTTCTTTGGAACAACTTGGACCGGACTCACCCAAGGACTATCGGAGATTGGATAAATTATACCCGCATCCAAAAGCTTCACAACCTCCTTCCTTACAACTTCTTTCATGTTTGGGTTGAGTCTTCTCTGGGGTTGTCTAACCGGCTTGAAGTTTTCCTCCAAAAGGATTTTGTGCATACAGAATGAGGGACTTATCCCTTTCAAGTCGGACATAGACCACCCAATTGCAGATTTGTGCTCCCTAAGCACTCTCAACAACTTCTCTTCCTCCAAGGAGTTCAATCCGCTACTAATAATCACCGGGAATGAAGAGTTCACTCCAAGGAAGGCATAACGAAGATGAGATGGAAGTTCCTTCAACTCTAGCCTAGGTGTCTCACCCTTGTCTTCAATCCGCACATCCTCCACAACTTTGTCCTCTTCATTATTTAAAGATAGACAAGCCTCAAGAGATTTAACCATGAACTCAACTTCTTCCTCACATACCTCTTCTTCTATATTCTCAACCAAAAGAGCCGCTTCCAATGAATCTTCAAAAGTTTGTTGCACACTCTTGACAGTCAATGAATCAACAAGGTCCACACTCATACATGTATCTTTGTCGCTTGGATGTCTCATTGCTTCAAAAACATTGAAGGTGACCTTTTCATATTGGACTCTAAGCACCAACTCCCCTTGATTTATATCGATCAAAGCCCTACCCGTGGCTAGGAATGGTCTTCCAAGAATCAATGGAGTCTCACTATCTTCCGCTATATCCAACAGCACAAAGTCTACTGGAAAGATGAACTTGTCTACTTTTACCAATAAATCCTCCACTACACCATAAGGATACGTAATGGAGCGATCCGCCAATTGGAGGGAAATTCCGGTTGTCTTGACTTCACCAATTCCCAACTTCTTGAAAATGGAGAGAGGCATAAGGTTGATACTTGCACTAAGATCACACAAGGCTCTTCCAATGTTCAAATGACCAATAGCACATGGGATAGTAAAGCTACCCGGATCCTTCATCTTCACCGGTAACTTCCTTTGGAGTATGGCACTGCATTCTTCCGTGAGCATAACCGTCTCCTCCTTCCACTTCCTCTTGTTAGTAAGAATCTCCTTCATAAATTTGGCATAGGAAGGCATTTGTTGAAGAACTTCGGCAAAAGGGATGTTGATTTGCAGCTTTTTGAACACATCCAAGAACTTAGAGAATTGTTGATCCTTTACTTCCTTCTTCAACCTTTGAGGATAAGGTATCTTGAAATACGGTGGCAGCTCCTTAGGATTGTCAACTTCTTCAAGAATTTGCCTTTTAGTCTTCTTTCTTGCAAACTCTTCATCCACCAATTTTTCCCTCTGTGGTTTTTCAGCTTCAACAACAATAGGACTAGAGGTAGTGGCTTGGGACGTCTCTGGTTCTTCATTGGTTACATCTTCTACGATCACCTCATCAATTCCTTCACCAATTCTCTTTTCTTCCCTCTGTTTTTCATGTGGAACTAACACTTTTCCACTTCTTGTAGTAATTGCCTTGCAATCCTCCCTTGGATTCTTCTCGGTATCTCCCGGCAATTGTCCTTGAGGTCTCTCTGCCATTTGCTTTGCCAATTGGCCTATTTGGTGCTCTAGATTCTTGACGGAGGCGTTTTTATTCTTCATATTCTCTTGAGTTGCTTGCATGTTAGCTTGAGTTGCTTGCATGAATTGGGCTAGAATATTCTCCAAATTGCTTGAATTCTCTTGAGAAGGCTTTGCTTGAGAACTTGATCCTTCCCATGTAGTTCATTTCTTCTTGCCCCGAACCTCCAACCACACTAATTTCACAATTGCCGTTGGCATGGTTACCTCCACAGAAGTCACACACTGAGACAGCTTGAACTTGGACCGCTTGTAGTTGAGAATTTTGTAGTTGAACGGACCCCAATTGCTTGGTAAGAATGGCCATCTGCGCCTTAAGAGCACCAATTTCATCAAGCTCCAAAACACCTCTCTTGACCAATGATCGAGAACTAGGCATTTGATAATCATTATTAGCCATAGTTTCAATCAAGTCCTTTGCTTCATCGGGCGTCTTTTGACTCAATGATCCACCAGCAGCCGCTTCAATCATACTTCGAGAATTTCGGTTGAGACCATTGACAAAGGTTGCGACTTGTTTCCATGTTTCCAGCTCATGATTTGGACAAGCAGTAAGCAAAGATTTGAACCTCTCCCATGCTTCATAAAGTGATTCGCCATCCCTCTGTGCAAAAGCATTAATCTCCGATGTCAACTTGATCATTCTTGATGGAGGGAAGAAACGAGATAAGAACTAGCTCACCAAATCATTACAAGTGATAATGCTCCCATGAGGATGGGATTGAAGCCATGACTTAGCTCGATCCCTCAAAGAGAAAGAGAAAAGCCTTAAACGAATAGCCTCATCGGAAGCTCCATTCAGCTTGATAGTGTCACACAACTCAATAAATGTGCCAATGTGAGAATGAGGGTCTTCACTCTCTAATCCTCCGAATTGATTTTGCTGCACAAGATTGAGAAGTGATGCCTTTATCCCAAAGTTGTTACATGCCACTGCAGGTCTAACAATTGGAGTTCCACATCTATCGACTTTAGGAGAAGTGTAGTCCCCCATTGTCCTCCTTTGTTCATTGTTGTCAGCCATGGTGACAGTTGCTACTTCAACTTGCGGTTCTTGCACACTTGGTAACTCAACTTGTGGTTCTTGTACTCTAGACGATGCTCCTTCTCTGTTCTGTCTTGCCTTGGCTTCCTTTCTATTCTTTCTACAGAGCTTCTCAATCTCAGGGTTGAATTGAAGTTCGCCTGGATCAATTGTACCTCGCATACACAGAAACAAACAGAGTAGAACAACAACAAGTATAGCAAGTGCAAGTCAAGTGAACAATTCTGCAGCTACCAGGAAAAAACAGAAAAAAATGCCTAAACAGAAGAAAAAAAGAAAATAGCAGTAAGAAAACAGAAGGAAAAAAAATGCCTAAATTAGGAGTCCCCTTTGATACTCGTGATATTGGCACACCGATCCCCGGAAACGGCGCCAAAAACTTGATACGATTTCGGCAAGTATACCTAGTCGCAATCAAGTAATACAGTGGTGAGACCGGATATCGTCCTCAGGGATCGCGGACAAGTACCACTTCGCAAATTGGACTACTATCTAGACGGTCGTTTGGATGGAAGGGAGTTCTAACATGTAGCAAACAAACAAGAATAAAATGTTTTTGTTCTTTTAGGAATTTTCACAAACACTTAGCAAGCAAAAGAGATGTGGTTAACAAATGAATGAAATTGTCAGGGTTAAACTACGCTAATCATCCCTTGATTGCAATGACATGATCAATAACACAATTCCTAATTCAATTATGACAATCAAATCTTCTAAAATAGTCAAACCCTAATGTCTTAGGCGGAATGAGCCTAAAACACCAAATTAAACCCTAATGTCTTAGGTGGATTAATATGAGATTTTGCATGAAGAGTCAAGATTTATAAGATTGTAAGCACCCGAAGACCTATGTCTAGGTTCATGAACTACTTGGCATTTGATTCATGAGCATGCCTTAACATCAATCTTTCAATTGTCTATTAAAGTAACAAATCATTCCAAGGATGATCAAACCTAGGAAAGCATTAAGCATGGAATCAAATACTCATAAAGAAATAGGAATTTGTATTACAATCAAATCATGAAACAACCAAGTTCAGAAAAGTTATCATCTAACCCCAACAAGAGGGGGTTTAGCTACACATAATCAAAGAGAAAAACAAAAGAAAAGATACAGAGATGAAGGAAGGAAAGAACTCCATGGAAGAATCCACAGCAGCTATAGCAGCCAGAGAGTGTGTTTTTAGGGTTCAGGATGGTGCCTTTTCTGTTCTGCCCAGAGGTCTTTTTATAACTTAGGCGCGCGTCACGGCCGTGAGGGCCATCACGGCCTGGCCAGGCCGTGACGGGTTCTGCCTTGGGCGTGCTTTCAAAAACTTGTATGTCACGGCCGTGACACTCATCACGGCTAGGCCGTGACTGGTTCTGTCTGGTCCAACTAGCAGGTCACGGCCGTGATAGGCATCACGGCTAGGCCGTGACAACTTCTGACTTTTGGCTTCTTTCTCTTCAGTTATTGCTCCATTACGGACGTGATGGTCATCACGGCTAGGCCGTGACGGGCTCTGCTTGGCTCATTTTCTTCTCTTTTGAGGCTCTATATTCATCCAAGCTTCATCATGGCTAAATCTTGGGCATTTAATCATAAATTCCTGGAAAACAACACACAAAACCGCCTCACCTGTTCCAAGATAAAAACTAACTAATAATCAAATAAAATATTCCTAAACTATACGAAATTGCATGCAAAATGTACATGAAATATGAGGTGAAATCACACTCATCACCCCGCTATCAGGAAATTACTAAACTACCCCTAATTATATAGTAATTTAGTTAGGGTTTTTATTATCTTTCTGTTCCCTGAACCCTCATTTTCCTCATATCGTCGTTTAACACACACACCAGACTCTTGTCTTATGCCATTCACCATGTTCTACAGCGAGAACCAGAGAGACAGAGCTCGTTCTCCGCCCAAGATCCTTTGCCGCCTTTCGCGTGCCCTCGCCCAAGTTGTGTGTCCATCGTTCTCCGCCCTCTCCATCGCTCGAGTGACCCCTTCTCCTCCGTTCGCGTGTGCCTGTCTCCGGCCTTCTCCGTAGTTCGAACGAGCCATTCTCCATGTCTCCTCTGTTCGCGCGAGCCAGTCAGATACCTTAGGTTTGCTTCTTCCCTCTCCAGTCACCATCGTCCCACTCCACTGCTGTTCTCTGTTCTCTGCGCAAAAGGTGGAGATTCGAGTGCAATCTCAGATCTGATTCTTTTGTGTTGTGTGTGTTGTGTTTTGGTGAGATGAGAATCTGAGATCTGAGTGTTTTTGATTTTTTGTGTTTCGGGGGGCGGGGCGGGTGGGGTTGATTTTTCCACCCCCGTCGGGGATTTGGGGCAGGGTTCAGGTGCGTAGGCTGGGGTGGGGATGGGGAAGGTAAAAACCACCCCCGCCCCGCCCCGCCCCGTTCCCATGCCTACTAGGCAAGGATGTACCTATTTGTAGTGAGATGGTGGCATTTGCTCCCATCAAGCAATTAATTTTCCAAATAATATATCTAATAATTTATTTTTGTCACATAAAAAAATAGATGTTTTCCCCACGTGATAAACTATTATCACTCATTTGTGAAAAATGAAATATACAATTGCAAGAGATATTAATGTTAGAGTAATTGTTTAGTTATATAGATAGAGAGATATTTTTTTTATAGTATTGAAAATGAAAAAATCATAAACATTTTCACTTGGGTGTAATAGTGAATTTGGTGAGAGTGAAATTATAATTTGAAAATATATAAAAGACAATTGTAATTGGTAAAACCGTAGGTATTTTGTGTTTTTTTAATCATGATATTATGTATATTATGTGAGGGACGTTGAGTATGATTAAGAACTTAATGAGAGTGAAATTTAATTTTGTAATATTCTATCTTTTATTTAATGAATTATTTCTCGTTTATCAGTTAGGTTTTATATTGAAACCAAATAATATTATATATTGTTTATTTTATATAGTTTTTTTTATTGCTGATCCATATTAATAATATTTCTTATAATAATTTTTTTAAATAATTTTTTTATCCCCGCTAACCAAAATTTTTTAATCCATCCCTGTAACTAGGTAAGCTTGAGCCGAATCTTTCTCATTATGTGAACCTGGTTTACGATATTTTGTAGTGAAACTAGAACTAGAAAAACTTTGGAAAAAAAGAAAAGAACACCAGACAGGATCCAAAGCCAATTGTATAATGAGGTGTGTTATTTGTATACCTAACTTGAACACTAATATCATATAAAAGTACGTATGGCCTACACTTATATATTATTCCTATCTAATATGTGATTCTTTTGTTATGGAAAATTTGGTCTCAAATACAGTGTCTAGATACAGTGTTAACTTGTGATGTTAAAAAATCATTCTTGTTGTATAATTTGTGTTGTTCATGTTTACCATACAATCTAGGCATGTAGCTGCAATTAGTCCTACTAGGTGTAAAGTATCATAATATCATTAGTGTGCTATTCCAGCCTCTAGGTGTAAAGTTTTGAAAGGTAAATAAATAATGTCTTCTGTTTAGTGGAATGAAGTAGTTGGTACATACATATATAGTGGGTCATTACTCATCAGACACATGATTTATCTTCCTTGTACATACTTGGCAAGGTTTTCCAATGCATTCTGGTGTGAACTCTCAATTTCTGAGAATTCAAATATATATATTACGAAATTTAAAATCAATTTCTGAAATATAAATAAAGTTTTCAATAAATTAAGAATAATAATTGTAAGTTTAAATAAAATTACCTACTTTAAATTCATTACGAGATACTTGAGGATAGCATAACCCATATACAATACTCCTCCTGGAATTAATTATAAGCAAAAAAGTATCAATATTTTTTGAACTTAAATAAAAGTAAAATCCAATTAAGTCAAGTCTATTTAATGTCAGTATTTCAAAATTTAAGAAAATTAACTAATCCAACCAAATTTGCTTTTATTTTTCCAAGAACATTGCATAATCCTGAGACAATCAACAAACGAAATTCAACTAAAGAAAGACCAAATGGTCCAGAAAATAAAAGAAGCAAATCTGAAAGGTTTAGAGGCATCTACCTCTGGGGAAAGTCATGATGGTGTCTCCAAGGAATTCACAAGGCAACCAGTTATTGGGATGCCGATATCGAGAGAAGGGGACCAAGGGAGATAGAAACAACAACTGAGATGGAAGTTTGCAATCTTCGTCCTCCTGAGGGTGGTGGTGTCGTAGGCAACTTTGGGGAGGTCCAAGATATGCAAGTTGAATGTATGGGTACGGTGGTGCCGGAAGTTACCCGATGCATCAGGAATAGTTATGTTTAAGGTAGCTGGTCTACTAACCTTATCTAAAATCTTGTTATTAATGAATGTGCTAACATGGAATGTCAGAGGGGCGGGTTCAAAAACATTCCATTTGTTAATGAGAGATGTTCCTGTCGAGGATCCGACTTGTTGGAGTCTCTCCGTAGAACGTCTAACCAAGAATGAACACCGGGGTTGTTTTAGATTAAGGTTTGACAGAATATTGTATTCCGGTCCTACGTATCCCAATAGGAATCAAAGCCAGACGTAATTCTAGGTTCAACCCGGGTCATATGGTGATCTCAATCCCTTAATCTTGTATCTGACGAATACCAGCGAGCAAAGACTCTTCAATAGTCTCTTGATCGAGCTAGTTTCTCTAATACGCTTAAGGGAGAGTCACCTGGGTCAGTGAAAAGTGAGTCTCTCTTTTGGGTTCTCTTCCTTTTATCATAGGATCCCCATATCTTTAAGAGATCTGGGTTTATTTCCTTTTATCTCTTAAATCTTCTCAGAGATGTGATTTCCTTAATTTAAGGGATATTATCTCTTTTAACCGGATAAGGTTATTTGAGATAATATCAGGATTAATAAAGATAATATCAATATCTTAAAATGATCTCCTAATCGGGTAAGGTTATTTGAGATAATATCAGGATTATATCAATATCTTATCCTTCATATCTTGATTGGATCGGGTATCCAATCTCGGTGGCCGGGTTTTACTCCTCGACCAGTACACAAGTCCCCCCAAGCTTTGAGCTAGTAGAAGCGTAAAAGTTTTCATGATAGTAGCCGAGCTTGGCCTTTTAAAAACCTTATTTGGAGAATCTAAGGTTTATGGTGTAGGTTCTCTCCCCCTTTTTACCATAGTCTTAATGACCGATCTCGTACCTCGACCAATCGTTCAACCTCGATGACCGAGCTTAGGAACTTGGTCTCTTCTTTAGCCTTTCGAGCTGACGAGGTAATTGGCCGAGCTTCACGCTTCGAGTTGGCGAGCTTTACACCTCAGCCCATATACAAGCCCCCCAAGCTTTGAGTTGAATGCGTGGAAGCTTTTTGAATGAGCCGAGCCTAGACGGAGGTAGTCATCTTAGTTTCGTACTGTGACCATATTTTCTCAGTTCCCGGGATGAAAAGAGACGTTGCCCTTTGTTATTAAGGCAAAGCTGACTTGTGACGCGTGGCTTTTATGGCATCATTTTCGAGGCCTACGCTGTAGCTGCGTGTTCATATTTCTACTTGATGACAGCGTATATTCCGATGTCTCGGCCACGTGTTTCTTTTCCATTAGTGCACCGAATTTGCGCAGACTTGAAGGGACGTTTCCCTTCTCTCGCACGTCAACAACCACCATCATTTCGCCAAAAGGAACGTTTCATTTCTTTTTGAAACTTTGCTCTTTTTCTATAAATTGAGCGAGCCCCTGATACAGGGCTTTACTTTCCTTGAACCTTCGATTTTCTTCTCTCTCTCGAGCCCTTTCTAGTCCAAGATTTCATACTCCCTTTCCTATTCGAGGTACGTCCTTCTCATCTCTTTTTTCCAGTTTGATTTCTGATTTTTCATCCATGGAGACTTCATTCGAGGTATCCTAGAATGCCTCTTCAGGGGTTCAGATCGTAGAGCCCAAAATCAATCCGAGTAGGGGCTCTCCTCGTCCTTCTCCCTCTTCCTCTCATGGTGGTGGTGGTGCTCATGGTGCCTCCTCCTCCTCTGATGAGAGTAGCTCCGCTACTCCTAATGCCATACCCATCTCCAAGCGCCGTAAGCGTACCAATAGGATGCCTAGAGTCCTATACCCAGATATCACTATACCTGGGTATTTCTGGGTAAGGCCGGATGCGGGAGCCTTTCATTCAAATTTTAGGGATTCTGAATCCCTCTCGTCCATGAAAAACAAAGTTTCTTCTTCTAGTGGCACTGTAGAGTGTTTTCCGTGTTCTGAGAATGAACACGTCTTCCTTCATGCCACTCCAGATCAACCTTTTTTCACATACGTATATAAAACCATGTTTGAGCATATTGGAGTTACCTTGCCATTTACCCAATTTGAGTGTGATGTTTTGAAGATTATGAATGTTGCCCCGACTCAACTCCACCCGGACAGCTGGGCCTTTTTAAAGGCTTTCCAAATTCTTTGCGGGTAGATACGAATGGTGGCTACTGCTCCTATATTCCTCTACTTTTATAAAGTCAGGTTTGGAGATCGGGTTGGTTGGATCTCCCTTAGTGGGGTTGAGCGGAGAGGAATCATTGGGCTCTACAAGAGTTCATACAAATTTTTCAAGTCGAACTTTTTCAAAGTCCGACCTACTGTAGGAAATGAGTCCCTGTTTTATGACTCGGATGGAATCTCCAAATTCTTTTTACTGGCAACCCCATCCCACTAGGTTTTCTAGCTATGACGTTGGCTGCATGACAACTCAAGAAAGAACCGATGTTGAGCTCCTCAAGCTCTATCCTCAGCCATTGCCTTGTGGGAAACTTTTATTACTTCCCAAATCGTCAACTCGGCAAGCCGATTTTGATTGTAAGTAGCTTTTTAGTGGGTATTTTACTTACCTTGCAGCATACTTGTATCTGACAGATTTCCCTTTTTCAGTGATAATGGGGAAGGTCAATTATAAAGATCTGATGAAGAAGTCGGCTAACCAAGTTGCTGGTGAGTCATTTCCGGTTGCCGAAGCTAAGGGGAAAAAGAAGAAGGTTACTGATGCTGCTGACCCGAACACGCGCCTCTCTAAAAGGACTCCGGAAAATTTGCAGTCTGAGGTTCCAGGGAGAAGTCCTTCTCCCCTACTGGTTGTTGAACAAACTCCCTCCACCGAGAGGAGGTCGGGCAAGGCTCCTGTGGTGGCCGATCTTACTTCGGACACCAAATGGTACAACGGGAGTTGCAACCCGGGCTTCGACTCTCTTTGGGGTAGTGAGTTTAACCACTGTTCGCTCATCGACGGCCAGGTGCTCAAACCCGCTGATGCCCGTCTTTTGCTGGAGTAAGGGTCCGGTGAAAGCATGGAGGTTGCTGCTGCCTATGCTCTTCGGATAGCTTCGATTACCCGCTTCTGGAGTCACCGGTTCTCAGAAAACGTCAAGAAGATGGAGGTGATGAAGGCCGATGCCGCTCGTGCCCTGAAAGTGAGGGATGAGTTGGCTCAAGCTGTGGCCAAGTGTGAGGAGCAAGCTCGGATCATTGGCCAGCTGAAGGCCCAAAAGGCGGAGCTGGAAAAAGGCAAGACCACCCTTCTGGCCCAGCTGGATGTAGAAAAAGCTGAGCGGATCAATCTTCAGAAGGTCGCAGAGGGACTTCAAGCCAAGGAGGAGGCAAATCTTGAGCTGCGGAAGTCTCTAGAGGCCGAGAAGGAGGCCAATCTCAAGCTCCGATCTGATCTGGCTAAAGTCGAGGCTTCCATTATGAAGGAGCACGTTAATGGCTTCTCCCGAGCCGTGAAGCAGCTTCAGCGTTTCAACCCGAATGCTGACTTCTCCCTTGCTGACGTGGACAAGGATTTTAACAAAGATGGAATTCTAGTTCCGTTTTCCGAGCTGGAGGATGAGGCAGAGGTAGCACAAGAAGAGGAGGTTGAAGGACAAGCGGCCGAGGAGGGAGCCGATGGTGAAGGCGAAATGGGCTTACCTGACCAATCTTCTGCTATTCCTCTGAGTGCCGAGGATGAGCCCAACTCTATTCCTGTTGAAATCGTTGCTTATGGGGATGCCCATGAGTAGCTTAGGAAAAAGTTCTTAGGGCAATGCTCTTTTATTTTGAACTCTTATGTACTCTGGGCTTTGCCCCTTTTTATTAATGGAATCACGTGCTTGCTTACGAGATACTTTTTACTTAGAAAATGCTTGTAACTATTTTTCTAAGTTAGTGCTCGGTTTTTACAGTTTGGCGTGTTACACGGTTTACTCGAGTTTTTAGAACTCGAAACACCTGTAGGTATTTACTTACCTTCTTAGGCATTGGTTGTCTTATTAGGTTTAGCCATTCGACCTTGGTTTGGTCGATCTCGGCTCAGATTACCTCTTCAGGTTTTTAACTACCTTTAAATATTGTTTACCTTTTTAGGCTCGGCATTTCGACCTCAACTCGGTCGGTTTTAGTTCGGACAACCTTTTTAGGTCTTTAGTTGTTGTTTACCTTTATAGGCTCGGTATTTCGACCACAACTCGGTCGATTTTAGCTCGGTCAACCTTTTTAGGTTTTTAACAACCTTTAGATGTCTTTTACCTTTATAGGCTCGGCATTTCGACCACAACTCGGTCGATTTTAGCTCGATTAGCCTTTTCAGGTTTTTAACCATCTTTAGATGTCGTTTACCCTTATAGGCTCGGCATTTTGACCTCAACTCGGTCGATTTTAGCTCGAACAACTTTTTTAGGTCTTTAACCACTCTTAGATGTCGTTTACCTTTATAGGCTCGGCATTTCAACCTCAACTCGGTCAATTTTAGCTCGGACAGTCTTTTTAGGTCTTTAACCACTCTTAGATGTCGTTTACCTTTATAGGCTCGGCATTTCGACCTCAACTCGGTCGATTTTAGCTCGGTCAACCTTTTTAGGTTTTTTAACCTTTCATAAATAAATTTTTAACCATAACAGTATTCTTGCCTAATAGTGCAATAGAAAATTATTCTATTTATTTATTTTTCCGGGTGTGCCTCATTAAAACCTTCCTGGCAACCTCGTGGGAAAAAGACCGGGATAGGAAAAAGAGTACATCACCTACTTACATAACCTTAACTAAAATAAAACTTAAGGTGGGAAGTGTTCCATGTTCTTGGAACAACCTTTCCTAACAATTCTTCTAGCCTATAAGCACCATTTCCTGGATTTTCAACAATTCTGAATGGGTCAGACCAGTTCGCTGCGAGCTTACCCTCTCTGGAGTCTTTTCTCACGTCATTTTGCAATCTCAGCACTAAGTCGCCTTGCACAAATTCCCTTGGCTGCAACCTCGAGTTGTACTTCCGAGTTGCTTTTTGCTTGCATAGCTCATCTCTGATTTTCGCATCATCTCGACCTTCTTCAACCATGTCAAGCTCAACTGGAATCATTGCATCGGTTCCGTAGGTTAGCTTGAATGGCGTTTAACTAGTTGAAGACTGCAGTGAGTAATGGTAAGCCCATAGGATGCCTGGTAATTGTTCAGCCCAAGTCCCTTTTGATTGGCCTAACCTTCTTTTGAGCTCGTTTAAAATGACTTTATTGGCTGCTTCTGCTTGTCCATTTGTTTGTGGATGCTCAACCGAGGTCACTTTATGTTTAATTTCGAGGTTGGAGTAGAACTCTCTAAGCTCTTTATCGGTGAATTGCTTTCCATTATCAGTGACAATTGCATAAGGGAGGTCATGCCTGCATATGATGTTTTTCCATACAAAACTCTGAACCTTTTTAGCAGTTATCATAGCTAATGATTCTGCTTCAATCCACTTGGTGAAGTAGTCTACTCCTACCAGCAAGAACCTGACTTGACCTTTAGCAACTGGGAAAGGACCGACTATATCCATCCCCCACATAGTAAAGGGCCACGGCGAGAACATGGAATGGAGCTCTTCTCCTGGAGCTCGTGCTACATTGGCGAACTTCTGACAGGGCTCACACCTATTAGTCCAGGTAGCACAATCCAATCTCATGGTCGGCCATTAAAACCCCGCTCGTAGGACCTGAGCTGCCAGAGATCGGCCACCTGAATGCATTCCACAGATTCCTCGGTGCATCTCATCCACGTACTCGGACTGCTCCTTTGCTATGCACTTTAGTAATGGCATGGAGAATCCTCTTCTGTACAGCTCTCCATCTCGGATGGTGCAATGGCAAGATTTTAGACGAATTCTCCTCGCCTCCTTAGGGTCATTAGGCAATTTTTCCGAGGCTAAATATTCCCAAATTGGTGTCATCCAGCCACAATCATAGTGCTCGGTCATTATCACTTCGGCATTTTTTATGCTCGGTTCGAGAATATTTTTCTGAATGAAAGTTCTTAGCTGGCCAGGTTTCTTGGTGTTAGCCAACTTAGACAACAGATCTGCCCTGGAATTTTCTTCCCTAGGTATATGCTCAATAGTGAAATTATCAAATTCAGAAATTAGACTATTAACCTTGCAGAGAAACTTGGTTAGTTGGGGATCCTTTGCTTGATAATCACCCGAGACTTGTCCTCTTACAAGCTGTGAGTCACTTCGGCATTTTAATTCTTGGACTCCAACTTCTTTAGCTAGCTTCAGTCCTACAATAAGGGCTTCATATTCTACTTGGTTGTTTGAAGAAGTAAACCCAAACTTTAAAGATTGTTCCAGGATTAGATCATCAGGCCCTTCGAGAATTATTCCAGCTCCGCTTCCCTTTAAGTTAGATGATCCATCAACATATAGAAGCCAGATGAAGGATTCCGACCTCGGCTTAGAAGAGAGTTCGGCAATCAAGTCGGAGAGGCATTGTGCTTTCATCGGCCCCCTCAGCTCATATTGCAAACATAATTCTTACAATTCTACTGCCCAAGCTATCATTCGTCCGGCTAGATCGGGTTTCCTGAGCACCTGCTTTATTGGATGATCAGTTTTGACTATAACTTGGTGTGACTGGAAGTAAGGTCGTAACCCCCGAGCTGCCATAATTAAGGCGAGGGCTAGTTTTTCAATTACTTGATATCGTGTTTCTGCATCTTTCAGGATTCTACTCATATAATACACCGGCATCTGTTGTTCTTCTTCTTCCTGGATGATTACTGCACTGATTGCATAATCCTTGACAGATAGATACAAGTACAGATCTTTGCCGAGCTTAGGCTGAGTGAGGATCGGGGGAGAGGCTAGAAAGAGTTTCAGATCCTCAAAGGCTTTCTCACACTCCTCGGTCCAGGTGAACTCTTTTGGTTTTTTCAAAAGTTGGAAGAAGGGTCTTGCCTTTTCTGCGGACTTTGGGAGAAAGCGGGATAGAGAAGCTAATCAGCCAGCTAACCTCTGAATTTCTTTCACATTCTGAGGGCTCCGCATTTCCATGATAGCTTTGCACTTATCTGGATTAGCTTCAATTCCTCTATGTGTCAGCATATATCCTAAGAACTTTCCTCCTTGCACACCAAAAGAGCATTTTTCTGGATTTAACCTCATGTTGTATTTCCTGAGTTGACTGAAAATTTCTTCGAGGTCGGAGGCATGTTGCCTTAGGTCATCGGATTTTACCACCATATCATCAACATATACTTCTAGGTTCTTTCCGATCTGGTTGACAAAGACTTTGTCCATGAGCCTTTGTATGTTGCACCAGCATTTTTTAAACCGAAAGGCATTACCCGATAGCAGTAGTTTGCCCCATCAGTCATAAGTGCCAATTTTTCTTCATCAGGTGGATACATCTTGATCTGGTTATAACCTTAATATGCGTCCAAGAAGGACAAAACTTTGTACCCTGAGGCTCCGTCTACTAGTCTATCAATGTTGGGAAGAGGATAAGAATCCTTTGGGCACGCCTTGTTGAGATCGGTGTAGTCGGTGCACATTCTCCACTTACCGTTGGCCTTTCTAACCAACACCACATTGGCTAGCCAAGTAGTGTATTTCACCTCTCTGATGAAATTTTCTTTGACCAGTTTGGCAGTCTCCTCGGCTACTGCTTGGCGCCTTTCTTCGCCAAGTTTTCTTTTTCTCTGAGCTACAGGCTTGGCTTTGGGACATATAGATAGCCTATGGCACATGAAATTGGGGTATATGCCAGGCATATCCGATGTCTTCCAAGCAAACAAATCGGCATTCTTTCTTAAGACCGCTTGAATCCGTTGTTTGAGCGAGGGGTCGAGTTTACTGCCGACTTTGGTGCACTGTTCAGCTTGGGCTCCCAACTGGATCCTTTCTAAAGACTCTGTTGGTTCGGCTCTGGACTTGTACATCTCTTTCCTTGGGTCTAGTTCAAACATGCTGACCGAGCTCGCTGAAGTTACCGAACTGACCGAGCTTACCACTTCTGCTTTATCATCCTCGGCATTCTTTGTGATATCCTGGTTTCGGGTAACCTTTAGGCTATCCACATAGCATTGCCTGGCTATCCTTTGGTCAGCTCAGACTGCGACTATATCTCCAGACTCGGCTGGGAATTTCATTGTTAGGTGTGGGGTGGAGACAATCGCTCCGAGTTCATTTAACATCGGTCTTCCAATAAGGATGTTGTACGACATGCTGGCATCCACAATAACATACTTGACTGATACTGACTTGGAGAGTTTTCCTTCTCCAAACGTTGTTAAGAGGTCTATATAACCTCGGGTTTTTGCTTGCTCCCCAGCGAACCCTACTAGCTTATCTTCCTGCTCTTTTATCAGCTTTTCTGGAATTCCAAGTTTCTTGAAGGTCGCTAGGTATAAAATATCAGCCGAGCTCCCCTAATCAATAAGTGTTCGTTTAACCGAGAAGTTGGCTAATTCGACCGTTATCACCATTGGGTCATCTTGATTTGGATCCAGCCCTTGGAAATCATCATCCGAGAAAGTTATTGGAGGTCTTGTCCTTGTAGGTTTTCCAGACATCGTGTTTACAGATCAAATGGCTTTTACATGACGCCGCAAATCCTCCTGAGATTGTATTGATGACCCCTCTGACTCCTCCTTCTGATTCTTCATTAAGAGCCCTCTGATTATTCAACCGATCTCCATTCTGATTATTTCCTTGAAGGTTTGCATCTCGGTTACGATTGTCATAGCCGCGTCTCTGTCGTCGTCGACCAGCTCGTCTGCCTCCATTATCATCTCGGTAAAAACGAACCGGTCAAGATGACCTGCTCGTACCAAGTCCTCAATTTTTTCCTGGGTTGTTCTACAGTCTTCAGTGGAGTGACCATAGTTTTGATGCCATCTGCATTCTTTACTTTTGTCTGCATTGACCGGCGTTTTGGACGGTCGAGGTAAGGTGAGTAACTCGGCGTTGCACACCTCCTGGAGAATGGTTGCCCGAGATCGGTTTAGCGGCATATAAGACTGGTACATGGGTTGCCTCTCCGGGAATCCCCTTTCATTGGTCTTTTAGTCCCTTTGTGGATTAGCCTCCCTATCTCTTTCTTTGCTCGGAATCGAGCTCTTGTCTTCAAAACCTCTTTCTCTCCTTTTGAATTCTACCATCTCTTCCGAGTTCATGAAACCTGTAGCTTTTTCCTGCAACTCTTCAAAATCTCTCGATGGTTTTCGAGATAAATACTCAAAGAATGGCCCCGGCTTCAGACCGCCCATGACGGTATGAAGACAGAGTTCCGAGCTAATATTGGGAATTAAAATTTGTTTGGCACTAAAATAAGCCATATAATCTCTGAGTGATTCATTCCTTTCTTGTTTAAAATTCACCAGCGAGTGTTGACGATTCTGGGCAAGTATACCCAGTCGTGCAAGTAATACGGTGGTAAAATCGGTTATCGTATCCACGGGGATTGGATGTCAACTACCAATTCACAAGACTCAGCAACTATCTAGACTAAACTTTTAATCAAGAGAAAGTAAAACAAACAAAAGAAAAGAAATAAAATCTTTTTGTCTTTTTGGGGACTTTTGACAAACACTTGGCGTGCAGAAAGATATGTTGGAACTAGACTTCACCAAACCTCTAACTCATGTACTATCAGGACTAGATACCTCCCATTCATGCTTCAGATATTAAAATCAATCCACTAAATTACTCAAACCCCGATTCCTCGGATGGCAAGAGCCTAAATCCACTAATAGACCCTAATTCCTTAGGTGGCCTAGATTAATGAATTTGTATTAAGATTAGGGATTACGCGATTACTAATAAACCTAGTTCCATTCCTAGATACAAGGCTTACTAGGTGATTAAATTCAGTTCTGGTTCTGATACGAACGTCCCCATTGCATACCAAAACACAAATCGAGTCATGGGGGTGGTGCTAGCCACAACAAGCATTAAGCATGGAAAATTAATCACTAATATGAAGACATGAACATAGAATAATCAGTCAAGATAAATACATAATCAATCAGTTTGGCTACATCTAATCCCAACAACAGGGATTTAACTACTCATAAATAGAGAATACAAAGAGAAAGAGAGAAGGGATGAAGCAAACTCCATAGGAGGATCCTCCAATCTTCTTCCAGTCCCAGAGCAAGGAAAACATCCCCCTTCAGGGCTTGAACCCTCTTCCAGCCGCAGCCTCCAAGTTTGCCTCCAATCCTCCAAGAGACCCCCAATTCTGCCCTAAAACAGCAACTTATACCAATCAGTTCTGCGCTCACTCGCGAGGCGAATGGACTCTCGCGAGGCGAAAGTTAAAATCTGCTATTTCAGAAATGGGACTCTCGCGAGGCGAATGTTTATTCACGACGCGAAACAGTAAATTGCTTCTCCAATATGCCCATGAGGAGCATCAGGGCCTGGGCGTGATGGCTTCTGGTTTCCAGACTCGCGAGGCGAGACAAGGTTCGCGGGGCGAACCAGAAAGACTTGCAGTTTCTGGAACAGTCAGCTTTCAGGGTCGCGAGGCGAATCCAGTTTCTGGGCGAATCTCCGACTCGCTTGGCTCAATTTCTTCTCTTCTCAGGCTCTATTTCATCCAAGCTTTATTATGGCCAAATCTGCACAGTTTTCCTCAATTTCTGCAAAACAACACACAAAACCACCTTCACCCGTTCCAAGGGAAAAACTAATAAAAATCAAATAAAGAATGCCTAATCTATATGAAAAATGCATGCAAAAGTGTACAGCAAACATCATGTAAAATCTCACTATCAGCGAGACCGAGTGCCTTTTATGCTTTCGGCTCGCTGCGAATTGTGCAGTGAGCTTAGTTACAAGCACATCAAAGGAATTAATTGTCCGAGGTGGTAGATTCGTAAGCCAGGTTAAGGCAGGGCCTTGCAAAGTGGTTGGAAAAATTTTACACATGACGGCTTCTAAATCGGTCACCAGGTAAACAGAAGAAATAAAGGATTATACGTGCTCGGTTAGGTAAGTGGTGCCATTGAATTTATCGATGTTAAGGGGCTTAAAATTTCTAGGCATGATTACCTCATCAATGTCATCCGTGAACGGCAACCTCAGCCGTCGGTCTGTTACCCTTTCTTTTTGGATAGTCCTTTCTGCACGAGATTTAGCTTCTGAAGCCACTGGGCGAGGTTTGGTCTTGGACGGTCGGTTAGTATCATGAGGAGAAGGTACGTAGGATGGATCTTTTTGGCTAGCCTAGGGTGAGGATTGCTCTTCCTCGGAAGGTGTCACTGGTCTTTCTCTTTTCCGAGTTCTTAAAAGCCTTTGATTCTGAGCATGTATCTCCTCATTCTCCTTATGCAGCTGCCTTAATCGTGCTATAACCTCTCCCAGCCGAGGGTTATCTTCATCGATGGGAGGGGGAGGGTGATTGTCATGGTTCTGGGTCGTATTCGAAGTCTTGTGATCTTCATGGTTCATGCTGTTCGCCTTCCCCTCGGTCCATTCCGTGTAGTCACCATCAACCTTTCTTATGGAATCGGGGAAAGTTTTTCCTCGGTCCCAGGGTGGGTGCCAAATGTTCCTGCCGAGATCCGACTTGTCGGAGTCTCGCCGTAGAACGTCTAACCAAGGGTGAACACTGGGGTTGTTTTAGATTAAGGCTTGACAGAATATTGTATTCCGGTCCTACGTATCCTAATGGGAATCAAAGCCAGACGTAGTTCTAGGTTCAACCCTTGGTCATATGGTGATCTCAATCCCCTAATTTTGTATCTGACGAATACCAGCGAGCAAGGACTCTTCAATAGTCTCTTGATCGAGCTAGTTTCTCTAATATGCTTAAGGGAGAGTCACCTGGGTCAGTGAAAAGTGAGTCTCTCTTTTGGGTTCTCTTCCTTTTATAATAGGATCCCCATATCTTTAAGAGATCTGGGTTTATTTCCTTTTATCTCTTAAATCTTCTCAGAGATATGATTTCCTTAATTTAAGGGATATTATCTCTTTTAACCGGATAAGGTTATTTGAGATAATATCAGGAATGATAAAGATAATATCAATATCTTAAAATGAGATAATTCGGGGGGCATTTGGTTGTCATGGGACTCCAGTAAAGTGGAGTTAGATAACATCATGCTTCATGAACAACTAATACATGCTAGAGTTGTTCCAAAGGATGGTAGTGCTCGATGGTGGATATCATGTGTGTATGGTAGTCCGAGAATGCAGGAACGAGATATCTTATGGGAGAAGATGGTGGAGTTACAAGCCGGTATGGGAGTGGAACCGTGGGCCATTATGGGAGATTTCAATGGTTTTATTTCTCCTACTAAAAAAAGTGGGGGGACATCCATGCCTTGGCTCTCTGTGGAACGGTTTAGAAGGTGTATGGATAGGTGCAGGTTAATTGATTTGGGGTTTGATGGACCACCATTTACTTTTGAATGGCAGGATGTTAAGGAGAGATTGGACAGGGTGTTGTGTAACAGTAGGTGGCGTTTGAACTATCAGGAAGCTTTAGTTCTTCATCTGCCTTCCTTAAAGTCAGATCACAAACCAAATCTCCTACAGTTGGTGCCCAACTCAGAAATAAACCTGGGACCCAAACCTTTTAGGTTTATGGCGAGCTGGTTTGCCGACGCTTCCTTCCCAAAAATTGTGGCGGATTCATGGAGCGAGGCAACGGAGTGGACACATGCAGTAAGTATATTTCATGAGAAAGCTAAGGAATGGAACATTTCTGAATTAGGCAATATCTTCCATCGAAAAAGGAGAATTATGGCCAGATTGGAGGGAATTAATAGAAAAATGGATATGGGGCAGAATAGGCACCTTGAAAATTTACAAAAATCACTATGGGAGGAGTATAATTCAATTATCAAACAAGAGGAAATCTTCTGGATGCAGAAATCAAGGGTTCAATGGGTCAAATTTGGTGATCGAAATACAAAATTTTACCACATGTCTACGGTGATAAGGAGGAAGAGGAACAAAATTGAAGCTTTGTTGGATGACTCAGGGGATTTAATCACGGAGATTACTAAGCTTCATACAATGGCGGTCGATTAATTCTATAATTTGTATACAACCGCGGATCAACTAAGCTCGTTTCAATTCCATGGGTGCTTTCCAAAACTTCCTAACTTAGCGATGGCTGATATTCATGCTCCGGTGACTGAGTGGGAAATTAAAGAAGCGGTTTTTAGCATGGGTGCTATGAAAGCACCAGGCTTGGATGGACTACAACCAATGTTATTTCATACTAATTGGGATGTTGTAGGAGTCTCTCTATGCGAGCTGGTTAAGGGGATTTTCAGGGATCCTACACAAGTAGCCGAGATAAATGACTCACTACTAGTGCTTATACCAAAATTGGATGGGGCTAATCAAATGAAACAGTTCCGGCCAATAAGTATGTGTAATGTGAGTTACAAAGTCATCACCAAAGTCATTGCATCTAGATTAAAAAAATGCATTGGCTATTTAGTGGCACCAAATCAATGTAGCTTCATCCCCGGAAGACACAACACGGATAATATAGTGATAGCGCAAGAGGTGTTCCACTCCATGAGAATTGCCAAAGGAAATAAGGGAATGGTGGCAATTAAGGTTGACCTTGAAAAAGCCTATGATAGACTTAGGTGTGAATTCTTATTGGAAACCTTGCAAGAAGTGGGTATAGAGGATGGCCTGAAGAGTTTAATCATTCAGTGTGTGTCCACATGCCAGATGCAAGTGCTCTTTAATGGGGAAAAAACTCCAGCCTTCCACTCTACAAGAGGAATACTTGTTTGTTTTATGTATGAAAAGATTGGGGCACTGCATAGAGGCGACGGTTTTGGAAGGGAGATGGAAACCGATTAGAATTGGTAGAGATGGCCCACCAATCTCCCACATCTTTTTTGTGGATGATCTAATTCTATTTGGGGAAGCCTCGGTGGAGCAGATGGAGGTTATTGTGATGCCTCTGGACAAAGAGTCAATGCTGAAAAAACTAGAATGCATGTGTCTCCTAATGTCAGTCATAACAGATCCAGGGAACTTAGTAATGTGAGTGGCTTTAGGCTAACAAATGACCTTGGGAAGTACCTATGGGTGCCCTTGGTACACAGGAGAACAAACCGTGAAACCTATCAGCATTTGGTGGAGAAAACGAAGCAAAGATTGAGTGCATGGCGGGCGGACACTCCGTCCTTTGCTGGAAGAACAACTCTTGTGCAATCTGTGGTTTCAGCCCTTCCAACATACACAATGCAAACCGTTCTGCTTCCCAAACATACCTATAATAAATTGGAGAGGATGAGCAGGGACTTTTTGTGGGGTGATGTGGAGGAGTCTAAAAAATGTCATACGGTTGCTTGGTCAAAAATATGCTTGCCTCGGTCAATGGAGGGTTTGGGGTGTGAGGACCTTCATGCTTTTAACAAGGCTATGATCATGAAGCTGGGATGGGAGATCATAAAGAAGCCTTAAGCTCTTTGGGTACGGGTGTTAAAAAATAAATATAAGTGTGGCAGTGGTGTGGTGCCAAAAGTGAGGAAGGGTAATACTTGTTCTGAAACTTGGAGGGGTATTTGTTCAACGTGGGATTATGTGAAGCAGGATATGAGATGGGTTCTGGGAAATGGCAGGAAGGTGAAGTTCTGGAAAGACTCATGGTCGCCCTCGGGGATAATTTTAAGCAGCGTTTCTGTGAACCCCGTGTCGGAAGAGCAGGCGCAGCTCACGGTAGAGGATCTTACGGATTCAGCCCATGGGTGGAACATTTGCTGATAGCATACCAAGGTGGGTGTGCGCATAAACTTTGGGGATGTTACCAAATGTTCAATCCTAATATACTCACTGTTCCTATGGTGATGGATCATGGGTGAGCGATAAAAGGTAAAACGAATTTGTTTTGCATGACATATAGTTGGGGTTCGCCTGATTTTTAATATAAATTTTATTTTATGAGTAGGGGTGAAATAAAATAAAAATATTATTAAATAATAAAAATAAGAATAAGAGAAAAATTAATAAGTTATAAGTTAAATAAAATAATTGAATTATTTTATTTAGCAAATATCTTTGTTATCATCAAACTAAGTTATAAGCCAATGAAATAATATTTATAAACCGGTCCTTTGTCCTTATGTATATGGGTTGGGGTATCCCTTGTCAAGACCGACCCAACACTTTTGGAGGATTAAAGCGAACTCTAAAGTGAGGCATTTTAAAAAATATAAAAAAAATTGTCAAAATTATTATACTTTTATTTAAAGTTTATTTTTCATTCATTAAATTATTATAATCGAATAATCGATTTCATTTAACAATTCTTTTTCAATCGATAATAAAGCTAGTCCACTTAATGAGACATTGTCAATCTAAGATAAGATTTTATTAATTTTAATTTTGAAAAACTTTTTTCTGCCGAAGCATCAGTTACGAGAATCGTTAACATTATGCATTTGAAAAAGAATCAAACCTTATTATATAATTAAGTATGTCAATTGGTGTATCATTTTCTACTTGTATAATTTCTCTTAAAATTTTTAGTTCTGTAAATAAATCTAATCCATCAATATCAGAGTTGTCATTATGTTTTAATGAACGTTCAAGGTTAAGAAAATTTTCTTTTAAATTTTCATTATCCAATGACCTCAATTTCTCAATGCTAAATAGAAAACCAAAAATATCTTGATATATTTTAAATTGTTCAAATCTTCTTTGAAATAAAGTGATTGTTTTATCTATTATGTACAAGAAGCAATTAACTTTAAATGATTCTTCAAGAGATTTTACAACTTCATTGTCAATAATCGCATCTAATTGTTTATTTATATGAATTGTATGTTTTTCACATAACTTTGGTTCTATATTCATTTCTATAGCAATTTATTTGGCAAAAGTTATAGCATTTTCAAATCCTCCTTCCCTGTATTTTTCAAAAAATGAAATAAGACCTATCGATTGTTCTATAGCAACATTAATACACATATCCTTTGATTGCATATTTTTACTAACCGAGTTTATCGCAAACAATATCTCATACCATATAGTCACGCCTAAAATTGAGAGAATTGAGAGATGAATGAGACAGTGAGTAGAGACGTGATGAGAGTCAGAGAGTTTGAAAATTGAAGCTTTTGAATTTTTTATTTTTTTGAAACAAAATAAATAACAAATAGTATTATGTATTGAGAGAAAAGAGTTGGTGAAAGAAATTGTCAAATTGATGAGAGTCTGAGAGAGTGGCTTGATTGAAATGGTCAAAGGAGGAGAGAGATGAGTAAGACACACTGATAGAGATGAGTCATGAGTGAGGAGCATCATTTTTCATTTTTATAGAAAAATACTAAAAAATATTAACGTTATTTTATTAATGAGCCATTATGTGGGTGATATAGAAATACGTGAGATGAGTCATGATTGAGGAAAATAAGGAGTCTTTTGTGCAGTTGTTCATTTAGCCTTTTATACAACTAACTCTTTAACATTTTTCTAAATTATTTTTATTAAAATAGGTAGTAAATTTTTTTTTTTCAAAGGCCGAAAGCCCTAGATTTACCAGCTTTCCCTTGGGCGGGCCTTGCACCTTGTAACCCATTTCAATATACTCTTTTGTCTTAAAAAAAAAACATGGGGTCGTGAAAGTGGTAAAGCAGTTTTGTCTTAGGCCCTACATTTACCAATCTATTGATTCTTTATAATTTCCTATCTATCTATCTATTATAATATTAATATATTGAAGTGAGAACAGACTTAGCAAGAGTGATCCTTCCAGCTTTATTAAGAAGTCCGTGTTTCCAAGAGGCTAGCCTTGTTTGCATTTTTTCTAGGATAAAATCAAAGTCAACTTTTTTAGGTCTCCCGTTAAGGATGGGGAAGCCCATGTATTTTTCCAAGGAAGGTGTGCTTTTGATTGAGGATATGGAAGTGTATTTCTCCACCTTATTTCTAGAGACCCTGAAGAGAACAATGTTCTAGATTTTGCAGTATTCACCTTAAGCCTCGAAGCCTTGCCAAAGTCATCAAATAATTTAGCAATTAGTCTTGCCTGGGAACTCTTAGCTATCGTAAATGAAAGGACATCATCGGCAAAGAGGAGATGTGAAATATGAGGCCCATTTTTAGAAACTTTAACCGGAAGCCACTTCCTCAAATTCACAGTCTCCATGATATAGCCAAAGATAATTTCTCCATACAAATGACAAAAAGATATGGGGAGAGGGGATCCCCTTGTCTAAGGCCCCTTGTAGGAGAGAAATTAGGCAACCTCTTACCATTCCAAAGAATAGATAAAGAAGACGATGTAACACAAAACATAACCAGCTTCACTATTGAAGGAGGAAAGCCAAAATCTTGCAAACAAATTTGGAGAAAATCCCAGCTCACATGGTCATAAGCCTTCTCCAAATCAATTTTATAAGCCACATCACCTTTTTTTCTTCGTAGATTTTTTCATGCCATGAACTATTTCTTGCAGAATTATGACATTATCAGAAGTGCATCTACCAGGCAAAAAACTACTTTGATGTGGGCCAATAATATCATTAAGGAAAGGGCGCAACCTATTGACAAGAACCTTTATAATAATCTTGTAAATAGTATTGCACAGACTTATAGGCCGAAATTCCTTAAAATTACCTGGGTTATCCACCTTAGGAATCAAAGCAATTAAAGTTTCCGAAATCGAAGGATCAAAAGAGCCCAATAAGAAAGTGTCCTTGACAAGCTTCCAAATATCATCTCCCACCACATGCCAATATTGTTTGAAGAAAATAGGTTGAAACCCATCCGGACCAGGGGCTTTAAATGGTTTCATAAAATTTAGAGCTTTAGAAACCTCATCTTTACTTACTGGTTGCATCAAAATTGCTTTTGCTTCTTCTGTCAAACTCGGAACATCGGGGACCATGAATTGAGTGGAAATGTCATGGTTGTTTGAGCAGAAGAGTGAACGGAAAAAATTAAACGATTCCTCCTGTAAAATAACTTCATCACAGCACCAAATTCCATTAGGCAATTGAAGACCATGAATTTTGTTTCTCTTCCTTCTTATTATAGTTTGTGCATGAAAGAAAGAAGTATTTTATCTCCCAATTTAACCCATTGCTCTCTAGATTTTTGGTACCAATGAAGCTCCTCTTGGAAAAGAACTTGATTGTACTCATGATGAAGATTTTTTTCCAACTGAACAAGAGCAACGGAATCCACCTGTTCTAGAGTTCTCTGAATACCTTTTAGGCGAGCCTCAATATTTTTCTTCTTTTTAAAAATATTACCAAAGATCTCATGATTGAAATTCAAGCAATCTTCCTGGACCTTTCTAAGAGCTTCAACTAGCCTACCAACCTTACTCCTCCAAGCATCCTCTACAACATTTTTGAAATCATCATGGACAATCCAAGCAGCTTCAAAACGGAAAGGTCGGGGACCTCTAGATTGAGGGAGGCCTCCCAACCGCGGAAGGAGAGGATTATGATCTGAGTGGAAACAACAAAGAACCTCCACATAAGCTTCCGGGAAAGCCATACGCCAAGGAAGATTTTCTAAGCCTCTGTCTAATTTTTTAGCAATAGCTCTGTTACCTCTACAACTCCGATGCCACGTAAATCGACCTCCAATGGTATAAATATCTACTAAACCACAGTGATCCAGCACTTGACCAAAAGCTTCAGCTTTTGACTGACAGAATAAGCCACCTCTTTGGTCCCCCGGCAAAAGGACTTCATTAAAATCTCCCATAAGAGCCCAAGGAGAATGAATTGAAGAACTAAGATCACATAAATAATACCAAAAATCAGACCTTACAACAGGGATAGGCCTAGCATAAAGTCCTCTGCAAGTCCAACTTTTGCTACTCGATGACATACTAAAAGTGACTGAAAAATTATTTAGACTAAACCCCCAATTTGGTCCCTGAGAAAAACACTCGGGTCTGAAATAGTCCCTAACCAAAAAAAACTATCCGTTTAGTCCTTAAGAATGTATTTCCGGGACAGATTAGTCCTTCTGTCACAAATTAGTCCCTAACAATTTTTAAGTGATACCAGTAAAGTCCCTAAGAAACATGACCGTGAGCCAAATTAGTCCCTATTAACATGCACTAAACATGATAGAAACACTACAAAATATGACAGAAGGACTAATCTGTCCCGGAAATACATTCTTAAGGACTAAACGGATAGTTTTTTTTGGTTAGGGACTATTTCAGACCCGAGTGTTTTTCTCAGGGACCAAACTGGGGGTTTAGTCAATTATTTACATCAATGATTGTGATACTAAAATTGCTTCCTACATGCATAAGGATCCACAACCCACCCGACTGGCCTCGTGCTTCAACAATGTGAATCGGTTGGTATCCCTGTTGATTCCAAAAACTTCTTGTCCTTTCAAACTGAATGTGAGTTTCCATAATGAAAAGAATATAAGGCTTAGTTTTTCTGACAACATCTCTAACATGTCTCTTTGCTGTGAAATTATTTGCCCCTCTAATATTCCAAGAGAGGATTGAAATATCTTGAAATTCCATCATCATAAACAAAAAACAAAGGGTTCCAAAAATCAAGAGCGAAGAACAACCCATTAAACCTTGCCAAGGGTGTCCATTACCACCTCTTCCTCCTTCTGAGTCTCCATAGCAATCTCATGAGAAGCACTCTCCAAACTTCCATCCACCATTGCATCCTGAACCTTCATTGGTGAAGTCATATCTGGGGGCTCAGGTTCATCAATAAACCATATTTATACGCACGTGCCTGACAATCTGATATGGGATGCAAATATACATGGGTTTTATACTACCAAAACTGGGTATGACTGACTTTTACATAGGAGGGAGTCTATTTCAAATGAGAACTCTTGGTCATGGGTTTGGAAAATAAGAGCTCCAGAGAACTTGAAATTTCTAACATGGTTGGCTTGCCATAACTCTGTCCCAACGATGACATTGCTTCACCACCGTGGTATGGCCCCTTCTAATGTTTGTCAGCGCTGTTTTGAGTTTGAAGAAACGTTTCATCACACATTAGGGACTGCCCAGTTTCTAAACGTTTGTGGCAAGCTCTCGGGTTCTCAAGTTCTGTGTTTTTCTCTCAAATGAATGAGTTGGCTTGGCTGAGACAGTGGAGTTCAGGTGATCGGGAGGCTTCATTTTTGGCTGGACTCTGGTGGGCTTGGAGGAACAAGAACATGGTAACTATAGGCAAGGAACAAATGCCTTTTTATAGTCTGATTGTTGCAGCCGTGAATTTCAGTACAACTCTGAAGTTGTGTTACCCGAAACATAGTCATGGAGAGGGCAATGATAAGTGGGTGGCATGGAAAAATTCTACAGAGGACACTATTATCATCAATGTTGATGGAAGCTGTATAGGAAATCCAGGTAGAACTGGTTTTGGTGGCTTGCTTCGTGGAAGGGATGGTAACTGGGTGACAGGTTTCTATGGCTATATTTGGCTACTTTAACATTCTGCATGCGGAAATGATTGCTCTTTTGCATGGACTGGAGATTGCATGGAATTTGGGATTCAGAAAAGCTGCTTGCTATACAGACTCATTGAACGTTCTGAGTCTTATTATTGAGCATCACGGTCCTCATCAAAAATTGGCTACTTTGATCCTCAATATAAAGGATAAAATGAAGCTTAATTGGTCTGTTAGAGTGGACCACATTCTTCGTGAAGGAAACCAATGTGCTGATTTTCTTGCAAAAATAAGTGTCTCTCAAGAGGAAAGATTGAAGATTATTGATCATGCTCTACAAGGAATGAGCAACCTTCTTCAAGCTGATGCTGCTGGGGTTGCATTTTTAAGGGGCTAATTTTATTTTGTTCCTTTGTTTTTTTTTTCCTTATTGTCTGGTTACCAAAAAAAATAATATTAATATATTAAAATAGACCCCAAGCTCTTCCGTTTGACACCTAATAATATTTTTGTCACCTATTCTAAATTTTTACACCTCAGCAATAATCTGACGTGTCATTCATGAGAAACCATTCTCTCTACTGCCCAATTTGTTCTTCTAGCTCCCTATCCAAGTAACGCACCAAAACCAGGCTTTTTGACCAAACTGGGTTCCTTTTAGAAACTATTTACCAGTTTAGGGTTGTTCTGAAACTATTTACCAATGGGGGGTCGTTTTAAATATTTTATTATTTTTGGATCTGACGGGTCAAAGGCGCCACTGCAGATGGCGCCTTTGAAGGCGCCACTGCAGTTGGCGCCTACTGTTTTATAAAAAAAAAAAATGAAAAGGGGAGGCGCATTTGGCAGTGGCGTCCTCCCCTGCTAGCTACAGTAGCGCTACAGTGCGCTACTGTAGCAGCAACTCTTTTTTTTTTAATTTTTATTTTTTTAAAAAAATAAAAGTTTTATTTTTAAAAAAACACATTCACCAGATAATGAATTGAATTCACCAGATATTTGTACCCGATTCACCAGATATTTACACATACTTAACCAAAAAAATTTATTTCTCAAAAAAACCCATTCACCAGATAATGAACTGAATTCACCAGATATTTGTACCCGATTCACCAGATATTTACACATACTTAACCAAAAAAATTTATTTGACTTTTTTAAAAAAATAAAAATTTTATTTCTAAAAACACCCATCCACCAGATAATGAACTGAATTCACCAGATATTTGTACCCGATTCACCAGATATTTACACATACTTAACCAAAAAAATTTATTTGACTTTTTTAAAAAAATAAAAATTTTATTTCTAAAAAAACCCATCCACCAGATAATGAAGCGAATTCACCGGATATTTGCACATACCGACACGATTATGGAGACACCGCGGTTTCTCTTGTATTATATATAATATAATGAGAAAGGGAATCTGTATATTATGAGCTTGCTGAGAGAGCTTTAGACGGAACCATCAGCGACAGGATCAAGGAATATTCATCTCAGGTAAACTCATCTTCTTAATTTCACTCCGGAGATTTTCTGCAATGCCCTCACCAAATATTTTTTTTTACTACTGTAATAATTGATTAATATTTATTAGTGTAAATTGTTATTGCTATTGTTTTTTTATGCCTACTGCGATATTATTTGCTACTCATTATTACGGGATTTTTTTATGACTTCTTGTTTTTTTATATAGATACTTTATCAAAAAGGAACCCAGTTTTGTCAAAAAACCGAGATCAGTTCCTTGCTTGAGAGATGGCTGGGAGCCTTGGGTCTCCCTTCAGACCATTCTCTTCCGCGAACATTTTTCTCTTTGTATTTTGTTCAGTTCAGTAAAAAGCTTCCTCTCTCTGTGGGAAGAAGGCAGCGAATGTTTTTTGGTGTAAATTGTTATTGCTATTATTTTTTTATGCCTCCTGTAGTGCTGAGGTGGAGGCCTCACAAATATTATTTTATTATTTTACCAGAGATGAATATTCCTTGATCCTGTCGCTGATGGTTCCGTCTAAAGCTCTCTCAGCAAGCTCATAATATACAGATTCCCTTTCTCATTATATTATATATAATACAAGAGAAACCGCGGTGTCTCCATAATCAGGTCAAGTATGTGCAAATATCCGGTGAATTCAGGTTCATTATCGGTGGATGGGTTTTTTTAGAAATAAAATTTTTATTTTTTTAAAAAGTCAAATAATTTTTTTGGTTAAGTATGTGTAAATATCCGGTGAATCGGACAAATATCCTGGTGAATTCGGTTCATTATCTCGGTGGATGGGTTTTTTAGAAATATTTTTATTTTTTTAAAAAGTCAAATAAATTTTTTGGTTAAGTATGTGTAAATATCTGGTGAATCGGGTACAAATATCGGTGAATTGGTTCATTATCTCGGTGGATGGGTGTTTTTAGAAATAAATTTTTATTTTTTAAAAAAGTCAATAAAATTTTTTTGGTTAAGTATGTGTAAATATCCCGGTGAATCGGGTACAAATATCCGGTGAATTCGGTTCATTATCTGGTGAATGGGTTTTTTTGAGAAATAATTTTTTTTGGTTAAGTATGTGTAAATATCTGGTGAATCGGGTACAAATATCTGGTGAATTCAATTCATTATCTGGTGAATGTGTTTTTTTAAAAATAAAACTTTTTTTTTTTAAAAAAATAAAATTAAAAAAAAAAAAAAAAGAGTTGCGCCACTGCCAAATGCGCCTCCCCTTTTCATTTTTTTTTTTTTTTTATAAAACAGTAGGCGCCAACTGCAGTGGCGCCTTCAAAGGCGCCATCTGCAGTGGCGCCTTTGACCCGTCAGACCCAAAAATAATAAAATATTTAAAACGACCCCCATTGGTAAATAGTTTCAGAACAACCCTAAACTGGTAAATAGTTTCTAAAAGAAACCCAGTTTGGTCAAAAAGCCCCAAAACCACCTTCAGTCACAATAAAACAGGGACTAAACCACAAGTGCACTAAATGATGGTGCAGTGGAGGCGCGTTGGACGACAGCGTGAGCACGGCGGCGACGGAACTGGTCGGAGCAGAACGTGCACGCACAGATCGAAGGGAATGTCATACGCAATCAACAACAAAAACAGAGAGCAGTGAAAACGCTTATTGAGAGGGACACTGTGACTCTGAATTTTGGGAAGTTTAGTTCTTTTTTGAGCAAATGATTTCTTACTATCTCATGCATTTGTGAGTAAGAAGAAGATGAAAAAGAGACAATGGCAATGAAGTTCATGGTGTAGTTCCCGTGATTGGTAATTTATTATATATTTATGTGTTTTCATGTATCTTCTACTCAGTTGCAGCAATAAAACATGATGTGAAAGATTGTGTTTAGTACTTGATCTACTGCTTTGCCTATTAAATTGATATCCTTCATGAAAGGTTGTTTCTTTGCTTTGAAGGTGTTAGATGATATGTCTGTGTTGATAGAAAATTGAAATAAAATGATATGTGCAAAGTTTGAAGTTGGTTTCCTTTTTGAACCATTAATGAATGAGCTTTTGTGATATGCTCTTAACATGTTTGTTGAATTTTGTTGGCTGAATCCGTCTCTCTAATGTGCAATGGTTTTTGTAAGGTGTTTTGATAGTTGGTTGATGCCCCTTGAAGCTCTTTGGTCACTAAAATTTAGTTCATATCCTCAGTTGTTAATATATGAGGGTGAGGTTGAATGTTATAATGTTGTATACATTGCATATTTGTGCTTTTAAGTGTAATTGACTATGTTGAGGATGTGCGAACCGTGTTGGCTTAGTGTTATCATGCTTCCTTTCTTCCTTTTATTTCATCCTATTTTTGTCACGTTATCAGACCCACGCCACTAGTTGTTGCACTTTTTGAGTTTTTTTTGTTTCCTTCACTAATGATTATTGATGAAACCAATTGTTGCGTGAGCATTTTATGTAAGTGCATAGCTTATTTGTGCGCTGCAAAATGGCTATGCAAATAGATAGAAGGAAATGGCTAAATAGTTGGACTCGATATTGGCTGCTATTGATTTGTTGTTCAATTTTCCAGTAGTAAGTGTAAGTGACATTTTTTTAACAAAACAAATGTGCAAAGTATATGTGTTTTTAACAAAATATTTTATGATATAAGTATATATTAATTCTTGAAGGCTAATGAATTTTTAGGCTTGCCAGGTAAATGTGTTGTATATAAATGCATTGTGTCTTATGTGTGAAAGGTTTGGATGGACTCCTGTTGATGAAAAACTAAAATTAAATGTTCATGGTTTGAAATTGGCTTCCTTCTTCATTAATGAACAAGACATTTATTGTAATATGCTCTTAACATATTTGTCCAACTCCATGAGTTGAATCAGTCTCTCTAATGTGAATTATTTTCATAGTTGGTTAATGTCTTTTAAACTGTCTGGTCATGCAAGCTTGACCCACATCCTTGGTTGTTAATTTATGAGAGTGAGGTTTAATGTTGTAATGCGCACTGTATAGTGCATACTCCCTCATGTCCATATTATAAGCAAAAAATTACTGAAACATATATATTAAGGTGGTTAGTTAATCTCATTTAATTTAATTAAAAAATTAGGTTTTTACCTAAGTTATCTTTTATGGTAATGAAAAATTGCTTGTGTTGTTGGGAATAGAACGAGTCATCGGAAAACAAAATTTGTATTAAATGAAGGATATTTTAGGAATAATGTCATTAAATGAGTCATTGGTAAACAAAATTTGCTTATATATTGGATCAAAAGTTTTGGGATTTTTTGCTTCTAATATGGACCGGACGGGACCGGAGGGAGTACTTTAGTTTTTAAGTGTGGTTGATTATGTTGGGAACCATGAATGATCCTGACTCAAAATGCATGTTTCCTACCTTCTTATTTTACTCCTTTTTTGAACTTTTTTTATTTAAAAAAAAAAACATAACAACATACATCAATAGGTTGAGTATAAGATACACCCTGCACATAGAAAAATCCATACATTAAAAATTGTACCCCCACTAGATAACAAGAAGTGAGAAAGCCATGTACTACTTATAGCTAGCCCTCCTACACGAGTATACAAGAAACATAATTTGACACTAGAAAAAAATTGAACCAGAGAAGTTGTCTCCAGCACCAAAACCCCCACAATAGAGCCTAGGCAAGCACTAAGCTCATAACATATATCACATTATTTCTTTGCACCTTTTATTATCTTCTATCAAATCATTGCTTTCTTTGAGTATTTTTTTTTCTTACGCATGATTATGGAGGGAATTAATAGGTCTTCAGAGAAACCCACTCTCGGTTATAGGAGATACGTCAATTGGTTCATGTTTGTCCATGTCATGATCATAGTGCATTTCTTTTTTGTCACAATGAAAAATAACCGTGTCTCTCATATCTTAGTTATTGGCTTGTGGAGCGATCAATTTAGCTATTTATTTAACAATGGACTATTCTTTACCGAATAACACATTTTTACTTATATTTATTATTATTTTTTAAAATAATTGCAACAGCATAACGCACGGGTCAAAATCAAGCTATTGTAAATATCCAAAAAAATTTAATATGTAATATATACGTCAAACATAACGAAAGCTATACCTTTTTTTTTTTTTTTGAGCGTAAAACACTGAATCATAACATTACATAAAACAGGTTACAGAGCAGTTGTTTGCTTGGCATGGGACACACCCCATCCAAGTCCTAGACCCAACAGACCTTGATAAGGAAACAAGGCTATGAGCCATAGTATTAAACTGACGCCTAACATGGACAACATTGACCCTATTGAAACTATTCATCAACATAATACAGTCCTGGATGATATGATCAATAGCAGCCACAACAGACTTTAAATTAATGCAATTAACGACAGCTACAACATCATAAACAATTGTGATATTTTGTATATTCTGATCCTTTGTGCATTGTAGTCCCCAACGAATACCAAGTGCCTCAGCTAGCAATGGATATGTTTCAACCTTTTCATACCTGCAAGCTGAGAAAGAAATGGAGTCAGGTTGGTCATAAGCCACCAGGCCCCACCCTGTAGACCCATTAGAGAAACAGCCTGCATCAACAAAAATTATATGGTTTCCTGGGTTCAAAACAAGTTGGGGATGCTGATAGGTTTGTTCTGAACTAGCTTCAGCTGGGCATATTGGGTTTAATTCTTGGACAAAATTGGTTGCAGACATGGCCACTTCAATAGGATCTCTTGAGCCACACTGCATGACTCCTTTGTCTCCAAATGATTTCTTCCAAGTGTAAGAGTTCCGAGTGTTTACTTTCCAGCTCTTTGTGCCTCTTTATACCCTCTGGTGATTCTGCCCAATTAGTAATATCTTTCAATTGAGCTTCAACTCTTTGGATTTCCATTCTGATTGGCCCAATTTGATAGTCTTCAAACACACTATCCGGCCTTCTCAAGGAACTGAGCTTGCTAACACAATTTGCTTCAGAAATCCTCCAAGTCTTCCTTACCTCATCTTCACATCTAGCATCTCTGGTCCAGCATTCTTCAAACCTGAACACCCTATTCCTTTTTTTCTTATTTAAATAACTATGAGCCTCAAGAAGGACCATTAAGGCTGCATGGTCTGAACCATATCTAGGAAGGTGGGCAACCCGAATTGGAGAGATCTGGTCACAAAAGGCACCAGTTGCTAAGGCTCTATCCAATCTGCACTGGATGTTCTCCTCTCCTTGCCTACCATTTGACCATGTGAATCGATATCCTTCGAATCCCAAGTCCTGTAGACCACATTCCTCAACAGTTTGTCGGCCTACCAAAAGCTGGTTTTGGCTGCGGAGGTTACCACCTTTCTTTTCCTCCCCAGACAGTATGTCATTAAGGTCCCCAAAGCAAATCCACTTACTCCCCACAGAACGTGATATAAGTTGGATCAGCTGCCAGATTTTCCTCTTATTCTGTTCTTCAGGAAATCCATAAATGCCAGATAGGTACCAGGGATCACTCCCCTCCCCATCCTCACAATAACATAAAATATGATTTAAAGAGAAAGATCGAATAGTTAGATTCACCTGATCATGCCAAAGGAGTGCTAGTCCTCCTGCCCTCTCACGACCGCTGCCGGTACAGGACACAAAGACAGGAGCTGAAACCACTTCTGATCTTAATTCTATCCATCTCACTATCATTCAGCCTGGTCTCCATAAGGGAAACCAGTTGGGGATTTTCCACTTTGATGAGCCTTAGCAAGGCTCGAACTGCACGGGGATGCCCCAAACCCAGGCAGTTCCAACTGATGGCCTTCATTTTTCTAGGTGGTGTTGGTCAGCCAACACCACCTCTTGAGCTCTTTCTTCAGCCTCTGCCATATCAATGTCTTGACGCCTTCTCTTTTCCTTGTCCTTAAGGTCCTCCGGGCTTCCTTCAGAGATCATGACATCTACAAGCTGCCTCTTTCCCAGTTCCTTCACTAGATTTGCAGATTGTGCCTTTGATGCTTTTCGATTTCCTTCCATTCGAAGCCATTTCCCTCTCTTTCTGACCTTTCCTTTTTGGATGCTTTTCCCCTTTTCCATCTTCTTTGATAGGGCCACTGTGCCCATGGATTCAGAAACACTCTCTACTTCTTTCTCTGAGAGACTCTTCTTCTTTCCCAATTCAGCATCAGCTTCAACTTCATTCTTCTCCTTCCTGATGGCCGCTTCCTTGTTTTGATTCACTTCATACTCAGTTTCCTTTCCACCTGTAGAGGCCTCATATTTGCTGGTACTAGTGCAAGCGAAAAGATTTTTGCTGCAATTACCAGAGCTGCTCTCCTTTTGTTGCTCAGTCGCTGCCTTTGGTAGAGGGGAAACTCTCAACCAGGGTCCATAGGATAGCTCTTTCTCCTCCACCTCTTCATAATCGTCTTCTTCTGGAGCCTCAACCTCTTCACAATCCTTCATCTGATGCCCAATCCTGCCACACACAAAGCAGAAATTTGGGAGTCTCTTATATTTGAAGAAGACTCGCAGATTCCGCCCTTGGTATCTGACAATCGTTCTTCTTTTGAGTGGTTTCCTCAGATCAATAGCAGCCCTGATTCTTAGGAATCGCCCCATCCTGTTAGAATCCTTTAGATCCGCCTCTTCAAATTTCCCTATGATATCACCCAGTTTCCTTGCCATGGGTTCAGATCTTAATTTTAGGGGTAATTCGTAAACCCTAACCCAAAAAGAAACATGGTACATTGCTAGATCTGATGGTTGTTCATCTCCGGTTACCCGCTCCAGTATTAGCAGGTTTCGATCAAAGCTCCAGGGACCATTCCTCAACACGCTATCTGCATCTCTTTTGGTTGAAAACCGAAACAAGTAGAGGTTCTTGTTCAGGTCTTGTATTTCGATTTGGTTCTTGAGCCTCCACGCCTGAGTCATCGTTTGCTTGAATGCCTTTATATTGTAGGGGTTGTCTGTCCACAGCTTCCCTACCAGCGATCGTCTAAAAACCTCATCACCATAGAGTTCGTCTTCCTCAACGGTAACCCATTCTTCTTCTTCCTTAAACAAGCTCACCTCTTTCCATCTATCCATGGGAACAAACAGAGGAGGGCAAAATAGCCGGTAGGAACCGGAGGAAAGCCTAGGAGAACCTAGAACGAAGCCAGCACATGGTGGGAAAGGACCAGGAGAACCTGGGAGAGATGGCCGCCACTAATCCTAGCAGAGCTCGAGTCGGGGAAAAAAATTATTCACAAACGAAAGCTATAGCTTACTTATAAAATATTATTAACAATATATGTAACAATTGTTACTGTTGAAAGAAATTTTTCAAAATTAAGATTGCTTAAATCTTATTTAAATCAATAATGTTACAAGATATAACGGCATAAATTAAAGAGGGAGGGTTGGGAGTGTCCCACAACGAGCTGTTGCATGAAGCATGATAAGGGTGAATTGAAATACCCTGTTCGAGCTGGGCAGCTCCAGAAGATTAGAGAGGAAGAGAGAAAGATAACACAAAAATTATGTTTAATTTCTTCTTTTCTATTTCCATAACTTTCACAGTCCTATATAGCCAATACTGTTACCACAGCATTCGGATCACATGACAGGTGTATTGTGATCATCACAGATTGCTAACCATAAAGGAATCTAATATCAGAAATTGCAAATAAGAAAAAGTGTGACTAAGCACTTCTAGAAACATGAAGTATAATGACTCAATCAGAATCCTCTCACGAAGCTGGTGTTTTCCTAATGTTTGGGCCTGTCTCTGCTGGGTAATTGATTCGGGCCATCAGTGTTTGAAGGCTCATGACCCAAGTGTCATTTAGTAACGTATCAAAGCTCGATGCCATCATGCCTTGTTAAAGCGTGAGATAAGATACCACACGTTTGGAGCCCGAGACTAGGGAAAGATAAGGTATCAGATCATCATATACTATTAGAAATCAAGATAAGGTGAATAGAATAGGTAGAGTCATTGTTAGCAGTTTCATTTACATCCACAAGATGAAATAGCAGAAGGGGCATTTGTGTTGCATAGACTTTGGTGGGACTGTGAGAAGAGGAAGAGCTAGGAAGAAGATGAAAAATCTCAGCTTAACATCAGAGCCTCACATTCCAAGGCCCTCAAATTCCTCTTATTCTACTCCAAACCTCCCATTATTTGTCAAACCCATCCAGGTAGTGGTATCGCATGGGAAAGAATTGAAACACCCAGATTCAAAAGTTGCTATCACTCATAGAGAACAAACCCCAATTATCCTCAAGAAAGTAGACAAGGACACAACTACATCTGTGGAGGAGCATGGTTCGTGTTGCCAGAGGACATTGGTTAAACTTGTAGTTCATAAAAACGGGCATTCGAGGCTTGTGATAATGGGAGCAGTTTCTGTAGGAATTTTGCTGCTTCTGGGTGGGATGGATGACCAAAAGGCCTTGGCTTTTGGACCCGAAGGCCCACTTGTGGAAGAGTTTTGGGACAACGTCAGGAGATATGCACTCTATGCTCTCACTGTCAGCACTGGTGCCATTTACACCATCTTCCAGCCTATTTTGGAGCTCCTCAAGAATCCCATTTCTGCGATTCTTGTCCTTGCTATTTTCGGGGGCAGCATCTACATTGTTTCTCAAGTGCTTTCTGCCATGGTTGGTGTTACTGAATTTGCTTACGATTATGGATACTAGATAGTAGATAATTTTAATCATTTCCCCTCTCTATTACTTTTGCTACTTGCTCATGGTTCATACATTACCGGTAAAAGCAATGTTCTCTTTTTATTATTTGGTAAGTGCATTAGTAAAAGAAATATTTTTATTTTCGGGCCGAGAGATAATAAAAGTATAAAATAGAAAAAACACAATTTTTAACCCGTGATTTGATTTAGCAACATAAAATAAAATAACTAGTTCTTGCTCTTGTTGTACCAAAAAGAATGCATCTGCATCAAGCTTTCGTTCTAGCAAAAAACAAGTGCATAACAGCAGGGGAGGTGGTAGCACACATATCTTTGTCATGTTGTAGACAATGTTCTTTCTCGGTTACAAGTTGCAAGTCGTATTTATTAAGTAGTTCAAGTGAGGCAATCAACAGATGAAACTGAGAGAGGGTAGCAGAAAGTGTTGGCATACTGAAAAGAGATGACGCTTCCGGGGCCAAGGGGCTGCCCATCATTGACAAGGCAATCATCATATCCAATTCGACGAAACACTGTTGGGTTTATCAAACGGACCGAGCTGAACCATCCACAGTGAACCCGAATATTTGCAATACTGCAATCATCGGCACACACGTTCATGATTTCAACTGAGTAGGCAGGAATCCCACTGGGAAGAGGAGCCACTTGCCCTTGATATATCACTATGTCGTCCTTTGAGCAAGCCGTGCCAATACCTTTCATGTCTCCATCATCTACAACATGCATTACATACACTATAACTCAGTTATTAGGATTGGTGGTATGTTTTATTTCATGGCACGGGTCCATGATGTGCTGCGATACTTGGATATGGGGTGTAGATTTAATTGCAACATTAATTATTATGGGACATGTGCTGTATTTTAAGTTTGGATAGAGTCGTAAAGTGAGTTCATCTCCTTAGAATTAGTAAGTAAGAATGTATGCAATAACTGATAAAGTGAGTTAAAAATTTCAAAACTAAAATGAGAACCTGCTACTCTCACACATGATTAGTTAGGGTTCTCCTACCAGCAGACTGCAATAGCTTCCGAGTGGTGATCACTGTTCTGTTTCCATTGGGAAAAAACATCTCTTTAATGCCAGCTTCTCTTTCACCCTCCATGTGAATTAGTGAATCCCATACTGCATTGCAATAGGCATATAAATTAATGTTATCATCCATGTATGTAATTCAATGAACTTTTACTCCAAACTAAAATGGGAGAATGGATTGAGGGGAAAGCCATGAAGAACTACTCCGACCAATCTAGCAAGTTGGCAATTAATCAGTAATTGGTTCCTTCAAGAATCTCTTGGAGAAACAGCCATGATTGGCATAATAAAGAAGAGAAATAGATGAATTTTCAAGTGATACCATGTAAGAATATAGGAATGAAGAAAAACTGAAACTTTCTTTCATTGATCAGCAGAGTTGTTCAACTGTCAGGCAAAACAGAAAATAACTAACTGAATCTTCCAAGTTAAACTAATCATCTAACACAGGTCAACAGGTTATAAATAAAACTTTTTCAAGAACAAAAGAGCCGATTAAATAGCTTAAACCATTATGTGAAACCGCAAAGAATGTTATGAGTTAAGCACCCTGCTGGGATGCATGTACAAACACTACTAGTGTAATATATATGTTGAATGCCGGTTACCTAAAAGCACGGCTAAGACAAAGGGCACTAGCGAAGCCACAGAGACCATGCAAATGCTTCGAGCTTTGGGACTTTTGATCAACACAACCTTCATCCTGAAATGCCTTCAATCTGCTCCCAAGTAACCTGAGATAAAGAACTACATTCATTAGAGGCAGCATAAATGGAATGCCAGAGGATAGAGAGTGAGACTGTGAGGGAGAGAAGAAGAAAACTGACAGCAATAACTCTCTCTGCGTGGAAAAAGTCTACTGAGGTCAGGGTTTGAACTCCAGAGTTTAAATAGTTGTACGAAATGTAAAGAAAGAGAAGATGAGGAGTAACATGGATTCTGAAAATAAAATTATTGGTTACTTGACAAATTAAAACCTGCTAGCTTCCAAGGATTTTCATCTTGGAAGCTACGTGTAGCACAGAACCTAATTTATTATAGCTTAATTAAGCTCAAAGCCCCATCTTGCTACAGAAGCTGTCGTTCCAATGTTTCATTTGCAAAACTTGGTACTTGTCTTGTCGCTGAATAATTAAAGGGAGAGACATAAGAACTCAGTTGCCCGTTAAAATGAACAAAAAGAAAGAAAAAAAAGGGAAAAGTCGGAGATTCGTAGTTGTAATGTATTGCATTGCACGTGCGTGAATTATAAACTGTCTTATGGTATATTAAAGTATGCCATTTGCTTTCCTTGAACTTTTCCAGAAATTCTGAGTTTAACTTTAGTCTTGTCTTCTAATTATATGCCAACAAGTTGTAGCATGGCATTGGAAAAATATTTTACGCTACTATTGAATCAGAATTGATTTGATGCTCCAAGTATATGGGTGAAACACTGAAATTATGGAATTTTTTTTATTATTGAAGTGGTTTCCATGAAAAGATCCATTAAATATAGGTTTGGAACAAGGTTTTAAATAGGAAGTAAACTTGGGGTGCAGCTTGCAAGTCACTTTCACATCAAATTAACAAAAATGGGTTAAATGGTGCAAAGTGAAAGTGAAGTCAAAACATTCTTTGGGACTGTGTTGTCAGTTGAACTGATATTGACAACTTAAACAATGTACTACTACTTATGAAGTGGATGTATGTCAATCTTGTATGGTTTTATACTTTTATTCATGTATATGGATGGGTGGATGGATAGGCAGGCAGGTAGAACAAAGAATGATTCTGAGTAAACGATTTGCTTTTTTTTGGAGGGGGGAGGAGTTAAAGCGGTAAAAGATGGAGTAGATCAATTGCATGCACTGCACGGATGAAACAAGAGGGGTCCTCGTTCCTAACAAAGGTATGTTTCGGTAAACAACTTAATTAAGAGCTTATCGTATGAGACCTTATGTCATAAGCGCTTAAAGAACGAAAAAGAAAGAAAATGGCATTAAAGGATTCGAATAGTGAAAAACACGGAGAGGGTGTTTAGTGCATAAGCTCCTATGATAATTCCATAAGCTTCTCCCAGTGACTTATGAAAATAAGTCAAAAACTCCTTATGGGATGACATAAGTTATTTTTATAAGATCTGCCAAACACACTGCATAAGAGCTTATTCATCAGATAAGTCAAAAAAGAGCTTAAATAAGCTTTTCCAAATGTCGCCACAGTAAGAGAAGCTTTTAATTATATGCGCAGGCAGCAGGCAGCAGGGGCATGCTTACTGGCTTTTAGAAAGCGGTGTGATTTAGTGACTTGTCTCGCCCTTTTGATTTCTTCATTCATTCACCCACCCACTCACCTACGGTATATGCTGTGCTCCTTCCCCACCCCACGAGCGCCCCAATGCTATGTTCCTCTCCTTTTCTCAAGACTTTGGTCTTATCTACACTAACTGCTAACCTCCTGCGTTTAATATCACACAGAAAGTAAAAAACTTACCACCGTTAAGGTTCATCCCTCGTTACATTAAAGGCTCATTCTGATTATCAATTATAAATGTTTGAACAACATATTTATTCACAAAAAATATTGGTTGGGACACAGTGTGATATATCAAAATGAGACGGGAGATCCTAGTCCTTTTATTAGACCATCGTATAACACATGATAAATATAGTAATCAAGAGATCATGTTTATTTAGTGAACCCAAATGCTAAGATAATCCATGTTTTTTGTTTGTGCTTGTAATTGTTCTTGACGTCCTCTACTATATATGCATCATAGATAGTTCAGCTAGCAGAATTCCACACCTTTTCTTTGGGTTGATGGTGAATCTTGTTGGCTTGTTGCCAATGTAGCAATTCTTTTTCAACAGAAAGCTGTGTTTGTGGGTAGCTAGTTCTTGTTGACGCAGGGCTGCCCCGCCATAGGAACTTGTCGGGAAGATAACAGTAGTCAAACACACTCAAATTAATTGATTGATTGATGACACGTAGTCAATCACTGATGGTGAACCTACCGTATTGAAATGCGCTAGCACTTCATCACTCGAAATATAGGCCAGAGGCGCAGAACATTTACGAGCCTTATAATTTACAAGTTGTGAGAAACAGTTAAAATGTATCCAGGTCCCAGTTAAATCGTTTCATCTTATTGTCACTAATTTATCATTATTTGAACCAATAAAGGAAGAGCAAAACAATCAGCGTTAACAGAAAGAAACACGGGTAGGAGTCTCGAAATTTTGATAGAACCCTAACAGCGTGTTTGGATAATGGATTTGAAGGGAGTAATGGAATTTTTCAGAGCATTTAAAATACTTTATATTAAAATACTCTGTTTAGATATTTTGTTATGAGAAATTTGAAATCCTTAGAATTTTTTAAAGGGTATTTGCTTTAGTGAAAATGAAGGGATTTAAAATTTTATCTAAATACATGGAATTTCAAATTCGACCTTTCCTCTTGTCCCTCTTCTTTCACCCGTCATTTACAACATTGTTCTTCTCATCTATCGTTTTTCATGCGTCCTTCACGATTGAGAGGAAGCTTCTTCCTTCCTTGTGTGATTTTGAATCTCCATAGCTATCGATTTCTCTGCTCCATTCTGAATCTCCATAGCCCTAGCTTGGATTTGAGATTTGAGAGCTTCTCCAGGTATCAAATCTATCCATTCTTCCTACATCTCTATTTTATTGTATGTGATGGGTTGGATTTTTGTCTTTGTTTTTTCTTGTTCTCGATCTCTCATGGCTTGGGTTTTTCCTTTTTCTTTGGATTTTTTGGTTCTTATTTTGGTTTGCCATTCTCTTCTGTTTATGGAGATTGATTTTTTATTATTCTGTGCTTTAATGGTGTTGAATCTTGTTTTTGTTTTGATTTTGTGCTACCTTGATTATTTTTGTTTGATATTTCAAATGGGTATTTGAGTTTTTGTGTTATGGAGACACACCAATTTGTAACATGCTTGTTAAAATTACTATTCGTCTTTTCAGGTGGCAGGAGCAGAAGCTTCTTTGAAAGTGGAGGGTTTGAATAAGCAGCTTGTGGATTCAGTTGAGTTAAATGTACATTCTTGTTTTGTTATTGTAGAGTAAAAGTAAATTTTTTGAACTGCTTTCATGAATGGTCACTCTTGCTATTGATGTTACTTTGTTTAGTTGGATTGATTGTATTTTTTTTTTCCTTTCCAGCAACCTTCTCAACTTTTAGTGTACATAGGTAACTTAGTTGTTAATAGTGTTGCATTTTGGTTGTCAATTTGTCTCAATTAGGTGTCATTTTGTAAGCTGTGATGAGCAGTATTTGGAACAGGTTTCATTTTTTGGAAGCTCGTCAGTATTTCACTAGTGCAATAAGTGCTTTTTACGTCAGTTAAAATTGATTTTTTACGTCGAATCATCGATCGACGTAAATACAATCGGTAGCGTTAATAGTTAATATTTTAACGTCGATTGAGAATCGGCGTTAAGTATAAAACTATTAACGTCGATTATTTAACACAACCGAGCGTTAATTTTTTAAAAATTAACGTCGATTTTTTAAACAATCGGCGTTAAACATAAAACTATTAACGTCAGTTCTTTAAGACAACGGACGTTAATTTTGTTAAAACTAACGTCAGTTGTTATAAAGAACTGACGTTAAAGGTTTAATTTTAACGTCAGTTGTTTATTACAGCTGACGCTAATAGTGTACTGTATATTTTATAAAATACTATTAACGTCAGTTGTTTGATACAACTGACGTTAATAGATTTTTTTTTTTTAAAATTCAGTTTTAAAATATCACTCCCCTCAGCTATCCCTGCATTCAGTAAATATCCCAGTAAAACAGAATATCAACACATTACAGAATTGCAAAGGAAAAATGGAACAATTGGGGGACTTAAAACCAAAACCCTTGTATATATATAAATAAATTTTAGTTCCAATGTCTAAAAAACAAAACTACCAATCTAAGGATATATATATACATGTTATTAATTAGTTTCTAAAGTCTAACAAAAAAACTATTTATCTAAGTATTGCGGAGGTATCTTGTCAATTCCTTTTTCAGCCGCATACTTGAAGAAGAATTCAGCGAAACGCATACTCAAGTCTCTTAACTCATCTTCTTGAATAGGTGATTGGTCGCTAAATGCCTACACACGTTCAAATAATAACAATAACATCAATGCAAGTCATCTTCAAAACTATAATATATAATTTAACAAGTTTTTTAAATATTACCTTAATCCATCCATCCGTAATAGATGCGGAGACTATGTTCAGCATATGAAGCATCACATAATAGCCGCACGACCACCCGTCAATTTGAAATCGAGACTACCAACAAAATTAATTTCAACGTCAGTTGAATATACATATAAATTAGTAATTATAATATTAATTATTTGATAAATAAACTACCAAACCTTGATGATGTTCCATACAGGATTTGCTTTAGCCTTAGAGGTCCTACTTCTCCCGTTGGCGCAACTTATGCTACTTGCCTTCAGCGCACTATCATAAACAAATAATCAGGTCGATTAATTAACAAATTCATATATCATGTGTGTAATAAACTAAAAACAACTGATATTAAAACTTCAATTAAATTTAAGATTAGTTACTTACTTATTTACAGCTTCCACCACCTTCAGTGGCGGATCTCGGTGGAGAGAGCAGAAGAATATGACAGTATGCCTTGACGGGTGAAGTACCAACAACTGCCAATGGTCATTCATACAGTAGAGAGCCAGATATAATTCTTTCCGATTTTCTCCCAACAAGTTCCCTATGTATTTACTCAATGCATCGCCAGCAAAGAATTGGGGCAGAAGGACTGACGGATCTAAGAAGTCGTAAACTGATGCAACGCCCTTATCAAGCTGAAGACGATGGAGATACCTAAGATATGAAAAGGTGTGGATGTTAATTACATAATATATATATTGAAATTAAAATAAATTATTAATGGAAAAATACCAAAAATAAATAAGTTGTAAAATTAAAATTAACTTACGTGCACCAGAGACTGAAAACATTGTTGTTCAACCAGACGTTATTTTCGCAGCGGCGTTCGAGATCGTCACCACAGAAGGTAAATATCATCCGTTGATCTGGGCGTGCCACCCATCCATCGTGCTCCAATGGACATTCAAAAATCTCAAACGCATAATCCTCACCAAGTGAGAACAAACGAGTGATAGGTGACAGCGACACCGACATCGACTTGGCCTTCAGTTTAGGAAAAATAAATTAGATAAGTTGTTGATAATTAAAAAAAACACAAGTAATTATTTGACTAATTTGGACATTAATAATGAATAAATACCTTTGTTAACATTTCGAGCTCACGTCGTTTGGAGTCCAACTCAAGCTCACGCCTTTTCATTTCCAACTCATGCTCATGGCGCTGGACTTCCAACTCCCGCTCCCTAGCTGCCAACTCATCGTCCTCCACATGTGCCCTACTAAAACTCTCTTTTGTGCTCACATGTGAAGGGTTGGCATGCCCTGCGGTGTCCTGGGATGTACCAACGGAGGAAAGCTCTCTGGCAAGCGCCTGCTTGAATTCTGGGTTGGATATTAAGCCTTGCATCAGATGTGTTGTAATAGCTGGGTTGGACATGAGGTGCTGAGTAATGTCAGCCAAAATTGATGCTTCATTGACCACCCGCTTTCATGAAGCAGACTTGCCATAATATTCTTTGATGGTCACGTTCCCAGGAACACCGAGAACCCGACCAGGATGGTCTTTCTTGCCTAGAGCAGTCATCAAGACGTCCTGCCGTCCAGAAGGGACGAATGCGCCCTGGAATGATTGTGCTTTAAGATCCATCTACAATGAAAAAAAATGAAAAAACGTGCAAGTGAAAAGTGTTGCAAATATCTATACAAATATCAATTGAAATCAAGTTAATTATTTACTTACAATCTTATCTGCCACTTCGCGAGTGGCATCAACTTTAAAAGATCTCGTCTTTGTCATGCGGTCGGCTAACCAGACATCCTCGCGGTCGATGTCCGATGGAGGACTTGATGGTGTGCCCTCAGGCACCTCTCCTCTTTCAATCCTAGCAGAGTGCTCTTCCTGCTTCGCCCTCAGCCTATCCGCCATCATCTGCTCGATCCGAGTCTGGTACCCACCCTGAGACATGGTGTGGCGGTGGATGTTCTTCGCCTGATTCTGCCGACCCTTATTTGCCTTAGCCTATTCAAACAAAAACACATAATTAAATACAGTTAAATGATCTATAATAAGCATACAAAATTAACTTAATCAAACCAACCTGAAATTCTCCATCCTGTCGACTCCTGGCAAACATATCCCAAGTATCCTGATCAATCCAGGGATAATCCGAGAACATTTTATCAAGCCGCTTCTTCCCAGATACATAGTACCTGGTAAGATCATGCCTGAACCCATTCCAACACTTTGATGCCATTTTCATACATTTATGACGATGATCCTCGTCATTTGACACAGTCCAAGCTACCTACACATTAAACACATAACAACTGGATGGATTAAACTCGGATAATTATCTAATAATGTAAATCAAACTAATGTAAAGGTAAAATATCGTGATAGCCTCCCAAATCTGATCCTTAACGTTCTGTGGAACGTCATTCCAGTGATTGTAGTTGATGCTTACGTGCTGCTTCGCTTGTAGAAACACCCACTTATTAAATTCTTTAGCACGGGGTCCCTGGGAATTTAGATTAGCATCAAAGGACACCTCAAGCTTCTGTCCGCTTTGCCTGTCCTTCTCTAGTTTCTTCAACGAGGTGGCTCCTCTACCCCGTTTCCTATGAGCCTGTGATGTCTGTATGGACAAAAAAATGATAAAATAGAGGGTTGTAACATTATAAACTTACATTAAAAAGAAGGACTAAAGATTGTATATAACATGTAAACTTACACTAGAATCCGGCGTAGGCGTGATCGGGTCCTGCGAAATCCCCACAATGTCCTCCCGTGCATGTGGGCTATCCGACTGATCCATATGTATGCCTGTTCAGAAACAATATATATGTATTAACATAGGTTATAACTCAAAATAATTACAGAAGTATAAATAAAAATAACTAGATAGGTCCTGTAAATATACAAAACATCTATATATCCAATATAAGGACAATACGAGAGATTGAAAACTATAGTTTTTGAAGATTGCCAAGCACTGGTCACGGCCTGGCCGTGATGTCCATCACGGCCGTAACGTGCCAACTGAACCAGACCTTCATAGGCAGAACTGATCACGGCCTAGACGTGATGAGCATCACGGCCGTGACAGACCAACCAGCAGAGCAACATGCACTCAAAACCAAAAATAGAGACATTCCAAACAACTCAAACTCACGGTTTAAAGTTACAACTACTGAGACTACAGTTTCAATATACACTCAAAACCAAAAATAGAGACATTCCAAACAACTCAAACTCACAGTTTCAAGTTTCAACTACTGAGACTACAGTTTCAACCAGCAGAGCAACATGCATGCACTCAAAACCAAAAATAAAAAAATGTGCCCTAAAGACTCACCAGAAATAGGCGCTCGCGTGGTGGTGGGGGGGAAGCTCGCGTGGTGGCCAACGTTCGATGTGGTTACTGAGAGCAGAGGGACAAGGAGAGTTAGTGCGCGGGAAGGGGAAAGAGAGATGTCAAGTTATTGCAAAGAATGAGCGGGAAAGACAGAGTTAGGGGTTAAGAGTGTACCTGACGGTGGTGGCGAAGAAGCCCTCGCGGTGGTTGCGATGGAGATGAGCTCGCGATTAGGGCAGAGTGAGAGCGAGACTGAGGGTTGAGAGTGAGGGTTGAGCGTGATGAAAAGAGACGTACAGAGAAGTGCAGAAGGCGCGCGGGTGTAAACGTTATAATTAAAATAAAACAACATTTTACGTCAGTTTTTAGTAAAACCTGACGTTAAAGGTCATATATTTAACGTCAATTGTCTTAAGAAACTGACGTTAAAAACACTCACACTTCTTACGTCAGTTGTTAGTAAAAACTGACATTAAAGGTCATATATTTAACGTCAGTTGTATTAAGAAACTGACGTTAAAAACACTCACACTTCTTACGTCAGTTGTATTACACAACGGACGTTGAAAGTTTATTAGTTTCTGCAAAAACATTCATTCCTTTGACTACTGTGCTATTTACCCATTCACCTTGTACCTAATCCTCTTAATGAGCATTAAGTTTATAGATAAGTTTTCAAGAAAATCAGAATAGCTTAGTAACTTCATCCACTGCTCCTATAAATAGCTTCCTTCCATCCTTTTAATTTTTTGTGCTTCACAATATGGCTCTGCCATGGAGATTAACTTCATCACTCTTTCTTCCTATGCCTAGACTCAAAGATCTTTGTCTTAATGGTCAAACAATTTCTGAGGTTGTGTAAATCACATTACATGGACGGTAAGGTTGGGTGAATCACGTAATGTGATTCTCTCACTTTATTTCATCCCCGTCATCCCTTTCACTTTGCTTTGGAAGCAAGTGACTGTGGATTCAAGACGATGCATCAAGGAATTCTAGTGAAGAAGAAAGATGCAAAGATCCATTTCACTTTGCTTTCGCTGCTAGTGACTGAGGATTTACTTTGCATCATGGAATTCAAGTGAGGGAGGTGATGCATCCATTGGAGTTTTGATGACAGGACTGAGAAGAAAATGATGTTGATGCAGAAACTTTTTTATATTTTAGGGCTATGTTGCAGAATTTTTTTATCTTTTAATCATGTAATTTTAACTTATGAATCGCTTCAATGACATACGATTTGATTATACATATAACTTGTTTTATGTTAAGTGTTTATTTATTTTAATTTGCACAAGAATTTGTTTACTAATTCAAGCTAATTAATAAAAATTAAAAATAAACTTGTTTAAAAAAAAGGTTTAGAAATAAACTGTAGTACTTATATGGAGTGATCTGCGTTAAGAGGGACAACAGGGACGTGACAACCAATGAAACGAGTTTCATAATTATTTAATTACATTATTTCCAATATTCATTCTGCACGTTTATAATATTCATTCTGCACGTTTCCAATTTCCAAAAGTGTATATAATGTAGAAACATCTTAATGTCTGAACTCATGATTAAGTAAGACCAAGGGAAAAACATGCGAAGAAGTAGATAGCCATAATAGATGTTTAGCAGGACCCTATAGACAGTATCCATCCATAACCTATCCAAAAATTGTTTTGGATCAATCATAAAACCGCAAGAATCCAAGAGCTATATATGTAAAAGGATCCACTCAGATCACACACGCACCCACACCATTTTTTCACACCGTAAGAAACTCACAAAAAAAACTGAAGAAACATGAGAAATGTCTCCCATCCACCTAATGACAAAACACTCATAACCACACACTCCAAAGTAATTTCCTTTGTTAACTATAGCTGAGTATAGTATTTGAGTGAATGAAGCTAGTTGATTTTTATTTTGGATAGCATGATGGGTAAAGCTAGTCGTATCCTCCTTGTTAAAATTTTAGTTATAAAGACAACATGGTAGTTAAGTTGTTCAAGATGCAAGTACCACATCTATATTAAAAAAACATATATCCATTATCAGTGTTGATTTAGTCTTTCATAAAGAAATAAGTATTCCCTGTACTTTATGGCGCACAATTTCTTTGATACAAAACATGTAAGTAATAGAGGAATCCTAAGCCATGATCATTCATCATTAATTCATTACTAAAAAAGTTAAACATAACAACAGTTTGCTAAAACAAAATACATTATAACCATTAAAGGGAAATATTCAAAAAAAAAACATTTATTCAAAAAAAAAGACGTAATATTATACGTATCCAACAACACATAGTAAAACTAAAATAAATTAAAGGAATTGAAATACAAAAAAGATGGTGATAAAGTATCTCCAATTTGAAGATTCGTACGTCCATGACCCTGCATTTGACCAAAGAAGAACATAAGCATCAATTAAGAAACATTATGTTGCTATGTTTAAAATCTTTATACGTTACCTCGATGTCATCCATGCAGAAATGTAATATATTGGAATTGGAATGTTAAGTTTTCAACTTTTAAATTCCATATATTTTTTTCTTTGAGGTTCAACACCATGAGTGGGTGAACGTCATGTCACCACCTGTGATGTGAAAAAGAGAATAAAGAAGTCATAAAGAAGTGTAAGACAAAGGTTGACAGAGGTGACCTAAACAAATCTCAACTTCACCATCGATATGACGAATACGACAACCAGCAACGTCGTAAACACATGTGTCAGTATATCAATTACAATCATAATTTCAATGTGGAAGACACTGGTGATAGTCCTACCGATGAGCATCCTGAAGGAATTCACCCTACCATGAAGAAGAATCACTATACCATACAGAAGAAAGACTTAAGCCAAAATCATGGCCAACAATGACGGCATTGTGTACTCTTCTTTGAAAGAAATTAGCTAGCTAGCATGCTGGGAAAAGATGGGACTTAGATATTCTTCTTGAAAGTTAGCTTAGCTAGTTGTGAAAATATATTAGGAGTACGTGATGTTGGAGAACAAGTGGCATACACTCACAAAATAGAAACTATGGAAGGATGGAAGAGAATAGGAAATTGGGAACTGTATATTGAATTGAATAATACTCTACTTAAATAGTAGCCTGAGAACACTATATATATAGCAGTGTCTCAAGACTTGCATAAGCCAAAATCAGTTATAACTACCATAACCAACTAACTAATAGTAGAAAGTACAAACAGATTTAACTAACTATATGAAATACAATACAACAAACCCCCTAATTCATACTAGTTAGAGAACACATTCCAAGTTTATTCCTCAGTTCATGAAACTTGGCAAACTTCAATGGTTTGGTCAAAATATCAGCAACATGTTCCTCAGTTCTGGAAAATTCCAGTTCAAGCCTCTCTTTGTTCACCAGATCACATAGGAATGGAGCCTAGTTTCTATATGCTTGCTTCTGTCGTGTGCAACAAGGTGCTTAGCTAAGTCAATGGCTGACTTGTTATTAATCAGCAGCCTTAAAGGCTTAGACCCTTTCAAATTCAGTTCTGCTAACAGAGTTTCTAACCATAATGCTTGGCAGACTCCAAGTGATGCAGAAATGTATTCTGCTTCACATGATGATAATGCAACCACATTTTTATTTTTTGGAGCACCTAGAGATTGGTGTTTTTCCAAACATAAAGGCATAGCCACTTGTGCTCTTTCGATCATCCTTATCCCTACACCAATCAGAGTCACAATAGCCATATACTTATGCCTCTGCATTGTTCAAATTAGTAGGAAATAGTATGCCAAAGTCTTGTGTCCCTTTGACATAGCTGAGTATCTTCTTAGCTGGCATTAGATGAGAAACTCTAGGTTTCTCCATATATCTGCTTACTAGGCCAACACTGAAGGACAAGTCCCGCCTGGTGTTGCACAAATATCTCAAGGAGCCAATGATCTGATTATACAAAGTACCATCTACTTCTTGATCAGTCCCTTCTTTCTCAAGCTTCAAACCTGTCTCAGCTGGAACATTTACAGTATTGCACTCTAGCATTTTGAACTTTTTCAATGTATCTGCTGCAGACTTCTTATGGTGCATGAAGATGCCTTTGCCGGTTTTCACAAACTCAATTCCCAGGAAGTATGATAGCACTCCTAAGTCTGACATCTCAAACTCTTGCATCATTGTTGCCTCAAACTCAGCTATCTCAGCTTCATTACTGCCGGTCACCAATAGATCATCTACATAGAGGCATATAATCAACCAATCTGCATCGGTTGTGCTTCTGACATACACCCCGTGTTCAAAACTGCACTTCATAAATTTCTAATGCATAAGGAAGCTGTCAATTCTCTTGTTCCGTGCCCTTGGTGCCTGTTTCAAGCCATATAGGGCCTTTTTCAGCCTATACACTTTATCTTCATGACCACTCAACTCAAAACCTGGTGGTTGGCATACATAGACCTCTTCCTCTAGTGGACCATTGAGGAAGACTGATTTGACATCTAATTGGTACAATGGCCATTTCCTGTAACTAGCAATTGCCGCCACAAGTCTTATAGTCTCCATCCTTGCAACTGGAGCAAACACTTCATAGTAGTCAAGACCAGGCTTTTTTAGAAAACCCTTTGCTACTAGTCTTGCCTTGTACTTGGTAATCTCACCATTAGGCTTCACTTTAGTCTTGTATACCCATTTCACAGCAATTGGTCTCTTTTGATGTGGCAAAGAGACCAACTCCCATGTCTGGTTCTTCTCTATGGACTTGAGCTCATCCTTCATTGCAGCATACCAGTTTTGATCCTGCATAGTGATGAGTGTGATTCCACCTCATCTTTGTCCATCATTTTGCATGCATTTTCATGTAGTTTAGGCATATTTTTATTAGATTTTAGGTTAATTTTCCTTTGGAACGGGTAAGGCGGTTTTCGTGTGTTGTTTTGCAGATATCAAGGGTAAATTGCTCAAGATCAACCATGATGAAGTTTGGATGAAGATGGAGCTTTAAAACTGAAGAAAATGAGCCAAACATAGCCCATCACGGCCTAGCCGTGATGCCCATCACGGCCATGATCGAGCAAAACTGAAAAAGAACAAAGGTCAAGTCGAGTCCGTCACGGCCTAGCCGTGATAGCCATCACGGCCGTGACCCAAAACCACCACAAGTCGAAGCTGTCGGGCCAGGCCATGATGGCCATCACGGCCGTGATGGCCGCCACGCCATGACAGACCCACCGATGAAGAATTTTCAAGGCAGAATCCGTCACGGCCTGGCCGTGATAGCCATCACGGCCGTGACGCGTATTACTTGGCTCAGAAGTAACAGAATTGGATCTAATTTGAGTTGGATTAGGACTCTAACTGCCCAATTCTATAAATAAGGGACCAGGCAGAGGCAGAAAACATCAGACCTTTGGGGCTACTACTCTAGGCATAGATTTAGGATCTCTTTCTTCTTCTCCTTCTTCTCTTAGTTATTTTCATGTTATTTGTAATCATGCCTGTCATCTCCATGGCAAGGCGTGAGTAGTAGCATAGTTTCTAGGGATTAGGGCTCTGCCCAAGTTTGTTTATGATGTAAATTTGATGTAAACTCTTTGTTAATTACGATTTACTTTAGATCTGATTTCTAGTGTTTAATCAATCGTAAAATCGGCGATCGCTTATTTGCGTGACGTAGACGTTCTAAGGAGGAACCTAGCGGTGAACTTAGGATTTCTAGTGTGTTTCACACGTAAAGTTCGGCGGCCGCTTATCAGCGAGACGTAGATATTCTAAGGAGGAACCTAGCGGTGAACCTAGGTGTCGGATCTATAGAGTCAGACTTGGGACTGAAATCACGAGAGTTAGAAGCCGTCCCTCGAGGATCAACGAGTTGTCACGAAACGCAAAGGGTTCAATATGGGATCGACTACCACGAGAGTAGGGGTCGGGTCAATTGGGCACGGCTTTTGTAACCCGAGAGGGAGCTTAAGCTATCAGAGGATAAACTCGCCTTCAAGGCAATTTCGCTAATTAACAAGGGTAATCAACTTCATAACGTAAACGATCTTGTGGTAACCTAAATCCCTAGGAACCCATTTAGATCTGAAAAATCAAAAAGATTTGTTTTCTGTTTTGTTTGATTCTGTTTTATCTCTTAAATTCAAATTCAAAAACCATTTCAAAAATATAAAAATCTTTTTAAACAGTCCAGATCTAATCGATTTGATAATTAGTTGCGATTCGAGAACACAGTCTCTGTGGGATCGATATCTTTTATTACTTGGCGACGATCCGGTACACTTGCCGGAATCGCACGTGCATTCGCACGCTATCACATAGCATGCTCAAAATTCACAGGTTCTGCCTCAGCCAGCAAGGCAAAGTGAACTAGGTCTCCCTCTGTACCAACTACTGTATCAGTGAAGATTTCATAATCATCGAGCCTTGATGGGAATTTCCTCTCCCTCTGCTACCTTCTAGGCTGAGTTGCAGCTTCAACATTGCCTTCTTCCTCTTGATAATCATCAGGATTTATCATCACATTTCTTCTATTCCTGCTATTTGTGCCCGCGTCCCAACTCCAGCTCTTGATTTCATCTACCAAGACATCTCTACTGATTACAATCTTTTTCTTTCTAGGATCATAGAGCTTGTAAGCACCAGTTGGGTGGTACCCGAGTAGCACCATTTGTTCTGCTCTATCATCTAATTTCCTTCTGACTTGTTCGGGTACATGCTTGAAACACAGACTGCCAAATATTCTAAAATGGCTAACATCAGGTCTATTACCTGTCCAGGCTTCTTCAGGAGTGACTCATTCTAGTCTCTTAGAAGGGCTTATGTTCAGGATATAGACAGCAGTTGACACTGCTTCACCCCAAAAACAGGAAGGCATCTGCTTGCCTTTCATCATACTCCTTGCCATGTTGAGGATGGTTCTATTCCTCCTCTCAGCTATGTTGAGGTGTGTATGGTGTTGTCACAATGTGCAAGATCCCCTCTTCATCACAGAACTGCTTCCAATCATTGGATGTATACTCACCACCCCCATCAGTCCTTAGTGTCTGGATTACACAGCCACTTTGCTTTTCAACCATCATCCTGAACTTCTTAAACACACCAAATACCTCACTCTTTTTCTTGATGAGATAAACCCACATCTTTATAGTAAACTCATCAATAAAAGATACAAAGTAGATATTGCCTCCTAATGACATAACTTCAAAAAGACCATATACATCTAAGTATATTACCTCAAGCCTTTTGGTTGATCTAATTGGAATTTGAGTCTTGAAAGAATTCCTTGGTTGCTTAGATTCACAGCATTCAGCACACAGTTCCCTAGGAGCTTGTATTGGAGGAAGACCATGCACCATCTTCTTGCTATTCAACAGATTCAGGCTGCCAAAGTTCAGATGGCCAAACATATGGTGCCAAATCCAATTCACGTCACTGATTGCAGAAGCTAGACATTGATGCTCCATGACTTGAATCCCAATCTTGAAGGTTCTGTTCTTAGACAATGGTGCCTTCAGGATTAGTCTTCTATTCAAATTAAACACCTGCAATTCACCATGTTCCATAACAGTGGAATAGACTTTCTCCAATAGCCGGCCAAGACTCAACAAGTTGTTTATCATATTTGGCACAAATAGGACATTCTCTATGAGGGATTGCTTCCCATCTTTCCTTTGATCAGCACCCTACCAACACCTTAAGCAGTGACAGTGCTGTTATCAGCAAACTTAATCTTGCTCTTCACCTTCTCATCAAGATTGACAAACCATTCCTTGTGACCAGTCATATGTTTGGAGCAGCCTGTATCCAAATAGCAAAGATCAGAAATCTCATCTTCTGCTTTGGTAGTGGCCATCAACAGGACATCCTCACAGTCAGAGTCACTTTCTTGTGCAAGTTGTGCTTCGTCATTCTTCCCATGATGATTCTTGTTGGATCTACATTCATTGGCAAAGTGTCCATACCTCTGGCATGAATAACATTTGACATTTCTTTTATCAAGTTTCTTTTTTCTCCCTTTCTTGCTTCTGTCATCACCACCACTTCTTCTTTGACTGGTTTCACCATGGTTCTGATCATTGTCACTTTGATCAGCAGCATTCTTTCCTTTGTATTCTTCCATTTCCCTTTGCCTTTCTGCCCCTTTCCTCCATCATTCACATTTCTTTTACTGGTTTGAACTTGTAGTGCTTGCTCAGTGACCTTCACACTACTCCTTTCTTGCAGCCTCAACTCATGAGCTTCAAGAGAACCCTGCAACTCTTCCACCTTTATTTCAACAAGGTTCTTGGACTCTTCAATGGCCACCACTATGTGGTCGAACCTGGATATTAGAGTCCTTAAGACCTTCTCCACAACCACCAAGTCACTCAGTGTTTCTCCACAAGATCTCATCTGATTGGTAAGGGTTAGAAACTGAGTGAAATTCTCATCAACACTTTCTTGATCATTCATATGGAGGATTTCATATTGCCTCCTCAAAGCCTGCAACCTGACTTTCTTGATCTTATCAGCACCTTGATTTGACTTGCCAAGAATGTCCTACACCTCCTTTGATGAGGTTGCAGAGGCAATTCTTTCATAATTACCTGGATCCACACCAGATTGAATGAGATGCAATGCCTTACAATCTTTTTTCCTCAACTCACGATGAGCTGCCTTTTGAGCCTCAGTCACATTCCTCTCTAGTGCTTGAATTCCATCATTCATGATCTCTACTACATCTTGGAAGCCAAAGATAACTCTCATCTACGAGCACCACCTATCATAGTTCTTGCCATTAAGAACGGGTAGTGCTGTAGGGAAATTGCCATTGAAGGGAGTCATCTTTGCAACGGAAGCTTGTGCTCCGAGGAATCAAGAACACACTCTCAAGAACGAACAAAGCTCCAGATACCACTTTGTTGGAGAACAAATGGCATACACTCACAGAATAGAAAGTATGGAAGGATGGAAGTGAATAGGAAATTAAGAACTGTATATTGAATTGAATAATACTCTACTCTAAACAGTAGCCTGAGAATACTATATATATAGCAGTGTCTCAAGACTTGCATAAGCCAAAATCAGTTATAACTACTAACTACCATAACCAACTAACTAATAGTAGAAAGTACAAACATATTTAACTAACTATATGAATTACAATACAACCGAAGAAGAACGACCATAAAGAAGAACGACCGAAGCCAAAATCATGGCCCACAATGATGGCATTGTGTACTCTTCTTTGAAAGAAATTAGCTAGCTAGCGCGCTGGGAAAAGATGGGACTCGATGATTCTTCTTGAAAGTTAGCTTAGCTAGCTATGAAAATATATTAGGAGTACGTGAGAGTGTATTTATAGTTTTGTAACTGCTGGAATCAATTATGTATAACAGTAATTTAGTTTAAATCGTTAAGCCGATAGTTAGTAGATTCTTGATAAGATAATTCTTGCATTAGTCTGTTTAGCTTGAGGTTTTGATCAGCTTTATCTTGTTTTCTTTTCTCCCTTTCTGTTTCTTTCTTTTGGTTAGGGAGTTAGGCTAGTGTAATAATCATTGGTTGGTTCTCTTGTATACGGGTTAGAGTACCCCTTGTACTCTTTATCACTATATTTCTTGTAATTACAAAAAAAAAACTATACCATAAAAAAGAAACACGACCAAAGCCAAAATCATGGCCCTTAATGAAGGCATTGTGTACTCTTATTTAAAAGAAATTAGCTAGCGCGCTCGGAAAAGATGGGACTTAGAGAATCTTCTTGAAAGTTAGCTTAGTTAGCTGTGAAAATATATTAGGAGTACGTGAGAGTGTATTTATAGTTTTGTAATTGCTGGAATCAATGAGGTATAACAGTAATTTAGGTTAAATCGTTAAGCTGATAATTAGTAGATTCTTGATAAGATAATTCTTGCATTAGTCTGGTTAGTATGAGGTTTTGATCACCTTTATCTTGTTTTCTTTTCTCCCTTTCTGTTTCTTTCTTTTGGCTAGGGAGTGATCATACTGTTAGGTTGTTAGCAGTATTATATTTACATTGGTCCTTGCTCTGCTTTGGTTCTCTTGTATATGGGTTAGAGTACCCCTTTATCAATATACTTCTTTTGTTTACCCAAAAAAAAACTATACGATAAAGAAGAAACACGATCGAAGTCAAAATCACGGCCCACAATGACGACATTGCGTACTCTTCTTTTAAAGAAATTAGCCAGCTAGCACGCCAGGAACAGATGGGACTCAGATTTTTCTTGAAAGTTAGTTTAGCTAGCTGTGAAAATATGTTAGGAGTACGTGAGAGTGTATTTATAGTTTTGTAACTGCTGGAATCAATTAGATATAACAGTAATTTAGTTTAAATCGTTAAGCTGATAGTTAGAAGATTCTTGATAAGATAATTCTTGTATTAGTCTGGTTAGTTTGAGGTTTTGGTCAGCTTTATCTTGTTTTCTTTTCTCCCTTTCTGTTTCTTTCTTTTGGTTAGGGAGTTAGGCTAGTGTAACAATCATACTGTTAGGTTTTTAGCAATATTATATTTACATTGGTCCTTGTTCTGCTTTGATTCTCTTGTATATGGGTTATACTACCCCTTGTACTCTCTATCAATATACTTATTTTGCTAAAAAAAACTATACCATAAAGAAGAAACACGACCGAAGCCAAAATCATGGTCCACAATGACGACATTGTGTACTCTTCTTTGAAAGAAATTATCTAGCTAGCACGCTGGGAAAAGATGGGACCCAGAGATTCTTCTTAAAAGTTAGCTTAGCTAGTTGTGAAAATATATTAGGAGTGCGTGAGAGTGTAGTTATAGTTTTGTAACTGCTGGAATCAATTAGGTATAGCAATAATTTAGTTTAAATCGTTAAGCTGATAGTTAGTAGATTCTTGATAAGATAATTCTTGCATTAGTTAAAAGTATTGTTTTATTTATATTTTTAATTTATGATAATTATTTTTATCATTCTTGATCTGATATTTATTTTTATATTTTCTAAATAAAAGGTAAGAATTCTCAACCCATATTTTACAACTTTGCATCACTTAAGTTTGAGGAAAATGTTATTAATGTTTTATCCCGAGTGCTTCGTACTTAATATAGTATCCTTTAGTTTTTTTGGTCTTAATAATGCTTCATTGTTCTTATTAGATGTCAGTCATACATTTAGAAAGCTTTGAAAATGATATTACAAGGTATATCATGAACTATACTTTAAGTGCTTCAACAACCATTAACATTTTGATATTTGTGCTTGTATTGTATGTGAATTCTCCAGTGCCTATTGAATGTTTAGAGTAATTTTTACAATTATCAGGTGACCCAATCATATAGTGCGACTTCAAATATAGTATGACGTTTCATTATTAGAACCCAATTCTTATTATTAAAAAATATATTTTCTTCCTTTAGAACCAACCAAGAATGAGAGAGAAAATAAGTTAAGAACTCATATTGAGTTTTATCATTGGAGTAAAAATTAATGGAGGTTCTTAAATCTTATGTGACATTGTATGACCCATTAAAAGAGACTTAAGAACCTAAATTGGATTCTAGAATTGGAGATGCTCTAAGGCTAGAGATTAATTTAAGGGTGCAGACCCAAATTGATCCTTGAAAATTTTCAAGAACCCACTTTTAGTCCATGAAAAAAATTAAATTACGTATTTAGTCCCTCAAATTTTCAAACGAAAATTCGTCATATGTCACACAGGACTACTAACAGGCCAAGTAGGATGGTTAATGGAACACGTAGACTAGTAAATGGACGTTGGAACTAAATCTAGAGACTAATGTGTCCTGCGTTTAAAATTTTGAGAGATTAAATATGTAATTTATTTTTTTAAGGGCTAAAAGTGGGTCCCCGAAATTTTTGTGGCAACACTTTGGACCTTCACTCTTAATTTAATATAGTTATAATGTCTTGCCTCCTATGTGCTTCTTGCTAAGTGTTGCTACTTGCCGGCACTTAATTTAATCTACCAGGATCGTGTATTAAATTTTCAAAGACTTTCTCATGTATATCAACTTATTAGAGCTTTGATTAGAGAAAAGTAACATGATGGAGGATTATTATCATTAGATTTGTCATGTACCCCAGACCCATAATCTTTCATTTTCTGTGTAAGATGGAGGTGGTCCGCATTGATTACCATAGGATGATCCCATATGGTCAACTGAGGAAAGATATCATTATGTCAATAACTAGAATTCATAACAAAAAAAAGTCCGAAGCTTATGCAGATTTTCCTTAAGTAGTTAACCCACTACTTTAAGTCTTTAACAAAAGTAAAACCATTGTAGAATTGGATGTGGATTCCCTGCAGTAATGTATCTCTATCTCTCTCTACTAATATTTTTTTGTCATTTTTTTGGACAAAACAAATCAAGGGTTAGGAGTGTGAGAAATACAAATCCAATTAATGGTGATAGACTGTATAACTGCAACAAATGTGTGAATTTGCTACTGCTGTGAATCCAGATCCCAATTTGTAGAATTACACATTTACACCAAATTCCCCCAACACAAACTTTCCACGTGGTTCCATTTGTATTACTACTATACAACCAAAAGGTCACCGATTTCTGTTGTCACTATCCCCATACATTTTCAGGCTCATAATAGATATAGTGCCCCAAAAATATCAGATATTGGACTAATAAAACTGAAGGTGGACATTATTTGACAATTACAAGACTTAACCATCTATCATAGGAACATTGTGTTGCCCTTTTTGTCTTGTACTATATTGAACAGTACTGCAGTTCAACCCTTATCAACCTCTCTAATCAATATTATTGGGCCAAACATTATGGACAGGGTCTCTCTAACCAAGAGGGACCCTCTTCTATAAATGAGGATTCAAATTGAATGAATCAGGTTTAATCAACCTCCACACAGGAGAACTCTAGAAGGGTAAAGGACCCTAGCTAGCTTGTTGAGGAGCCCTGCAACTTGGAGACAGAAACAAATCATGGTAATTTGCAAGTCGGGACAACTATAAGCGTGCTAACAAGTGGCAAGAAGAACATTTTTCTTTAAACAAAATAACGTGTCAATTGACATAAAAGATTTATCAAATTTTTATCAGCTTGTTGTATTTTTGAAAATTTATCAAATTTTTTTTTCAAAATTTTGATATTTTCCCACATATCATTTTTAATTGGTGTCTTTTACGGTGCATTTGCAAACTTGAGAGTGTGTGCATAAAACACCCCACTTTCTGACTTGAAATAACAAGTTTTCGGATTTTTGCAAAATTGGTCCTCAAATGTTAATAATTTCAAATTAGTCAAAAGGGTCTTTTAGCAAAAACCTCAACTCATCATCTTTTCTATTTCTCAGTAAACCCTAATATCACTATCCAGTCTTGTTTGACGACAGCCACCTCCACCAACTCCGCGATCAACCTGAACCAAAAGCTCTATTAGATGAAATGTTAACCACCCTCTTATCAGGAGGATGGTTGGGAGGAGGAGGAGGAGGAGGAGAGGTGTCGTCGTCATGCATGGATTGAGCGATAAGGCATAGGACATGAAGGAAGTGGGAACCGTAGTAGGGATCATCGAATTCGAAGGAAGGATGGTGGGAAGGGGTGGGAGTGGGAGTCAGGTGCGGTTCCCAGTTATGGCATGGCCATCACCTTTGGGGCGAGCTCATGTAGTGGCGGTTAGTGGAGGGTAATTAATTGTGATGGTGGAAGGTGGAAGGAGGAAGGAGGTGGAGAGTGAGAAAGATCTCTTTTACAAATACTTCTGAATTAGACCTCATTTGCAATTATCACGACATTAATTGTCCACAAAATATGATCAACTAGTGACCAACTGATAATCGCTCCATTTTATGGCAATCCAGCTGTTATTAGGAGAAAGGAAGAATGTGGCTAGAAAGAGAGTGATGAGTAAAACATAATGAAAAATAATTGTAATGATAAAAACATAATGAAAATAATTGTAAAGAACGATGATGACTTTTCTTAAATAGACAATTATGCCACTGTTAGATGAGGGGCACTAGTAGATGAAGAATAAATTTGACATTTCACACCACTTATATCTTTCTTTCCTCTTTCTTTTCATAAATGAAGAGAAAACTTTTTGTGTGACTCTCACCAGCTAGTTGTTTTCTCTCTCTATGTTTTCTTCACAACTATACAATAAATGACTATAAAATCATTTTATTTTCTCTCATTCCATATTTTTTTTCTTCCTATTTTCACCAAAACCAAGTAAAGTATTAAAAAAACTAAATATTTTATTTTTAACATGTTTTAGTTTCTTAATATGTCAACTAATTAATACTTATTTTAAAAATTTCATAAATCTTAACCAAATTTACTAATATTTTTTTTTTACATATGCCACTCTCTTAAAGTATGACAGAAAAAGCACTCAATAAGATAATAATATAGGTAATTGTGGTGTTGTTTCTCAATTAGAATGAGACATATTCAATGATTGTTACATGTTATATTTTTATTGATGAGTTGTTATGTATATATTATTATGATTGGAAAACAACATCATAAGTTCCTATGAAACCACACCAAAGTTCTCTTCATAATAAATTAAGATGCGTGTTCATGGTAAAAACTGTTTTTTAGTAGAAATCGATATGTTTAAGTAAACTGATTAAATTGCAAAACAATTGTTTTTAAGATAAAAAAAATATGTTTTAAGAAGAGTTAGAAGTTTAAAGTTTATTCAAAAAATTGTTAGATTACTTTGATATCAATAACATTCTTCACATTTCTCTCCTACAAAACCAACTACCAAATAAATATTATTAAATTATACTTAGATAGTATCATATGCAAATTGTAATTTTTGTGATGCCTGCTTGATGATATACGTCATAAATTGTGCTGATAATTGGTTTATTATGTCTCGTCAGTCGTCACGATTGTAGAATAGTAATATTGAATACTTATACCATCTTTTTTAAAAATAAAATTATTGAATACTCCAATTGCCCCTATCTTACAAACTAGGATTCTACAGTTCCTTTTCCTAATAGAAAATTTTGATCAGTGCTTACTGCTTAGTGGCACTAGGCATGTAAGTGGATCATAAAGCCACTTAATTTTGGGTTTTATGGCGAAGGGTAAAAAAGAAACTTAGCGTTTTGAGGTGTTAAAGTGTCCATTTGGAAGCATTAGAGACATTGTTGGCTGATTTTTCATGATCCATAACTTCCTCAAATGGAAAAAGAGAATTGTTCCTTCTGGTTAATTTAACGGAATTTGAAGAAGTGTGGAAATTATTTTTTTTCAGAACAAGTTGATCTACCAGACACAACTTTATCAGGTAGCTAAAAGTAAATGTGCTTTGTTCTTATTCTTGTGCCTATTCGTCGTTACAGTATACCACTTCTTTGTATGCCTTTTAAAACCGCAATGATATAAATGCCATATGCAATGTTAAGTTTTTTTTTTAATAAGCATATGCAATGTTAGGTAATTTTTCTAAGGGGAAAAGGGAAGTTCATATTAGTATTTTCTTAAGATTAATAATAACAATACCCCGGGATTGAAAATAAGAGTGATCTGCAATCCCATAGATAGTAGATCTTAAGAACATGCTCCTCTGTGTGTCTTCTCAATCCAAATGAATGTATTGGTTAGCCTCTGTTAAGACTTAGATCGAGTTATATAGCCTATAACCATGGACAACCTTCAGTTCAGTCGTGATTTTCTTCAAATTAGTATTTCAAAACTTTTTCTTTTTATAATGATCTAAAAGTGAATGGTTGGTGAATTGGATCTACTAATTATATATCACACGACAATTTACAGTTAAATGTGTATTTCTTATGTTTTATGGAGTGAATTTCAGCAATAATTAATTTTGCATGGGTGAAAGAGAAAATCTGAAAATGTGAATTGTTCCATAACAATCAAACAGTTCTTTGTAAATAAACTTCAAACTTATGTGAAAACCAATTTTTTTATATAAAATCTAATTTTTTTTTCATATTTTAATTAGGTTTGCTAAACATCTTAGATTAAACCAAAAACACTTTTTTTCACAAGAAAAAAAAAATACAGCTGTTTTATTGTGACAATCTTTCCCAAAGACTCTAAATTCCAAATTTTTGCTAACAAAAGGGAAAACACAAAACTATCTCAAAATAGCAAAATATAAGGTAATTGGAGAGGAATGTTTGGAAATTACTGCAATCAAGTTACCAAAGATGATTTGAAATTCAAATAAACCACATATTCAAGAATCTAGAAAGAAAACTTGTTTCACGAAAAACTTTTATCCATAATGTTTTATTGAGAATGACTCTACTATGACTAGTTTCATAAATCATTCAAGGAAGTTTCCTTTTATCCATCAAACTTAATACCAGAAACATGGCAGGAGCTAAAGTAAGTCTTCAACCTTTCAGGAGGTCTGCTAACATATGAAGCTTTATTAGTAAGTTGATGGGTAGTGATGAGGCTCAACAGTCATTGCTTTCAGAGTCAAGAGATCATTCTCATCTCAATGAGAAGAGCGACCTCCAGAGAAGAAGGCCCCGGCGTGGCAGTACTTCAGAGACAGAGATCAATCTCCAAGGACAAGATGTTCTCCAAAACCCTTTACACCTTCAATCAATAGCTGCAAAACCACAAGCAGAGTTCCATTTCAAGCCAGTGTTATTGTGCTTAGCTGCTTACCTTGGTGCAGGTACCCTTTGTTTCTTCCTTACAAGTTATCAGATCAAGGGTATCAAAACCAATGGGTTTCTTGATGCCATTTACTTCTGTGTTGTGACCATGACTACTGTTGGATATGGAGATCTTGTTCCCAATAGTTCATTGGCAAAGCTTCTTGCCTGCATTAATGTCTTCACTGGCATGGCTCTTGTTGGGTTAATTCTTAGCAAGGCAGCAGATTACATTGTTGAAAAGCAGGAAATCTTATTAGTTAGAGCCATTAACAAGGATAGAAAAGTTGGTCTAGCAGAGCTTTCTAAAGATGCTGAAACTAACAAAACCAAATACAAATTCATGCTGGCTGCAGCCACTTTTTGTGTGCTTATGATTTTAGGAACTATTTTTCTGTATTTTGTTGAAAATCTAGATTTTGTGGATGCCTTGTATTGTGTTTGTTCCACAGTCACTACTTTGGGTTATGGGGATAAGAGCTTCTCAACTACTATTGGTCGTACTTTTGCTGTATTTTGGATATTGAGCAGCACGATTTGCTTAGCTCAGTCTTTTGCCTATCTAGCTGAACTATATGCTGAAGGTAGACAAAGATCACTGGCAAAAATGGTTCTTACACGAAAACTGTCACTCTTAGATCTTGAGGCAGCTGATCTTGATGGAGACAGAGTTATTAGGTAAGACAATAAGAGTATTCCAGGCAATACCGAAGGTTTGAAAAAAAACAAAACACAAGCTAGTTGTTAAGCTTATATTGGATTCTTTTACTTTATCATTTGCACTGAGACACCCAAGTCCATATTAGAACACCCAGTTTCCAGCATTGATATATAGTTCCAACATTTAGTTGAAAACTAAGCCATCAAATGCTCACATTCAACAATATTTTTTGCAGTGTAGCAGAGTTCATTGTATACAAGTTGAAGGAAATGGGAAAGATCAGCCAAGAAGATATTTCAAATATGACAGAGAGCTTTAGAAAACTAGATCAAGATAAATCAGGAACTCTGACAGAAAACGATCTTAGATATCCTGAATCATCTTAACACTAGATCTGCCTACTACATCATGAATTTCAGTTTACATTTTAGTTTCTTTGTCATTGATATTATCTTTTTGGCACGATATTGAGGCGTTTCTAAGTGATCTTATACTCTATGTACTAATGCATAAAACCCTTAAGCAAATATAGTCTAACAGCCTATTCATATCCTTCACATTTTGTGAGAAACTACAGTGGCTCATTTTTTGCTGCAAGGGTAGCCAAAATTGGTCCTGAAGTATAGAAAGAAAGCATTGTTTCAATCTTTTAGTCGCATTCTCTTATCTATAACAGTGTATCATTAAGTGATCGTTCATCACTGAAGCAATTTGGCTTGCATCTGGCCACCATCTTAGCTAATATTTCATCAATCTAAATTCGTAATCAATGTATTAGCAAATTTAGCAAAATACATCGTAGTAGTTTAGACTTTGTTGTCTAGAGTAACCTTGTTCGACTCTAAGAAAGTTTACCTAGGAGGTAACTTACAAGTTAAAAAATGGGCTGAATATATATGGTGCATAGACAAATTCAGCATCTATGTTTCACTCGTGGTTATGGGTTTAATGCAATGATGATCATAAGTAACCAGAGCAAAGTGTTATAAAGATGAACAAATTATGTAGCCTCTTACTCTCCTTTCACTGTAATACCTAAAGACTTGAAAAACATGGACAAGAAGGCAAAATTACATAATTAAGCATAGATAAGTGGTTACCTAGGATCACAGAATACTGAATGAATGCGAAAATAAACTTTAAAAAAGAAATGATTAGAAAGTGCAGGGCCAATTCGTTGAGTCTGCATCAAATATTTTCTCAAAAAGAGGAAAAAATAATTGTTACATTGGAAGATGACCTATAATTCGAAAGATACATTTGTGACCACACTTAATTTAGTTTTCCATGTAACTAGAAGCACACAAGGGCCAAGGCTCTGAATTGAGTGACAGCCTCCTAGGAAGTCCATGCCTTATATTATCCACCCAAACTCAAAAGTTTCTTATTAGAGTATTGCTGTAATTATTATTACTCTCTTATCTCAACCAGATCTTGATCAAGGAGATTCAATTTGCCACATTATTTTGTTTTAACTCGTAGTATAAACTTTTTTGGTGCTTCTAAACCCTAATTCCATGAACTTAATACATGTTATATTCCTCAATTGTAATCATTTGTCAGTTTCACTAAATAAAATTATGCATCAAATTACTGTTGAGTTTGTTAATTCAGTTAGTTAGTTTAAGAGTTAGTTAGTTTGTTGAGATGTGTAAGCTTGTGTTAGTTAGGGAAAGTGATGTGTAGAAGTCTATAAATAGACTTGATGATAGTGTACAATGGTGTAGAGAATGTGTAAAAAAGGTGAAAAGTGTGCATAGTGAAAGTTTTAATAACAGAGTTCTATCATTTCCATCTCTTCCATCCTCTCTGATTATTCTATTCTTTTCTTTCACTGCTGTGTTTTATCCAAAAGTGTGTGTATGCCTTTGTTCCAACATTTGGTATCTAGAGCTTTGTGAGATCCTGAGAAATTGTGTTCTTGGTTGAAGGATCTTGTTGCAAATCGTGGCAACAATCATGGCTGCATCAGGTGGTCATTTTCCAGCAAACATTCCCATTCTTGATGGGAAGATCTATGACAAATGGTGCACTCAAGTAAGGGCAATCTGTGGCTTCCAAGACGTGTGGGAGGTGATGACAGCAGGTGGAGTGAAGGAACCAGGCAGAAATGCAACCGAGGAAGAAAAACGAATTCAAGGAGCTGAAAAAGAAAGATTACAAGGCTCAGTTCATACTGCATCAGTGTGTAGATCCTGCACACTTTGAAAAGATATCCATGGCGCCTACTGCAAAAGAGGCATGGGACATTCTTGAAAGGGCGTGTGCTGGAGCTGACAAAACCAAGAAGGTGAAGCTTCAGACTCTCAGAAGGCAATATGAGCTGATAGAGATTGAAGGGGTTGGAGCCTTCTTCAACCGGATTCTAACCCTGACCAACCAAATGAAGAATTGTGGAGAAACACTATCAAATCAACAGATAGTGGAGAAGATCCTAAGATCAATGCCCTCCAAGTTTGATCATATTGTTGTCTCTATTGAGGCATCAAAGGATCTTGTGCACCTAAAGATTGAGGACCTGCAGGCTGCATTCGAGGCTCAAGAACAAAGGGAGCAAGAAAGGAATGCAAGAATTGGAGTCAAGATTTCTGAGCAAGCCTTGCAAGCTCAATCAGGCTTAAAAGAATCCAGAGAAGGAAACAAAAACAAGAAAGGGAGGAGCGGATGGAAGGTTAATAGGGGAAGGCACCAGAACAACTTTGAATCAAACAAAGATCACTCAGATCAGAGAGGCAGTAATCAGCAAATCAGAAGAGGTGGAGGTGGCCCTCGAGGTAGAGGTGGCAGAAGGAAGGGTGAGAAGTTTGACAAGAGCAATGTACAATGTTATAATTGCTCAAAATGGGGCCATTTTGCTGATGAATGTTGGAGCAATAACAAAAGGGAACCGAGGGGAGATGAAGCACAACTTGCACAGGAAGATGGTGATGACTCAGAACAAGTGCTGCTGCTGGCTACTACCAAGAATGAAGGTGATAGCACTGGTTCTTGGTACCTAGATACTGGTTGTTCCACTCATATGACAGGAAGGAAAGATTGGTTTGTAAAACTTGATGCCTCATTGAAAAGCAAAGTCAAATTTGCTGATGACAGAACTCTCACATCAGAAGGGTGTGGTTCAGTGTTGATAAAGAGAAAGGATGGAAGGCATGCTCTCATTACAGATGTGCTATATGTTCCAGGTATGAAAAACAATCTTCTAAGCCTTGGTCAATTATTAGAGAAAGGCTTTACTATGAGAATGGAGGACAATGCCTTAAAGGTGTATGATAACAGTAAGAGGTTGATTCTAATAGCTCCATTAACCAAGAACAGAATCTTTAAAGTAGAGATTAGCATAATGGAGCATAAATGCCTAGCTACTGCTGTGAATAGAGATGAGTGGCTATGGCACTTTCGATTTGGACATCTAAACTTCAGGGACTTGAATCTTTTGAAAAGATTCAATATGGTTCATGGTCTTCCTCATATACAAGTACCTAATGAATTGTGTGAAGAATGCTTGGAGAGTAAGCAGCCAAGAAGTGCATTCAACCAGCAAGTGCCAACCAGATCCTCACAGAAGCTTGAGGTGATTTTCTCTGATGTCTGTGGACCATTTCAAATTGAATCACTCGGAGAAAACAGGTATTTTGTTTCTTTTATAGATGACAAAACCAGGAAGTTGTGGTTATATTTGATCAAAAAGAAAAGTGATGTGTTTGAAACTTTCAAGAAGTTTAAATTGCTTGTTGAAAAACAAAGTGGTAGCTTTATCAAATGCTTAAGAACTGATGGAGGTGGTGAGTATGTGGCTGAGGAATTCAACAGGTTTTGTGAAATTGAAGGCCTAGTGCATGAGATCACTCCTCCATACACCCCTCAGCACAATGGCACTGCAGAGAGGAAGAACAGAACCATAGTCAACATGATCAGAAGCATGTTGAAGTCCAAAGGCCTACCAAATCAGTTTTGGGGTGAAGCAGCAGTCACTGCTGCATACATATTGAACAGATGTCCAACCAAAAGACTCAATGGAGTAACACCTGAAGAAGCATGGAGTGGGACCAAGCCAAGTGTGACTCACTTTAGAGTCTTTGGCTCAGTTTGCTACAGGCACATTCCAGACCAGCTGAGAAGAAAACTGGATGATAAAGGAGAGCAGTTGATACTTGTAGGGTACCATTCAACTGGTGGATACAAATTGTACAATCCAAGGAACAAGCAAATTGTTATCAGCAGAGATGTGATCACTGATGAACACAGGTGCTGGAATTGGGAAACATAAGCCATTGAACTACAATCAAAGACACTAGTATATCTCAATGTTGATGGAGAAGTGATAAATCCTACAACAGTCTCTTAAAGCAACAGGCCACAGAGACTGAAACAAGTTCCCTTAAGGCTACAAGACTATGAGATGTTGTCTGACTCCAATATAACAGCAGAAGGTGACTTAGTGCAATTTGCACTGTTCTGTGATGCAGAACCAGTCACAATCAAAGAAGCTATGAAGGATCCAAAATGGATTAGTGCCATGGAGGATGAATTGAGTTCAATTGAGAGGAATCAAACCTGGGAACTTGTCCCATTGCCACCAAAGAAACAGCCAATTGCAGTCAAATGGATTTACAAGGTCAAAGTAGGTCCAAATGGAGAGGTGATCGAGTATAAAGCCAGACTTGTGGCAAAGGGCTTTCAGCAAAGGGCAGGGATAGACTATGATGAAGTCTATGCACCTGTTGCAAGAATTGAGACAGTGAGATTGATTGTAGCAATTGCAAGTATGAGAAACTGGACCTTGCATCAATTGGATGTGAAGTCAGCTTTTCTCGATGGATCAATTGATGAGGAGGTGTATGTGTCACAACCCCCAGGCTTTGTGATAACTGGTCATGAAAGTAAAGTGCTGAAACTGAGAAAGGCCTTATATGGCTTAAAGCAAGCACCAAGAGCTTGGAACAAGAGGATCAACAGCTTCATGATACAAAGTGGTTTTGAAAAATGCAATTCAAAGCATGGTGTTTATGTTAAAACAACCAATGTTGCTGACTTGCTACTAGTATGCTTGTATGTTGATGATCTACTGGTCACAGGAAGCAATGAGACTGAGATAGTTGAGTTCAAAGTGCAGATGATGAATGAGTTTGAAATGACAGACTTAGGGCTGTTATCTTACTTCTTAGGAATCGAATTCATAAGGACTGGAAGAGGTATTGTCATGCATCAACACAAGTATTCTAATGACCTCTTAAAGAGGTTTAGTATGTTGCAATGCAACCCTGCATCAACTCTTGCAGAAACTGGCTTAAACCTCGAGAAGGATGGAAATGAAGAGTTGATAGATCCTACCTACTACAGACATATAGTTGGATCACTGAGGTATCTTTGTCATTCCGGACTGACCTAGCATTCGAGTGTTGGCTTGATTAGCGGAGTTCATGGAAAGGCCAAGGACACCACACTTGCTAGTTGCCAAGAGGGTGCTGAGATATGTAAAAGGCACTGCTGATTTTGGAATCTTATTTCCAAATGGAGATGAGAGGAGAGAAGAAGAGCTAATGGGATATTCTGATGCAGATTGGTGTGGTGATAAAAATGATAGGAAAAGTACTGCAGGCCATGTTTTCTTATGTGGAAGAGCCCTGATTTCCTGGAGCTCAAAGAAGGAGTCAATTGTGGCATTGTCTTCATGTGAAGCTGAGTATGTGGCAGCTTCAATGAGTGCCTGTCAAGCACTTTGGTTGGACACACTGATGCAGGAAATCCAGATAAAAGACTCTAGTGCAGTGAAGCTGTTAGTAGATAACAAGTCTGCAATCAACCTTGCAAAACACCCGATAGCACATGGAAGAAGCAAACATATAGAAACAAGGTTCCACTTCCTTAGAGATCAAGTAACCAAAGGAAGATTGAAGCTGGAATACTGCAAGACCGAAGAACAATTGGCAGACATATTGACAAAACCATTGAAACCAGAAAAATTCAGAGACTTGAGAACCAAGCTTACGGTTGTATCACTAGCTGATTTGACACACGAATGATATGTTGCAAGTGATAGATGGAGGCTAGGGTGCCAACATAGTTGGGATGTTAGTCTCCATAGTGATGCAATTAGCATATCATTGTCTTCTCCCAAACTGAATTAGGGAGGTGTGTTGAGTTTGTTAATTCAGTTAGTTAGTTTAAGAGTTAGTCAGTTTGTTGAGATGTGTAAGCTTGTGTTAGTTAGGGAAAGTGATGTGTAGAAGTTTATAAATAGACTTGGTGATAGTGTACAATGGTGTAGAGAATGTGTAAAAAAGGTGAAAAGTGTGCATAGTGACCATAGTGAAAGTTTTAATAACAGAGTTCTATCATTTCCATCTCTTCCATCCTCTCTGATTATTCTTTTCTTTTCTTTCACTGCTGTGTTTTATCCAAAAGTGTGTGTATGCCTTTGTTCCAACAATTACAAATTGCAAGGGCACTGAAAGATATATTTTCTAACACTAGGGGGGAAAAATAGGTTAGAAATTGTTGAACGAAAAGGTGATGGTGCAAAGAATAAAACATAATCAAACCACAAATATGGCAAACAGATGAGAGATTCATTTTGTCATACTTACTGTTTAAGAGGAAAAAAGAAGAAAGCACCCTGAACATGCAAGCAAGAAATTGCTGAACGAAGATTAATGGAAACGACGATGAGCTAGAGCAGAGGAAAAATGGCAAAAAAAAAAAGACCATTTCTCGATTTGTGTGTGCCATCCTTACGCATCAGAGCGCATCGTTCCAATTTTGTTAACCTCGTACGATGTGGGACTTGTTGTTGGAGAAAGTTTACCTATCTACTGCTTACAAAATTCAAATCCAAACAGGGTATGTCAATCGCTTGCAACAAACAATCTCTAACTTGTGGTGTAAAACCCACACCAACCTCATGTTTTTAGCTGAAGGTAAAGAAACACAGTTATTTTCTATGTTAAAATAAATCTATGAATTGATTAAAAAGAAACATGAATTACTAATTAGATAATTTGTGACTAGTTTGAAGTATGAACGGACATTAAAGTCCCTGAAATGAGTGAAAGACATTCCATAAGCTTGAGGTTAAGACGGTAAATTAATTCAGTCAAACACCTTGAGCACGCTTAGGCATGGCAATAAAATCCATACCCATGGGTACCCACCGGAACCCGCCCCGATTTTGACGGGGAAACTCCGCTTTGACTGGGTTCGGGGGCGGCGACGGGGAAAACCCGCTTTCCATTTTTTTTTTTTTTGGGGGGGGATGGTGATACCCACCCCGTCCCCGCCCTACTATTTGAAAGTTACTAAAATACCCCTACTTATGTAGTTATTGTGTTAGGGTTTAATCATTTTTTCATTTCAGTGTTCACTCATTTCGTCTCTCTATCAGACTATCACTCAATTTGTGTCGTTTCAGTCTTAGAGTAGGAGAAAAAGCTCCTCCGCCATTCGCGCGTCCTCCGCTCAAGCCCTTGTTCGGCCGCCGTTCGCGTGTTGTTCTGCTTTGTCATTCGTGTGCCGTTCTGTTCTGTCGTTCTGCTCCATCGTTCGCGGTCGTTTTGCACTATTCTCCACCGTTTGCACTAGCCTTTCTGCTCTGTTCTCTGTCGTTCACGCTGCCATCATCACCTACTCAGATTTGCTTCTTCCCTCTTCACTTCTCATATTTGTGGTTTAGGGTTTTGTTACACATTTTCAAAACTTTCACTCAGCTCACTCCCTGTCTTTTTTCACTGCCCTCATCAACAAAAGTCTGTGTATTTTAATAGATTGGTTGTTGTTGTTGTTTATTTCAATTATTTGTGACTTTGTTTGTGTTAATGGATTTGGATTGTTATTGGATTCAATGGTGTATTTTCATACTGTGAGGGTTTCGGGTGGGGGGGTCCCCAAGCGGGGGCGGGGATGGGGGAGATTTTACCACCCCCAACGAGGATTTGGGGATGGGGCGGGGATGGGATAGGCAAAAACCGTCCCCGCCCCGTTGCCATGCCTAGCACGCTCTCGACACTTTTACCAGTTACCACGCTGATTCTTCTAACGTATTTAATATGTGATTGTGTTCTCACAAACTTTCCTCAAAATGATGCTTGACTGATGAACTAAAATGAATCAGGGGCAAGTCACTATACTTGTATTCTTCGAAATTGATCCATCAAATGTCCTAAAGCAGACTGAGAAGCAAGCATGAACAGGATTTAGCTACTCTATTTATGTCTCTGTTATCGAAGCTTGACACAATGTTTCAAAACAGTAGTTGTTATTGCCAATTTTTATTTGTGCACCAAATACATTTAACTTTTTAGTCAGAATTTCATATCAATGTTTACTCCCTTAATTTTTATTCCTTTAATTGTTTTTCCAGCAATAATCTCTCCCATAAATTTTAGAAGTGTACCAAACGTAGCCTTTAATGAAAGTAAGTTCTACAAAATTTTCCATCCCAGAAAAGTCAGGGGAGCCACTAGATGCTACTCAAAATAATATATTTAACATTTATAATTATTGATACATAATTTTATCACTAAAAAACATAAAGTAAGTAAACATCCAATTTGTGAAATTCTAGTTAGTGTTTACTAATTTTACAATAGTGCGATGCACACAAGAGAGATGTGGAAGCTTGAAGCATATGAACACTGGAGAGAAGAAACATAGTTATAGTGTGCCCTAATAGTGTTGAGTTGGAAATAATACTCGTTTTGATGAAATTGTTTTGCTATTTGAATATTTTTAAAACAATAGAGCCTAATAATAATATTCCCCCAAAATTATATATTATAGTTTGTGGGCTTTACATATAGTATATATTGTACAAATTATTTTATAGGTGTCATGCATGATTTTTGTTTAATTATTTGAATATTTTTAAATCAATTGAGTCTAATAATAATGTTTCACATAATAAAATATGAGTTTAATTTATATACATCGTCAATATTTTTTTTGGTGCTATATACACTGTCAGTGTAAAATATTTTTACACTGACTTTCAATAATATTTTGACAAATCAATATTATTATTATTTCTCTCTCTTAGTTATTAAAATTAAAACATACATGTCAAAATATTAGTGAATGTCAGTGTAAAATATTTTATACTGATAGTATATATGACTTTAATTCATAAAATATATGATAGTTTGTAAATTTTACATATTATATATGATGCATGGTTTATTTTAAGGGTGTCATACACAATTTTCTATATAAAACAATAAAAGAAAAAAAAATTGGGGGGGTCCCTTCTAAGGTCCGTCACTGTATCTAACTCAGTTTTAGGAGTCCACTTGATGACCTGCTTGACAACATGAAAAGTTGCATGTGCTGCCAGTTCAGTGAGGGAAGTCCAGAACTCAAACAGAACTCCTGATGATTGGGCCTAGGTGCGTTTGGCCCAAGGCTGAATGTTGATGCTGGTTTCTACTACTTCTTCTTCTCCTTCTCCTTGATGGTACGGACCCAATATACGATTAAAGGACAGTTGAGGTCATATATGCATAAACAACAAGTGGATAAGGATAAACATCTATTTCCAGGACTATTTCATTCCAGCTTCCAAGAAGCTTCTACAAGACTACAATGTGTCATCTTGAATCAATCTTTTTAAATATTGGCCTGAAAAGAGAATATAGTAATAATAATCAAATTAGGTGAGACATCAAACTATTAATTAAATATTTATAGGGTTTTTTCAATAAATTAACTTTTTTCAGGAGATAATCAATTCAATTGGTTAAGCTAATATGAATTATGAATGTGTGGATTTAAACGCCGCATGTGTTCTATCTTTTATCCCATTTCCTTCTCCCTTCTTGCTCTTCCCATGTAAAACCTCTTATCAACCCCTTTGGAAGACAAAAAAAGGCTAACAAATGAAATCCAACAAAGTTGTTGGGCTGTGTTTCATAACAGCTGATACGTAGGACGAATTTACTTTAATCAACATGAATAAATTTTCTTTTTACGTTACCTATAATGTTTTAATAAATAAAAAATAAACTCATGATGAATGGTACTAATGTCTTTCGCACAAAATACATTGACACTATAGCAGTTAGGCTAAATATTTGTTGCAGTTCTCTACGAAATATTTTTCAATGTTATACGCATCTATTAGTATTACAACCTCCGCGTTGACAAACACGTAGAAGCAGACATATTCTTTTGGGTTTGGAACATTATATTTTTAATCTACCAACATAAGATATAAAATACATGCCATAAAGAGGACCACTTGAAGCTTAGCTTGATTCCACTTTCATTACATCACTGTACCAAACAATGGTTAGTAATGCCAAAGTTCAATTAAGAAATCATCATCTACAATCATATTTCATCAGAAAATTCTTTTTTGATGGCATCAGGTATTGTAAGCAGCCTCTCCCTATCTTAAAATGCTTATTGTGTTGTTGGTGAAGTCTTTCCTTCGTCGTATATCAAAATAAAACAACAGCTACATGCCAAGCATCGCCATTTGGCTTTGGCCCTGTGTTCAGAAACAGCTGGAGCCGTGTACATTTTTTTTTTTAAAAAAACTTTATTTAATTACTAATTTATTATTATTATACTTTTAAGCAAAGATGACCAGTTCTCTGAAAATTGATCCCAAATTCATTTGTTCTTCGAAGCCACTTTATTTCGTCGCTTTCAAAGTGCCAAATTTCCTTTTGTTTAGTCGAAGTCATATCTGAGTGACTTCCACCAAGTAAAAGAGAAATGATCATAGAACGGTATTAGCGGTTAAGCAATTCAATAGTCCAAAGTGATATCTTTCTTTTGATACAGATAGAATATGACAAGCTCTGAGAGTTAAACATGGGATGGGTTTTCTTAACCATCATGTGACTTGAGATTGTGTAAGAAAATGGTCACACACACACACAAAAAAAAGAGTTATATTTGGCGAACGAAATAGTGACTTTTAATATAAAAGGTTAATTTTTTTCTACAGAAGTTTACCCTTTTGCGAGTTAAATGATACCTACCCTCGATCACTGTTATATCAAGCTTATTATTATGCAATGCAAACGACCCCATTTAAAAAATTGGAAAAGATTATGATCTTGTATATTTATCCTAAACCCTGGTTGGTATGAAGAAATCCTGAATATCATAAAACTAAGATTGGACATTGAAACAAACGGTGTCTGCAGATTGAAATGAAATTTTGCAACATGCACTCTGCAATATCATTGATGCTGAACTTTATCGGTCCCCGGTTCTATAAAAAGAAGTATTAGGTAGAGCAAAATAATTGTTATTGTTGTTTGAGAAATTAACCGAAACAAACTTTTTGTTTAACCTTATTTTCTGTTGAACCAAGTACAAATTATGCTTTGTTTTACCCCAGGAGAAAAACACTTTGTTGATGATTCTATCATTTTGGTATAAATTTTTGAAATAAATCTGGTGACAGTAGTAAAAATTTGTAAAAAAAATAATCTAGCGAGAAAGTAACAATTAGCATCAAGTATGAAAGAGGTAAACTAGTAGCCGGTTTGGCCGGCCTGTTATGCATTTTTTTCATTTGTAGAGTTTGCTTCACTACAGGGGAAAGTTATCCCTTGTTTTCCATGGGAATGGGCTGTCTCATTTTTACCTTTGAACCTCTCTCTCTCTCTCTCATTCTCATATATATATATATATATATATGACAGAGCCTCTATTTGTTGTTGGTGTGTTTGGTCATTGACCATTATTGCTATCTGTGTGTATACTTTAAATATAACCAAGTGAGTCCTCCCATTTGTTGTTGAACTTTAGCTATCTTTTCAGCACTGCCAATAATAGAAGGAAAATGGTCAGCTGTGAAGAACAATACGGTTATGGAGAAGAGCTTCCACTTGTCCAACCAGACCCCATGATGTTGGAGATTAATCGTTTGCAAAACCAACTCAAAGGTTTCTTATCTCTCTTTCATTCTTCTCTTCACTTATTGGATGAATTGTGCTGCTTTGTTCATTACTGGTTTGAGGTCTATGGTAGTTAGCATAATGTCATGTCACTGCTTGATGCCTGTTGTTTATGTTTCATATTGATTGCATATAATATCTCATTCTCAGGGAATATTTTTCTTTTCTTTTTGCGCACCAAAATGAATAAGATGATACAGTGTGAGCATGTCCATTTTTAGCATCTTTAATTCGGTGGATTTGAAAACCATTGCAGAAAAGGTTAAAGAACTTGCGACTTGCCAGGGTGAAATCAAGGCCTTAAAGGCAACAGAAGTTCTGAAGGATAAGGCCATAGAAGAGGTATTTCTTTTAAATGCAGTTACTCATGCTCTCCCCTGCATAACACACACACCACCTAGAACCTCATCTTGGAATTTGGGAAATCTGTTTATCTGACATAATGCAAATGGCGTGTCCTAAGCTGCTTGATGCCTTAGGGACCCTTATGACATGCATGTCATAACAGAAAAGTATGCAATCGCTAATTCAGTTGTATTATAATTAAAAACATAAGTTTCTCAGTGCTAATAGTAGTTGTGATTATATTTCTCCGCTTCCAGTTGAGAAATGAAGTCAGTAAATTGGACGAGAGGCTTAGAGTCACTGAGGATCATCTTAAACAAAAGGTGCAATGAACTCTTTCTAGTATTTCTTCCAAGTTGGAGCCATGTCCAACAATGCTAGACTCTAAAATGCATATTATTCGAAATTTATTTATATGCAGAATCTAGAGATCAAGAATCTGACAGTTGAAAAGAAAGATGCATTGGCTGCACAATATGCTGCAGAAGCAAAACTTAGAAGGGTATATGCAAATCAAAAGGATGAAGACACTTTTCCAATTGAGAGTGTGATTGCTCCTCTTGAAGCTGAGATTAAAGTGTACAGGAATGAGGTATAAATAGTGCAATTTCCAGAGAGCATGCATATTTACAGGAAACAATAATATCATAATGTAAGTCAACTGTGCATACTAATAACACTAATATCCAATTTGGCCTCATAGATTACAGCACTACAAGAAGATAAAAAAGCTTTGGAACGACTCACAAAGTCAAAAGAATCAGCATTGCTAGAAGCCGAGAGGATTTTGGGAAGTGCACTGGAGAGAGCTCTAATAGTTGAGGAAATTCAAAACCAGAATTTTGACTTGAAGAGACAGATTGAGATTTGCCAGGCATGATTTTCTATGTTTCTTTTTTTTAGTATTTGATTTCTATAGTAAAGTGCAAGTGTTTCAGCCTATTTACAACCACCATAAACAGGAGGAGAACAAAATCTTAGAAAAAACCCACCGCCAAAAGATTTTGGAAGTTGAAAAGCTTAGCCAAACCATTCAGGAACTTGAAGAAGTCATCTTAGCTAGTGGAGCCACTGCTAATGCTATTCATGATTATCGGCGACAGATTTCTGCATTGCAAGTAGGCAAATCTTACAAAATCTACTTGCGTTCTGAGAATCTGAACTTATGAGTTGTTGGTTAATGTATGTAGTGACTTGGTTTTGCATACATTTTCAGGAGGAGAATAGGACATTGGAGAGAGAGCTAGCAAGGGTGAAAGTTTCAGCCAACAGAATTTCAAATGTTGTGGCTAATGAGTGGAAGGACGAAAATGACAAGGTCATGCCTGTCAGGCAATGGCTGGAAGAGAGAAGGATTATGCAGGTATTATTTCTTCCTCTCCAGAGTTATGGCTGCTTTTACGCCACTGTTTCTAGCAATCAGCTAGTATTTTTTCCTGATAACTACAATGCTAAATTTCAGTTTAAGAGGGTGTAAACTGCAATTTGCCCTACTTGAAAGGTCCAATCAAGAGAAGCTAATTTATGTCCTTACTATAGTGAAAAGTGCTGATTTCTGAAAATGATAATTCAATTTATATCATCACTTGTGTCCTTGCATATGTAGGCAGAGATGCAACGGTTGAAAGACAAGCTAGTTATATCAGAGAGGACAGCTAAAGCAGAGTCACAATTGAAGGTATTTATCCGATTTATCTGTCTACTATGTAAGCATCTAAATCAATTTTAAACGTATAGCCAATGTTATCTGGTGTTTCCCTTTAGGATAAACTGAAGCTAAGGCTCAGAGCACTGGAAGAAGGCTTGAAGCATTTCTCAGGTAACCCAACCATTTCCAACGGGTCTCCAAAAGTAGAAAAGTCTAACATCTTAGGTTTCCTAACAACCAGTGGTGGACTGAGAAAGAGATCCACATCACAACCAAGGGCATCAACCGTTGGAAGCTCTGTGTTCCAGCAGCCAAATGTAAAAAACAGCACAGACATTGTTGCTGGAAATTTAAAACAGGGGATCCCTACAAAAAAGAAATATAGTTCAGCAGAAAATGCGTTGAAGAAAGGCATATGGGCGTCAAGAAGTAAAGTTGCTGATAGTGGTGAAAAGGAAAATGAGATACAGGTGAACACAGATATCAATGTAAATAGGGTCAATGATGAAGGAGAAGCAGCAGAAAATAAGACCACTGCTGATGTGGATGAAGACTCAAAAGGCAAGATAGCAAATGATTTAGGCTGTGATGATGTGGTCTCAGGTTTTCTATATGATAGGCTTCAAAAAGAGGTCATCAATTTGAGGAAGTCTTCTGAAATTAAAGACAGTAGTTTGCATGCTAAAGATGAAGAAATTAAGGTAACAGTAACAGTTATGCCCCACCCCCACTCCATCCCTTCTCACATTGAATTAAAGACATGAGATATTGCCTTTTTCAGGTGCTCATGAAGAAAGTTGATTCACTGACCAAGGCCATGGAAATAGAATGGAAGAAAATGAAAAGAGAAGCAGCTGCTAGAGAGAAGGAGGCTTCATCAACAAAGTCGGATGATAGCAGGAAAAACAGAAGTACAAACTCCTCTAAAAGGTTCTGTAATTTCTCATTCTGAAGTAGCTGATACCAGTTAACTGTCAAGTTTGTTTTGTTTGTCTCAGACTGGACCATGACATTGTTATAAAATTGCTGCAGGTTGATGAAAGAGCGTTGATGAGATAGTTGAAGGCAATTTATGTATAAATGATGTCTTGTGATTTTCCATTTTTCTTTGTACAAAACATTTGGTGTGGTAGTGTCTTGAAATATATTTCCACTGGGGTAAGGGAGTTTGGGAACCTCATCCTGTATGTACAGAAGTATTCTATTCTATGCCTTCCTCTATACTTAGATAAGTGATATGGTCTGTGGTTGAGTTTTACATGGTAGCTAAGTTTGTCAAATGCATCAGCAAGGACATAAAACATGAGGAATCCAAAAGACGCAACTTTTCATGGAAAGACTACATGTATCATTTCTCAAACATAAATTCACAAGTTCCTATAAATACTTACTTTCGTTGATTCCTTAACCAGTGCTCTTAGTATTTTCCTTTTTTATATACCGGGACATGTTAGGTGCAAAAATAGGGAATAAAGGGTTACTTAAATAATGAACTGGGCAACATTTAAGGTGTACCCTTTTACTTAGGGAGCAATGAACTTAATACTGATGCGTCTAAATATGCTTCGAGTTAAGAGTGGAAAACAAAAATAAAATAAAAGTATTCTTTATCCTCTAATTGGAAGATATGCCACATCGATCTTGCCATAAATAAAGCGAGGAACAGTTTCGGACTACATATATAAAACAATTATGCGTTCTTGTGTGAATATCCCTTGTTCCCATTGTGTGCAGTAATTTACTCTACGAAATCCAAAATAAAACAATTATTATTTCTGGATCTAATACAAAATTTCCTCAAAAGACAAAGGGAAACGCATAAAAACTACATGGCACATCATTCTCTGAAACAACATTACCAATAGAGAAAAGCCGTTGTTAGAACAGCGAAAACCATGGAGTTCAAAAATTATGCAGCAACCAATTCAGGTGAACCCCTAGACCCCAGCCATGATTTGGCTGCTACATTTGTAGTCAAAAACCACCCAGCCTTATCGGGAGCCTCATGGAATGGAGCATTGAGTTCCTTCAAGTGGGATTCAAATACACTTGCCAAACCTTTTTCCGAATACTTGTGTTTCCCATGCCCAGTATTAATTCCAAGCAGTGGCGGAAGGTCTTCTCCTGATTCCAAAGCTTTAGACAAGTCGTTTATCCAAACATGTAATGCAGTCAGCGCAGCTCCATGTGAGAGACTCTTTAGATACAAAGACCACTGAGTTTGAGACTTGGACTGTATATCTGTATATATCTGAAGTGTCAACCCCAGGTCCAAAAGCTCACATGCTCTGTCCAACAAATTCAGGTTGACACAAAGATCGATTAGAGAATTGCAAAAGGCCTTCTTTACTTCATCAACAGTTGAACTAAAGAGTTCTGATGCTTCTTTTCTAAAATCTCCATCACCCTCCAGCTCTTCCACCAGAAATCTTACCACAGACCCAAGCTTTGGATTAGCCTTCTCCACACAATCTGTTAGTTTACCAAGTTCTTCTTTGGGTGTTTGGGTCATTACATTCAGAAGACAACCACAGAAGCGATCATCTGCATTGATGCCCAAATCCAAGAGTCGATTAAATGTCTTCACGACATCATCGATACGCTTGGCTTTTCCATAGCACTGGACAAGTGATGTCAGAACAAATATTGTCGGCTCAAATCCAGATTCAATCATTTCATTCAACATTCTTTCTGCCTCAGAAACATCCCCACTGCAAGAATATATGGTAATCAAGGATGAGAATGTCCAACTGTCAGGTCGGCAAGTACCAGAACTTTTCATGTCTTCAAAAATTTCCAAAGCTTTGTCTGTGTAGCCAACATCAGCACACATGGCTAAAAGAGTATTATAAAGAAGTGTATTCATACCAATACCCTTTTCTTTCATTTCCTTATAAACCATGAGTGCATCTTCACTGTATCGTGATCTACCATAGGCGTGTAAGAGAGATGCATATGATGCCCAATTTGGTGAAAACCCATTATTTGTCATCTCCTTGTATATAATCTTGACCTGCCAGGGCCTCTTGGCTCTCCCCATGGCATCCAACAGAGTGTTATAAATAACCATGTTAGGCTTAACACCTAGAACCTTCATTTCTTCGTAGACATTTAAGCATCCATCATAATTACCCGCCATCCCATACATTTTAATCAATGTAGCGAAAGTCACGCTATCAATGCGCCATTTCTCCGTTCTGGCACGATCATAGAGACTCAAGGCCATATCAATATTACCAGCACGTCCATAAGCATCTATCATTGCTGAGTATGTAACATCATCTGGCTCACACCCGAAATCAGGCATCTTTTCAAACCACTCCACAGCCTTATTTGGCAAAGAACAAAGCCTAGCACAGGTAATTATAGTTGAAAAGGTAACATTATCAGGTTTGACCCCTCTCTGAAGCATTTCATCAAACAGCTTCACGACACCATCGAAATCCTTACACTTCCTAAAGACCTTGAGGGTCACATTGTAAAGAATGACCTCCCTAGTGGGTGTGATGATGCGCTGAAAGTATTTAAGAACAAGAGGTGCAGTATGTGAATTCAACATGTTATTGAGAACAATTACAGCATCTTGCTCTAGAACCTTATCTCCTAAGCCCTTCAAGATCTCAGAAACATCGTGCTCGTTGGGATTGCAGGAGTCCAAAGATTGAGCGAGTTTGACAAGAGAAGTGTACCTGGCATCATACGATTTCTTCCGAAGTTGTTTGGCTCTGGGGCTTTTGGGATTGACCCAGATGTAACTTTTGGACGAAGATGAAGATTTTCCATCTGGGTCCTCAAAGTTTGAATCTTCATCGTCTTTTGTAAGCTGCGGAATAGGTTCGTGCAAGGAAACGTGGTTGGCGTGGAGGGTGAGGTTTTTGGGGTGAGGCGTGAGCATTGAAGAGGGTTGAAAGGGAAAAGCAACGGTTTGAAGTTTGAACTTGCGTGAAGAAGAAGAACAAATGGAGGGTGGATCGTGGAAGAGAGAAGAAGGGGAAGAACTAAGATGGTAAGCCATTTTCTTCCCACCCTCTCTGCTCTACTTTTCTCACAGCCTTATCGCGCCACGGAGACTACGATACACTGTTAATTTACCATCTTTGACCTCTAGGTCGTGGAATGTCTTTCACACATTCCAGGGACTTTAATGTCCGTTCACACTAGTTACAAAATATCTAATTCTTGTTACCAGATGTTGTACCCGTGCCTATTATACGTTTTTATACAAACTTTTATGGATAGTTGTTTTTAAATATTGTAAATTTAAATTTAAATTAATTTTTTTAAGTTATTAGAATGAAAAATTATTGAATGAATGTTTTGTTTTTTGTATTTTTAAATATGTTTTTACATCGATAAAGTTGGTTAGATAGTAGAAATCCTTATATTATAGGTGATATCGAATTCGATGAATGGTAATAATGATAAAATATTCAATGTTAGCCGCTTGCACCATAATAATTACAAAAATAATAAAGACCATGATTTACATTAGATAACAAGAAGAGAAAGGGAATATTTTTGTTCGATATATGATGCAGTCAATTAAAATGATAATATATTTATGATTGTTCACAAAACCAAAGTTTAAAATTCCATCCATGTACCACAAGTCACCGTAGAAAAAAAAATAGAGAGAATAAATTAAATTACATCGACCATAGAGATAAGTCTACACAACTTCTATATTTTTTTCACTAATGCCCTCATTTGCACGATTTTGTAATTTTATTCAACCAAAGAAATGAAGTCCAAAACATATAATAGATTGAGTATGAGTTACCTATTTTAAATTCTGAAAGACCTCTTTCTAAACCACATTAGAAGTGATGTTGGACACCTGATCTTCCTCGTCACATATTAGTAACTATAATCCATGACGTGATGTTACTGTTGAAATTGTAACATATAATTGTCGATGTGAAAACACGGGCTGTGGAAGATATATACCACATGCCGAAGAGAGTGTCTTTTACTCTTATTTATGGTCATCGCAAAAGAGAGAACAATGGAAAATTGCTTCTGTTGAAACTTGAAAGGAATTCTTTTATCGGATAGGGTCAATGACAATCAAGGAATATAATCTTTAAGGTCAATTTTGCTTCTTGAGATGACTTTTGCCTATAAAACATAACTGCCGATTTGGGAAATTATAAGTTAAGTTTCATTGCATAATCCTAATGATTGATCTACATTCCTCAATAACATTATTGGAACGCCCATCTTGAGTTTTGATTCATGATTTGGAAGTCTAAAAGATGTTATTTGGATGTTCATCTCTATTGTTGACAATGAGCAAAATAAACTAATTTTAACTACCTCGCACAGGTTATATAACAAATGATTTTTTGACGTCATCGGGCGATGCATTAAACATAGGAGCTATATTTTTTAAAAATTTCTAAGATAGAAATATTTAAAAATAATGTTATGTAAAATATAAAATATAATTTTTCTTGTAAGTTGATATACAAACCATTTCTTGTGTCACTACCTGCATATTTTACCATTTTTGTTCTGGTAGCAGCTTGTCTAGATCAATGGATACATAGAACAATTTTAAAAGATTACTATGAGAGTGTCAAAAAAGCAACAACACTCTAAGATATAGATAAGTTCATCAATAGATCATTAGATTTTATTTCAAATACAAATTGATTTCATTGTCTAAACCTTCAGTCTGCAATAACAGAAGAAGAAAGATAAGTGTCTTTCATGTGGTTGTAATAATCATTGCCACCATAATTTGAGTAAAAGTCTGGTTGCAAAGTGCATATGCAAGAACATTTTACTATTACCAGTTTACAAACAGTTTTAAAAAATAAATCAAACCCTAGAAGAGAGAAACAAAAATCACAAGTTGGTTATACTAATAAACACATTGTAAGACTTTGTACCTTGTGCACCCATACCAGTAGTTCTACTTGTGCGATGAAGGTAGGCAATCTAAAATTGAAAGGAGAAGTTAAGTTCCATAACCAATTAATATCAAGAAGGTTTAATTATTGAGTTGATCCCTAAATTATTTGGGAATTTTCAATTAGGTCCTTGAACTAAAAAAAAATTTAATTAGGTCCCTAAACTTATATAAAATTTTCAATTGGGTCCCTAAACTAAAATTTTTGTAATTGGGTCCCTGAACTTATATAAAATTTTCAATTAGGTCCCTAAAGTAAAAAGGTGATTATATAAAATAAAAATTAATAAAATGATAGATAATGAAATTTAGGGAAAAAAATATTGTTTGACATAATAATAAAATGACAAAAGATGAATATGAGAGAAAAACTCACTATTTAAAATAATAATATTAATAATCAATTAAAAATAAAACTTATTGAGAAAAATTATTGTTTAGCATAATAATTAAATAAAAATAGATAAATAGATAAATTTGAGAGACAAATTTTAGTTTTTGAAATAATAATAACAAAATAATGAAATATGAAATTGTGCTAGAAAATCCATGTTTTATAACAAAATATTAAGATATTAAAATGATAAACCTCAATTAAAAAAATATAAATAAAATAAAATAAACATCAATTGAAAACAAAGTTATTATTTGAAATAATAAATAAAATAAAGAATCTAGTTAAGTAAATATCACATCTTAGTTTGATTGTCAATTTTATTTTGATTTATTTTATTTATTTTATTATTTATTATGTTATTTTATATTTTAATTGTGGTTTTTCTTAAATTATTTTAATATTTCTTAAATAATATTTTTGCTTGCTATGTCTATTGTTATTATTTTAATGTTTTTTTAAATATTAAATATTTGACTCAGTTTAGTAACTTAATATTTTGTTATAAAACATGAATTTTCTAACACAATTTTATATTTCACTATTATAATTTTAAGAACTAATTTTTGTCTCTCAAATTTATTTATTTTTATTTAATTGTTTTGCTAAACATTAGTTTTTCTCACTAAGTTTTATTTTTTTAATTTAAATAGTAACTTTTCTCTCATATTAATCTTTTGTCATTTTATTATTACGTCAAACAATATTATTTTTTAAAAATTTTATCATTTATCATTTTTTTTTCTTTTATATATTCACCTTTTTACTTTGTGGACCTAATTGAAAATTTTATATAAGTTCAGGGACCCAATTAAAAAAATTTTAGTTCAGGGACCCAATTGAAAATTTTATATAAGTTTAGGGATCTAATTAAAAATTTTTTTAATTTAGGAATCTAATCGAAAATTCCCAAATAGTTCAGCGACCAACTGAATAATTAAACCTATCAAGAAAGCAAGGCAGAAAGAGGGGTTGACCAAAATAAGAGGTCATAGATAAGATGCTTACAGAATTAAAGGGGAAGACAAACATGACAACATGATCTACACCGTAATTAGCGAAAAAGAAAAACCCAAATAAAAAACCCAAATGAAAAAGAGCTTACGTTCAACATTACTTAAATAAGGTTCAAGAGGTGCTTGAAACGGTGCTGGTGGCGATAGAAAGAATGTGCTTCAGTGGTGTGATTCATAGAGTTTCAGAAAGAGAAAACGTTTGGCATACCACATCCATAATGAATGTTTTGAATGGTTAAGTGAGAGAGATAATGTTACCAGTAATGGTTGAGTGAGAGAGATAATGTTACCAGTAATTACTATTTTATTTTAATAAATTAAATTAAATTATTTGTTGACACATGTGTGTTTATATATTTACCCTAGCCATTATCTTCTTATTACAACCACCCAAATAATTTTACTGATATACCACAACCATCACCTTCCTTTTGAAAATAAAGTTCGTTCCATGTCAAAATATATAAACGGTTCTTATTTTTTAGAAATTTTTTTTTTTTGACAGAGTTCTTATTTTTTAATCAATTCATAGGTAATAGGTTTTTTTAGCATAAAAATAACTGTGTTTCTTTACTCTTCACCCAAAAACATGAGGTTAGTGTGGGTTTTACAACACAACTGCACAAGTGCGAGATTTTTTGTTGCAAGCGATTGTCATACCCTGTTTGAATTTGGAATTGGAAGTAGTAGATTGGTGAACTTTCTCCAGCAACAAGTCCCACATCGTAAGAGCTTAGCGAAGTTGCAATGTTTAAATAGCAGAGCTCGTGATCGTCAACGGTGTATCCCTCCGGGGAATTTATTTTGCCATTTTTCTTCTACTCCTGTTCATTGCCGTCTTCGTTCAGCGACTTCTTGCTTGCATGTTCTGGGTGCTTTCTTCTTTTTGCTCTTTTTCCAGTCAGCTTTGCTAAAATTCCTCCATTTCTTTCTCTTAATCAGTATTAAGCTTACTAACAAAATGAATCTTGCATCTATTAGATATTAACCATAGTTGTGGTTTGATGGTGGCTCGGACCTAGGAGTAACATTACCCGCGTTCAATTATATGGGCACAATGGTACTAGAGGATAATATTGTCACCTGATAACGCTTGTATGTTAATATGTTATGTACTCGTGTGAGAATTATTCATTCGTAAGTTTCTACTTAACACCTTAAGCTAGCTTTTAGGAGTGTGATATTTGACAAATTTCTAACAATTGCTATCAAATGACAGATGAGATCAAGCATAGGATTAGGAAGCCATTTATGGATATGTTGATGTGGATGCCTAAAATGTATCTTACAAATTTTGACTATGAACATAATAATTACATAAAAGTGTGCTGCTTTAGTGCCTCTAGCTCTGCTAAATGTGTGTCCGTTGTTGTAGCTATTCTTTCCCTAGTGCTTGAAGCATCTTTTTGAATTAGGCTACTTTGTTAAACAATAGTACCATCAATCTTTGTATCCTTTGATATAGTGAGTTTAATTCAGAAGCATAATTTGCCAATGTAGACCGGTGGAAGAACTGAGTTGTTATACTATAGATTTTTTTTTTTATCTGGAAAAGGAGGTAGTACTGTAAGTGGGGATATGATATATGAACTTGAGTAGAATTATTGTAGACCAAGTCTAATTGGGGATATGGTGCATGAACTTCATTACATTATCAGATGCTTACAATGTTGACTTTGTGCAGGATAATCCTAGACACTGGATACTCTTACTACGTTGATGCTGTTGAGGATGCCAAGAGTCTCTCTTGTAAGGCCTAGTTTTCTAAATACCGTTGAAAGCCTGAGAAATTATAGTAAATATAAAAGTAAAGTTGGTTGTAAGAACAACTTATAATCAAGATTCGTTGAATTTTCCATTCCTCGCAATAACAAGTGAATTTGAATGACATTGGTGACCCCTCTTATATTGGATCAGTTAAAACAAAACCTCACTTTGTTACATCTAGAGGTAAATTCAATATGCTTGAACCCTCTTTGTTTCTTTTACATTTAGGCTTTGGCATGTTTTTCCTGCTTCACTTTATTAAGTTTGATAGGGAACCCGATCAAGTACTTAATTAGAGGCACATTCAGATTGCTCAATTTGTTATCAGAATTTGAGTCATTTATTTTAGTGCTTTTCTAGTCATCACCATGCTGATTCCCAAAATATTTTTTGCATTTTAGTATTTACAAAAGAGGCATGCAGTCCATTCTCAAGATTCATTGCGTGTCGTGCCTGTAGATAGGATGACATATAGACTTCTTTCACAAAGTTTCAGAATGGGAACTTAGCATCAGGATTGCTGAGATTTTGACTTTTGGTGCCTCATAGGGAATTGCCAAAGAAACAGACTTTCTGATTGAGGTGGGTTTTGTAGTAACAAATGAAAGGTTTTGGAACTTGCAGCCTATGGCTGAAAACTCAATACAGATTTCAGTGTGAATCTGCAGGGAGGTGCTGCAGTAAACAACAAAAGGGTGCCTCTGTTGTGGCAAAGTCATAAAAGAAAAAAAAGAAAAGAAAAATCCAATTTGAACACTGGATGATAAGCAAAACCATGTGCATAGGCCATTTTTCTTTACACTGAATTCTTGGTACAGAAAAAAATGTATTCGATATTAGTACTGGGAAAAATTATGGAGAAGAGGAAAAATTTGAATCTTTATTTATGGGTTTATGCGAATACAAGTGAGAGTTAAGCCCAAAAACATCACGAACAAGAAATAAGAAACCAGTTCTTTCCCATAAATTTCCAGCATCCAAAGAAGATTGTTAATTTTTAAGTGACCTGCTGTTCGATTTACACTGTTAGTTTATTGCCCAATTTTACATGTTCACCATGTTGTCGTTCTTTGTTTTGCACCATTGATGGCGTTTTACCTTCTTTTTTTTTCCCCAACCATATATCAAAGATGACGGCTTTAAAGGTGTGCCGGGTATGTTTGTGCCCATCCATATGCGTTTTACCTTCTTTATATGGTTGCTATTTAATTCTAGAGCGGTAGAGCCCCTTTAGTTATGAGGCTTGCAACATACCAAAATAGCTTAAAAGGCAAGTTACCAAACCTAATTAAATCATAGACAGGGGACTCTATGCTGTTGAATTCTGTTGGGGCTTTTTAGCATAAGAAGAAATCTTCTTTGCATGGCTCCATTGTCCAAGGCCTAAAAGGAATGTAACCGGAGAATAGAACTTTTTGCGAGTGCTTTCCAAGTTTTGGCATGAAATTTATCAATGGAATCTTTTCACATAAGGACTACCGCCTCCTATTTTATAAAGAGATTGATAAGAGTATTTTAGGATCTTATTTAAGGAATCAATAAAAAAAAATTTGTATAGAAAAATGGTGTACTGGACATTTTGAAAATGGTTACACTTAATATTCCAATATAAACTTTTCTTTTTTGGATTCTTTAACCAACGTTTTTAAGACATTCGTTAACAAGACCCAATTTATAAAAAACATCTTGATATTTCAATGGAATGTAAGAACACCTATTAAAGAATAAAAAATGATAAGTTTGGAAAACTAAACATAAAACTTATAAAGAAATGAAATACACAATTTTCATGCAAAAATATCATTTTTATTCCTTAAAGGTTAACATTTACCTTTCAAAATATTGACTAGCGATGCTATTTGATTGCAAAATTTTTATTATTTTAAAGAAAAGATAAAGCTGTCGTGTGTACCACGTGGCGCAAGTCAATAAAGTTGCAACTTTAACAATTGAAAAGCATTTAAGGGTGCTTTTAATTTGTGAAAAAATACATAAAAGAATGAAAATATAAAAAAGTTTGAATATCAACTTAGAATATAGTGCCAATGCATTTGGTATATGTGCATGCTTAATGTTTTAAAAATACATAAAACAGTGCAAATTTAAAACAACCATACCTACTTGGTATTGTAAATATCATAGGGAGGAAACCCTCATTTGTTCAATTTTTGGAAAGGAGAATGCAAACTAGTGAGGGTATTTTTTTATGGGGAAGTGATATATTTATTATTCTAAGAAGTAGTATTATATTTAATTTTCTAGTAAAGACTTGTTTGTTATGATTTTTTTAATAAGGGCACTGATAAGCAAGACTCTTTAAAAAAAATAAGGAAAATACTAACGAGTGTCCTTAAAACATTGTTTAAGGAAACAAGAAAGAAAAAATTGTATGGGAACATGGTGTATTTAGTATTTTGAAAAATGTTACAGTTAGTTTCCCAACACAAATTTTTATTTTGTGAACTCTTTAACCAATACACTTAGAGCACTCGTTATCAACACCCAAAAATTTAAAACAATATTAAACAAAGCACAAAAACCAAATGCATCCAAATTGAATTCTAAGTTGATTTTCAAACCTTTTTAAATTTCCACTCTTTAATGTAATTTTCAAAAATTTAAATCACTATTAATGGTAAATTTGGGGTTGGAACCACGTGGCACAACTTTGTGGGAGGCGCCACATTTGCATGGCGCCTCTAACAGGATTGTGCCATGTGGAGCATGATGTATTTTTTTTTATTAAAAAAACCTCCAATCAAGGCGCTCGTAATGTTTTAGTATTTTTTAAAAGAAAATCGGATATGCTAGTCGATGAGGCGCATATGTTGGCACCACATGTGGGCCTGCATCTTTCACCAACCTAGTAAATAGTTTCTGAAAAAACATCAATGTTATCAAAAAGGCCATGATTACAAGACCTCGATAAGAGATCTAAAGTTCTACTCCTGTGCTTGTTATAAAAAATAAATAGATTTTTTTTATCCAAAATATATGAAACATATATCAATTTTGACACATATTAAATATTAATTTTCAATTTTATCATCATTTTTTATATGATTTATATTTACGAGATAGTATCAACTTTCCATACAAGTGGAGTATTAATTAATGTACTGGCCGAAGATATAAGGTCGAGGATTGTCGATACGACCGAGCTCATTCTTCTAAGTGGGCCGTGACCCGAATTCCTATAAAGTCGAAGACCTATTAATGCACTTGACACCCGAGGAGAACTACTCGGGCCTATTCCACAGCAGGCCACGGATGAAGATATCTCAGCCCCGAGCTATCCCAGTCAACCTGAGTGGGCGAATATCTCATTGGTCCAAATATCTCTCCGTATAACTCGGAGCCTTATCCTTATCATTATCTAAGCGCAATAATGATCAGATCCTAACAAATAGGATCTCAATAACAATCCAACTCAAATTGTTACACTAAAACATCTCTATAAATAGGGGTCCAACCCCTCACTTAGAACTACGTTTGCTTTGATTCCCATTTGGATACGTAGGAGCGAGAATTCCGGTCTGTCAAGCTAATTCCAAAACACTCCCACAAGAGCTTCTCCGGACGAGTATCTCTCACTTGAGATATTTGGACGGAACATTTGGCGCCGTCTGTGGAAATCGAAGCAAAATTTTCCCATACCACAAACAATGGTGAGGACAAGGAGCGGAAACTGCAGGAGAGAGGAGCCAGAGAATGCCAACAATGGGGACAATGGGGAACGATCCATAAACCCGGCTATGACGACCGACAATCCCATTATTCAAGAACTCCTCGCACAAGTGGCAATACTGAGAAGGGAGAATGAGGAGATTCGTCGGCAGAACAGTCGTCGGGAACGAGAACAAAGTAGAGAAAGGTCCACCTCTTCTCCTCATGAGAGAGAGCGTCGGACAGCCGAGAATGAGGGATCCAGAAACACGCGCAGAGAAGAAGGCCCACAACCCTGTGTTTCTCATCATGCTGACCGAGCAGGCGAGGAGGAATTTCCTAGGCAGGCCCCTGAGCTTTCACTTCAGGCAAATAGGCCTAATGAAAGGACCGGCGTGCGGAGGCCGAGACATCCCTTCATCGACGCCATCATGGAGGTTCCTCTTCCAGTCAACTACAAACCAATAAACATTGACAGGTATGATGGCACCTCGGACCCGGAGCGTCACTTAGATGCTTTCACTACTCAAATGTACCTCTTCACCGATGATGATGCTGTCATGTGTAAAGTCTTTCCTACTACTCTGAAAGACGCTGCACTAAGCTGGTATACCCAGCTACCACCAGCATCAGTTGACTCATTTGACACGTTTATGACTAAGTTCAATGCTCAGTTTGCCACGAGCCGAGCTCATCAAAAAACCTCGGCCTCGTTGGTAAACTTTAAGCAAGAAAAAAACGAGTCTCTACGTGATTTTATGGTCAGGTTCAGCAAAGAGACTGTTCTCATCCGGAATCTCTGCCGATGTTGCACTACACACCATCTTGATCGGGTTACGGCCTGGCCCTTTCGCCAGACACTTAGCTCGGAAGCCTCCAACCAGTATGGATGAGTTGAGAAGAAAAGCTGTTGGATTCATTAATATGGAGGAGATTGAGGAGTCTAAGAAAAGAGAAAGAACCGATGATTCAGATAGACGAGAAGGGAGAGAGAAGAGGAGGGCTGAAGGAGACAAGCAGAAATTCAAAAGCACATCCGAGTATTTACATAGGGGACCGAAGTATGAGCACTATACCCCCCTCAACACCAACCAAGATCGGGTATTTGAGGAAGCTTACAACGCAGAACTTTTGCAGCTCCCCAACCGTGGCCACACGCCTCAGAATGCTGATCGACAGAAGCATTGTCGGTACCATCGTAACTACGGGCATACCACTGAGGAGTGCTGGGTCCTGCGTGACAAGATTGAAGAGTTAGTGCAGGCTGGTCATCTGAATAATTTTGTTCGGAGAAATCACAACAATGGTGAAGGGCGAGGCAGAAGTAGAAGAATAGGAGGTGGCCAAAGCCCGGGAAGGGGCGGCGATCGACAAAATAATGAAAGAACAGAGAATAGGGAAGGTCGGAATGAAAGGCGAGAGGAAGATAATACTGTCCGAGGTGTGATAAACACTATTTCAGGGGGATTTGCGGGAGAAGGCATGACGAGTTCAGCTCGGAGAAAACACCTGAGGGCTATTCGGGCTGTCAACTCGGTAGCTAGTAAACCCCCGAGGATCTCCCACCGATTATCTTTTCCGATGAAGACTTCTTGGGTGTGGATCCTAATCAGGACGACCCTATGGTAATCACAGTGCAATTGGTCAACTTCTCGGTCAAGAGAACTCTCGTAGACCAGGGGAGCTTGACTGATATTTTATATTATTCAACATTTCAGAAGCTCGGGATCTCAGAAAAATCTATTCAGCCATACGACAGTAAGCTCGTCGGTTTTGCGGGGGAACAGGTAGATACCCGATGATACATTGACCTCCTAACTACGTTTGGAGATGGCAAAACGTCCAAGACTATCTTGGTCAGGTATGTGTTGGTTAATGCAGTAACATCGTACAATATCCTGATCGGAAGACCATCTTTGAACAAGTTAGGAGCTGTGGTCTCTACTCCCCACCTCACAATGAAGTTCCCTTCCAACTTGGGAGACATAGTTGCTATCCGGGCTGATCAGAAAATGGCTAGACAGTGCTATGCTGATAGTTTGCGTGTAAGCAAACTCAAACCTACACCTGCAGAAACACTAGACAGAGGAAAAGACAAGTCTGTAAATTCAGTTAGCTCTGTTGAACTAGACTCGAGAATGGACATGCAGGAACAACGGCCACAACCCATTGAGGAGTTAGAAAAGTTCCAGCTCGGATCACAGCCCGATCAGTGCACCAAGCTCGGCGGTCAACTTGAGCCGAGTTTAAAAAAGAAAATAAAGGAAGTGCTCCGCAGCAACGCCGATTTGTTCGCCTAGACCACATCGGACATGCCGGGGATTGATCCCGATTTCTTATGCCACAAACTGGCAATCTGTCCTGAGGCAAAACCAGTAGCTCAAAGGAAAAGGAGACTTAGTGAGGAAAGGAGGAAAGTGGTGGAAGAAGAAACGGCGAAGTTGGTTAAAGCCAACTTTATTCGGGAAGTAGAATACACAACTTGGTTGGCCAACATGGTTCTGGTCAAAAAAGCAAATGGCAAGTGGCGCATGTGCACTGATTATTCGGACTTAAATAAAGCTTGTCCAAAGGATTCTTATCCTTTACCGAGTATTGATAGGTTGGTGGATGGTGCCTCCGGGTACAGAATTTTGAGCTTCTTGGATGCATACTCGAGGTACAATCAGATCCGAATGTATCCCCCAGATGAGGAGAAAACAGCTTTCATAACTGAAGGCTCGAACTATTGTTACCGGGTAATGTCGTTCGGATTGAAAAATGCTGGAGCTACCTACCAAAGGCTCATGGACATGGTGTTCGAAAAACAGATCGGAAGGACTATGGATGTTTATGTGGATGATATGGTCGTAAAATCCGATGACCACAACAACCACCCGAAAGACTTGGAGGAAATTTTTCAGCAGCTGCGAAAGTATAATATGAGGTTGAATCCGGAAAAGTGTGTTTTCGGTGTTCAGGGTGGAAAATTCCTCGGTTTTATGTTGACACACAGGGGAATCGAGGCCAATCCTGATAAATACCGAGCTGTGATTGAGATGTGAAGCCCACAAAATATTAAAGAAGTGCAACGACTAGCAGGGCGGCTGGCATCATTATCTCAGTTTCTCCCCAGATCTGCAGAGAAAGCTCGACCTTTCTTTAGATTATTGAAAAGACCTCAAACCTTCGCGTGGACCGAGGAATGTGAGAAGGCCTTCGTCTATTTCAAGACCTTTTTGTCTTCACCGCCGATATTAACTCGACCTATCCCAGGGAAAGAGTTATATTTATACCTGTCAGCCACCGAGTACGCCATCAGTGCGGTCATTGTGCAAGAAGTAAAGAAAGCTCAAATGCCGGTGTATTTCATCAGCAGGGTCCTTCATGATGCCGAAACCCGGTATCAAGTCATAGAAAAGATGGTTTTGGCTCTGGTAACTGCAGCTCGGCGGTTGCGTCCGTATTTCCAGAGTCACCAGGTGATTGTCAAAACTGATCACCCAATTAAGCAGATTCTCAAAAAGCCCGAGTTGGCAGGCCGTATGATTGCGTGGTCGGTGGAGTTATCCGAGTTTGGCCTGAAATACGAGTTGAGAGGTCCTCTAAAAGCTCAATGTATCTCCGACTTTGTAGCAGAGCTCAATCCGCTGCCGATAACCGAAGATTTATGGTGGAATTTGTATGTGGATGGATCCTCGAATGTTAAAGGCAGTGGAGCCGGGATAATACTGGAAGGTCCAGGAGAGCTAATCCTAGAGCAGTCATTAAAGTTTGAGTTCAAAACCTCAAACAACCAAGCCGAATACGAGGCCTTGATAGCAGGGTTAATGCTGGCTAAGGAAATGGGAGCAAAGGTTGTTAGATGCCGAAGTGATTCACAGCTAGTCACAGGACAAATCTCTGGGGGGTACCAAACAAAAGAGCCTCAGCTTATCAGGTATTTATGTAAAGTCAATCAGTTAATTTCCAGCTTTGAGAAATTTGCTATTGAACACATTCCCAGAGAAGAAAATACTCGGGACGATCTACTATCCAAATTGGCCAGTACGAAGAAACCGGGCCAGCACAGAACGGTTATTCAAGAAACTCTCAATGAACCGAGTATCACGTTTGGAGAGGTGATGGCCAACGAGCCGGTAGACCGAGAGTGGATGACACCCATATGGGAGTATTTATCCTCAGAAACTCTGCCCCCAGATCACGCCGAGGCTAGAAAGATCAGGCTCAGAGCAAGTCACTTTGCTATCGTTTCCAGAGAGTTGTATAAACGGGGATTCTCGGTACCGATGTTAAAGTGTCTAACAAAGGCACAGTCAAAATATGTAATGGAAGAGGTTCACAGAGGAATCTGTAGTTTTCACTTTGGGGGCAGATCAATGGCCTCCAAAGTAGTCCGAGCAGGGTACTATTGGCCTACCATCCGAGCAGATTGTATCGAGTGGACGAGACAATGTGATGAGTGTCAGAGATTTGCCAATGTAAGTCGTACCCCACCCGAAGAACTTCACACATTAAACTCGCCTTGGCCCTTTGCCATGTGGGGGATGGATATACTTGGACCATTCCCCATAGCCAAAGGTCAAGTCAAATTTTTCTTGCTAGCAGTGGACTACTTCACAAAGTGGATTGAAGCTGAGCCTTTGGCGAAAATTACCGTCAAGAAGGTACAAAAGTTTGTTTGGAAAAACCTCATCTGTAGGCACGGAATCCCCTTTGCAATCGTCACTGATAATGGAAGGCAGTTCATAGTTAAGACATTGCGAGAATTCTATGTCAATCTCGGTGTTAAACACCACGTCACCTCGGTAGAACATCCCCAAACCAATGGGCAAGCCGAGGCGGCCAACAAAGTCATTCTCGGAGAGCTGAAGAAGAGAGTGGGAAAAGCCAAAGGAGCTTGGGCCGAGTATTCTTTGGGCCTACCACTGCACGCCCCAATCCAATACTCAAGAAACACCCTTCAGGCTGACATATGGAACAGACGCCATGATCCCAGTTGAGGTTGGTGAGCCGTCTTTCCGGCGTATGCAACATGAGCAGAATGAGAATGAAAGCAACTTAAGGGTCGAGCTTGACTTGGTGGAGGAAATCAGAGAGGAGGCTAAAATCAGGGAGGAAGCCTGCAAACGAAGAGCTACTCAGAGGTATAATTCAAAGCTGAAACCGAGGAGCTTCATGCGCGAGGACTTGGTGCTAAGAATGAAAGGAGAGGCAAGAAGGGATCATACGGAGGGCAAGTTAGCGGCCAACTGGGAAGGGCCATTCCGAGTGGTAGAAAACTTGGGAAAGAGAGCATATAGGTTAGAAGAATTGTCAGGGAAGCCTATCCTGAGAACTTGGAATGCTTCTTATTTAAAATTTTATTACAGTTGATGTACATAGTCAGGTGATGTACTCTTTTTCCTACCTCGGTATTTTGTCCCAAAAAGGGTTTTGACCGAGAAGGTTTTAACGAGGCACACCGCAGACTTCCTTTTTATCCAATAAAAGAATTTATTATGGACATTGTTCTATTTTCTTAATTTGACGATGTATTTATTCCGCGAACATTAAATTTTTAAGGCCAAGTTTGAGCCTGAAGACCGAGTTCGAGTCAGTTAAATTGTTAAAGGCCAAGTTTGAGCCTGAAGACCGAGTACGAGCCATTAAATTTTTAAGGCCAAGTTTGAGCCTGAAGGCCGAGTACGAGTCATTAAATTTTTAAGGGCCAAGTTTGAGCCTGAAGACCGAGTACGAGCCATTAAATTTTTAAGGCCAAGTTTGAGCCTGAAGGCTGAGTTCGAGCCAGTTAAATTTTTAAAGGCCAAGTTTGAGCCTGAAGGCCGAGTACGAGCCATTAAATTTTTAAGGCCAAGTTTGAACCCGAAGGCCGAGTACGAGCCATTAAATTTTTAAGGCCAAGTTTGAGCCTGAAGGCCGAGTTCGAGCTTATTAAATTGTTAAAGGCCAAGTTTGAGCCTGATGGCCAAGTTTGAGCCAATTAAATTGTTAAAGGCCAAGTTTGAGCCTGAATGCCGAGTACGAGCCATTAAATTTTTAAGGCCAAGTTTGAGCCTGAAGGCCGAGTTCGAGCCTATTAAATTGTTTAAGGCCGAGTTCCAGCCTTTGAAATTATTTAATCGAATATGAGCAGTAAGAAGAACAAAATTTTGATCTAAAAGCCGAGTTCGAGCCATTAAAATTTTTTAATAAAACCGAGTACAATGCCGAAAATAAAAACAAGGTACGAGTCGAGTACTAGAAAGTACTACGACTTAGATACAGAGCTGAAATTGAAAATAAGGCCCGCCCGGCTGGCCAGTAGTTCCCCCAATTAGAACAGGGGCAAGACCAGTTGGCCAGTAGTCCCCCCAATCGGACGCCACGACTTTCCCTTAAGGGGGAAAGTAATCACTTCCCCCTGAGAAAGATGGACGATGAGGTGCTCGGCCTGCTCCGGGAGTAGACGGCCACTACCCCTTTCTCCACTCCCGAAGACTGTTATTCTCCCAGTTAACATCCTTTTTGAAGGATTAAATCATAAAAGGAATTGTGGATCCCATCTCCCACTTACATCCCTTTTGGCAGCTATAAATCTCAAAAAAGGATGTTAACTGGGAGAGAGGAACGTAAACCCCTGGTAACATTATGAAGGGTATTTGGGGCGAAGATTACTCGGGTCAAACGAGGACGAACTTTGCTGGTCAAGAAGATGAAGAATGAAGAAATAAGGCAAATAGACCGCCCTATTTATAAGGAAGAAGAGGCGGTGAAAAGAGTGAATAGGCGCTGGGAATAGGCTTATGGAAAAGATAAATATCCATGGGGAAAAGGTTTATTGAAAAAACAAATCTCGAAACTCAGCAAAAAAACAGTAATTGCATGAACCCACTGCGGTTTCCAAAGCACATAATGTGTGACCACATATGCAAAACGTGAATCATGTATTTCACATGTGACAACAACTATCCGTTTTTGATACGGATGAAAAAATATCTTGGCCTCAGTCGAGGTCTTGTTAAACAAGCCGAACACGCAATACAAACAACATCGGAATATAAAAATATTTCGAAGAATATCTCGGCCAAACAAAAGCTACAAGAGGAACAAGAAGTCATCAAAATGGTGGAAGAGTTTTCATTAAATCAACCGAAGTTACAAGGGCAAAAGCCCATTACAAGGGATGAAGAAAACAAAAAACAAAGAATACAGTTACTCGTCCCTATGACTCTCTTCGGCATCGATGTGATCCTCGGGAGAATCTTCCGCCCCTTCCACCTCCTCTTCCTCTTCGGGAATAATGGGAACAAGTTCCCCGTTCAGCACCTCTTTAGTTACATCGACACCCGAGATATCAACCCCCGGAGCGAGAATTTCAACTTGAGCAATGGCCTTTGCAAAACCTTTCCGATGCTCGACAAGAATGCAGTCAGTGGCCTCTTTTAGATCTTCCTGGATCTCCATTCTGGCCTTAGTCTCGGCCTCCAGGGCAGCTTTAAGTTGCTCGATTTCAGCTTGAGCCTTCTTGAGCTCTTCTTCAGCGCGAGCTTTACCCTCTTCAGCCCGAGCTTTATTCTCCTCAGCAAGTTTTGCCTGGGAGTTAAGTTCGGAGTTCTGGCCATTCAGCTCGATAATGGTAGTACTCAGGAGACTATTGGCTTTGGCCAGCTCGTCACACTCCGCGGAGGTGCGAGCAAAATCCCCCTTCAACTTCTTGATAGAAGCAAGTTCAGTTTCCAGGTGCTGGGATTTCCTCTCAGCCTCCGCCAAGTCTCGGCTACAAAAGCAGGTCAGAGCAGCAGCTCGGATGCAGTAGGCCGAGAGGGCCTCCATGCTTGACTGAGCCCCTTGTTGCCTGATTAATCGGAGATCAGCAGTCTTTAGGAAGTTCGAGTCAAAGGAAGGGAAGGAGTTGAAGTCTTCGCCCCAGAGAGATGAGGTTCCTGCTTTCAGAGAAGTGTTATACCACTACACCTCGGTAGAGGGGGAAGTTGTTCCTCCCGCCCCGAAGTTTCCGTCTCATGAGTGGTGGGATGTCGAGGACTTGAGCCGGGGGGGGGGGGGGAGAATCTTCGGCGTCGACTACTACATCTACCCTTTTTCTTTTGTGAGGGGCGGACGATGAAGCCCCCTTGGCAGTAGCCTTAGCAGTGGCCGGAGGAAGTCCTTTCTTTTTCTTCTCGGTCACGGAGGGACCCTCTTTCGCGGCAGATTTCAAAAGCTTGGAGAAGTCAAATTTCCCCTTGATGACTGCCAAAAAGAAAAGTTGTTAGTACAGGAACACATACAGAAAAGAGCTAAAAACTAAAAAGCTGAACACCTACTTTTAAGGTCGGCTCTCGGAGTGGATGAGAAGGGGAGTTTCAGAAGACGTCCACAATGGAGAGGCCGAGGAAGTTTTTCTAATATATCTATATCCCATCTATCCTCGGCAGGAAGGGATTGGTATTCGAAACCAACGAATTTGGTAGGGGAGGATTGCCAGTATAAAGGAAACCTGGCGCATCCATTTTCATAAAAAAAAATGGGAGGAGTGAGAGCCTGAGGGGCGAACTCGGAAGAAGCCGACTTTGAAATCCTTATACGACGATGTGTATAGACTAAGCAGTCCTCTCCGGTTCAACCCATTGAGGGAAATCCATCCCGTTTTCTTACCAAACCTTGTTTGGTAAAAGTACAAAAATTTGGGAGTAGTGGGCTCCATCCCGATGTATTTACACAGAATTTGAAAGGCTTTCATAAAAGCTCAACTGTTGGGATGAAGCTGAGTAGGTGTGACATTCATGGTTCTCAGAACGTCGCACTCAAACTCAGTGAAAGGAAGGGACACACGCAGCTGTGCAAATAGTGTTTTGTACATGTAGGTCATAGGGGGCTCGGAAGGATGAGCCCGAGGAAAACATACTCGGTACCCGAGCATGGGGAACAAATAAACTCGGATTCGTCTCCGGACACCGAGATATTAATCTGGGACCGAAGACGAGCAATCGAATCTGAAGACTGAAAGTCAGAAAAATAAGCCCCAACTTCGCCCTTAACCCAGGTATACCCAGGTAGGGTAATATCGGGAACATGGTCTTTTGGAACCCTTTGGCGTTGTTTGCGAGTGACGGGTTTGGAAATTTGGGGGGAGGGAGAACCAGACCTAGAAGAGTCGGACCCAGAAGAATCAGACTCAGGGGAAGTCGACCTGGAGGAGGACGGTCCCACCTGACTGATGTTTAGTTATTGTGAAGGAACAGAAGAAGTGGAAGGAGAACCCCCAATGGGGGAAACCTCGCGCTCAATCAGAGGCGAGGTGTTCGACTCAGAAGACTCGGACGAACTCATATCTGGAAACAGAAAATAAACTTAGAAGCACGAAGGAGGGAAGAAGACTGGGCGTACCTGAAGAGTGAAAGGCAGGAAAGTGATGGCAGAAACTTGAAAGACAGAGATGAAGGGCGAAGGAAGATAGGCAAGGGGCAGTGAGGTGAAACAGGAGAAGGTATTTATAGCTACCACGATTAATGATGAGATGCGATCAACGGTCCATGTTTCTTGAAATAAAAGGGCGCGACTTTTAATTTTCCCCTCATTAAATGGGTGCGGAACTCTAGGGTTACTCACCTGTGGCGTGCCTCAGAAGGATTAAGGGAAATGATTGCCTTCTCTGACAAGAGGAAAAGTCAGTTGAAATGACGGCTTCAAATGACGGTTTAAAACACAGAAGGAAGAAAGTCCAGCAGCCGAAGAATGAGCTCGGTTCCATACTTGCCAGCTCTTTCGCTCATTTAAGCTCAGAGCTCGGGGGGCTTGTGTACTGGCCGAAGATATAAGGCCGAGGATTGTCGATACGACCGAGCTCATTCTTCTAAGTGGGACGTGACCCGAATTCCTATAAAGTCGAAGACCTATTAATGCACTTGACACCCGAGGATAACCACTCGGGCCTATTCCACAGCAGGCCACGGATGAAGATATCTTGGCCCCGAGCTATCCAGTCTGGCCCGACCGGGTCGAATATCTCCTTTGGTCCAAATATCTCTCCGTATAACTCGGAGCCTTATCCTTATCATTATCTAAGCGCAATAATGATCCGATCCTAACAAATAGGATCTCAATAACAGTCCAACTCAAACTGTTACACTAAAACATCTCTATAAATAGGGGTCCAACCCCCTCACTTAGAACTACGTTTGCTTTGATTCCCATTTGGATACGTGGGAGCAGAATTCCGATTCTGTCAAGCTAATTCCAAAACACTCCCACAAAAGCTTCTCCGGACGAGTATCTCTCACTTGAGATATTTGGACGGAACAATTAAAATTAGAATGAGTATTTTTATAAATTTATATGAATATTAAATTACAATTAGCTTATTTCAATGTATTTCTTTAATCTGTGTGTTTCAGGATTTTGTTTCTTATAATAATGACTTGAGGGAGTATTTTATTAGCCCAATAAGGTAGCTTATAAATCATTTGACTAATTTAGAATTTTGATTGACCAAAATAGATGTATTTGATAAATAAGCTTATCTCATTAGCTTATATCTTTTCTCATAAATTGTTTTATTTAGCTTATAGTCTATAACTTATTAACTTTTATCTCATTTTTACCCTTATTATTTTAACATAATTCCTACTTTACTCATACCTTATCTCATAAAAATAAAATTTATACAAGAAATCATATGAATAGGTCATTTCATTTATATTATTTAATAAAATATTTAAAAATAATATTAATATTCTAATGTAAACATGTTGATTTATGATATTTTATATTTATAAACTAGTTCAATAACTAATTTTATCAAACATTTCAAATTTAAGCAGCTAAGTTTTTAACTATCAGCTATAAGTTAAAAATTAGCTTATCAATTTTTTTTTGAAGAAAATGGATTGGGATCTTAATAGTACAATTTAACTAATTAACGATAGATATATTATTATTTTCTCATTTTACACATCTGTTCACTTTAAAGAAGCTTTATCCACCTAAATAACCCTAGTTTTCTTAACAACACAACCATGCTAGATCATATTTCGTGTACCATCCAAGCAAGCATCTTGGTCCAGCGGTTGTAAGGCCTACCCTGGGATACTCTAGGGGTCGACTCGGTTTACTCCCGGGTTCTATTTCTAGCAGCGTTAAAATAATGCTTGACAAGTGGAAGCCACGTCTCATAAATAGTGATTAGTTATTCATCGACAAGGTTAAGATATACTGGGTTTAGAAAGAAAGAAAAAATCCGTGTCCCATCTACATGCTTTCCAAGTCGTTGTTTTGAATGATAATTTTATGATAAATCATCGTATGGGCACAAAACTATTATATTTTTTATATTAACGTTTATTGTGAAACTAACTATTGAGTCGAGGTGAGTGGTTGGATAAAGGGCCGCTTGTTATAGATAATTAAATGATTTTCATCTTCAATAATTTTGAGATTATTTTTTTATAAATTTTAAATAAAAATATAAGTTATTTTATGTTTGTTTACGGTTATAAAAAATCATTTTTTTTTAAAAAGTAGTGAGTGATTTTAAATGATTTTTTTCAAAAACTGATGAAAGTAATTTTTTATTTTAACCATAAGAATGATTTTTTTTAAAAAAAACATATTTTTATGAAAAGTTTAAACAAATACAATCAAACTCGTTAAAAAATTATTTTTTACTCCAAAAAAGTTATTTTTTTTCATCAAATAATATATAAAAACCACCTTCAAAATTCTCTCTTGACATGGCAACATACCAGTGTCAAGTAATCTATTATACATAAACACAATATAATAATTAAAATGTATAATTTTTTTAAAGACATATAATCATAATATGACCGATATATTCTTATTTAATACTAAAAGAAAGCGCCACTAGAAGTTGTTTATCTAAAGATATCTCAAATTATATTTGGCTTTATGGCTTTGTCAAAAGGTTATATATATCTTTCATGCTTTTATAATCGTTTTGAAAAAGGAAGCTATGAAAGGAAAAGGAAAAAGGCTTCGCTTAGACACGGTTTTAACCAATAAAGTAGTTTTCTTTTCTTCTTTCAAAGGAACACTCGGTGAATAATTAGGGTCGGCTTGTTTTATTTATTTTTTTCAAATTTTCGATTTTCAAAAATGATTATAAAATGTTATTTTATTTTAATTTTGTTTCTTATTTTTAAAAATTTATACATGACATAGTAAAAATAAGAAATAGAAATAAAGAATTTTAATATTTCTTGTACAAATTTTTGAAAATATAAAACATAATAAAAATTAGATGACAATTTTGTAATTATTTTTAAAAATAGAAAATAAAAATATAAATCTCGGAAAAAATCAAGCAGACCCTGTTTTGAGTTGTTTTGGAATGAAGTTTGAAGTTCAAATATAGAAGATATTAAGGGTTTGTTTAAGTTGCACCTTACTGGTGCAATCTTGCTCCTCGTTGATCATCTAATGGGGTGATTTCAGTTGATACATCAACAAAAGTGGTCAACTTAGTATAATTCTTGTATTTTTTTTTTGTATTTAAACCATTATTTGTGTATTTCACCTAAATGAGATTACGTATTTTGTATGCCGTATTTGGACCGTATTTCTTCTTGTCTTTTCGTAATGCATTTTTTTGGCTCCTCTCCTGTTCGCCGGTCGTCGGTCTCGGTTGCCGGCGGTGAGGATAAAGACAGCCCTTCTAAAACAAGGTAAGGTATAGGGCAAGTGAACCGTTGCGTGCACCGCCTCCTCTCACCGTGCGACCGCGACTGAGAGGGATGCCGAGAACAATGAAACACAAACATTCGTCGTCCACAGTCTCCCCTGCAGCCCTGCCACAGTCCACCACCATCACCCCTACCACAGGCCACCACCAACATCGAAGACCATCGTTCCCCAAACGTCGTAGAACTAGAATTCATCTTTCGCGATCTGAATCCTGCAAACCCAGATGTCAATTGGAAGATCTAGACTCCGTTTCTCTCTCCTTCATGGCATTTTCCAAAACCTCCTATCAGCAATGAGGTCACGTGACTGCAAGCTGTAGCACATGCCTCTGGTTCCCATGGAGATGGCGTCGTTGGCCCCAACAGTGTTGAAGCGAAAAGGAGGTGAGAGGAGATCGGAGGAGGTCAAACGGAGGAGGCCCCAGATCCGTCGTGTTGCTGGAGATTCGTCGTGATCGACGGCGGTGGTGGAGAACGGAGCTCGGGCGACGATGAAGGAGAAAGGAGGTGAGAGGGGGATCCGGGAAAACATACAGAATTAACAAATTAAGAAATGTTATAATTTTTAAAACAAATACTGTATCTAAAAATATCAAAATAAAGATACTACTGTGTAAATACATTTTGTATCGTATAAGTTCAGTATAAGTGCAACAAAATACCAAGCATAATTTCTCAAATATTATAGAGTTAAAAATACTGGTTGACCTGGTAAAAAAATTTGAATAAAGTAGAACCCAGGTGGCAAATCTACTGGTTCAAAATTATTGGTCAAAATGGTACATGATTGCACCAGCCACGGTAGAACGCACCATAAACATACTCTATATATCTAACCAATACATTGCTTGAAGAGAGGAAAGTTGGCACTAATTAATTAAGAAAAAAAGGATCAGGGAAAAGAAGTTATATGAATTTTGGTAGCTAGAGTGTTGATTGAATTGCATTAAATTCTGAGAACTAATGAACAACATAAATTAAACATTATCTTTAGGTGAAAGCAACATAAACATTCATCTCTGGATGGAGATTGCCCAGTCCCTTTCACTTCTGCCATAAGAAACACTTTTTTTTTTATTTTTACTTTTTGAAATCTTTGTTTGAAGAGGCAAATTGTCGGCTGGATCACTCCTAGCTATAATCTGTTGTCACTTCTATAATCCTTTACCATGCACAATTTTTTTTTTTTGTTAAAAGAAACACAAATTAAATTTACGGCAGTTTATATCCTTTACAATAAGCTTCCATGCAGTTGCTGTAGACAGCAACCAGATCTCTTCGAATTAAGCTTAGCGTTAGCGGAAAAAGCTAAATTGTATATTATTTCCCCTCTGTATTCTCTCAGATTCCGTGTAGGTGCATATCACATGGATCTAATAATTTGGTAAAAGCTAAACTCTGCCGGTAAGGAAATAAGAGGATAATGGTTGTCAAGTTGTCATTGTCTACTGAGGTCATAGATCAATAACCACTAAGGCACCAGCAGGCAACGCTAAATCAAATTTATCTAAAGGACAATATGCGATAAGGTCATTTAGTTGTCACCTTCCTAACTGAAAATTCCCACTGCCAAAAAGCATACAAGTGATAGAATTCAATTTCTAATGTAAATACAAATAAATTAATGTCTGTCCACTCTTTTTATATATTTGTTTATTTAACAAGTTTGTAATGAGAAAAGCATTAAAAAAAACACAACTTACTGGTGTAGTTTCTAGAGAAAACGAACATCATCATTCACTAAAGTGGATTTACTAGAGTACACTTTCCACAACCTAAGTAATGATATAAAGGAACCTAATAGAAACAAAAAATGACACTGACCTAATTAAAGAGTACTTATTAGCGGGGTGATTGATGTTAATCAAAAAGTACAATTCAACGTGGAAACGTTGAAAAGTTTACTCTGCCTACCATTTCAAACCCACCACCAAACCAGTCCCCTTTTGAGCAAATCAAATAAATCCAACTCTTCACCCTTATTCAGAAGCAAATAGCTAGAGCGCTCAAAATTGTAAAGAAACTTTATTAACTTGTCGAAATGTATGATATCATGTAATATATATATAGAAATTAGTTACAATTGTAAGCCTTTTATTCTTTGGCAGCTATAACTTGTAATAACAAAAACAGAGAGTAATAATTCCCTGGATTATTAATCAAAGACTATGGAATATGGATGATGATAAGAGAATAATACTCCAGTTGCATGCATGGATTGGACTGATCCGATGGAGTGATCACATAATTGTGCAGGCTGACGTGTTTTCTTCATAGATATATTCATCACAACGGCTCACGTAACAAGGCCTGCCCCCACCGTAGCTATCATAAACAGGCCTTCCACCATAGCAGCCGTCGTAACATGGCGGTGGCCTACCTCCCCAACCTTCATAGCATGGCCCACCTGGCCGACCTTCATAGCATGGCCCACAGCACACCGGTGGTGCTGCCGGTGGGCACACGGGAACCGGCTGCGGAGGAGAAGGCTTCGGTGCCGGTGGTTCAGCCGGCTTTGGAGGAGGTTCAACAGGCTTCGGAGCCGGAGGAGGTCCACCATAGCAGCCGTCGCAACATGGCGGTTGCCTACCTCCCCAACCTTCATAGCATGGCCCACCTGGCCGACCTTCATAGCATGGCCTACAGCACACCCTGATTGGAACCACCACTGGCGGCGGTGCTGCCGGTGGGCACACGGGAACCGGCTGCGGAGCAGGAGCAGGAGGCGGAGGAGAAGGCTTCGGAGCCGGAGGAGGTGGTTCGGGCTTGGTCTCCGGTTCGGGCTTTGGTTTCACAGGTGGTGGTGGTTTGGGCTTGGGGGGTTCCACAATCTCAATGCTTTTAATAGAACCTCCACCTCTGCAGCAAAGCTTGTCCCTTAACTTCTCAGGGCTACAGCATACCACTGTGATCGTCACCACGTTGTGCTTCTCATCGTACGCCTGGTCTCGAATTTCTCTTGTTCACAAAATTTCAACACAAATAAATCAACTCAATTTGTTATCTTGTTGCATTTACTCTTCCTATATTTTTGTAAATATAATCCAAGTTATATATGCATGCAAGTTTTTGTTAGATATTTTGATATAATTATAAATTTCTAATTTTTGTTTTTACAAAAAGATGTGATTGAAAACTAATTAATTGAGCAAGTGATTGAAAACTCACGAGGGAATTTGCAAAGAAGACTCTTGACCTTCTTGTAGCATTTGTCACACTGCAGATCAACCTTGAGCTTCATTATGGTCACCTGTGATGATCAAGAGATCAAATTTCTGTGATCGGATAGAAGAATCGATGGCAATTGGCAGATAGAAGCAGCAGCAACCAATCATTAAAATCACATTTTCATTTAACAATGACCACAAAAATGGAATATTTATCAAAAAGGGTATTTTTATTAATTTGGAGATGAAAGATAAAAATATGCATGATTCAGATAATTGAGAATGAACATCCTCGTACCTTTTCCGCCATGGCTGTGGGGATCAGAACTGAGGTAGTGATGAGAATTACAGAGAATGGGAAAAGAGTGATGAGAGTAACGGAAGAGTGGAAAGGGGGAAGGAAAAAACAGAGACGAAGCTTAAGAAGGCAAAAGCTTAAACACTAAAGCCAATAAAATGCTGACACGTAGTGTTACGATGTTTAATTCCATGTTAGGTTAAGATTGTCGTTAGATGGAGGAGGAGGGTGAGAAGAAGCAGGAAGGGTGTCTAGTCTGTCTGATGATGCTGGTGGTGCTTGTAATAGTGTGATGGTCTGATGGATTGCTGACTCTGCAATTCAGCACATCGCATGTGCTGCCTTCATTCACACGCCTCACCCGTTCTGGGTTCTCTTCTATGCATCCTCGCTCATTCTCCCAGTCCCTATTAATAGTAGCCAAATCAATATATCAAGACATGTTTAGATTAACCTTTTTTACTAGGGTTAATTGCAACTTTGGTACGACTAATTTCATGAATGGGTGAATATGCTCTCCATAATTTCAATCGCTCAAATCAAGTCACTCTAGTTTTAAAATCGAATAAATCCGATCTTGTCGTCAACCTATCATCATCCAATACTTAACGTGGATTGTTAACCCAACTAACTCTTTATAACGTTACATTAGTGCATGATTAATTTTATTTAATTAGTCGGAAAAAACCGTTAAAACTAAAACTAAAATGTACAAATCAAGTCACTCTAATTTTAAAATCAAACAAATCGGATCTTGTCGTCAACCTATCATCATCCAATACTTAATGGGGATCGTTAACCCAACTAACTTGTTACAACATTACATTAGTGTAGGATTAGTTTTATTTAATTAGTCGGAAAAAACCCCTAGAACTAAAACTAAAAGGTACAAATCAAGTCATTCTAATTTTAAAAACGAACAACTTTGATCTTGTCGTCAACTTATCATCATCCAATACTTAATGGGGATTGTTAACCCAACTAAATCTTTATAACGAGTTGTTAGTGTGGGATTAGTTTTATTTAATTAGTAGAAAAAAATTGCTAAAACTAAAAGATACAAAATGCTAAAATGGAACATACATACAGAGCACGTTCGTGAAACTATAGAGACTAAAATCACTAGTTTGTGAAACTATAGCGACTTGAATTGAGTAATTGAAATTAAACTACATGATTTTGATCTGTTCGTTTTTGAAAATAGAGGGACTTGATTTGAGCAATTGAAACTATAGAAACCAAAATCACCCATTTGTGAAACTTTATAGACTAAAACTGTAATTGAGCATTTTATTTATTAAGCAGGGTTGCTTAAAAAATATTAAATGAAAGATAAATTAACTATTATATTACAAAAATAATAATAAAAATACTGATATTAACTTTTTTATTAAAAATTATTTAATAAAAATATTAAATGCTACACAATTAGTACTTTGAAGAATGAACAAAAACTTATATTGGTATAACGAGTCTGGTAACGTGAATCCTATTTTGTTCACCATCTTCTAAAGTAGAGCAGTGATGCACTATCTACATATCATTATGTTCACCAATAAAGTTGTCATATGTTTTGTCATGTGTCAATCAAAGTCAAACTTATATGTAGAAAAAAAAAACCATATAATTAAATGATTGATCAAGAAACTGTCATGTCGGTGGTACACCACCGTACCATTACCGTAGACTTAACCACCTATATTTGTATAATAACGAGTTTGGTATTGTGCAATAATGATAATGGGCTACCACATGCCCACCGCACAGCTGCCTCCGGGCCAAGTTAACCACATCCTATTGATGTGATCTAAATGTTTTGGTGGTGTTTATTTCATGTGACTTAATTAGAGTATAATAAATACAAAAATATATATATATATATATATATATATATATATATATATATATATATATATATATTAAAGTGATTAATTAATCTCATTAAATCTTGTAAAAAATTATGTTCGTTATCTAAATTATCCTTCATCTAAAACTTCAATCTTCATTAAATGAATCATTGGAATTTATATTAAATGAATGATATTTTGGGAATAATATAATTAAATGAGTTACTGGAAAACAAAAATTGCTTATATATTGAACCAAAAACCTTAGAACTTTTTTGCTTATATATTGGATCGGGGGAGTATATTACATTACATTTTATACTAAACCAAAAAAAAATTCTTAAATTTTCTGTCTTTAATCGAGTATCTTACAAACATAATTGTGATACTAACCCGTGGGTCACTAATGGTGATCAACTAAAATTCCCTTAAAAAAATTACCGAGTGACTCATAAATTGAAAATGAGAGGGAGTTAGTTAAGATTATTAGGGAAAATTTGTGGTATATCCTTGAGATTAATTGAGTTTTTTTTTTTAAAAAGAAAAATATGGATACGACCATGGAACTTTGAATGAAATGATTATCTTTTAGAATTTACAAAAGGAGTTGATAAAGGTAATTGTGTGTTATAAAAATATTCAGGGTACTAAAAAAATATGGAGAATCTGAACCTAATTTATATTGTGTATGATAAACTTAATTTTTCAATGAAAATTTGTTTTTTTAACCACTGCTTGGTCGCGCTGTCGTCACGCGCCAAAAAGAACGAGCGTTTACAAAATAATGTAGTATAGAGCGACAACTCGGATCGTCTCTCAAGGACTCTTTAGGTGTTGTTATTATTAACAGAAAAAGTTAGAAAAAGTTAGAATTGGGGGTTTTGAGATTGGAAACTAAATTAAAGAAGCAAAACAGAAAACAGGGCAAGAAAATAGAGCAATTACCAAATAAGCTAAAGCGATTAACCTACTGCTTTTGGTTTCCCAACTATCATCGATTCATGCAAATTCCTAGCCCTAAGCAGATTCTTATCCCCTCCCGGTTGTAGCAATAATTCACAAGCGGAACCACTACTACGGATATATATCCCTATTCCCGAATTAAGCAAACGGGGTTAAGCACTTCGTGAACTAAGCGAACCACGAAAGCGTACACACACGCGAATTAAGCAAACGCGATTATATATAGGAACATGACATCACCGAGATAAACCAACACAACACAATATACTCCTGAATTAAGCAAACAGAAATATAAAGCATGGCATTGAAAAGAGAAAAGGAAATGAAAACAGGAAATACAAGAACCTCAAGTATGGTTAAAAACCAATTACAGTAGATTAATCTAGGAGACTAGTTCTCCATTCTGGACTTAAACACAAAAGAAAAGAAAGGAAAGTAAACTACTACTACTTGCTAAGAATTAGCCAAAACTGGCTAACTTACTTACTATCCCCTTCATTTCTGCCTAAGACTGCTTATATACACGTTTCTGGAGTCAGAGTACTCGCGAGGCGAAGAACTGATCGCGAGGCGAATTACATGAAAGGTCTGCAACTCTTTGTCTTCTCGCGAGGCGAGCACATCCTTCGCGAGGCGAACTCTTCAGCTTCCAACTGTTACGCCCGTGGCATTCAACACGCCCAAACCGTGATGGCTTCTGATCTTCCAAGACTCGCGAGGCGAAGGAATGCTCGCGAGGCGAACGCTTCAACTTCAGAATTGCCACAGCCGTGATCTTCAACACGGGCAAGCCGTGATCGTCTCTGACTTTTTCATGGTTGCAATACTCGCGGGGCGAGATATTATTCGCGGGGCGAGCGGCTCCAGATTTATTACTTTTTTATTAACCTGAAAATAGAAAATAAAAGTAAATAATTATTCAACTCTAAAACAACTAAATTAGCATAAAAACAATTTACAGACTCAAAATACTACTTAGGAACAATCAAGCCTAATTTGGGTAAAAATGATATAAAATAAGCACAAAGCCAAGGTCTTAACTAGTTATTAAACCAGTCAAACAGAGGCTCATCAAAATACCCCAAACTTAAACTTTGCTTGTCCCCAAGCAAACTAAAACTTAAAAACTCAAACAGACTCAAGACCTGGCAAAACATGGCAAGCTTAAGAACTCAATTAACTTTCCATAGATTTCAAGCAATTTTTCAAAAGAATTTTTTTCTTTCAATGTTCCCCCCTTTTCAAGCAAAGTAATTCCCACATTCATTTATTCTAAACAATTGAGAATTTCATTATTCAGACAATCAGAAATCTAAGCTGGGGATCCAAGTCACACACAAAAGGGAGATCACCAAATTCAAACAACTGCCTTCCTCACAAGGGAGATTTATGTTTCACTCAATCGCTCAGTTTTTGTCAGGTTATCAACAATTCACTCAATTTCACTTTTCAGAAGCACTTCCCATAAATTTGATTTTCATCTCAAAATGGTTCCCACAGAAAACATGCAAGCAACATCAAAAGGACTTTTATGGGTTGTAATGGGGCCTGGCTAAGGGTAGGATATACAAAGGAACTAGGCTGAAGACCCTAGGAACTAAGAGAGCATGAACTATATTTACACTTTGAATTTAACTCAAGTTCCTTTTTCATTTTTCATTTTGCCTTGGGTGGCTACAGCCTTTTTATTTCTTTTTGGCATTTTTGCACTTTTATTTATTTTATTTTTTTTTATTTTCTTTTCTTTTCTTTTCTTTTCTTTTTTTTTTTTTTTTTTTTTATAAATTTTTTTCTCAATCCCAAACAACATGTTACACCTTGCAGCCACCCCAAACTTTAGTTTCTTGCACCCATTCTAAGATTACATGCTCTCCTAATCCTAAGATCGGGTTAACATGGTTTTCCAGATTTTTGGGCTTATAACATTAGGTTATCAAGAATTAACAGTCTAATCAGGCTCAAAGGGGCTAACTAGGGAACATGCATCAGGAATTGGTTATTTTTAGGCTAAGTAGCTATTTACAAAGAAAATGCCTAAATCATCTGAAGCAAACACATAATCATGCAAACCAAAAAGAGATTCAAGCAAATTCAGGGAAGTGCAACTTAAAAAGTGATTTTCACACAGTTTAAAACATGTTGGAGGCTCAAAACCTCACCTGGACATTGTTTTGCAAATTATTTGACAGAGATTCTATCCCTAGTGTGTGCTTCCTATCACCCCAAACTTATCATAAATCATGCCATCATAACAAAATCTCAACGTTCAGTTTTCAATCATATGGGGATCATATTTTCAAAAATTTTCATATCTTGGGGGAAAACAGTCAACACTATCATGCAATCCATCTATGCAAAATTAATCAAATCCATCAAACTTGCCAATACTAGACACAACACAACTCCTGAGCTTCTCAAATTATTCAGGAGCTTTATTGAAAACAAAACAGAAATAAAATAAGGAAAAGAAAATTAAAAAGGAGAAAGGGTTAAGAAAACTCATTCAGAGACGGTTCCACCAGGATCCCACTGTCTGTAACATAAGTCCCACATGGTAGCCAAAGGACTGAAATTCATTCCAAGCCTCCCTAACTCGCAGCTTTGATGCGGAGGTGAGCACTTGACAATTATAATAACTCCACCCAGTGCGGCGGACTTCTCACCTCCTCTTGGGTCAAGGTTGACCTCTTTCTCAACAAAATCTCCCCAATAGAAGTGGGGCTCAACCTCTTGGACCGGCCATGGTGCAAAATCCAAGGGTGCAAAATCCATCACTGGTTCCTCAGGGGGAGGTGGCAAACAGTTAGTTGGGGTTACTGGTGCTGCTTCAACTTCTGCAATGTCTTCATCCACTGCACTAACAAATTTTTCACCTACTATACACGCAGAAATTTCAGCACACACCAAACAAAGGTTAGAGTTAGTACATATATTACAAGAAAATGAATCAGAAAAATCTACAATGTCTGGAAATTCTGCAATTAGTTCATCATCCACCCCACTACTCTCAACACATTCAATTGTTTTACTTGAATCATCTACTCCCAAAGGTTCTTCTTTATCTTCAGGCACGGGGGAGCAGCTGTTCTCTTGATCCTCCTGATCTAAGTTCCCTGAAGAAAATAATCCTGCAAACCGATCTGCATTTTCTATTTTTCCTGAAAAGTATAAACCTGTAAAACATTCTACACACAGAGCAGTTCCATCACAATAACAAGCATTAGGATCAGGGGATTCAACACATAAATCATCATCAACAGAAACATTATCATCAGAATTATTTTCAAAAATATTTTCAGAAATAACCACTTTAGAATCTGTATGTTCCTCAAGAGGCTGTGGAGTTAGCATTGCAGCCGAGTTGGTGGTAACTTGATCAATTAGAGCCCACAACTTCTGAGATTCAGCTTGGCTCCTCTGGTATTCAGCCTCCATGTTATGTTGAAATTCCTCTATCATCCGTTGAGTTTGCTCGGCCATTTGTTGCCTCAGTCCTTCCATATTTGCACTTATCTGTGCAGTCATCTGTTTGCACAGGTCCTCTAGGGAAGGTTCGGAAGGTGCAGAGGTGGTCACTTGGCTAGGATAGTATGGTGGTGGCTCACTAAAATTAGGATAATACATGCAAGGTGGTGGTTCATAATAAACATTAGGCACATAATTTCGCATATAATTATCCATGGGGCAAAATTCACAACCAGACAATGCAGACAAAACTAATTAGCAGAATTTTTTTTTTTTTTTTTAATGTAACTTTCTGCTAATAACAACAAACAAGAGTCCCCGGCAACGGCGCCAATTTTTGGTCGCGCTGTCGCCACGCGCCAAAAAGAACGAGCGTTTACAAAATAATGTAGTATAGAGCGACAACTCGGATCGTCTCTCAAGGACTCTTTAGGTGTTGTTATTATTAACAGAAAAAGTTAGAAAAAGTTAGAATTGGGGGTTTTGAGATTGGAAACTAAATTAAAGAAGCAAAACAGAAAACAGGGCAAGAAAATAGAGCAATTACCAAATAAGCTAAAGCGATTAACCTACTGCTTTTGGTTTCCCAACTATCATCGATTCATGCAAATTCCTAGCCCTAAGCAGATTCTTATCCCCTCCCGGTTGTAGCAATAATTCACAAGTGGAACCACTACTACAGATATATATCCCTATTCCCGAATTAAGCAAACGGGGTTAAGCACTTCGTGAACTAAGCGAACACGAAACGTACACACGCGAATTAAGCAAATGCGATTATATATAGGAACATGATATCACCGAGATAAACCAACACAACACAATATACTCCTGAATTAAGCAAACAGAAATATAAAGCGTGGCATTGAAAAGAGAAAAGGAAATGAAAACAGGAAATACAAGAACCTCAAGTATGGTTAAAAACCAATTACAGTAGATTAATCTAGGAGACTAGTTCTCCATTACAGACTTAAACACAAAAGAAAAGAAAGGAAAGTAAACTACTACTACTGCCTAAGAATTAGCCAAAACTGGCTAACTTACTTACTATCCCCTTCATTTCTGCCTAAGACTGCTTATATACACGTTTCTGGAGTCAGAGTACTCGCGAGGCGAAGAACTGATCGCGAGGCGAATTACATGAAAGGTCTGCAACTCTTTGTCTTCTCGCGAGGCGAGCACATCCTTCGCGAGGCGAACTCTTCAGCTTCCAACTGTTACGCCCGTGGCATTCAACACGCCCAAATCGTGATGGCTTCTGATCTTCCAAGACTCGCGAGGCGAACGCTTCAACTTCAGAATTGCCACAGCCGTGATCTTCAACACGGGCAAGCCGTGATCGTCTCTGACTTTTTCATGGTTGCAATACTCGCGGGGCGAGATATTATTCGCGGGGCGAGCGGCTCCAGATTTATTACTTTTTTATTAACCTGAAAATAGAAAATAAAAGTAAATAATTATTCAACTCTAAAACAACTAAATTAGCATAAAAACAATTTACAGACTCAAAATACTACTTAGGAACAATCAAGCCTAATTTGGGTAAAAATGATATAAAATAAGCACAAAGCCAAGGTCTTAACTAGTTATTAAACCAGTCAAACAGAGGCTCATCACTGCTCTTAGGACTCTGGTTGTCGCAATCAAAATTTACGACGAGGATGACGATAAAAAAAGATTTTAAGAAAAAAATGTAGAGTCGTCACCAATTTTATTTGATTTAGAAAAAATTGGAAAACCTTCAAAAATAGTCTTTGGAACCAAGTTGAGTTCGGGAGTCGGTTACGAGTAGGGAAAGTATTAAGCACCCTACAACGCTCATTCTACGAATGGTACCTTGAATTAATTGTGCGAAATTAATAACAATTATTTATGTTACCCCAAAAATAATTATAAGGAAGAAATTATTTATTTATTTATTTATTATTTTTATGTTTCTTTATTGGTTTTTTGCATTCTAAATTTTTTTTTAAAAAAACAAATATTATTGTTTAAAAAAACAAATATTATTGATAAATCCTAAATGAGGTTGAACATGGCACACAAGTCCATAGGGCAACCTCAAAGCTAGGGGATTGAGCATGACACTTGTCATAGAGCAACCCAAACAAAACTTTAAATAAATTATTAAATTATTAAATAATTATCCACATTAACAAATTAAAAAGAACACAAAAATAAAGGAAAAATTAATTTTGGCCTGACGGGATGATTAATCCCGCTCCTACGTATTCCCTACTGTGATGGAAAACTCAAAGTCACGTAGTTCTTGTAGAAAATATTTCATTTTGTTGGTTGTTTTTATTTTTTATAAAAAGGTTATATATATATATATATATATATATATATATATATATATATATATATCTTTTTTTTTATCGAGGACTCCTAAACGAGATAGAACGTGACAGATGCGTCCACAGAGCTATCTCATATCTAAGGAATTGAGTGTGAAACTCTCACAAAACAATCCCCAAATAATTATTTTCAAGTGTTTCGTTTTATTATATTTTATTTATTTATTTTAACACAATCAAGTCATAAGAAAATAAGAAAAGAAAATCATATTTCAATGTTTTTTTAGCCCATTTCTTTTTTAGTTTGTCAGACTCACTTACTTGGGCCATACAGCTAACCAACTAGCCCTACAATCCAAGTTTATCATTCAATTTAAGTTTATGAAGAAATAACAAAAAAGGAATGAAATAAAATAAAATAATAGCAAAAAGCAAAATGAAATAAGCTACTAAATGTTGATACATGTATCAGAAAGAGCAGAAACGTTGGAATGATACCCAAATAGAACCAGAGATCATTCTCCTTCACCTATACACAAGATCGAAGAAGTGGGAGCAGCGACGACACGGGTCACCAAGGAGGCAGAGCTAGTGACGGTCCGATACGGCGGAGCGACTAGGGACAGTGGTGCGGCTCGCGGAACATGGTGGTGTCACGGTGGAGGCAGTGGCAGGCGTGCGTGGAGACAAGGGGCGGCGCTTCCCTTTCTGTGTTTGTTTTATTCTTCTTCTTTTTTTTTTGTTATCTTTTCTCTATTGATTTTTCTACCCTCAGTATTGTTTCAGGAACATTTTTTATGAAAAATTTTCTCTTGATCCTAAAATTATGCCCAGATTAAGATTTCTATATGATATTGATCCTAAAAATCTGCCAAGATTAAGATTTCTATCTCTGATTTGAAATAGAATCAAAACTGTCGAGCCTCATCTACAAAAATTGAGGGATTTGCCAACTAGATTCAAATTCAAAATAAAGTGGTTGCTAGGGTTTGTTGGACGAGGATGAAATGGGTTTGAGTGATGGGTTTAACTGGTTTGGCTCAATAACAAAAATAAACCTAAGTGTTTAACATAAAATTAAAATCTTTTTATTATTTTCGTCTGTCAAATTTTTTTTGGATTTTTTGGGATAAAAATAAATAATAAGATGGCAAAATATAATTATTTTTTATTTTTGAAATTTCTAGTGAAAACTAAAAGACCCGGTTAAAATAGGGTGTTCAAGTTGCCCCAATTTACTTGTTCATTACTAGAATACATGAAGAAAGAACATTTTTCATGTGATAGTAGTAAGGAACTAGTAAAGAAAATGAACTCGTATTTTGGCCGGGATAGGAAACAGGCTGGAGAAAGTTCAACATTAAGCTTCAGAGCTCAGAAAATAAGAATGACGGCGGGCCTCAGATCCCTAAAATAAAATTAGCAGTGAGCCTCAGAGCTCAAAAAATAAACTTACAGTGGGTCACAGATCCCAAGAATAAAATTAGCAGTGAGCCACAGAGCTCAAAAAATAAATTTGCAGCAGGCCTCATATCCCAAATATAAAATTAGCAGTGAGCCTCAGAGCTTGAAAAATAATTTTGCAGCGGGCCTTAGATCCCAAAAATAAAGTTGCAGTGAGCCTCAGAGCTCGAAAAATAAAATTTGCAACGGGCCTCGGATCCCAAAAATAAAATTAGCAGTGAACCTCAGAGCTCGAAAAATAAATTTGCAGCGGGTCTTAGATTCCAAATATAAAATTAGCAGTGAGCCTCAAAGCTCGAAAATAATTTTGCAGCGGGCCTTAGATCCCAAAAATAAATTTACAGTGAGCCTTAGAGCTCGAAAAATAAAATTGCAGTGGGCCTCAGATCCCAAAAATAAAGTTGCGGTGAGCCTCAGAGCTCGAAAAATAAAATTTGTAGCGGGCCTCAGATCCCAAAAATAAAATTAGCAGTGAGCCTCAGAGCTCAAAAAATAAATTTGCAGCAGGCCTCAGATCCCAAAAGTAAATTTGCAGTGAGCCTCAGAGCTCGAAAAATAAATTGCAGTGGGCCTCAGATCCCAGAAATAAAAACGCAGTGAGCCTCAGAGCTCCAAAAATAAAATGCAGTGCACCTTAAGTCAAAATATGTGAGCCTGGAGCCAAAACAAGTAAGCCATGAGCCTTAAAAATAGACCATTGAGTCAGAAAAATTTTATGACTGGGCCATGACCCGAGAATTTCCTGCAGTGGAAAAGTGAGCCATGAGCCTTAAAAATAGACCATTGAGTCAGAAAAACTTTATGATTGGGCCATGACCCGAGAATTTCATGCAGTGGACCTTGAGTCAAAACATGCGAGCCATGAGCGGTGAGCCTTGAAAATGGACCATTGAGTCAGAAAAAATTAATGATTGGGCCATGACCCGAGAATTTCATGCAATGGACCTTGAGTCAAAACAGGTGAGCCATTAGCCTTAAAAAGTAGACCATTGAGTCCGAAAAATTTTATGATTGGACCATGACCCGAGAAATTGATGGACTTTGAGTCAAAACAAGCAAGCCATTAGCCTTATAAAAATAGACCATTGAGTCATAAAAGTTTTATGATTGGGCCACGACCCGAGAAATTTATTGAAAACTGCCTTTTAGAAAATGTGGAACCAAACGCTTCTCAGAAAAGCTTTCACTTATCAAACTCACATTCGAATGGAATCTTCTGCAAAATTGATCTTGCCTATATCCCTTTTCACTTGATAATGCCTCCTTGAGGCTTGCTACTTCCAGTATATCCATTTCTACCTCTCAGTCTTTATTGTCCATAAGGATGTCATTTCCTTCCATTACTGAAACTTCAAAGCTCTTTTGGTCTGGACTGTTCATCAAAAGATTACCATTAGATGGTTAAATCATACTATTATGTCCAGGTTCATCTTTCTTGAAACATAATATAACAAATATGCATTGATTCAGAAGTGTGATGAAAAAGGATTTGATTGACTCGATAACTTTGACTTGTGCATTTGACTTCACAAGATACGGAAAACAAGGAAAGGGACACAAAGGATGGTAGAGATTTCAAAGGGGTTGTTTTCTTAATCTGGATTGTTCTGATCTTAATGAGATTGACCTTCTCTCAACAAGTGGATATCACAATCGAAATTTGCCCCAGTGTAAGGTATTCCAAAACAAAAACTC